>JAYESA010000007.1:133465066-134173399 GCA_036927795.1 Iris macrosiphon
AGCAGATCCGCCCGTCTCGAGCTGAGCACCCGCCACAGCAGGCCGAGCAGATCCGCCAACGCTTTGCCGGCCCTACCCCGGCGAGACCCCACCGCGCCGACGCCGGAAAACCCAGCGTGAGCTTCCTTCTTCCCTCTTCCCTCTTTTGTTCTGTGCACAGTAAGGATAGTTATATGAAATTAATTAGTTAGTTTATATATAATGGTTAGTTAATATAATTAGTTAAGTTAATGTAATTAGTTTAGTTTAATAATAAATAGTTTAGTTATATGTAAGTAGTTAATTAATGTGTAATTAGTTGGTTAATATATAATTAGTTTTATTGTTTATAATGTATAAATTTAGTTATTTATTATGTGTGAGTTTAGTTATGTATATATATAAGGATTTTTGATTATGTAAAAATAATAATTTCTGGTTTATATTATTAATTAAGGAATAGTTACAATAATAAATTTGTTCAAAATTGGTTATTGGACTGGTAACTGAAATTACTATAGATATAAAAATATATGATGGCTTTTACCTAAATTCTAGATTTTTTATAAATAAACTTTTATTTGTAATAAATTCGAAATGATTTTCATTAAGCTAAGGTGTTACCTTAATTACAAACAAACGGCCCTTTCTCTTTTAGCTAACTTGTTAACCCCCGTGTGTTTTCTCTATGTATTGAGGACTCGGTATCCTTATCTCAATTTTCATGCCGAACTCCGATCTTGAATTTCTTTATATAGTTTCTAGCTATTTGGACTGCTCCGGACCCATTGGAACTAACTGCTATTTCATTTGGGATCACCTTGAGAAGTGTGGTATTATGTACATTCTCTGATTAGTTATATATATATATATATATAAATGTTTGATTGATATATATATACAAATATGTATTTTGGTATATAAAAATATATTTATATACATCTATTTAGTGTATATACACATATACGTATTTTGTACAATTACTAATAGACACTTATATATATTATATATGTTTTTATTGGTATATACTTTGAGTGTAAATGTGTATTATATACGTATCCCTACTAGATGACCCTAGTTGACTAGAGCCATGCCTGGCATAGCCCTGAGGCCAGTGTATTTCTATTGTGTGTTAGTGTAGCATCTGATGCAAGTGATATTATTATTTATTTATAGGACTGTCGGATTCTCCAGACGATACTCTGGGACAGGACATTGGTATTGACAGCTAAGGACCCAAGGCGAGTACATTCTCTGATTAGTTTCTAATTTATGATATCTCCTATGTTCACTGTATCTAGTGTAGATATCCATGCTCTTGACACGTTGGTTACACGGATTGGTATACACGGATCTCGTCATGAGATGTTATTCCTTATTCATGGTGTAGCTTGTACAAGACTTGTTTTCTTGTTATCTTGTACATGTACAGACACTGATTTCCGGGGAGACTTGCTACCTCCCTAGGGAATCCCGTGCCATAGCGTACCATGATTGGATCTACTATACCAGTCGGGGGTGGAGAGTATTTTAGTGTAGATATGTGATTATACCCAACTTTACATGCATCATAGCTCACCCCACATCTCACGTCGGGTGCGGCCTGACCATTTACATGCTTCATAGCTATTACGTGTGATTAGCCTGACCTCTACATGCATCATAGCTAACCAACGGTTAGCCTGACTTTACATGAATCATAGTTAATCACATGTAACCAGCCTGATCAAGTTCCCAAACCGATCACATATTTAAGCTAGTACTCACACACTTAGTCATAGGGTTCTTGCTCATTGACATATTGTTTCTTCTCCTGCATTTACTTACAGTATTTCCTGTATTTCTTTTATTTCTCGTACCTATACATGCTTCTCGTATATTTCCATCTAGAACTGCTACATAGTTTATATCATTAATACAGAACTGCTATTTAGAGATGTACTTTGCTCCTTCCTGACTGGAAAATATTTTTTCAGACTGTGACCTTAGTAGACTGGTTTCTGACACACTTGGGGATTGGAAGTTAATGATTGCAGGTATGATTATTTTGTCGTTAGACTTGTCTTGTATTTCTTGCTTGCCTTGATATCTCATCGTGCTTTAGTTTATGTGATTGAGTATTTCTAGCATTATTTTATGATATCCACGTCTCCTTATGGAGTTGGGTATTCACGTGAGTTTGATTAGATAGTTACATGACCTAGACAGCGTTCTACCGCCGATGCTGCGGCGTAGGATGGACCTACCCACGTACTCGTACCCCTAAACTGGGTGCGGGTCGTGACACATTTTTAGTGGTGGCCCATGCAGGTCAGACTTCGCTAGTTGTGCGATATCGTAGTAGTACGACGTCATAGTTGTACTACTACGTACCTGCTATAGAATATAGGACATAGGATACTAGGATGAGAGAGGATGCTCAATCACAAAATTCTTGAGAGATTCCTGGGACGACCCTTTGAGAATCTTATTATAATTTCTAATTTTGAATCCTTCGCTTTGTTTTCGTCCGTCCTCACTCATTGATATTGAAATTGATTATTGTTGATCAATTATTAAAATTAGAATCTTGGTTTCATTGTAGAGTTGATTTCATGCCGAGATGAATTTTACGGACTAAATTTTACGATATCATCTGATGACATATATGGATGAGAACAGTGAGAAAGGTGAAACGTCTGCTTGGGTTTTGGAACCTAGAATTATCGCAGCCGTACCGGTTAGCGAAGATTCTAGATGACATGACTGTAGGGTTGCGTACTTTAGTTACGGAACCTGTCGTTTATCGCACCTATGCTTACTGGCATGGCGAGGATTCACAGCGTCATGATTTCTGACCGACGTGTATGATTATCGGGTTGTGTCTTAAAATTTGTTCTTAAGGTATCATCTCAACACTTATCTATTACTGTTATACAAGACTTTATTCCATCGTCCTTTTGGTTGCTAGCAGTAGAAACACCTTCAGTCCTCAATCCAGTTCCTTTGAGCTTTTATTCTTGAGGATTCCTTGTTAAGTATGATAATTAGTGACTTGTAATTATGGCTGTGTCTTGAGTGTTAGTATTGGTTGAGTGTTGTTAGTGAGTTATAAGTGTTTCCTAGTTGGACATATGAGCAGTAGGCTTTAATCTAGAGTTAGCCCTTAGCATAGTACCTTGTAACAATGGTTCTGGGATAAGTGTCATTAGCGACTGAGAGTCGAAAGAGAGTATAGAGTATCAGCGATAGTTCTCAGAGTTAGTATCAAAGCCAATTACCCGTCCTGGATAATCATGATTTTATAATTAAGTGATCTATGTAAACAATTAGGTATCAAGGAATTGTGTTAAGAATTAATGGAGCATAACGTCCAATCTGATGATTGATATCGGGCGTGTTAAAAGTAAAGAAGGATATATGCAATAAAGAGTTAATGAGGTGTCATGAGTAGAGAAATATCGGAATTGGTAATGAAAGTGGCGAAGCGTATCACATATTAGTTTAACAGGCTGTAAAAGATTACAGGGAAATACATATACAACAATCGAGATGAGGAACCATACACATACCCATCAGAGTAAAGAAACATGAGTGTTATAGTAGATACATATAATCATGAGTTATAATGAGCTTGATGAGATGATCCATTAATGAAGCTAGTAATATAATACCAAGAGTGCTAACGATTCTATATCGAGGGTTAGTCGAGGATGACGTTAATAACAGTAAGCACTCTGTATGATAATAATTAGATGATATACCAGTTGACATAAATTGAAAATCATGGAAGAAAATACATGTGATGATAACTTTGATCATTGGAGGTAATGGTGCAACTGATTCAGGCAGTACAATTTTAGTACACAGTTACAGACACTAGATGCATTGAGTACACCTTGAGTATCAGAGACCGTGAGCACTGATATGTATATTTGTGGAGTTATAAATTAAAAAGTGGAAATAAAATTTTATTTTAAGAATTATTGAGGAGTTGAGATTATGTCATTAAAATTTTTTGAGGATTTCAAATATTGATTCAATAAAAATGGTCAAGGTTACAAAGATTTTAGAAGTGATTAAAATTTTTATTTCGGTGTTGAGTATCTGACTTTGAGGAGGTATATGTAATTTATTTTAAGTTGATCGAGAAGTTAAACCTTGATGATTATTTTGAGAATTAATTTTAGGGTAGATGAGAGATACGAATATTAATATATGAGTAGATGATATACATGTGTAAGGATCTGGTGACTTGAGCATGATTGAGATGGCACCGCAGACTGACTTGGGTGTCCATCTAAAATTGTATTGGAAAGAGCAGTATTTAGTATGGTGTTGCACTTGACGTATATTTGAGTGATAAGAACGACTAGTATGAACAATTGTAGTAGAAACAGGAACTGACAGAGGGTATGGTACTAAAGAGATAGAGGTATCGACTTGGATGCATTATTGAATCATGGTTATATTAGAGATTCTTGGCATCAAATTTTGGCAGTAATAGACAGGTGTATGCAATACAGATATATTCATGGATCTTGTAGATTAGTGATTAGTTGATAGGGGTACCAGTGTACAGGAATAGGAATTAGTTAGTGAATGTGCTAGAGTTAAGTGTTTGTTAGAGATAGCAGATACCGCAAGAAATATGTTAGCAGATTCTTCTTTTTCCTAATATTCCCGTCTCTTGATTGATTGATTTCCCTAGTGCTGTAGTTCGTATTCATGATTTTCTTGTTAGAATATAACTAGTAGTACACCCCAACAGGGACTGAAATACCATGACAAAAGGTACATGACCTATATATTTTTCTTAGATTGCATGGCTGTGGGTAGAATTTTCTTAAACCATGATCATTAGGATTTTGACCATAGCAAAGATCTATGACAAGGTTATGACTAACAAAAATAGACAAGACGATTAAATTATGGATGAGCTTTATTTTAAATAAAGAATTAAGGGGTTGTTATAACAGAGGTGATGGATCATTGATTGTACGAGAATCGAGGTTTGATTGAAATTCGAGGATAAATATTAACTTAAATAGAGAGTTAAGAAATTCACAGGGCAAAATTGAGGATTTATTAATTTTAGGAAGGTCTTGATATGATTAAATTGATTATTAAAATTTGAGAAAATTTGAGAGATTATCATTTTATCTATTTGATTGCAAGATAGAAATTTTATATTTTATATTATGAATGTTGCATTGAAGATTCTGAAAGTATCGCATCGTTGAGTATTTGAGGAAAAAAAAATTCGAAAATAAAATCATTAATGGAATGGTGTCGAATTCAATTCTCAGAGGAGAATTTAGATTTGAATAAGAATCAATTGAATTGGAGTTAGAGGAGTAAGATGATTGATGGATTAGTGGTTAAAATTTAAATTTTGGGATACGATTTTTTATAAATATGCATTGATTTGGATTTCAATTGGAGGATTGGATATTAAAATCCTTGAGTATTTAGATACGAACTTAAATTTTGGAGGAGATTATGAGAAAAATTTGAATTTGATTTTAAACTTGAAGATTTTCAGGAATACGATGTTATAAAATTTTTGAAAGGTTGTGAAATAGCAATATGGAATTACTTCATGATTATTTGGTTTGAAAATTAAATTTTGATGGAAACAATACAATGTGTAAATGCAATTATTGAGGACCTTAAATTTCAAGGACGAAATTTTTCTAAGGTGGGTAGACTTGTAACCTCCGATTTCCAAATTTCCAAAATAATTAGATTTTTAATTTATTTTAAATATCAAGTTTATAAATTATTTTCTCCTTGAATTTTTAGTATTAGATTTTCGAACAATGTTTGATTTTAGAAGGTGATTTAAAATCTTTTATCAAAATTATTTTTCCTAAATGTCGCTTTCTTATAAAATAAATAGATAAATAATGATGTAAATATAATACTATAGCTTCGAATATTTATTGGCTTGAAATCATGAAATTATTGTTTAAAAAAAATTTATTTGAAGGACTAGTTGATAAAATATAATAAATTTTATATTTATTGGGATAGTAAATAAATAAATTTCATACTTTCTAAGATTTTACAATATGGATTAATTAGTAGCTAATTGGGAATCAGTTAGCTTTCCTAAAATATTTTCTGAAATTATAATCTTTTCATTTTAAAATTTTACAAGTTTGCCATTTCCCATTAACTAGCCAACACACACTCATTCCCACATGAAGAACTTATTCATGTATAATCTTGGCCATTCATTATTGGGCCAATCCTCACCTTTCATCCCACACCCTCTTTCCCTATTTAAAGTCTCTCATCACCATTCCCAAGAAACCCTAGCTAGCCCTCACAAATTTCCACAAGCCAACAAGCCATCACCATTTATTTGAGTGCTCGTGTCCGTATGTCCAGCATTACCGTGTCAGCCGTGTTGGCCTCGGGTCCGACCCCGGGTGTCCCACCGTATCCATTCATTTCCTGTGTCCAGATTTACAATATTACAAGCAGATTTTCGTGTCCGACACACCCGGACACATCCACCTCCACCACAGCAAACATCATCCTCGTGTCAACCATCTGGACACATCCCTACCACAGTACATCATTTCTGTGTCCAACACCCGGACACGTCCACCCCAATACCACAACACCACCATCGTGTCCAGCCTCGGACACGATCCACCCCGACTCGTACACAGAATTCAAAACCCTAACTTTGACCTAACCGTCGTCGTCGAGCTCCTTCCGCCGCGTCGAGCTCGAAGATCCGTCGCCGCCTCAGATCCGTCGAGCCGTGGCCGCCGCTCCTGAGCTTCGATCGCCGCCGCCACAGCAGATCCGGAGCCGACGCCGCCGCTCTCGAGTTTCCGCTGCCACCGCCGAGTTTGACAGCCGTCTCCTCGATACGAGCTCCGCCGACCGCCTCCTCGGGACGAGAACACCCGCCTCCTCGAACCGAGCACCGCCGCCTCGAGCAGATCCGCCGCTGCCTCGAGCCGAGCACCCGCCACAGCAGGCCGAGCAGATCCGCCGACGCTTTGCCGGCCCGACCCCGACGAGACCCCACCGCGCCGACGCCGGAAAACCCAGCGTGAGCTTCCTTCTTCCCTCTTCCCTCTTTTGTTCTGTGCACAGTAAGGATAGTTATATGAAATTAATTAGTTAGTTTATATATAATGGTTAGTTAATGTAATTAGTTAAGTTAATGTAATTAGTTTAGTTTAATAATAAATAGTTTAGTTATATGTAAGTAGTTAATTAATGTGTAATTAGTTGGTTAATATATAATTAGTTTTATTGTTTATAATGTATAAATTTAGTTATTTATTATGTGTGAATTTAGTTATGTATATATATAAGGATTTTTGATTATGTAAAAATAATAATTTCTGGTTTATATTATTAATTAAGGAATAGTTACAATAATAAATTTGTTCAAAATTGGTTATTGGACTGGTAACTGAAATTACTATAGATATAAAAATATATAATGGCTTTTACCTAAATTCTAGATTTTTTATAAATAAACTTTTATTTGTAATAAATTCGAAATGATTTTCATTAAGCTAAGGTGTTACCTTAATTACAAACAAACGACCCTTTCTCTTTTAGCTAACTTGTTAACCCCCGTGTGTTTTCTCTATGTATTGAGGACTCGGTATCCTTATCTCGATTTTCGTGCCGAACTCCGATCTTGAATTTCTTTATATAGTTTCTAGCTATTTGGACTGCTCCGGACCCATTGGAACTAACTGCTATTTCATTTGGGATCACCTTGAGAAGTGTGGCATTATGTACATTCTCTGATTAGTTATATATATATATATATAAATATTTGATTAATATATATATACAAATATGTATTTTGGTATATAAAAATATATTTATATATATCTATTTAGTGTATATACACATATACGTATTTTGTACAATTACTAATAGACACTTATATATATATTATATACGTTTTTATTGGTATATACTTTGAGTGTAAATGTGTATTATATACGTATCCCTACTAGATGACCCTAGTTGACTAGAGCCATGCCTGGCATAGCCCTGAGGCCAGTGTATTTCTATTGTGTGTTAGTGTAGCATCTGATGCAAGTGATATTATTATATGTTTATAGGACTGTCGGATTCTCCAGACGATACTCTGGGACAGGACATTGGTATTGACAGCTAAGGACCCAAGGCGAGTACATTCTCTGATTAGTTTCTAATTTATGATATCTCCTATGTTCACTGTATCTAGTGTAGATATCCATGCTCTTGACACGTTGGTTACACGGATTGGTATACACGGATCTCGTCATGAGATATTATTCCTTATTCATGGTGTAGCTTGTACAAGACTTATTTCCTTGTTATCTTGTGCATGTACAGACACTGATTTTCGGGGAGACTTGCTACCTCCCTAGGAAATCCCGTGCCATAGCGTACCATGATTGGATCTACTATACCAGTCGGGGGTGGAGAGTATTTTAGTGTAGATATGTGATCATACCCAACTTTACATGCATCATAGCTTACCCCACATCTCACGTCGGGTGCGGCCTGACCATTTACATGCTTCATAGCTGTTACGTGTGATTAGCCTGACCTCTACATGCATCATAGCTAACCAACGGTTAGCCTGACTTTACATGAATCATAGTTAATCACATGTAACCAGCCTGATCAAGTTCCCAAACCGATCACATATTTAAGCTAGTACTCACACACTTAGTCATAGGGTTCTTGCTCATTGACATATTATTTCTTCTCCTGCATTTACTTACAGTATTTTTAGTATTTCTTTTATTTCTCGTACCTATACATGCTTCTCGTATATTTCCATCTAGAACTGCTACATAGTTTATATCATTAATATAGAACTGCTATTTAGAGATGTACTTTGCTCCTTCCTGACTGGAAAATATTTTTCCAGACTGTGACCTTAGTAGACTGGTTTCTGACACACTTGGGGATTGGAAGTTAATGATTGCAGGTAGGATTATTTTGTCGTTAGACTTGTCTTGTATTTCTTGCTTGCCTTGATATCTCATCGTGCTTTAGTTTATGTGATTGAGTATTTCTAGCATTATTTTATGATATCCACGTCTCCTTATGGAGTTGGGTATTCACGTGAGTTTGATTAGATAGTTACATGACCTAGACAGCGTTCTACCGTCGATGCTGCGGCGTAGGCTGGACGTACCCACGCACTCGTGCCCCTAAACTGGGTGCGGGTTGTGACAATACACTACAGGAGCAGGCTATTGGCATTCACAGCTTGAGGACCCAGACAAGATACCTTGCCATATTTACTGTTTATATTAAATGCTGCATATGTGGTATGATATCTTGTTGCTTTATTTCATATGACTGTGCACGTCAGAGATTGACTCGGTGCAGTCGACGGATGCGTCGATGATTTAGTATACTTGACCTAGTCACTAGCAGACTCACCCTAGTGGGAGGATACTCTGATATCTTCCGAGATCTGACACTCTTACACGTTTCACAGTGACATTCATATTGGGATGCAGGTTCACGTACTCGACTAGCTATCAGTGCATGTGACATGCATCACGATTAGTACATAATTCAGGTTTATATTTTTTGTTAGTAGAGACTTGGCGTATAGACACGTGGTATGCACGTCGAGTATTCGACTAGTATATCTACATTGGGCGGGGAGGACATCTAGTAGGCGTATGGGATACACCCATTAGAATTCGTGGTATCCGGAGGAGCCACGTATCCTATGACTCCCTTTATGCAGATGCCCCATTCTTAGGAGTGGTATGGACGTTATATTATTCTGGTTCCCCATTCTTCTGAGCGGTGTAGACGTTATATTATTCAGGTGCCCCGTTCTTCTGAGCGGTATGGACGTTATATTATGCAGATGCCCCATTCTTCGGAGCGGTATGGATGTTATGCCTATACCTACCCATACGTACCAATGTTGTCCTCATATTGCATTCACTTAGATGGTTAGCACACCCTTTATTGTATTTATTTTATTCAGTATTCATATTTATGGCATATTTCTATATATCTTGCTACGTCCCTCTGAGTACCTAGTACCTTTCCAGATTTGGACGAGATATATTACCCAATAATGTATGGCCCAGGACAGGAGACGAGGTACGCTACAGCTGAGGAGGTAGAGGTGCTACCGTCAGAGTTTCCGTGATGACTTGGTAGGCCTTCTGCCTAGGATTGGGAGCATCACTATCTAGTCAGCCGCTGCCCTAGTCATTATCTTTTATCTATCCTTTTAGTATTTTATTTCATCTTAGTAGTGGGTTTGTCCCCACCAGACATTCTTAGCTGTACTATGATATTTTGAGACTGGCGTTTATCTTCCAGCAGTTATTATTATTAGTACATTCTTGCTATTTATATTGTGGATGAGATTAGATTACCTGTTGTTGATTTATATGGGACATGTTAGTATTTAGGATAGCGTAGCACTCTTCGTTAGATCCATTAAATTGGGATATTCTCGAAGAAGTGACAGCTGGCTATTGCCACGTGGCCTAGTTCCATATATTTTGGGACTGGGGCGTGATATGATTTTAGTGGTGGCCCATGCAGGTCGACTTATTCGTTTGTGGTATGGTAACGTACCCAGCGAGCCTGCAATAGGTAGAAATTACTATGTCTCATCCACTTTGATTTTTGTCTTTGAACTTCCTTTGTATTTGCTTCTAAATAACTGTATCCTGTTGCTTGATTCCGTACCCTTTTTAATGAAGTCCTATCTCTTGCAGCAAGATGAACTTGCGCAGTGGACGAGGAGCACCCAGTGCCGCGGTGCCAGCCAACACCACCCAGGGAGGGGAGACACCCCAGGGACTACTTGGAGGGCAACCACCTCTACAGGCCCCACTGATACATTGGCACGAGACTTCTCAGGACGATCCTAATCAGCAGCCCGAGGGACAGACTTCACAGATGATCCCCACACCGTATTTTGAGGGCTAGACTTCAGGATCTACATCGATGTCACAGACCGAGAGGCCGATATATGAGAAGACCCCTACCGCATAGCCAGAGGTTCCTTTACCCCCACCTCCACCTTATCCACCCCAGATGCCACCATCAGATGGACAGCCACATATGCTTCAGTTCTTTCAGACTATGATGCAAGCACAGTGGCATCAGACAAAGACATTGAGACAGAGTTTGATGGCAGTACTAGAGAGGACACCTGTCATAGCACCAGCACCAGCACCTCCACCAGCTCAGACAGGTGGCACTGTTAGATGGTTCCGACAGATGGGACCAGATACTTTCTCAGGCAACGAGACTGTTGAGTAGATCTTCGATTGGGTTGCCAATACGGAGATGCTACTAGAGGCTTCACAACTGCATCTAGACCTTTGGATGACCGCGGTGAGGGCCCAACTAAAAGGCAATGCCCATCACTGGTAGGATTCTATTGAGCGCAGTGTAGGCAAGAACCAGACTTGGGAACAGGTTTTAGAATACTTCAATGCGAAGTATTTTTCAGCTACACTCAGAAATGCCCTGTACTCCCAGTTTCTATATCTAGAATAAGGGAATATGACCTTTGATGCTTATGACGCAGAGTTTAGCTGCCTTAGCAGATTTAGTGCTATCCTGATACCTAACGATCTAGAGAAGGCCCAGAGATTCCATCGCGGCCTTACATTCAAGCTACAGAGGTATACCACCACACAGACGAGGATTTCTTATGAGGAGGTTCTTGTAGAGGCGAGGATCCAGGAGGCTATTGTCAGAGGAGCTAGACGTTCCAGCACGACTACACCAGCCAGAGCCCATCCCGGAGCAGGAGGATCGATCCGTCGTCTTGGAGCACAGACACCACAGAAGGCAGCGCCATACCAGCAAAAGGAGCTACCGACTTGCTACAACTGTGGTAAGATAGGACATTACTAGAAGGACTGCCAAAAAAGACTAGGGATATGCATAATTTATGGGGCGAGCCAGCACCAAGCCCGAGACTGCCAACAACACAGAGACACAGCCCCCCAGATGTAACATCCCGTTCCGCTCAAGCGGACTGCCGACTCAATCGGCAAAAGTGCAGCTGTCCCGACCCGCTTTGCCTTAAAGGAGAAGCAAAGGATATCCAGACTTGCCCCTACAGGAATTTAGCTTAGGCTTTCAGAGGCTCGCTTGACGTATCGCTCTACCGAGGCGAATCATCGCTAAGGTGGGTGGCTACGGTGAACTTGTCTTTGCTTAGCCAGCACACTTAAAATCTGGAATATTCATGCTAGTCGCTAGGTGATTCACACCCTGCATGCTAATAAGAATCCAACACACCAAGCTAAGGGAATAATCCCAACTCGTATTGCTTATGCTAGAACATGGAAATTGAAATACTGCTTGTATTCAGACCCTCGCATGCTAAGTCCCTAACGGTTTCATCTCTCGGCTTACCTTCGGGTCCGAGCAAACGTGTTTATTTGTGTTCCTTAGAAACGCATGCTTGTCTGCTTGAATATTACATTATTTTCATCCAAACCTCGGAAGGCTATAAAGTAGTCATTCCGTGCCTGAATGAACCCGCAAGTATTCGGGACCGTTAGGTCACCAAGGCAGTTCCCGATCCAGGGGACTGCATCATGTCAAGTGAATGAATCATACTCTAGTGGCAAGACTCATTCAGGTATTCGGATCTCCCTGCAAGTCTCCCTCGAGCGGGCTTACATCAGCCCAGGAGACTGTGTATATCCAATAGCTAAATGAATCATGAATTACTGCTTGTCGTGTGCTCGTGTGTGAATTAATAATCGTGTTCGATCATGGACAACTTGTGCACAAGGGTATAAGTTCTGCGGACGGTGCTGGGGCACTGGCACCGATCCGATCCGGGCAGACTTCGTGTGTTGTCATCGTGTGCGGACTGGATAGCTTGCAATGCATCGTGTGTTATCGTGTATCCAATATGAGCTCCCGTTGTATGCTATCCATGTCATTGACTAGTCTATTATGGCATCAAGCCAGTGATCATCATGTGCAATTAACTTGTGGCTTAGTTATCGTGTGCGGATGGGATAACTTGCAGTGCATCGTGTGTTCATCGTGTGCTTTCGTTGCATGTTATTCTTATCCATGACTCTGTCCACCTCGTGTGTTTAAACTTGAATAATATAACCATACTCATGTTTGCATATGTTATTGCCCCTGAATGTATATACACGCCCGTGCTTGAATTAATCATGTTTGCCTTGGACAGGGAAGGAGAAATGGTAAGTTGGTAAGTCTCGCCGTGTTTCCTCAAACATCGCACGGCGCACTATCCGACACGTTAGGCTATTCAATGTTTGCATGAAACTGATCCTAAGGAAACTAGAAAGACAACTTAATAGTTGTGCACGGAACCTGTATTACGTGTTTGGATTTGTCGAGCGGACGAGTAGCTTCCCCACCAGTGCATTCAATGTACTGATAATCTACCAGTTTGTATGCAGGCGGGAGAACCTCGTTCGGTGCGGATGCCTCCTTCGTGCGTGCTAAGGCCAGGAGTTCCTTCTGAAGCCTTGCAATGGTACGTCCGGAACAGAAGCACATATACAAGACATAATATTGGAATAAAGCCCGAACTCGCCTGAACATCGCCTATACAATTATCCACAATTGTAGCCACTTGGTACGCTTTTACTGTTTCAGAGAGAGGCTTGAACGACTTATAATCTCGGCTATACGCCGTTTGTAACACTTGTTAATATCAATAAAGAGCTTGCTTTACTTCAATTTGTGTTTCAATGCTTCCGCTATATTTGTCAACTCAGAGAACTTGTTACCGAATCGCTATGCGTTCATGACTCCGCTGCACTCGGATAATCTGTGCGACTCTGTGGCTTAGAACTCTTGCCGCCAGCCAATGAACTACGGCCTTGCACGGGCGTGGATCATGCTCGTGCGGCATCACGCCCGGATGGGTTAAGCGATCGTTCCGCGGGAGCACTGGCGAGGGTGATTCCCGCCTAGCGGGAACGGCCAATTTGCCTACGGGAGATCGAGGCGTGACACCAGATAGGACAGAGGCCAGCAGCGCCAGTTCCGAGGATATTACCCCCGCAGGAGTACATCGTCCACCAGCACCCGGGAGATTTCAGAAGGGACCACCCTTGGCCCAGCAGCAGGCACACTTCGACCGAGCTCGACAGCAGACCAGAGGGCAGAGGCACGGACAGGCCTTTGCATTAGCAGCTACTGAGGAGGAAACCGAAGGGAAACAAACACAGGTACCATTTTAGTGGCATCATTACCTGCGACTGCTTTGTTTGATTATGGTGCTACGTTATCATTTATATCTAGTAGATTTATAGCCATGCATAGAGTAGCAACTTTCCCCTTACCTAAGAGCTGAAAGATTCTTACCGGAGGAGGTATCGTGCCGGTTACCAGCACTATCAGAACGTGCTCGGTAGTCATCTTTGGTAGAGAGATGAGAGCGCGATTGTTGGTATTACCCATGCTATACTTTGATGTTGTACTAGGCATAGACTGGTTAAGCCAGTATAACGCCGTACTGAATTGCCGGAAGGGTAGCGTCACTTTTAGACCGCAAGATCAGCCGGAGTTCGAGTACATACGAGGGATCGTCGAGCAAGGAGTAGGACAGATAGCTGGAACTTACATGGCTATGGAGATTGCACCCCCACCAATAGTTGCAGAATTCGAGGATGTGTTTCCTGAAGAATTGCCAGGCTTACCGCCAGATAGAGACGTAGAGTTCACCATTAAGCTAGTACCCGGAGTGGCACCGGTATCTTCTAATGTGTACCGATTGGCGAAGAAGGAGTTAGATGAGCTAAAGCTATAATTGGAAGAGTTGCAGGGCAAGGGATTTATCTGTGCTAGTGCATCATCCTAGGGAGCACCAGTGTTGTTTGTAACTAAGAAGGATAGAACAGTACGCATGTGCATTGATTACAGAGCCCTTAATACTTTGACTATTAAGAACAAGTACCCCCTGCCGCGGATTGACGATTTATTCGACCAGTTGACAGGAGCATTAGTGTTCACAAAGATCGACTTGAGATCGGGTTATCATCAAGTGAAGGTACGAATAGAAGACATTCAAAAGACAACATTCAGGACTCGTTATGGTCACTACGAGTTCTTAGTGATACCTTTTGGACTGACGAATGTACCGGCTGTATTTATGAACTTGATGAACATGGTCTTCCACCAATACTTAGACCAGTTCGTGGTAGTCTTCATCGACGACATTTTGGTGTATTCGAAGAGCCACGAGGAGCACGAGAAGCACTTGAGACTAGTGTTAGAGACCCTGAGGAGAGAGAGGCTTTATGCCAAGCTGAGCAAGTATGAGTTTCTTCTGGATTGTGTCACTTTCCTTGGACACGTTATCTCAGGAGATGGCATCTTAGTAGATCCGATGAAGATTTCATTGGTAGAGACATGGCCGACCCCTACCAATGTCTCAGAGGTGAGGAGTTTCCTAGGACTTGCCGGATATTACCGGAGTTTCATAGAGAACTTCGCGAAGATTGCAGAGCTGATGACCCGCTTGACCCGTAAGGAGCAAAAGTTCACTTGGACAGAGGAGTATCAAAAGGCATTCGACGAGCTAAAGAAACGCCTGACTACAGCACCCGCCTTAACCATACCTTCTAGACCCGGAGGATTCATGATCTATAGCGATGCATCCGGGAAAGGATTAGGATGTGTTTTGATGCAACATGAAAAGGTTGTGGCTTATGCCTCTAGGCAGTTGAGGACACATGAGAAGAACTATCCCACCCATGACTTGGAGCTTGCAACAGTGATATTTGCTTTGAAGCTTTGGAGGCACTACCTATATGGAGAAAGAGTGGAGATATTTACTGACCACAAAAGCTTAAAGTATGTCTACACTCAGAAGGACCTGAATCAGAGACAGAGACGTTGGCTCGAGGTGATGACAGACTTTGAAATTGAGCTACAGTACCATCCGGGAAAGACCAACGTAGCTGACGCGTTGAGCAGAAGACCTATGGCATTCTTCTTGACTACCCAACAATATCTGTTGAGAGATCTAGAGCAGATGGGTATAGAGGTCGTTATGCCCGAAGTAGACGGACAATTGTCGAGTCTCCAGTTGCAAGTGATATTAGTGGAGAGAATCAAGACTGCTTTGCCGACATATGCCAGATTTTAGAGGCTTCGACAAAGGACAGAGGCAGGAATACAGACAGGACTACGTATACATGAAGACGGGACTTTGAGATTTGGAGATCGCCTCTATGTTCCAAATGGAGAACTTCGTCAGGAGTTGATATCAGAGGCACACAGTTCCACCTATTCTATTCATCCAGGAGGCACAAAGATGTACAGAGACTTGAGGCAGTACTATTGGTGGCATGGAATAAAGAGAGAGATAGCACGCTTTATGGCGAAGTGCCTGGTGTGTCAGCAAGTCAAGGCTGAGCATCAGAGATCTGCAGGATTACTTCAACTGCTTCCGATACCGGAGTGGAAATGTGAGCATATCACTATGGACTTTGTACGGGCTTTCCGAGGAGTCCTAGTGGTCGAAATACAGTATGGGTAATCGTAGATAGACTCACCAAGTCCGCACACTTTTTATCCTTCAGAGTTGGGCAATCTACAGAGGTTTTAGCAGAGATGTACATGAGGGAGATTGTACGACTGCATGGAGTGCCAGTTAGTATCGTGTCTGACAGGGATACGAGGTTTATATCTTACTTTTGGTGGTGTATGCAAGAGAGTCTCGGTATCTGCCTGAAGTTTAGCACATCGTATCACCCACAGACGGATGGCCAGTCAGAGCGCACCATTCAGACTTTGGAAGACATGTTAAGAGCATGCATGCTAGATTTTGGAGGATCATGGGAGGACCACTTGCACTTGGTCGAGTTTTCCTACAACAACAGCTATTAGGCGAGCATCCAGATAGCTCCCTATGAAGCGTTGTATGGAAGGAAGTGTCGTTCCCCAGTATGCTGTAGTGATATAGAAGAGCGACATATTCTCGGGCCAGAGTTGGTTGTTCGTACAGTGGAGAAGGTGAAGAAGATCCAAGGACACCTACGAGCAGCACAGGACAGACAAAAACATTAAGCAAATGTGCATCGGCGACCCTTAGAGTTCCAGGTTGGAGATCATGTATTTCTAAAGATCTCGCCCACTAGAGGGACTATCAGATTTGGAGGCAGAGGGAAGCTGAGTCCGAGGTACATCGGACCATTCAATGTGTTAGAACGCGTCGGAGAGGTTGCTTATAGATTAGCCTTGCCGCAGACTTTGGAAGGAGTCCATGATGTCTTCCATGTATCTCAGCTGAGAAGGTACATACCAGATCCGAGTCATGTGCATGATCATTCAAAAATCACAGTTGGCCCGAGCTGATCATACGAAGAGGAGCCCGTGGAGATTCTAGATAGAAGTGAGAAGGTATTGCGAGGACAGACTATCCTCCTAGCTCATGTCGAATGAAGACATCATGCACCAGGTGAGTCGACCTGGGAACATGAGGAGGATATTAGACAGCGCTATCCCCATCTCTTCGAAGGACTAGGTACGTTTTAGCATTTTAAATTCAGTTATTAGTTCTTACCGTACGTATATTTTAATTTCGAGGACGAAATGCTCTAAGGAGGGTAGATTGTAAACCCCCTCGACCAATTTAGTATTAATTTAATTTAAATTGAGAGACTAGGATTATTTTGGATACAATTAGAATTAATGTTCAACAATATTGTCACTTAATATACCTTACCATTACTTCGATGTTTGGAGCACTACCCTAGTAGGTACCCTCAAACTAATCAAATACACATCTCCTAGACATGCCAGACTACCCATCTAACCCTTGTGTAACTTTTAGATACTCAATGTTGTGCTTCATTTGAGATGCACAATATTTGTTACAAACGTTCATGTATTATTTCCAATAAATCCATTTCTTCTTAATTGTCCATTCCTACGTGAATTTGAGGCTCAACCACAACCCACTCCCCTATAACCCAAATTAGGGTATTAGCCTACACCAAGCCTGCTATGCCTATGACATTATTGATCCACCCAAATTTAGTTCCATGCGTCTTCAATGCATTAGAGAACGCCATACGCACTATTCTTTTTATTAAATTAAATTAGGAGAAATTTTACCTCAAGCAGGACCTGACCCAGCCCATGAACACTTTCATGTGGACCAGTCCCCACCCAACGAACCCTGGTCGGCCCAAACCTCGAGGCCAGCCCCCCAAACTTTACCTCCTATATAAATACATAATTCTTATACTTGAAACCCTAAAATCCTAAGCACCATCACCATTCAAACCCTAACCGACCTCCACCTCATCCAAACCGAGCTCCCTCCTTCCCCGGCCGGACACCCACCACCACAGCCCTCCCCGATCACCAAACCACCACCTCCAACGTCGCCTGCAACCGCCGGACTCTGCGATCTTCACCATCAACCAACGACCCTCCCCGCAGGTCACCTGCAACCAACAACCATCGACCGCCCATCCAAACCCAACCACCCGGCCACCCTCTCCAGTACCCCGACCACCACTGCCCTTCCCCGATCGGATAACCACCGCCACTCCAAACCACCGCCGCCCGAACATCAAGCCCATCCGCCAACGCCACCATCTCCTTCACCATCACCAACTCCCCTAGCCGCTGCCTGACTGCTCCCGATCGCCTCCATCACCTCCTACCACCATTGGCCGGCCGACCACAATGTCCCCACGACTCGACCACCACCAGGCACCGTCCTAGCCGCTGCCGCCGTGCCAAACTACTGCTGCCACTGCGGCACATACTACCGTTGCTGCCGCTGCTGCGTTGTGGCCGACCGAAGTTTCGTCGATCACCGGAGAACGCGTCGACGAGACCCCCTAGTTCTGTCGATCAGGTACTTGATCACCAA
Source organism: Iris macrosiphon (assembly GCA_036927795.1). Classification (NCBI taxonomy): domain Eukaryota; kingdom Viridiplantae; phylum Streptophyta; class Magnoliopsida; order Asparagales; family Iridaceae; genus Iris; species Iris macrosiphon. Next base: position 133,483,908 of record JAYESA010000007.1, read on the forward strand.
CCCCTCCTTCCTTGTATCCTATCGTCAGACCATCGTATCGTGTATCGTTGATGTGGACACCGGTAATGTAAATCGAAATCCTATATGTTTGTATGAATGTTTAGTTATATTAGATGGTAATTAATTAGACTAGATAGTCACTAATAATTAGTAATCACCCCAATGAAGTAGGGCATGTATTCGTACAAATCCAAAATAGTGGTAACCCCTTAACTTTAGTAAATTACTGTCTCAAGGCGCACGTTAATCGAGGACAGAACCTGTGTACACCCTAGCTACGTGCACACGTGGTGCTGTATTCGATCAGCTATGAACCTGTGACAGTACCCAAGAGTAGCATCGTAATTGAGTGTATATATATTGCTTAGTGTCTTATGCTAGATTGCTATACTATATTCTGTGTTTAGGGTCACTGGATCAGCAAGGAGACACTACAGGAGCAGGCTATTGGCATTCACAGCTTCAGGACCCAAGCAAGATACCTTGCCATATTTACTGTTTATATTAAATGATGCATATATGGTATGATATCTTGTTGCTTTATTTCATATGACTGTATGCGTCAGAGATTGACTCGGTGCAGTCGACGGATGCATCGATGATTTAGTATACTTGACCTAGTAACTAGCAGACTCACCCCAGTGGGAGAATACTCTGATATCTTCCGAGACTTGACACTCTTACATATTTTACAGTGACATTCATATTGGGATACGGGTTCGCGTACTCGACTAGCTATTAGTGCGTGTGACATGCATCACGGTTAATACGTAATTTAGGTTTATATTTTATGTTAGTAGAGACTTGGCGTATAGATACGTGGTATGCACGTCGAGTATTCGACTAGTGTATCTACATTGGGTGGGGAGGACAGCTAGTAGGCGTATGGGATATACCCATTGGAATTCTTGGTATCCGTAGGAGCCACGTATCCGATGACTCCCTTTATGAAGATGCCCCATTCTTCGGAGCGGTATGGACGTTATATTATTCAGGTGCCCCATTCTTTGGAGCGGTATGGACATTATATTATTCGGGTGCCCCATTCTTCGGAGTGGTATGGACGTTATATTATGCAGATGCCCCATTCTTTGGAGCGGTATGGACGTTATGCCTATACCTACCCATACGTACCAATGTTGTTGTCATATTGCATTCACTTAGATGGTTAGCACACCCTTTATTGCATTTATTTTATTCAGTATTCATATATATGGCATATTTTTATGTATCTTGCTACGTCCCTCTGAGGACCTGGTACCTTTCTAGATTTGGACGAGGCATATTACCCCATAGTGTACGGCCCAGGACATGAGATGAGGTACGCTACAGCTGAGGAGTTAGAGGTGCTACCGTCAGAGTTTCCGTGATCACTTGGTAGGCCTTCTACCTAGGATTGGGAGCATCATTATCTAGTCAGTAGATGCCCTAGTCATTATCTTTTATCTATCCTTTCAGTATTTTATTTCGTCTTAGTAGTGGGTTTGTCCCCACCAGACATTCTTGGCTGTACTATGATATTTTGAGACTGGCGTTTATCTTCCAGCAGTTATTATTATTAGTACATTCTTGCTATTTATATTATGGATGAGATTAGATTACCTGTTGTTGATTTATTTGGGACATGTTAGTATTTATGACAGTGTAGCACTCTTCGTTGGATCCATTAAATTGGGATATTCTAGAAGAAGTGACATCTGGCTATTGCCACGTAGCCTAGTTCTATATATTTTGGGACTGGGGCATGACAGGTTGGCCTCTTCATTGGCCTTGACCAATGAGGGTATGCCACATGTCCCAACATTTGCAATTTAGCCCCTTAAGTTTGGGTAATTGCACAAACACATGAAATGATGGAAAAATTGTGGGATAAATGGTGTTTGGTGTTTTGTAGGGTGAGGGGGTGTTGTGTGTTTGGCATGAACTTAATTAAATGGGCATTAGAATTAAGTTGGGATTAAAATGGGTTAGTCAAAGTTGGTATCCCCAATTTAATTAGAATAAATTGTGTCCCGTACTTTTTAATTAAATAGGGCACCTGGGGTCTCAATTTGGGAGTAACTCAAAGGTCAAGAATGGTGTAGGCTTGGAGTCAGTCTTGGACCCTTTAGTTGGTCCGGCTCAACGGGTTAAGTTGGTGTCTCAAAATTGATGGCAACGACACTGGTATGCGATACGGGGATTAAATAAGGATTTCGGTTACGAAAAATTATGCAATTAATTTAGAGCACAAGGTAATATTATTTTGAGTGACGAAAAAGTCCAGCGCCTAAATTGGCGCGTCAAGTCAAGAGTGCAATAATCTGTTGGAATTTATAGGCTGATGTTGGGCTCCAAATAATTCAACAACGGTAGGGCACGCCAAGGGTTTAATTAAAATAAACAGACATCTGCAACCTTACTCTAAACCTCAATCAACTGCTGCTAACCCAAAATTTTCTCTCCCATACCAGACTATCTATAGAAATAATTGAGGGGGTTTACATCCTTCCCAACTTAGAAAAATTTTGTCCCCAAAATTAAAAGTAAATCACAATAATAGCTAAGAGAATTTTAAAAGCAAACTAGTAATTAAATGCGGTACATAAATTCGTACCTTGGTCCTCAAATAAATACGAAAAATGCTGTCGAATGGAATCCTCGGGCTCCCAGGTAGACTCGCCTGGCGAATGATGCTTCCATGCAACTCTGACCAGTCGAATAGTTTAACCTCTCAAAGTCTTCTCACTGTGATCGAGTATCTCCACTGGCTGCTCTACGTAAGATAGACTGGGCCCGACTGTAATCTCCGAATGATCAAGCACGTGGCTAGGGTCTGCCACGTATCTCCTCAACTGCGATACGTGAAATACGTCGTGCACTCCTTCTAATGATGGAGGCAATGCAAGACGATAAGCCACTTCGCTAACTCGTTCTAAGATGTCAAAAGGTCCGATGTACCTCGGACTCAGCTTGCCTCTGCCTCCGAATCAGATGGTACCACGAGTAGGCGATATCTTCAAAAATACATGGTCACCTTCCTTGAACTCCAAAGGTCTGCGGTGCACATCTGCCCAATATTTTTGTCTGTCCTGTGCTGCACGCAGGTGGCTCTAAATCTGCTTGACTTTCTCCACTGTCTGTGTCACCAACTCTAGACCAAGTATCTGACGCTCTCTCACGTTACTCCAATATACCGATGACCTATATTTCCTGCCGTACAGTACCTCATAAGGTGCCATCTTTATGCTAGCCTAGTAGTTGTTATTGTAGGAGAATTCTACCAAGTGTAGATGGTCCTCCCAAGATTCTCCAAAATTAATCATGCACGCTCTCAACATATCCTCTAGTATCTGTATCGTGCGCTCTGACTGACCATCATTCTGTGGATGATATGCAGTGCTGAACTTGAGACGAGTTCCTAGACTCTCCTGCATACTCTGCCAAAAATGTGACATGAATCTGGAATTACGATCCGATACAATACTGACAGGCACTCCATGTAGTCGTACTATCTGCCTCATATACATGTCAGCTAATATCTCCGTAGACTGCCCAACTCTGAAGGGCAAGAAATGTACAGACTTGGTGAGTCTGTCTACGACAACCTAAACTGCATCCTTCCCGCTAGGACTCCGTAGGAATCCTGTGACAAAGTCCAAGGTAATGTGTTCCCACTTCCACTCGGGAATGGGAAGTGGCTGCAATAGTCCTCCAGTCCTCTGATGTTCAGCCTTGACTTGCTTACAAACTAAGCATCTCGCCACGAATCTTGCAATCTCTTTCTTCATCCTATGCCACCAGAAATGTTGCCTCAAATCTCGGTACATCTTCGTACCCCCGGGATGAATAGAATAAATCGAGCTATGAGCCTCGGTTATCAACTCTTGGCGTAGCTCGCCACTCGGAACATATAGGCGATCTCCATACCTCAATGTTCTGTCTTCATGAATCCTAAGTCCCGTCTGCATGCCGGCCTCTGTCCTCTATCGTAGACGTCAAAATCTCGCATCTGTAGGCAAGGTTGCCTTAATTCTCTCAATCAATGTAGACTGAACCTCGAGACTGGCCATCTGTCCATCCATGCCTGGCAATACAATCTCTATCCCAAGCTCCTGAATATCCTCTAGCAATTGCTGCTGAGTCATCAAAAAGTATGCCATGGGCTTCCTACTTAAGGCATCTGCTACTATATTCGCCTTGCCAGGGTGGTACTACAACTCAATATCATAATCTGTCATCAACTCTAGCCAGCGCCTCTGCCTCATGTTGAGCTCCTTCTGTATGTAGATATACTTCAGACTTTTATGATCTGTGTAAATCTCAACACTCTCACCATAAAGGTAGTATCTCCATAGCTTTAGTGCAAATATCACTGCAGCTAGCTCTAGATCGCATCAGATAGTTCTTCTCATAAACTCTCATCTGTCTTGATGCGTAGGCTATCACCTTGCCATGTTGCATCAGTACACATCCTAATCCGCTCCCAGACGTATCACTATATACTACAAATTCTCCTGATCCTGAAGGTAGTGTCAAAATTGGTGCTGATGTCAGACGCTTCTTCAGCTCATCGAAAGCCGCCTGACACTCGTCGGTCCAAATAAACTCCTTGCCTTTACGCGTCAGTCGCATCATAGGCGCAGCTATCCTCGAGAAGTTTTCCACGAACCTTTGATAATATTCGACAAGTCCGAGGAAACTCCTAACCTCTGTAACTGATGTAGGGGTAGGCCATGTCTCAACTGCAGCTATCTTCTCTGGGTCAACTGATAGTCCATCTCCGGTGATTATGTGTCCCAGAAATGGTACTCAATCCAATCAGAACTCATATTTGCTGAGCTTGGCGTACAGCCTCTCCTGTCTCAGCGTCTCCAACACAATCCTGAGATGTCTCTCATGCTCCTCCTGGCTCTTGGAATATACCAAGATGTCGTCGATAAATACCACCACGAACTTATCTAAGTACTGGTGGAAAACATTGTTCATCAGACTCATAAATACTACTGGCGCGTTGGTTAAACCAAACGGCATAACTAAAAACTCATAGTGCCCATACTTCGTCCAAAAAGCCATCTTCGGGATGTCCTCTCTCTGTACCTTGATCTGATGATAATCGGATCTGAGATCGATCTTCGAGAATACACATGCACCACTAAGCTTATCAAATAAATCATCTATACGCGGCAGTGGATACTTATTTTTTATCGTTACAGCATTAGCGCCCTGTAATCGATACACAAGCGTACCGTCCCATCCTTCTTTGGTACAAATAGAATGGGTGCTCCCCAAGGAGATACACTAGCCCGTATGAAACCCTTATCTAAGAGGTCATCTACTTGGACTTTCAACTCAACCAATTCCTTCGGTGCTAGTCTGTAAACGGGGGAGGTAACTGGCTCAGCTCCGGGAGTCAACTCTATAGTGAACTCAATCTCTCTGTCAGGTGGCAGTCCTGGAAGATCCTCTGGAAATACATCCTCAAACTCTGATATAAAGTGAGGGTACATCGGTTCACCTTCTGCAATGTGTGTCGCTAGGGTAGGTTGGACACCATGCCCTCGGGCTCCCCGAAGAAACTCAAACTCTGGATGATCTGGGGGTCTAAATATGACACAACCACGACGATAATCTAGCGTTGCATGGTATTGGCTCAACCAATCCATGCCTAGGACAATGTCATAGTCTGGCATGGAGAAGACCAAAAATCGGGCACGCATCTCTCGCCCGCAGACAACTACTGAACATGATCTATAAGTGTCGCTAACAGGTACTATTCTACCTCCCGTAAGAATCCTCTTGATCTTCGGAAGGGGTGCAGTAGCTATTCTATGGGTGGCCATGAAACTAGCAGATATAAAAGAGTGTGTGGCACTAGAATCAAATAGGACTACTGCTGGTAATGAAGCTACTAAGATAGTACCTGCGATCACTTCTCCGACTGTCGCTGCCTCCTCTATAGTCATTGCATAGGCCTGACCATGTCTCGGTGCCGGTGCCCTCGGCTGATGTCGAGCCTGATGGAAGTGATCTGCCTGCGGGGCCAAGGGTGGCCTCCTCTGATTTCCCCCTGGTGCTGGTGGTCGCTGTGGTCCAGCTCCTCCGTAAGGCGGCCTCGGTCCAGGAGGCTACTGATAAGGCCTTGGTGCTGGCAAGGCTGGCCGATGAACATCTGTACTGGAGCCCTCTGGTTTGGGCAATCCCGGATGGCATGCTGGCCTGATCCACATCTCAAACATACGCCCATCCTCCGTCGATAGTCCCTCAATAAATGTCCTCTCTTGCCGCAGAAATGGCATATGGGAACCACTGCTCCCTGCAGGGGTGCTGCTGCTGCTGTACTAGAGGACGCTTCGCAGGTCCTCCCTGCGGGGCTCGAACTGCTGATGATGATGCACAGGAGCGCTTCAGGCTGGCCTCCATCTTGTTGATGCGGTCCTGGCGTCGTGCTGCTAGTAATACCTCAGAGTAAGAGGTGGGGGCTATGGACCCGATAAACCTCTTGGTCTCGAATCTCAGGCCTTCATAGAACTTCTCGGCCTTCGCCTCCTCAGTAGGGATCAGGTACGGTACAAACCTGCTCAGGCAGAGGAACTCAGCATTATATTCCTCTACAGTCATACTCCCCTGCCTGAGGTTCTAAAATCTATCCCGAAGCTCTGATCGGGCAGTGGAGGGTATGTACATCTCCTGGAAGATCCTAGAGAACTATTTCTATGTGGCCCGGTCTGGTCCCAAATGCTGCTCCTCTGAAAGCCACCAGTGATGTGCGTTGCCAGTGAGCTACATTCTGACGGCAGTCATCTATCGTTGTCGGGGGAGGTCGGTAGCCTCCAGCTGGTGCTGAATACTAGTGAGCCATGCGTGGACCTCTGTTGGCTCCTCTATGCCAGTAAAAGGTTGTGGCATCATACGACGGAATTCTATGACAGACCCCATCGTCGACTGGTGTGCTGGCGGTGACGTCTGCCCCAAGCCCGTCACGATACTCTCTCTCAGGGTCTCAGCCTAGCCCTGCTGGGCCTGCTGCTGGACCTGCTGCTGGGCCTGCATCATCGTATATACCATCGAACATCTGTGTCCCATCCATGGGTTTCCCTGTAGGGAATGGCATATAGGGCATCTGGATGGTAATGGTGGAGGTGGTGGCAGCTGCTGCTCCTCCTGATTCAGGATCCTCTGATCCTCAGGTCCTGCCTGACGCGAAGTCTGATGCCCGTCCGAAGGTACCTCGGGTTGCCCCGATGACTGTCCCAGGGGAGCCAGAGTCAGCAGAAAGACCTATTCCAGTTTCGGTTCCCCGGATGATCCTGCGTCACGGGGAACATCGCCCGACTGTGTGACGCGTCCGCTGCGGAGATTCATAACTCTGAAAAGAAGTCATGACTGCGATCAACATTGAGGAAAATAAACAAGATGCAATTCGGTAAAAGATATCGAGATAGAGGTATCATGTGAAGGTTTCAAACTGTAGATGAGATTCCTAATATCTATTCCCAATTTGCAGGCTCGCTTGGCACAGTCAGGTGACCAAGACAATTTAAATCAGACCTGCATGGGCTATCACAAAAACCTTGTCATGCCCCAGTTCCAAAGATAGAGAAACTGAGTCATGTGGCAATGGCCAACAGCATACTTCGGCGGGCATCCCAATCTAATGGGCCCGTCGGAGTGTACCTAAGCTGTAAAGTATAATGAATAACCTAACACATAACACAGAAATAGTCAATCTAAATCTCATCCACAGCCAACAGATATAAGAGCACATAGAGGTAATCACAACAACTAATGTGTAGAAAGGAAATGTCACGAGATAATATATCATAGTACAAATACTAGAGTAGTCACACGGGAACAAACCTGCTAGTACAAACACTGGAATAAAAGCAAGCAATAAGATAACTTGGAACGGCATCAGATAACTAGATAGTAATACCGTTCCAAGGAAAGAGTCACTACCAGTGATCAGGCGAAGTCTTCGGGGATGACCTCGTCCTCGATAGTGGGTCTTGCTGCTGGATACGTACCCGGACCGTACTCCTCTGGGTAATCCTCCTCGCCTAAACCTGGAAGGGAACCAGGTCCTCAGAGGGACGTAACAAGGTACAAAAATACAGCATGCCAAGTATAACAGAAAGTATAAGTACATCGACAGGGTAATCTATCATAACCAAACAAGTGAGACACAGTTTAAAGACAATATTCGACGCGTGGGCTATCCAAAATAAAACCGTAGCTCCGAACACAGAGACAACGGGGCGTACCGTAGCTCCGAACACAGAGTCACACAGGTGATACAACTACTCTAGATACAGGATCACTACAAAAATAGTACATATACATATATAAGCGCATGCAGATGAGCCCAAACGTCTAGTAACTGTCTTCCTCTTCCCAAGCGATAAACGATGGTGCGCTGAACCTGAACCTCTATCTAACAGTCTTGTCACACAGAAATAACTCAACAGACACGACCTTAAGGTCATCCCAGTCTCCGGTCATGATGTTAGTATTAGGATACAGGAATCTGGCACGATCACAGTGTATGAGTGTGTCCTGGGGTGACGATATACTCAGGTATGTACATCGAGGTGTTACGAATATCTAACATTCATTACAAGATGTTACGACGAACGTCTGTACCCGGTTGTGATCCGGACGCGAAGTAACGGTCGTAATCAAATACGCGCATAATTTACATAATGAAATAATAAAATATCTAAAACTAAAATATAGGGTGGCAAGGTACACTTGCCTGCGTCCGGCTGCTGATGACGGGGATCCGGTACCACGTCCAAGTCCTCAGGTCCCGTAGTACCTAGAGATAAGATACAAACTCAATCAATAAACTATCACGCGACAAACAGGGATGTGACACACGTCTATACATATGCTCAAACTCAGCTATAACTCACAGGGATAAAACGCTATAGGGTTGACCACGGTTGACTATTGGTACGTTACATTAAAATAAACTAATCATCTGTACAATATCATCAAACCATCCTCAATCCTTCTATATTCAGCACAGTGTTCATTGGTATATCATGCATATTTATTCCTCATATTTACCTCGGTGTGCACCGACGTTATCCAGTACATTTACCGTCATCCTCAAATACACTATTAATATTCTTAGTTCTCAATTATGATCTCATAATTTGATATTATACCTATTTCATGATCGAGCACCTGCTCCCAATGTCCATCAATATTTTAATATCGTTAATTTTTAGCAATAGTTTACAATAGCTAAACAACAATAACCCATATGCGTATATATATTCTATATCCTCAAACAACTTCCAATATTTACCCAAGGATCAATATCCCTCTACCATTTATTAATTAACCTGCTCCTTGGTATTAATCACTATGTTAATATCACCATCCTTCCTCAAGCGTTTAAATGTATGCACAACATCAACCCTACTCAATACATAATCCATAACCCCAAATATTAATTAAGCACGTTAACCATCAAAGCATATAATTCATATTATTTACAAATACCCAAACCCTAACTCACATCTTTAACCCTAAATCATTAACACTAAACTAAACGTACACAAAACAAACTATACAATAATAAACCTAAAAACACAACACAATATATATATCAATATAGAGAGGGGGGAAGTGGTACCTCAACGATGTGTTGCTAGAGGCGGTGGTAGAACGGACAAGAGGTGGTGGTAGGGTGAAGTGGCCGGACTGGAGGTGGGGAGGAAGCCGGGGTGAAGATGGAGTTGGTGGTTCGTGGAGTCGACGATGATGTGGCCGGGGTATGGAAATTGGGGCAGTGAAGTGGTGGCAGTACGGGGGATCTCGTCGGGGAAGATGATAACGAGGGTGGTGGTTGAGTGGTGAGAGGAGCTGGAGGTTGGCCGGATTGGACGGCGTGGAGGGTACCGGCCGGAGAGAGATGGGGATGTGCGGTGGTGGTCGAACGATAATGTGGGGAAGAAGAAACTGGCCATGGGGGTGTCAAAGCCGCGGGAATATAGTAGGCCGGGGAAGATGAAGGCGAGGTTGTCGTGGTGGTGGCAGTAATGGCGGACGGAGGAGCAGTTGGTTGCCGGAGGGGATCTCGGCCGGGGGTGCAGTGGGGAAGGCTCGGCAATGGCACGGCAGGTGTGCTCAGGTGGAGGCGGCCGGCTCGTCAGTGGCCGGTGGAGGAGTGAGGATCTCTGCCGGAAAATGGGGTCGGGTGGAAGTGAAGAAGTAGAAGAGTTGTAGAAGAAGAAGAAAGGAAGAAGAAGAAGTATGGGAGGCTCGGTTGAATGTAGAGAGGGAGAAGAGAGAGTGGGGGATGAGGTTTCCTAGGTTTTGGGGATTAGGGCCGGCATGGGGTTGTATGTAGGGATGGTGACATTTTATAAGGAGGGGTGTGAGGATTGGATGGTGAGGATTGACCCATTTCAAATGTGTAGTCGAGATTTCACATGAATGAATTTATTTTTTCATGCAAATGAGAGGGGGAAGATTGTTGACTGGTCAAAGAAGAGGGTTGGCCTCTTCATTGGCCTTGACCAATGAGGGTATGCCACATGTCCCAATATTTGCAATTTAGCCCATTAAGTTTGGATAATTGCAAAAATACATGAAAAGATGGAAAAATTGTAGGAAAAATGGTGTTTGGTGTTTTGTAGGGTGAGGGGGTGTTGTGTGTTTGGCATGGACTTAATTAAATGGGCATTGGAATTAAGTTAGGATTAAAATGGGTTAGTCAAAGTTGGTATTCCCAATTTAATTAGAATAAATTGTGTCCCGTGCTTTTTAATTAAATGGGGCACCTGGGGTCTCAATTTGGGAGGGACTCAAAGGTCAAGAATGGTGTAGGCTTGGAGTCAGTCTGGGACCCTTTAGTTGGTCCGGCTCAACGGGTTAAGTTGGTATCTCAAAATTGATGGCAACGACACCGGTATGCGATACGGGAATTAAATAAGGATTTCGGTTACGGAAAATTGTGCAATTAATTTAGAGCACAAGGAAATATGATTTTGAGTGACGGAAAAGTCCAGCACCTAAATTGGCGCATCAAGTCAAGAGTGCAATAATCTGTTAGAATTTATGGGCTGATGTTGGGCTCCGAATAATTCAACAACGGTAGGGCGCGCCAAGGATTTAATTAAAATAAACAGACATCTGCAACCTTACTCTAAACCTCAATCAACTGCTGCTAAACCAAAATTTTCTATCCCATACCAGACTATCTATAGAAATAATTGAGGGGGTTTATAGATCCTTGTCAAGGCGGAGAAGATATACTGGATATAAATTTTTGAGAAGACGGTTACACTTAGTAGGATAGTAGATAGGTTATTCTTATATGCTAGAGTTAGTGTAGATTTTAGTATTAGAATTGAATATAGTATCAGAGGCCTAGAACTAATAAAACCTTACCCTTTCTTAAAGGTAGAAAGTAATTTGGAAGTATTGGAAGAAAGAAAAGATGGTTGATTCTAATGTACTGGAATACTTTATGGAATACATAGCTAGATGCTAGTGATCAGATGTGGCTCATGATGGTGATACAATAAATTGTATTATGACCTTAAGAAAATAGAACCTTACGTAGGAGGCCATAATGGTTAAATCCTTAGTTGTCTTGTGACTTTTAGTATCAAAATTAGATCTTATGACCCAGCTGTTATACCCATACTATTTGTGCTGAAGAAGGATGGGACGGTACGCCTGTGTATTGACTACAGGACACTGAACGCTATAACCATCAAGAACCGACATCTCCTGCCATGCATTGACGATCTATTCGATCAGTTGAGTGGTGCGAGCGTATTCTCAAAGATAGATCTTAGATCCGATTATCACCAGATTAGAGTGCGTAGAGAGGATATACCAAAAATAGCCTTCAGGACCAAGTATGGACTCTATGGGTTCTTAGTTATGCCGTTTAACCAACGCGCCAACTGTGTTCCTGAGTTTGATAAAAGAAGTTTTTCAGTACCTGGACAAGTTCGTGGTTGCATATTGATGACATATTGATATATTCCAAGAGCCACGCAAAGCACGAGCAACACCCTTTCAGCAGGCCCAACAGAAGAGGGCACCACCGCAAGAACGTGGACAGACTTTTGCGATGACAGTGGAGGACGCACAGACTCAAGGAGTAGCGAATACGAGTAAGATTTGAGTTTTATTATAGCTATATATTCTTAGTAATGCTTTAGCACGTGCCTGTTAGTTCATTGCCCTAGCCTAAGCCTAGTATTATGTTAGCCTGAACTTGTTAGACTAGATTAGTAACTGGTACCCAAGTTTTCATAAGCTGTAGTTGATCTTCGTTCTAACCAGGCTCCTTTAGTCTTGAGTTACTTATCTCTCATTGCCTAGGGAAAAGTTTTTATTCCTTTCCTACGTGTTCTGCTTAAACAAATCCCTCACCCTTCCTCTCAATTTTTCCTTGTTCATGATTCTTTATTCTTATGTCGTGCTTCAACCAGCATATCTTGCAACCGCGTCATCTCTGCTGTCGGTTATGTTTTGCTTTCTTAATTGCGAGGACACAATTCTTTTAAGGTGGGTAGATTGTAACAACCAAATTTTTTTAATTTTTAAAATAAAATTTTGGATTTTTCTATTTTTTATTTATTTATTATTATAAATGTCCTTCATGGATTAATATTTTTATGTACTAAATTAAGTATTAAAATATTATAAAAATTATATTTTTGGGTGTATAATTAATTATTGGATGTTGTATAATTTTTTTGGAATTTATTGGGCTCAAAAACTATTTTTAATTAGCTAAAAATCTGATTTTTGATTAAACCAACCCAAATCGAACCGAACCGAACCCAACCCAAAATGAACCAACCCAACCTGTCCTAACGGGTCGGATCCTACCCGACCCGACCGTATCCGACCCTTACACATAAACCCCTCTTCCCCCACGATCCCCCACCCCCGACTCCGCCGCACGACCCCCCCCCCGTTTTATGCCACGACCCCACCCCTACTCGGCCGCTTGACCCCGCCCACGACCCCACGACCCCGGCTCCGGCCTCCCCCACAACCGCCTCCCCTCGCCTATTTAAACCCCCGAGCCCACCCTCACACCAACCTCCATCGCCACCGACCTTGACCCTCCATCGCTTCTCCCGACCGCCGACGACCCACCCCGATGCCCCGCCGACTTCCTCGACCGCCGGCGACGACCCACACAGCCCCCAGCAGCTACAATAACCGCCGTGCCTCGTCGCGCCACCTCCTTTCACGACAGCAAATAGCAGCAAGGTACCCGTCTTCCCACTTGCGTAACTCTCTGTACATAGATCCGTATTTCATTTTGTCGAATCATAGGCGAAGACCACTTGACCTTCTCGAACCCCGTACAAATAGTTCGGGATATCGCGTCTTGTGTCGGTCGTAAACCGTGACGCAAAAATAGGAAAAACAACATATTTCTGTAATTCAGGAAACCTTCCCGAACACACAAGTTCATGACCGTTTTCTTCCAACCTATTTAATAATTGTGAAATCTGTTTGAACAGTTAATTAGACAACATAACCGAGATTTAGATCCTGTAATTAGTTTATTTTATTTTGCTGTATACTGTATTTTATTTGCGGGTGAAATTGACCAAAAACTTGGTCTTTAAATCCCGAATTTCTCTCGAAACTGGGTGCGTCCCGCTAAACGAGGTGACTTGGTCGCATGCAAATTTTATCGAAAGGTACGCATCGTCGATACGGACGTGTGGGATTTCTCTAAAGTTGATTTGGATGCGCGTGCATACCGAAATCAACGTGTATCCGTCGAAAATACCCCGTATCGGGCCTGTTCTGAAACTCATTATAGCTTCGTGTATGCTTGTCGTTTTATAAAGAAACTTGCATCATTGGATTTGTAGCATTATGCTGGTCCTGTGACCTAAGTTTGATTCAATTCTGAGAACATTGACAAAATTTCGTATCGTGGGCCCCATGGCTCTACTTGACGGGCAATTTTCTGATCGGCTCATCGGAATCCAGTTCTGGACATTCCGTTGGGTTCGTAACATTGTTCTGGACTTGTAGACACTAAGGTTGACAAATTTGGAGAACTTTGTCTCTGGCATATTTTGCGGTGCGAAGTGGGCCACTTGTGGCCCTCGCTTTGACCAGAAACTGTCAATTATGTCCCTGTGTTCAAATTAGACTTATGGGTAGTCAATTCTAGCTATTTCTTGTCTTCTAAGAGTGATGGTAATATTTGTTTCAGCAACCGGAGGCGTTTCTGGAGATTCCACCTACACCAGAGTAACTAAAGGAATTCAAATCCCAGGCAAGTGTACCTTGCCAACTTGCAGTAGTTCCTGTTATATTATTTGCTTGAGTTCTTTATATATATATATATATATATATATATATACTCTTTAGATGTACATATTCCACCTAGGACTGTAAGACGTTGCTTAACGTCCGAATAATATTTGGGTGTCGACGCCGTACGCGGAGTCGTGTAACGTCACTTAGAGAGTTGATATTACGATCCTATTTTGCTTGCTTTATCAAGTACGTTATACCATAGGACACTTGACACTATTCATAGGACAAAATCTTTCTTGAGTTATTCATGGTGATTCTATATAGGCTTACAGGATTCGTGACGTAGATCTTGTTTGTACATAGATATTATTATGACTCGTTGCATTAGCTAGAGCTCATGATCTTGCATGTTATGGACATGAGACGTCATGGATATGAGTCGTGTGATTACATTGGGTGGGGAGAGACACACATGCTACAGGCTGATTATATATATATATTTATTATTGTGGTGCCGTAGCCACTAAGAGCTAGGCCCACTACATGATATCAGTGCTATCGGCTCCCCGACACAGAGCTTGTAGTGGTCTCAGCCTGAGTACTAGTGATGCTCTCACTTGCATATCACATAGCTGGTTACATAGTTTGCCCTATTGTTATATTTTATATACTGTATTTATTTTGGCATGCTGTTTCTTGTACCTTGTTACGTCCCTCTGAGGACCTGGCCCCTTGCCAGTTTTGCAGCATAGACCATTGTGGAGCCTGCTTGGAGTTACTGATGTGTGTTGCTTAGTCTTACAGGAATTGGTGCCAGGTACTTATATCTTTTCTTTCGGAGTCATGGTTACTATTCATATTGTTTATTCATATGCTGATATAGCCTAGTTTTATAGACTCATATTCCTTTCTCGAGTCTATTCGAGCTTATGTGTTACTAGCGGCCGACTTTAGCATATGTAGATCATTCTTATATATTCTGATCATTGTGGATTGAGGCATAGATATTTATATTTACTTGATTATATAGGAGGTGACAATTTTAATACAGCTTATACGTATTCGAGTCGGACCAGAGTCTGGTCGAATGCGTAGCTGACATGTTACATATTTCTAGTCCTACATATTTTGGGACTGGGGCATAACAAGAAGAAAGTACGTTTGATCCTCGGATGCTGGCTCTAAACCTGGTTATGCAAAACCAGTGGGGTTAGACCCCATATAGCAAGTACCACAAAGGAAGCACGAATGAAGAAATAAAACCAGGTTATAATATATATATATATATATATATATATATATATATATATATATATATATATAGTTCTTTCTCATAGTTTCGGTTTATAGCATATTGTGACGCAATAATCTAACCCTACAATAAAACAAGGATAAGGGTTAGATCATCGCACCATGATAGACCATATCCCTAGACTATTTGACAGCAGATACAATACACAAACAAGCTTAGTTACATAATTGGCCAATCACTTTTATGGCTTACTAGATGGATTCTGGGTTATCCCAAAGATATTATGCATATAGGAATCCTCAGATTAAACCAGATACTAGCAGGGTTAGCTGAGCCATAAATTGCCACATAGCACATAATATTATGCACCGGTCCAAGGCTACCGTGCTTAAAAAATATGTCGTGGTCACATGGTATTTCACTAATAAGGACTTAAAAAATATCCATGGGGACTAGCCAGCACACCCCAATTCAGATGACTGGAGGTGGCTAGTTAGGCATGATCTCGAGATTCCATTCTCTCCCAATGCTCTGCAAGTTTAGTTGCCTAGTTAACCCTATTATTAACTGGAATCATATATCGTGGTCACATGGTACTTCCCTTATATGACTTATCATAGTACGACCACACTAGATACAAATCAACTTTGTCACTCGATAGTTCAATTTAGGTTTACCCCAGCGTGATGCAACAACCAACAGATCCTAGCCACGCTTGGTCAATGAGTAACTCTTATGTCATGCTAGAGATTGAGTCATATCACATGTCACATAGCACATAGGTACACCGTGGTGTAAACATGTAATATAATCACGTAGGACCACTTAGCACGTAGGAACACATAGCACGTAGTAAGTGTATCAGTACGGATACAAGTGGTCGGGTCATGACGCATAGATGGGTCTAATACTCTTTAGGTCATCAAAGTCACAAATAAAAACCATAAAGTCCAAAGGAACATTCAAACAAAATCAGTCCAATAAAATATATGTAAGGTGCCACATGCGCATAAGGATCAAGGTCGCAGAGGGATCAGCTGCCGCATCAAATCAGTTGACACATAAGATCAGTTGTCGCATATGAGACATTGTCGCATAAGCTCAATTTCCGTATATGGGACATTGCCGCATAGAGTAAGTCAAAGTTCACACTTCGATTTAAGTGCAGAAACAACGGATAATAAATGCGTGTCAAAAAAGTGACTGATGTGACAAGCCATAAAGTATGTTAGAGGAAAGGATAAAATCATATAATTTTGTGCAAGGGTAAAACAGAGTTATGCTTCCCAAAGAGACTCGGCCGCATAGCCTGTCTTGCAGTATAGTCTGTCCTACCACATAGGTGTGTCTTGGACTTAGCAAATTTTTTATTCGTTCAGCGAATAAAAATACAATGAGTCCCTTCAGAACACATGTGTATTAGTCAGTCATACGTCCAAAAGAGATGGACGCATGCTGGTATGCGGCAAGGAGTTCAGGCCGTATAGCATTTTTATGCCGCATAGCACCCTCTTCCTCATATGGTGCTGGCCGCATGAAATCTTCATCATCTCAAATAGAAGGTTCAGCCATGGCGAAAGCTCCAAAACCAAAAATTTATTTTCTTCATAAAAACTATCTTTTAACTCCAAATTGAGTGAACCAAAAGACAAAACGCTCGAAATAAAGTTCTCCATCCATAAAAAAAACTATTTTCTAAAATACCATGTGTAAGCCCCCTGATTTTCAGTAGTTATTAATTTGGATTTTTCGTAACTTTCCGGGTTTTTTTGAAATTAAAACCTAGGCCTTTGGTAATTAAATGATTTTTAATTACTGATAAATAATATTAAAATATTATGGAAATAATATTTTATGATATAAAATGGAAAATCGGACATAGGGTAATTTTTTGTGAATTTATTGGACTCCGGAATCACGTTTAAAGTCCTAAAAAAACTATTAAGTAAATAAACCGAATTAAACCCCTAAATAAACCCGGTTTAACTGAACCAAACCAAACCAAACCTGAACCAACCCAAACCGTTGACTGAACCAATCCAGCTTAACGGGTCGGGTCGGATCCGAGTGAAACCCGACCCGCACCCGAAATCCAAATTGAAACCCTAGCTGGCCGGATTTACTGTAGCCGCCTATTAATACCCCTCGATTACTGTGCCCCGCCGCCGTCGCCTTTCTCCATATCCCGCCGCCGCTCTCCGTCGACTCCACCGGCGTCGTCTCCTTCCTCGGCCACCCGCTGTACCCCGATGAACACCGCACAGCCGACCAGCTCCCTCGTCTTCCTCTTTCCTCCTCGTCGAACCCCAGCCTACAGCCGTCTCTTTCCTCCGCCGTGCACGACACCCGCAGCAGCCCTAGCCCTCTCCTCTTCCCCCTCCTCCGTCGTGCCCGACACCCACAGCACCCCCGCTCGACCCCCGCCTATAAGAAACCCTACAGCCCCTCGACTCCGACCACCCCCTAGCCCGTCGACCTCCGCCCTTCCTCCCCTGACTCCGCCCCGGCTGTCCAGCACAGTCCCCTCCGCCGCTCCAGCACATCTCTCCCCCGCCGCGGTAAACCCGACCATATGTCGGATCGTATCTCCAGCCGCCCTCGCCGTCGACCAGCACCCGGACGCCCTAGGACGCGTCGACCTCCGCCAGCGAGTCCCCGTCGTCTCCGGACACAGACACAGCAAGATCCAATAGCCGATACAGGACCAGGACACGAAGCAGGACACTCGGACACGAAGAATCAGTCTTCACGGAGCCTTGTTCAGGTATCCATTTCTTTCTGCTCGTTTATCCGTTTTTGATTCCGTCAGTTGAGTCGCGTAGACCGTATGACCCCCTCGATGCCCGTGCAACTTGCTCGGTGCGTCGCGTCCTGTGGTGATCGCACACCGAGATCCAAAAACAGGAAAAATAATGCCCTGGTTCACCACGGAACTGAGTATGCCCCGCCAAACGGGAAGACTTGGTCGCGTGCGGTCTTCACCGATACATGTGCGCTGTCGATACGGACGTGCAGGATTTCGCAGAAGTTGATTTGGATGTGCGTGCACACCGGAATCAACGCGTATCCGCGAACACCGTCCCGTATCCGTCGGTTCTGGAATATGCTGTAACTTTGTGTACACACGTCGGATCGAGACGAAACTTACGTCATCGGACTCGTAGTAATACGCTGGTCCTGTGACCCAAGTTTGGTTCGATTCTGAGAACGTTGACAAAATCGTGTATCGTGGGCCCCACAGGCTCCACTTGACGGACGATTTTTTGAACGGCTCATCAAAATCCAATTTTGGAAGTTCTGTTGGGTTCGTATCATCGTTCCTGACTTGTAGACACTAAGTTTGGCAAATTTGGAGACCTTTGACCCTTACACGCATTTCGGTACAAAGTGGCCCACATGTGGACCCCGCTTTGGCCCAGAATTGTTATTTTTGCCCCTGTGTCCAAATTGGACTCAAGGACAGGCATTTCTAGCTATTTTATATTTTCTAAATATAATTGTGATGTTTATTTCAGCAACCGGAGTAGTACCTGCAGATCACACTGAGACCAGAGCTACAATTGGAGCCAGAACCACAGGCAAGTGTACCTTGCCAAATCCTGCAGTTTTTGCTACTTATTTCCTTGACTTAGTTATACATCAGTGGGCAAGTATACCTTGCCAACTTTACATTTCTTGTTGCATTTTCCTTGATTCATTATATTGCTGTGCATGCTTGACCTAGGACCGTGTGACGTACTTAGCGTCCGATTATTAGTCGGGTGCCAACACCGTACGCGGTGTTGTGTATTATCATCTAGACATGGACACCCGTGACCCCTTGCATTCTTGTACTTGTCTCATCATGTACACTATAACCCAGGATACTTGACACTATTCATGAGACAGGATCTTCCTGAGATATTCATGGTAATTCTGTATAGGATACAGGACTTGACATTGATATTATATTCCTAGACATTATATGACTTGTGTATTAGATATGATCGTGCGTGACATGGACATGAGGCATCATGGACATGAGACGTGTGATTACATTGGGTGGGGAGAGACACACAGGCTACAGGCTGACCATATATATACACCCCTATTATTGTGAGGCACAAGACTCTGAAGCCCGAGCTTGGCCCATTACTCATTATTACTGCTGCTACCGGCTCCCGACACAGAGCTTGTAGCGGCGTCAGCCTGAGTTCTAGTGCTGCTCTCATCTTGTATATCACTTAGCTGGTTATTTTAGTATTCCCTTATTGTTCCATCTATTGCTGGAGAGACCCGCAGGCTACAGGTTGACTATATTATGTCGGCTACTCAGTCTCCCGCAGAGTTAGACTATCTCATGATATCACTTCTACCGGCTCCCCTACACAGAGCTTGTAGTTGTTTCAACCTGAGTACTATTGATGTTCTCTCTTATATTTCACACAGATGGTTACATACTTACCCTATTTATTTTATTATTTGCTGCAATGTATTTATTTTGGCATGAGCTTTCTTGTACCTTGCTATGTCCCCTGAGGACCTGGATCAGGATTATGTCCCCAGGATTTACAGACGAGATCTATCCCGAGGTATACGGGACCGCAGCAGGAGCAGATACAGGAGCTGATACAGGAGCTGTACCAACCTTCGAGGACGAGATCACACCAGAGGACTTCTCCTGAGTATTGGCTTTATATACTCATTTATTTCCATTTCCAGTTCCTTTACATTTCCAGTCTATTGCATTTATGTATCAGACTTATTCTCGGATTGTTCTCCGAGACACTTTTATTAAGATTTGTTAGTTATTCCAATTTGCATTATTCTGGCATTTGATCTGTGATTATCTATTGTGGATGAGATTAGCTTAGACTGTGACTTGTATCATTGGACCTACTTATTCTTATATTACAGCTTAAGCATGTCCCGATAGATCCATTAAATTGGGGTTGTCCATCGGTGTGTGCTGCTGGCCATTATCACGCGTCTGGTCCCTCGGTATTTTGGGACTGGGGCGTGACACCATGTTCTAGTAGATCAAAACCACAAAAAACATTTGAAACCCATGAAAACCCTTAGTTAGAAAAGTAGATCTACCCAAATCCACCCATCAAAACCGAAAACTCCAAGTATTAAAAGTGTTTAGAATCATCATGAGCACATAATAGACTAATAAAATGCAAAGAAAGATCAAGAATAAAAATTAAGAGGTTTCTCCATGTAGTGCAAGATGTACTTGTCTAGAAATAAAAAAGAGGGGAAAATAAAGAATGAGGGAAGAGAGAGAGTAATAAGTTAGCTTATATAGCTAGGGTTTGAGGTTTAGACCATGGATTCATCTCATGACAAAACCAACCCAATAATTAAACCATGGGTCTAGTGGAACAAAAGAATGGGTCTAGTCTCCATAACATGCAACCTAATTAACCTGCAAGCAACAAATATTATAAGCAGGAAAATTAATATGTTCCAAATATGTATATCAGAAACGGGGATTGACATCTCTACCCACCATAAAAAAATACATCCTCGGAATTCAAACCCAAGGCTCGCTAGAGAAATCAGAATAAGCACTACGATAACTACAAGCTCATATACACATGCAATCAAATTCAAGCATATAAAGAAAAGCAGTGTCACATAACATTGGTAAACGAATTACGAGATTTAAATACGAAGGCATAAGAACGAATATACCTTCCGTGTCGAACAAGTACGGATACTGAGATCGAATACCGCCTTCGCGCTCTCACGTTGACTCTCCCAAAGGATGATGATCCCAAGCAACCCGAACAAGATGAATAGTCCGATTCTTGAGCACCTTCTTCCTTCGATCCAAAATAGATACGGGTTACTCCTTGTAAGATAAGTCGGTACCAACGACTAGCTCAAAATGGTCGAGGATATGACTCAGATTCGTGACATAACTATGCAATTGAGACCCATGAAACACATCATGCACCTCACGTAGAGAAGGTGGAAGGGCAAGATGATAAGCAACATCACCCACCCGCTTAAGAATATCGAACAGACCGACGTATCACGGACTAAGCTTCCCGTGAACCCCAAATCTAATAACTCTATGGGTTGGCAAAATCTGCAAGAACACGTGGTCACCGACACAAAACTCTAAAAGCCTACGATGCTGATCTGCCCAATGTTGATGCCTATCTTGCGCAACTCAAAGTTGCTCTCTAATTTGCTTGACAAATTCTACTGTCTGCATGACCAATTCTGGGCCTAACATTTTTTGCTCACATATATCATCCTATGCTAATGGTGATCTATACTTTTTCCTATATAATGCTTCGAAGGGTACCATCTGAATGCTTGCTTGATAGCTGTTGTTGTATGAGAACTCAACGAGATAAATGTGATCTTCCCAAGGCCCTCCAAAATCTAAAGTACAAGCTTGAAGCATATTTTCCAAGGTCTGGATGGTTCTCTCTGATTGCCCGTCCGTTTGAGGTTGGTTGGCGATACTGAATCTCAACTTGGTGCCCAAACTCTGGTGCAAGCTCTTCCAAAAATTTAAAGTGAACCGAATATCTTGATCTGATACGATACTCACTGGGATGCCATGTTGTTTTACTATATGTCGCATGTACATCTCCGCTAACTACTCCGTGGATTGCCCTATACGGAAGGGAAGAAAGTGACTATTTTTGTGAGATGATCCACTATTACCCAAACTGTATCACGACCAGTTGGGGATCTAGGTAAACCGGTCACAAAGTCCATCGTGATATGTTCTCATTTCCACTCTAAGATAGAAAGTATATGTAATAATCCTACCGTTCTTTGCTGTTCGGCCTTCATTTATTGACATACCAAACACCGGGAAATGAATCGTGCTATCTCCATCTTCATCCTATTCTACCAGAAATATTGTTTGATGTCTTGATATATCTTGGTACCTTCTAGATGAATTAAATATTAGAAAATATGTGCCTCGGTTATTACTTCTTGTCGGATATCTCCACTTGGTACACAGAGAAGATTTTTAAACCTAAGAGTTCTACCCTCATGAATCGTCAACTTTTTTCTGAGACCAGACTCACATCCCGCCCGAAGCTTCTAAACTATCGGATCCTCCGCCTGAGCTACCTTAATTCTCTCTATAATGGTAGATTGTACCTGTAAACTAGCCAATATGCCTACATCTTACGGAAGTACTATCTCGATCCCCATTTCTTAAAGATCTTATAAGATATGCCCCTGCGATGTCAACATAAATGTACTACCTCTCATGCTAAGAGCATATGTTACCATATTTGCCTTGTCTTGATGGTACTGAAGTTCTATATCATAGTCCTTTATTAATTCTAGCCACCTCCTCTGCCTCATGTTCAAGTCCTTCTGGGTGAATACATACTTTAAGCCCTTGTGATCTGTAAATATTTCTACCCGATCACCATGCAAGTTATGCCTCCATAGCTTGAGTGCAAATACTATCGCCGCTAACTCCAAATCGTGAGTAGAAGAATTTTTCTCGTGATCTCGAAGCTGCCGCAATGCATAAGCTATCACCCTTCCATGTTGCATCAATACACACCCAAGTCATTTGCCTGACGCGTTATAATATACTGTAAACCCTCTAGAACCTACTGGAAGCATGAGAATCGGAGCTGAAATCAATCTTTTTTTAATTCTTTAAATGATATCTGGCATTCTGCTGACCAGTCGAACTTAGCCTCCTTACACATTAATCGAGTCAACGGTACTAAAATTCTTGCAAAGTCTACTACGAACCTTCTGTAGTATCCTGCCAATCCCAGGAAACTACGTACTCCAGCAACTATCTTAGGAAATGGCTAACTCTCTACGGCCTAAACCTTCTTCGAATCTGCTACCACTTCTGCCCTAGAGATAAAGTGACCCAAGAATGATACGTAACCCAACCGAAACCAATACTTGCTGAGCATTGCATATAATTGGCATTCCCTCAAAATATATAAGGCCTTTCGAAGATGCTCTTTGTGCTCCTCTTCACTACTATAATAGACTAGAATGTCGCCTATAAAAAATACCACAAACTGATCTAGATATGGCATAAAAATATGGTTCATTAAATCCATAAATATAGCTGGAGCATTAGTCAGTCCGAATGATATAACTATGAATTCGTAATGCCTATATCGTGACCTAAATATTGTCTTGGGTATATCTTGCTCCCGAACTCGTACTTGATGATACCCTGATCGAAGATCGACCTTGGAGAAAATCTTGGCCTAGCTCAATTGGTCAAACAAATCATCAATTCTTGGTAATTGATACTTGTTCTTCACTGTTACAGCGTTCAACTGTCTGTAGACGATACATAACCGTGACGAACCATCATTCTTCTTTATTAGAACTACTGGCGCTCTCCAAGGTGATCCACTGGCTCTAATAAACTTCTTTTCCTTCATCTCTTCTACGTGTTGGTACAATATAGCTAGCTCTGATGGTGCCATTTGGTAAACATTACAAGATATTTATCCTACTCCTGGAATCAACTCTATATAAAACTCAACATCTCTTACTGGGGGTAACCTTGGTACTCAACCCGATGTAGGGATGCAAGTCTGGAACAACGCCCAGCCTATGCCAAAGAATTGGCGGTAGAACACTATCTAGGTAATCTATCTAGCAATATAATAAACCACCAATAATAATAATATACTCAATCACAGATCTAAGATAGAAACAAGCACGAATATGATAAAGAATAGAATGGTTACATACAATTCATAAGTCTGAAATCATAACATCAATGAGTCTGAAAGAATACTAACAAAATAAGCTGGAGACAAATCCAGTACAAGAATACTAAGAAGCTACAAGTCACGGATCATCTGTCTCAGTTGGGAGAAGTCCCTCCTGAGCCAAGGTCTCTGACTCTAAACCCACAATATCCTAAGATCCATAATGTGTAGGGTACCACTCGTCAGTATTATCTGGGAAAAATATATCCAGTCAGGAAAGGAGCAGAGTATAATCTCTAACAGCAGTTCTAATCAATGATAAAAACTATGTAACAATAAATATATATGAATATACAAGATGCACAATAGATACAAGAGATATACAATAAGAAAATACTAGAATAAATACAATAATGAACAATATGTCAATGAACAAGAATACTAATGACTAAGTGTGTGAGTACTAGCTTTAACATGTGATCGGCTTGGGAACTTGCATAAGAGTATAATGGCCTGGTTAATCATATGTGCGGTGTATGATCAATACTCACAAGGAACAAGACATGCATGTCACCACCACATTTCCAGATTAGGGCATTTGTGTAATTTTACTATTCTGAATAATTATGTATTAAATTAATCTGCTGAGTTTTATAAACTATTTATATGTTGTTAGTTGTGTTTGGTTTAGGTCAAACCCTAGAACTCATTAGGACTATAACCCTAAGGACTAAACCCTAGTTTGAAACCCAAATTCTAGACAAACCCTAGAATTCTAACTTTAGGGTTGAACCTCAAAACCTAAAAAACCCTAACCTGAGCTAATGGAGTTCTGCATGACCTAACATGGGGGTTTAACCTAAACCTATGCATTAGAAACCCTAACCTAGCCTTTAATATAAAAGGGAGCCACCCTCAACCCTTTTCCCCTTCATGAAGAAAGGAAACCCTAGCCTCCATTAGAAAAACCACTTCCCCACCCCAAAACTCAAAAGCAAACCCTAGAGATTCCATTTTTTCCTCTTCTAAAGCAAGGAGAACAAGGAGCTTGGGTCAAGAAGCCTTGGAGAAGAAGAACCTCCATTGAAGAAGCCATCTCCCTAGGTAAAACCCTATTTTTATTCAGTTATATTCTATTTTCTGTGGATTATTGCCCATTAGAAAACCCCCTTTTGTGTAGATCTCGATTTCTAGGGATCCTACTTAAAGCCCTAGGAGAAATTAGGGTTTAAGTGTCCCCAACATTGGTTTTCCCCAATTTTTGTGAACCCTAACCCTAAGGGTTTGTATGTAGACTGATTTCATCCTCCAATGTGAAGATTCAGATCTTGTTTTAGGGGTTTCATTTGGGTTTTCAGGAGTTTTGTGTATTGGTTCGATTTCAGCACACTAAGTGCTCGATGAAATGTTCATGTAGAATTTATCCATCTAAGGTATTTGAATTTATACATGTTTTGATTTATAGACCTAAATACATAATGAATTGCCTCGTTTTAGCTAATTGTTGGTTTTCCTGTGCATTAGGGGAGAAATACTGTGTTAGCTGTGTCTACCCGTATCTCAGAATGTCTAGGCAGGTTGTGTACAGTTGGGGAAACTGTGCAGTCGGGTTTTTGGGGATAGTTCAGTGCATCAGTGTATGAGACCTGTGATATACCTATGTGTTAAATATGTAGCTGTGTGTGTGTATGTAGGATCTGGAATTCAGTATGATTCAGTGTCTCATGAAACAGTGCCTATGTGAGGGTGTATTAATTCAGTAAGTTACCTGTGTATATCAGTTTCTCAGAATCTGTGTGTAAGTGTCATGTATACCAGTACCAGTTATAAACTTGTGTCTGTGTGTTGAGGTGATTAGGAATTCTGTGTATAGCAGTGTCTTGTATCAGAGCCTGTGTGAATTCAGAATTCAGTATTCTGAGCAGTGAGATGTGTTAGTGTTCCTGTGTGTATCAGTATTTGTCTCAGAATTCTGTGTGTGAGTGTGCCTGGGTATGAGGACCATGTGTGTGTGTGCTCAGAACCTGTGGGAGTCCAGTGAGGGTGTAAGTATCAGTGAGTTGGTAGTGATTTAGCTTGTAAGCTATGTATAAGTATATATGTACTAACTAGACTTCTAGTATATAAGTATTATGTAATATCATATAGATAGCTATGTACTAATGTCTAGTATAGCTAGAAATGACTAGTTTAGTTAGGTTTTGTCCAATATAGACTATGATGATATATATATGGACTAGTATTAACTAGTTAACCTAATTTTGACCAGTAAACCATAGTATACTTGTACCCTTGGGAATTAACCTAGTATAGCCTGAGCCATGACCTAGAAACCTCATCTTTTTTTTTAACTAAACATGTTATTTCCTTTAATTCAGTATTGACTTTTATATTCCACAATTAGGTCTCTGTGACTCCATTTTGGACATCGATCCTCATACCTTGCTCAGGACCACAGGTGAGTACATTCTCTGACAGTTTTCATTTTGTTGATTACTTCTATAATCTAGTTGTATTACATACTTGATTTCGACACTATGGATACACGGGTTAGCACCCTAGATCCCCATCATGAGGAGTCGTGATTGGAATCCATCGTGCTAGCTGGGGGATGGGGAACTATTAGTAGATTATGTGATCATATCCAACCATCTACATGCATCATAGCTCATCCCACTTCTCACGTCGGGTGCGGCCTGACCATTTACATGCATCATAGCTGTTATATATGATTAGCCTGACCACTACATGCATCATAGCTAACCATATGGTTAGCCTGACCTACAAGAATCATAGCTAATCATATATAACCAGCCTGATCTAGTCCCAACCCGATCACATAATAAACTGATAATTCAAACACTTAGCTAGATGTCTATTCTTTATTTCAGATTCACTTGTTCTAGCATTCACTGTTTATTGTTCATTGCTAGATGCTCTATTGCCTATTTCATTTCTCCAGTACTTTACATTTCCTGTATTTCTTCTCATCTTGTATTCTTATACTGTTTATAGTTTTTGTCAATTTAATGAAACTGCTGTTAGTGCTTGTGCTTCGCTCCAATCCTGACTGGATAACATTTTTCAGAGGACCTGGAGAACTTGTGCCCCACTCATTACGGCCCAGGATTAGAGGGAGATTTCACTCCGGAAATCCCAGAGGAGTTACCTATCCTAGAGGAGATCTTACCTGCCAATACTTAGATTAGTTTTGCTGTATTTATTATTTCCGACTGAGACTGAGTTGTATTTATTATTTTGTGACTTTGTGAGGTCATCTAGACCCAGGATTGAGTTGGACTTATTGTGGTTGGTTTATTATAGAACTTTTCTATTCTCTTCGTGCCAATATTCTTATAGCTTGTGATTGAGTATATTTATAGAACTGTGGATTTTTATCATTGTCCTCCGTTCGGAGTTGAGACTATTGACAGGATATATTATGTTGAGACCTAGACAGCGTTCTACCGCCGATGCTGCGGCGTAGGCTGGACGTACCCACGACTCATGCCCAAATTCCGGGTGCGGGTCGTGACACATTTTTAGTGGTGGCCCATGCAGGTCAAGTCCTAGATTCGCATTAGAACAATATTGTAGTGGTGCTCGCTTAGAGTATTACTACGAGCCTGTTTTAGGAAATAGAAATTAGGCCGAGGATATGCTCAATCACAATTAGGAGATTCTAATTCTTATAATACTACTCTTAATGATTTTTCCTTTAGAAATTTACTGTCCTTCCTTGATGATATCGTGTCTATTGCCTTAATTAAATTCTTCGATCTGTCTTCAGGATGCCGCCGAGGACCAGATCCCGGAGAAACGGAGCAGCAGAGTCAGAGAGGTCTGCCACCTCTCGCCTTGCCGGACAGACATCCGCAGCACCTCCTACATCTCCAGTACATGTGGGAGTGTCTGCAGCATTCGGGGGTCCTCTACCACCTGTTCAGAGGGTCCCCATAGCTACGACGGCGTCTCCACCACCACCACCACCACCACCACCACCACCACCACCAGTTCAGCATCCAGGAGGTGTGCCCGTCGATGAAGCACAGATGTTCGCTTTGATTCAGGGCATGGTCGATGCCCAGAGGACGTCGACAGAGGCCCAGAGGGTGCAGGCTGAGGCACACCAGGCCCAGACGGAGATGATGAGGGTAAACATGGAGAATGCTCATCAGGTGGCTCTCCAGGCTGTGGAGAGAGTCACTCAGCAGCAGCAGCGTCCTGATCAGCACCACCAGAGGCCGGGCACCATTGTGGATTTCAAGAGGATGATGCCTTGGGAGTTCAAGGGGACAGAAGGGATACTCTACGCCGATGATTGGCTAGAGGACATCGAGAGAAACTTGAGCTTGGCGCAGCTTCCGGAGGCTCTTCAGATCGAGGCCACCGGCAGCCAGATGTTCGATATCGCCTTGACGTGGTTTCGCATAGAGCCGAGACTCCTTGACAGGGGACTCACTTGGGAAGCTTTCAAGGAGCTCTTCAAGGAGAAGTTCTTTCCTGATGTTGCCCTGGGAGCTTTGGAGAGTTAGTTCCATGACTTAGCCCAGGGGAGCTTGTCCGTCGATGAGTATGCCGCGGAGTTTTGGCGCCTGAGCCGCTTTGCGCCATCGATGATTAGAGATCCGGGGGACAGGGCCCGGAAATTCAGAAAGGGGCTGGCAAGGGAGATCAAGTCTCGCACGTCGGGATGTCGCACAGCTACCTACGAGGGCATATTGATGGATACCTAGATAGCCGAGGACGACTTGGACCTCAGGCCCAAAAGGGGATGCTATGGTTCCGGAGGAGAAAACAGTAGTGCGGGACCGGGCAAGCGTCCACACTATCAGCAGCAGCAGAGGCCCTTTCAGCAGCAGCCCCAGGCACCAGGCCGAGGGCAGGTTCAGCATCAGCAGCAGAGGCAGACTCAGTCCGCCATCCAGTGTGCGTACTACGGGAAGACAGGCCATACTAGAGAGATCTGCAGGAAGAGATTGGGCTCATGTCTATCCTGCGGATCAACGACACACCAGCTAAGGGATTGCCCTACCATTCGTCCAGGTCAGGGTGGAGCAGCCGCCCAGAGAGGACCAGACAGGGTACCTGCCGTACCAGGAGGCCAACAACAGAGGGCACCACTTCCACCGCAACATCAGAAGTTTGCCCAGCACCAGCAGCAGAAAGGTGTACCCCAGGGGCGAGCGTACGCCATGGCAGTCGAGGAGATCGAGCCAGCAGGAGACTTGATCACAGGTTCGGTTCTTCTCGATTGTATTCCCGTATTTACCTTATTCGACTCTGGCGCTTCCCATAGTTTTGTGTCTGTATCTTATGCACTTCGACATCATTTAGACACAGAACCATTAGCTAGGACTTGCAAGATCATGACTGGTGGAGGTATTATCCTAGTCCGTGATCACTGCAAGGACCGGAGAGTGTCAGTAGGAGGCCGAGAGTTGAGCGTGAGCTTACTTGTTATGCCACTTTCGGGGTACGATATTGTACTCGGAATGGACTGGTTGAGTAGGCATCATGCTACTACAGATTGTTATAGAGGCAGAGTATTATTTAGACCACCAGGAGAGACGGAGTTTGAGGTCGTCAGAGGAGCAGCGGAACAGAGGAGGAGCACATTTTGTGGAGCCAGGACAGAAAAAAAGGAGCTACCACATCCTCTGATAGCGTAGTTCCTGGATGTATTTCCAGAGGAGTTGCCAGGCTTGCCGCCAGACAGAGATGTTGAATTCTCTATAGACTTGGTTCCAGGAGCGGAGCCCATTTCACAACATGTCTATAGAGTCAACAACAGCGAGCTGGCAGAACTGAAGAAGCAAGTCGAGGAGCTACAGGACAAAGGCTTCATCAAATCCAGTTCATCACCATGGGGAGCTCCGGTATTATTTGTACCGAAGAAGGACGGCACGGTGCGCATGTGCATTGATTATAGAGCTTTGAACAACCTCACTATCAAGAACAAATACCCGCTGCCGAGGATAGATGATCTTTTCGATCAGTTGAGCGGGGCGAGGGTGTTTTCAAAGATAGATTTGAGGTCAGGCTATCACCAGGTGAAAGTAAAAAGAGAAGACACGCCGAAGACAGCTTTTCAGACCAGATACGGCCAGTTTGAATTGATGGTGATGCCATTTGGTTTAACCAATGCACCGGCAGTATTCATGAACCTGATGAACAAGGTGTTCCACCAGTACCTTGACAAGTTCGTAGTGGTGTTCATCGACGATATTCTTGTGTATTCCAAGACCCCGGAGGAGCACGAAGAGCACCTGAGGTTGGTCTTAGAGACTCTCAGGAGGGAGAAGCTGTACGGGAAACTCTCTAAGTGTGAATTCTTCCTCGACAAGGGTGAATTTCTTGGGCATGTGGTATCGGGTGACGAAATCTCGATTAACCCACAGAAGATCGAGGCAGTAAAGTCGTGGGCTACCCCTAGTTCGGTAGCTGAGATCAGAAGTTTTCTCGGGCTAGCAGGATACTACAGGAGGTTTGTACAAGACTTCTCCAGGATTGCAGCGCCGATGACCAGACTGACTAGGAAGGATGTGGATTTTGTCTGGACGGAGGATTGCCAGGCCGCATTTGATGAGCTGAAGAAGAGGTTGACGACAGCTCCAATTTTGACGTTGCCAGCAAGGACAGGTGGTTTCACCATCTACAGTGATGCTTCAGGTAAGGGTCTGGGATGTGTTCTTCAGCAGCACGGAAAGGTGATTGCCTATGCTTCCAGGAAGTTATGCCCTCATGAAGAGAACTACCCCACCCACGATTTGGAGTTGGCAGCAGTTATCTTCGCTCTAAAGCTGTGGAAACATTACCTGTACGGAGAGCGTGTGAAGATCTTCACAGACCACAAGAGCTTGAAGTACGTGTTCACACAGAAGGAGCTGAACATGAGGCAGAGGAGGTGGTTGGAGTTGATGAAGGACTTTGACATCTTATTACAGTACCACCCAGGGAAGGCCAACGTAGTCACCGATGCCTTGAGCAGGTATCCGATGGCGATGTACTTGACGACAGATAGACATTTGTTGGCTGATTTGGAGAGCTTGGAGATTGAGGTGTTAGTTCCCGGTACTGAGATTCAGATGTAGGGATTACAGGTATAGTCCGAGCTGATGGACAGGATCAGAGCTGCGCAGTATAATGATGAGGCTCTGAGGAGGATCAGGGCACATGTTCGGGCAGGATTGTCGAACGACTTTACTATCGCAGAGGATGGTTTCTTACGACACGGCACGAGGATATATGTGCCGAGCGGGGAGCTGCACGAGAAAGTTTTGCAGGAGGCACACCGCTCTCAGTACTCGATGCATCCCGGTGCCAACAAGATGTATCGAGACTTGAGGGAGCACGTATGGTGGTATGGAATGAAGCGTGAGGTAGCACGCTTCGTATCCCGGTGCCTAGTGTGCCAGCAGGTAAAGGCAGACCGGCAGAGGCCAGGTGGGTTGCTTCAACCTTTACCGATCCCGGAATGGAAATGGGAGCACGTGACCATGGATTTCATTTCAGGGCTTCCACGTTCTCCAGGAGGGAAGAACGCAATTTGGGTCATCGTGGACAGGTTGACCAAATCAGCCCATTTCTTACCTTTCAAGGTGGGCACGTCGACAGAGAGGCTAGCAGGGATGTACGTGCGACAGATCGTTAGGCTTCATGGAGTTCCTATGAGCATCGTCTCGGATCGGGATAGCCGTTTCATTTCCCACTTCTGGAGGAGTCTGCAGGCTAGCTTGGGTAATCAGCTCAAGTTCAGTACCGCATACCACCCCCAGACAGACGAGCAATCTGAAAGGACTATTCAGACTCTCGAGGATATGCTACGCACTTGTGTTTTAGATCTCGGAGGTTCTTGGGAGGATCATCTGCACCTGGTAGAATTTGCTTACAACAACAGCTATCAGGCCAGCATCGAGATGTCACCATTTGAGGCTCTTTATGGACGGAGGTATCGTACACCGTTATCTTGGGACGACGTTGGAGAGAGAGCCTTGCTAGGACCAGAAATGGTCGTGGATGCAGCAGAAAAGGTGAAACTCATCAGAGACAGACTGCGAGTGACGCAAGACAGACAGCGGCATTGGGCCGACAGCCATCGTAGACTCCTTGAGTTTCAGGTATAGATCGTTATTTTTCTGGCTTATGTTGTTTGTTTAGATTGCGTGTTGAGACAGTTTTGTTTTAGGTTGGCGATCTAGTATTCCCACAGATTTCTCCGACGCGTGGTATAATTCATTTTGGTCGAGGCGGGAAGCTTAGCCCATGCTACATCGGACCCTTCGGTATTCTTACAAGGATAGGTGCAGTGGCGTATAGACTAGACTTGCCACCTGCATTAGAGGGAGTGCATGATGTGTTCCATGTGTCACAGCTGAGACGGTATGTGGCAGACCCTAGTCACGTACTTGATCACTCGGAGATTGAGGTTGGTCCGACGCTCAGCTACCCCGAGCAGCCCGTAGAGATCTTGGACCGCAGAGAGAAGGTATTGCGGAACCAAACTATTCACTTGGTTCGTGTTGCATGGAGACATCACTCTCCAGGGGAGTCGACCTGGGAGAGAGAGGACGAAATGCGCGAGCAATACCCGTACCTCTTCTAGACTTGAGGTATATTTCCTTTTCTGATTTCAATCTTGTTCTAGTTCAGTCCAATTTCGAGGACGAAATTTCTTTTAGGAGGGTAGACTTGTCACTACCACATTTCCAGATTAGGGCATTTGTGTAATTTCACTATTCTGAATAATTATGTATTAAATTAATCTGCTGAGTTTTATAAACTATTTATATGTTGTTAGCTGTGTTTGGTTTAGGTCAAATCCTAGAACTCATTAGGACTATAACCCTAAGGACTAAACCCTTGTTGGAAACCCAAATTCTAGACAAACCCTAGAATTCCAACTTTAGGGTTGAACCTCAAACCCTAGAAAACCCTAACCTGAGCTAATGGAGTTTTGCATGACCTAACATGGGGGTTTAACCTAAACCTATGCATTAGAAACCCTAACCTAGCTTTTAATATAAAAGGGAGCCACCCTCAACCCTTTTTCCCTTCATGAAGAAAGGAAACCCTAGCCTCCATTAGAAAAACCACTTCCCCACCCCAAAACTCAGAAGCAAACCCTAGAGATTCCATTTTTTCCTCTTCCAAAGCAAGGAGAACAAGGAGCTTGCGTCAAGAAGCCTTGGAGAAGAAGAACCTCCATTGAAGAAGCCATCTTCCTAGGTAAAACCTTATTTTTATTTAGTTATATTCTGTTTTCTGTGGATTATTGCCCATTAGGAAATCCCCTTTTGTGTAGATCTCGATTTCTAGGGATCCTACTTAAAGCCCTAGGAGAAATTAGGGTTTAAGTGTCCCCAACATTGGTTTTCCCCAATTGTCGTGAACCCTAACCCTAAGGGTTTGCATGTAGACTGATTTCATCCTCCAATGTGAAGATTCAGATCTCGTTTTAGGGGTTTCATTTGGGTTTTTAGGAGTTTTGTGTATTGGTTCGATTTTAGCACACTAAGTGCTCGATAAAATGTTCATGTAGAATTTATCCATCTAAGATATTCGAATTTATACATGTTTTGATTTATACACCTAGATACATAATAAATTGCCTGCGTTTTAGCTAATTGTTGGTTTTCCTGTGCATTAGGGGAGAAATACTGTGTTAGCTGTGTCTACCCGTGTCTCAGAATGTCTAGGCAGGTTGTGTACAGTTGGGGAAACTGTGCAGTCGGGTTTTTGGGGATAGTTCAGTGCATCACTGTATGAGACCTGTGATATACCTATGTGTTAAATATATGGCTGTGTGTGTGTGTGTAGGATCTGGAATTTAGTATGATTCAGTGTCTCATGAAACCAGTGCCTATGTGAGGGTGTTGTAATTCAGTAAGTTACCTGTGTATATCAGTTTCTCAGAATCTGTGTATAAGTGTCATGTATACCAGTACCAGTTATAAACTTGTGTCTGTGTGTTGAGGTGATTAGGGATTCTGTGTATAGCAGTGTCTTGTATCAGAGCCTGTGTGAATTCCGAATTCAGTATTCTGAGCAATGAGATGTGTTAGTGTTCCTGTGTGTATCAGTATTTGTCTCAGAATTCTGTGTGTGAGTGTGCCTGGGTATGAGGACCATGTGTGTGTGTGCTCAGAACCTGTGGGAGTCCAGTGAGGGTGTAAGTATCAGTGAGTTGGTAGTGATTTAGCTTGTAAGCTATGTATAAGTATATATGTACTAACTAGACTCTAGTATATAAGTATTATGTAATATCATATAGATAGCTATGTACTAATGTCTAGTATAGCTAGAAATGACTAGTTTAGTTAGGTTTTGTCCAATATGGACTATGATGATATATATATGGACTAGTATTAACTAGTTAACCTAATTTTGACCAGTAAACCATAGTATACTTGTACCCTTGGGAATTAACCTAGTATAGCCTGAGCCATGACCTAGAAACCTCATCTTTTTTTTTAACTAAACATGTTATTTCCTTTAATTCAGTATTGACTTTTATATTCCACAATTAGGTCTCTGTGACTCCATTTTGGACACCGATCCTCACACTTGCTCAGGACCACAGGCGAGTACATTCTCTGACAGTTTTCATTTTGTTGATTACTTCTATAATCTAGTTGTATTACATACTTGATTTTGACACTATGGATACACGGGTTAGCACCCTAGATTCCCATCATGAGGAGTCATGATTGGAATCCATCGTGCTAGCTGGGGGATGGGGAACTATTAGTAGATTATGTGATCATATCCAACCATCTACATGCATCATAGCTCATCCCACTTCTCACGTCGGGTGCGGCCTGACCATTTACATGCATCATAGCTGTTATATATGATTAGCCTGACTACTACATGCATCATAGCTAACCATATGGTTAGCCTGACCTACAAGAATCATAGCTAATCATATATAACCAGCCTGATCTAGTCCCAAGCCGATCATATAATAAACTGATAATTCAAACACTTAGCTATATGTCTATTCTTTATTTCAGATTCACTTGTTCTAGCATTCACTGT
Source organism: Iris macrosiphon (assembly GCA_036927795.1). Taxonomy (NCBI): domain Eukaryota; kingdom Viridiplantae; phylum Streptophyta; class Magnoliopsida; order Asparagales; family Iridaceae; genus Iris; species Iris macrosiphon. Next base: position 133,519,119 of record JAYESA010000007.1, read on the forward strand.
TTATTGTTCATTGCTAGATGCTTTATTGCCTATTTCATTTTTCCAGTACTTTATATTTCCTGTATTTCTTCTCATCTTGTATTCTTACACTGCTTATAGTTTTTATCAATTTAATGAAACTGCTGTTAGTGCTTGTGCTTCGCTCCAATCCTGACTGGATAACATTTTTTAGAGGACCTGGAGAATTTGTGCCCCACTCATTACGGCCCAGGATTAGAGGGAGATTTCACTCCGGAAATCCCAGAGGAGTTACCTATCCTAGAGGAGATCTTACCTGCCAATACTTAGATTAGTTTTGCTGTATTTATTGTTTTCGACTGAGACTGAGTTGTATTTATTATTTTGTGACTTTGTGAGGTCATCTAGACCCAGGATTGAGTTGGACTTATTATGGTTGGTTTATTATAGAACTTTTCTATTCTCTTCGTGCCAATATTCTTATAGCTTGTGATTGAGTATATTTATAGAACTGTGGATTTTTATCATTGTCCTCCGTTCGGAGTTGAGACTATTGACAGGATATATTATGTTGAGACCTAGATAGCGTTCTACCGCCGATGCTGCGGCGTAGGCTAGACGTACCCACGACTCATGCCCAAATTCCGGGTGCGGGTCATGATAATGCACAAGGAGGGTATGATCACATATCTACACTAAAATACTCCTCACCCCCGATTGGTATAGTAGATCCAACCATGGTACGCTATGGCACGAGATTCCCCAAGAAGATAGCTAGTCTTCCCGAGAATCAGTATTTGTACATGTACATTATAATCAATGAAATAAGGCTTGCACAAGATACACCATATACCAAGGAATAACATCTCATGACGAGATCCGCATATACCAATCCGTGTAACCATCATATCAAGAAAATAAGGATATCTACACTATATACAATGAACATAGAGGATATCATAAATGAAAAACTATCAGATAATGTACTCGCTTGAAGTCCAAAGAATAGTCTTACAGATGTCAAATACGGTGCCTCAAAGACCTAGATATGGAATATAACATCAATATAAGGTTTCAGAAAGAAAATAAGTTAAACTAGTCAACAACTAGGTCAATAAGCCATTTCTAAGTCAAAAGTCAAACTAGGTTAACTATAAGTCAAACCGGTCAAACTTGGTCAAACTATATCAAACTACCTATTTTTAGGTTGCGTGAGTCTATCCCAATGGGTTCAAACACTATAAATCTAGGTCATACAGGCTATATCTTGGGATACTAGGATACCGTATCTCAGGATACGCAAACAATAGGTAAATATCACAAATACATATATCAAACAATATTAAATATATAAAATTCTAATTACCAAAAGCTATGTAGATACCTTGGTTTTGAACCAACTTGGTATCGCAACACTAAACCTCAATCTTGATACCCAACTCCAATACCTTGGGTATCCCCAAATACCTTGATACTTACCTTGGTATCTCAAGGTAAAAGCCACAACTTCATATATATACTAACTACCCATTAATAATTACATACTAACAACTAACTATTACAAATATAGTATAACAAAACATAAATATCAATTAGGAATATATATATACACTAATATATATATATATATATTAATATTAATAATATATAATATATATATAGCCGTATAACTGTCGCTAAAGCCACAGTTGCCCGTCGTTAATGCTGCTGATACCGCTGCTGACACGGCTGCTGTTGTGACGGTTCCTGCTGCTGTCGCTGTTGCTGAACTGCTATTATCGCTGTTGCTGAACTGGAGCTTGTTATCCCAGACGAGCATTTCAGCTACTTTTATGCGGACACCTACATGTTATCCGCCATGGCCATATTGGCGGGATATCTGATGCTTTGGCTGCGAACTTGCATAGTTTTTTACGGCTCTGGGTCGATAGATAGGGTCAGTAGGAACCTAATCTTCCCTGTGATAAAATTGGGTATTTTAACCGTGTTGAATCATATACCGTGGTTTTCGATCCTTTGCTCAGAAGCTGGAAGCTCATCCTGGCAAAGGATATTTTAACAGGGTTGAACTCCTTTATCACTACCTGATGGACTGGATTCTCTTGCACCATGACTCCCTAATGCATCCCAGACCTGATGACGATATGGTGGAGGATGATGCCTAGATTCGCAGGTATCATAGTATGAAGTGGGCTTGTGAATCAGTCCCTACTTGTAGGAGGGAGCTGGCTTACATGTTAGGCTGGTCATTTTTTACAACCGAACCTGAATTTTTCGACGAGGAAAGGAATTCGATTCACAAGGATGCTGGAGTAGGCACTCGGACCCTGTCGGAGAAGATTTTCTGTTGTCTCCAAGCCATTCGTCCTTTCCACCTAGTGTACCAGAATTAGAACGTGGTCTTCGTGGAGCCATACCTACCGAGCTGGTTTGCCCGCCACTTCGTATATAGTCAATTTTTGCGGGGCCATCCGAGTGCCTCCCTTGGTTATCGTGGGAGTCTATTGAATGGAGCATGGGCGTGGAGTTACTACAATGCCATACACACTCAGTTTACATTCCAGTTACTAATAGCCAGTGCCGACCCTAAAATCTACTAATAGTTCCCCATCCCCCAGCTAGCACGATGGATTCCAATCACGACTCCTCATGATGGGGATCTAGGGTGCTAACCCGTGTATCCATAGTATCGGAATCAAGTATATACTACAACTGAATTTATAGAAGTAATCAACAAAATGAAAACTGTCAGAGAATGTACTCGCCTGTGGTTCTGAGGAAAGTGTGAGGATCGATGTCCAAGGCGAGATCACAATGGCCTATTTGTGGAATATAAATGTCAGAGACTGAATTAAAGGAATAACATGTTAACTAAATTAAATATGAGGCCTCTAGGTCATACTAAAACCTACTGGTCAATACTAGGTTAGCTTGTTACTCTAGGCTTCATATTAATACTAAGCAATATTTACATACTAGGCATTTAGTATAGATATAACTTCTATTTAGGTTCTAAGGTATTATTAAATCTATTTAACCCTTACCTAAACTAGTATTCCAAATGCAACCCTTAACTCATAACTAAACTCCCTTACTGAAATTTCTGCCCACCCCCACTACTCACACACAGATACACTGATACTGAGATTCTAACCCATCACTTACTGTTTACTAAAACACACACACACATGTATAATCTGCACACTGCACATCACAAGATTCTCATAATTGACATAGGTATTCATACTCCATTGGCACAGACACACTGGCACCTAGACACCTAGGTATCTCACACACACACTAGAACTACACTGATACACATAGTTCTAATTCACACTGCTCACTGCTCTCCCTCTTCTCACAGAATTCACTCACACACATGGTTTTGCACATACTGAAATCAAAATCCTACACACTGATATTACCTCACTGAACTCATTCACAGTATCACACTCACACAGGCACACTGGTTCCTCCTGCACACAATACCCCTCTGCATACACACTAGTTACATACACTGAAACCAAACTGCACCTCACTCCCACGCACTCAGATACTTAACACACACACACATATAGGTATTCAACACATAGGTAATCTGACACTAAGTTATACATGGTTAGAGAACCACAGACACATAGGTTCACCTACACACAGTGAGTTCTAGGATACACTGTCACACAGACACATACACAACTCTCAGTTCACACACACAGTACAAAAACTATCAGTATTCACACACAGTCATATACCTGGGAATTTCTCACTGATACAGACCACTGCTACACACTGCACATAGGCTCCCACACTGGTACACTCCCAGGTTGCATACACATACACACACGATCATTCACACATGCATGCTCACACTGAAACACAGTTACACACAGGGGAAACACTAGTTATTAATACACTAGTACACTGACCTGGGAAAATCACTTATACATACACAGAATTTAACAGACAGATAACTGATACACTAGACCTATACCCCTGATACACTCACACAGATACACACAGGTAGTTGCAGACATACTCTGGCACACACAGATACACTCTCAGGTATCTAACCCCCAATTCACTGCACACACCCACATCACACATATGCACACAGATTCTCACTGAACCTGGAACATTCCCAACACCACACTGCTACACTAGTTCTCACATACACAGCTTCTCACTCAAGTGAACTGGAGTTCACAGTTCTCTCCATTCAAACACCACATTCCTAGAACCACTGATACACTAAAGATTTCTAAACTACTACACACAGATATCTATAATCTAATTCCTATACTGTGAACTCATACAGCATCCCTCTAGAACTAACACACTGACACACTACTCACAGTTCACTGATACACAGCCAAAAACCCTATGCACAAAACACACACTGATCAGGATCCTCCCTGCGCAGAAATTACACACACATTGGCACTTACTGATACATAATCCCCCCTACCCTTTTTCCCAATACTGCTACCTGAGAACTGAACCAAGTCACCACACATCAACACAGGCATATCACTACACACTACTGCCACACACAGAATTCTGCACAGTAAATTTCCCAAACACACAGAACAGTGCACTCCACAGAAAATCCCCCAAAACACACCATATATACATATCTATATATTAAAACATACAGTATTAGAATAAATTAAATAGGTAAATCCCTAAGGGCAATCCTACAAACACCTAGGGGGCTGAAATCGAGTTTCATATTAAGATCCCATGGGTCCTCAACCAAAACCCAAAAATCGAGTTCAAACCAACATATATGAGATGAAATCTGCCTACATGTAAACCCCTATGATTAAAGGTCCACAAAAATTGGGGAAAACCCATGTAGGTCACCAAAACCCTAATTTCTCCTAGGTCTTCATGTAGGACATATGAAATCGAGATCCATACAACAAGGTAGGTTTTCTAATGGCCAACCATCAAGAAAAATAGAATAAAAATGGATAAAAATTCGAATTTACCTATGGGAGATAGTTTCTCCAATGGAGGTTCTTCTTCGCCAAGGCTCCTTGACCCAAGCTCCTTGCTTCCCTTTGCTTTGGAGATGGAAGATGGAATCTTAGGGTTTGATTCCGAATTTGGGGTGGGGAAAAGGCTTTCTCTAATGGAGGCTAGGGTTTTCTTTCTTCATGAAGGAGAAAAGGTTGAGGGTGGCTTCCTTTTATATTAGAAACTAGGTTAGGGTTTCTAATGCATAGGTTTAGGTTAAACCCCCTTGTTAGGTCATGCAGAACTCAATTAACTCAGGTTTAGTCATTCTAGGGTTTGAGGTTCAACCCAAAAATTAGAATTTTAGGGTTTGTCTAGAATTTGGGTTTCAAACTAGGGTTTAGTAATTCGGGTTATAGTCCTAATGAGTTCTAGGGTTTGACCTAAACCAAACACAACTAACAACATATAAATAGTTTTAAAAACTCAGCAGATTAATTAAATACATAATTATTCAAAATAGTGAAATTACACAAATGCCCTTACCTGGAAATGTGGTAGTGACAAGTCTACCCTCCTTAAAAAATTTCGTCCTCGAAATTGGACTGAACTAGAGCAAGAATGAAATCAGAAAAGGAAATATACCTCAAGTCTAGAAGAGATACGGGTATTGCTCACGCATTTCGTCCTCTCTCTCCCAGATCGACTCCCCTGGAGAGTGATGTCTCCATGCAACACGAACCAAAGGAATAGTTTGGTTTCGCAACACCTTATCTCTGCGGTCCAAGATCTCTACGGGCTGCTCGGGGTAGCTGAGCGTCGGACCAACCTCAATCTCCGAGTGATCAAGTACGTGACTAGGGTCTACCACGTACCGTCTCAGCTGCGACACGTGGAACACATCATGCACTCCCTCTAATGCAGGCGGCAAGTCTAGTCTATACGCCACTGCACCTACCCTCGCAAGAATACCAAAGGGTCCGATGTAGCGTGGGCTAAGCTTCCCGCCTCGACCAAAACGAATCGTGCCACGCGTTGGAGAAATCCGTAGGAATACTAGATCGCCAACCAAAAACAAAACAGTCTCAACACACAATCTAAACAAATAAACATAAGCCAGAAAAATAACGATCTATACCTGAAACTCAAGGGGTCTACGGTGGCTGTCTGCCCAATGCCGCTGTCTGTCCTGCACCACTCGCAGTCTGTCTCTGATGAGTTTCACCTTTTCTGCTGCATCCACGACCATTTCTGGTACTAGCAAGGCTCTCTCTCCAACGTCGTCCCAAGATAACGGTGTACGATACCTCCGTCCATAAAGAGCCTCAAATGGTGACATCTCGATGCTGGCCTGGTAGCTGTTATTGTAAGCAAACTCTACCAGGTGCAGATGATCCTCCCAAGAACCTCTGAGATCTAAAACACAAGTGCGTAGCATATCCTCGAGAGTCTGAATAGTCCTTTCAGACTGCCCGTCTGTCTGGGGGTGGTATGCGGTACTGAACTTGAGCTGAGTGCCCAAGCTAGCCTGCAGACTCCTCCAGAAGTGGGAAGTGAAACGGCTATCCTGATCCGAGACGATGCTTACAGGAACTCCATGAAGCCTAACGATCTGTCGCACGTACATCTCTGCTAGCCTCTCTGTCGACGTGCCCACCTTGAAAGGTAAGAAATGGGCTGATTTAGTCAACCTGTCCACGATTACCCAAATTGCGTCCTTCTCTCCTGGAGAACGTGGAAGCCCTGAAACAAAATCCATGGTCACGTGCTCCCATTTCCACTCTGGGATCGGTAAAGGTTGAAGCAAACCACCTGGCCTTTGCCGGTCTGCCTTTACCTGCTGGCATACTAGACACCGGGATACGAAGCGTGCTACCTCGCGCTTCATTCCATACCACCATACGTGCTCTCTCAAGTCTCGATACATCTTGTTGGCACCGGGATGCATCGAGTACTGAGAGCGGTGTGCCTCCTGCAAAACCTCCTCGTGCAGTTCCCCGCTCGGCACACATATCCTCGTGCCGTGTCGTAAGAAACCATCCTCTGCGATAGTAAAGTCGTCCGACAATCCTGCCCGAACATGTGCCCTGATCCTCCTCAGAGCCTCATCATTATACTGCGCAGCTCTGATCCTGTCCATCAGCTCGGACTGTACCTCTAATCCCCACATCTGAATCTCAGTAACGGGAACTAACACCTCAATCTCCAAGCTCTCCAAATCAGCCAACAAATGTCTATCTGTCGTCAAGTACATCGCCATCGGATACCTGCTCAAGGCATCGGCTACTACGTTGGCCTTTCCTGGGTGGTACTGCAATAAGATGTTGAAGTCCTTCATCAACTCCAACCACCTCCTCTGCCTCATGTTCAGTTCCTTCTGTGTGAACACGTACTTCAAGCTCTTGTAGTCTATGAAGATCTCAACACGCTCTCCGTACAGGTAATATTTTCATAGCTTTAGAGCGAAGATAACTGCTGCCAACTCCAAATCGTGGGTGGGGTAGTTCTCTTCATGAGGGCGTAACTGCCTGGAAGCATAGGCAATTACCTTCCCGTGCTGCTGAAGAACACATCCCAGACCTTTCCCAGAAGCATCACTGTAGATGGTGAAACCACCTGTCCTTGTTGGCAACGTCAAAACTGGAGCTGTCGTCAACCTCTTCTTCAGCTCATCAAATGCGGCCTGGCAATCCTCCGTCCAGACAAAATACACATCCTTCCTAGTCAGTCTGGTCATCGGCGCTGCAATCCTGGAGAAGTCTTGTACAAACCTCCTGTAGTATCCTGCTAGCCCGAGAAAACTCCTGATCTCAGCTACCGAACTGGGGGTAGCCCACGACTTCACTGCCTTGATCTTCTGTGGGTTAACCGAGATTCCGTCACCCGATACCACATTCCTAAGAAATTTGACCTTGTCAAGGAAGAATTCACACTTAGAGAGTTTCTCGTATAGCTTCTCCCTCCTGAGAGTCTCTAAGACCAACCTCAGGTGCTCTTCGTGCTCCTCCGGGGTCTTAGAATATACAAGAATATCGTCGATGAACACTACCACGAACTTATCAAGGAACTGGTGGAACACCTTGTTCATCAGGTTCATGAATACTGCCGGTGCATTGGTTAAACCAAATGGCATCACCATAAACTCAAATTGGCCGTATCTGGTCCGAAAGGCTGTCTTCGGCTTATCTTCTCTCTTCACTTTCACCTGGTGATAGCCTGACCTCAAATCTATCTTTGAAAATACCCTCGCCCCGCTCAACTGATCGAAAAGATCATCTATCCTCGGCAGCAGGTATTTGTTCTTGATAGTGAGGTTGTTCAAAGCTCTATAATCAATGCACATGCGTACCGTGTCATCCTTTTTTGGTACGAACAATACCGGAGCTCCCCATGGTGATGAACTGGATTTGATGAAGCCTTTGTCCTGCAGTTCCTCAACTTGCTTCTTCAGTTCTGCCAGCTCGCTGTTGTTGACTCTATAGACATGTTGTGAAATGGGCTCCGCTCCTGGAACCAAGTCTATAGAGAATTCAACATCTCTGTCTGGCGGCAAGCCTGGCAACTCCTCTGGAAATATATCCAGGAACTCCGCTATCAGAGGATGTGGCAGCTCCTCTTCTTCCGTCCTGGCTCCACAAAATATGCTCCTCCGCTGTTCTGCTGCTCCTCTGACGACCTCAAACTCCGGCTCTCCTGGTGGTCTAAATAATACTCTGCCTCTATAACAATCTATAGTAGCATGATGCCTACTCAACCAGTCCATTCCGAGTATAATATCATACCCCGGAAGTGGCATGACGAGTAAGCTCACGCTCAACTCTCGGCCTCCTACTGACACCCTCCGGTCCTTGCAATGATCACGGACTAGGATAATACCTCCACCAGTCATGATCTTGCAAGTCCTAGCTAATGGTTCTATGTCTAAATGATGTCAAAGTGCATAAGATACAGACACGAAACTATGGGAAGCGCCAGAGTCGAATAAGGTGAATGCGGGAATACAATCGAGAAGAACTGAACCTGTGATCAAGTCTCCTGCTGGCTCGATCTCCTCGACTGCCATGGCGTACGCTCGCCCCTGGGGTACACCTCTCTGCTGCTGGTGCTGGGCAAACTTCTGATGTTGCTGTGGAAGTGGTGCCCTCTGTTGTTGGCCTCCTGGTACGGCAGGTACCCTGTCTGGTCCTCTCTGGGTGGCTGCTCCACCCTGACCTGGACGAATGGTAGGGCAATCCCTCAGCTGGTGTGTCGTCGATCCGCAGGACAGACATGAGCCCAATCTCTTCCTGCAGATCTCTCTAGTATGTCCTGTCTTCCCGCAGTACGCACACTGGATGGCGGGCTGAGTCTACCTCTGTTGCTGCTGCTGGACCTGCCCTCGGGCTGGTGCCTGGTGCTGCTGGTGCTGCTGCTGAAAGGGCCTCTGCTGCTGCTGATAGTGTGGACGCTTGCCTGGTCCCGTACTACTGTTTGCTCCTCCGGAAATATCGCGTCCCCTCTTGGGCCTGAGTCATCCTCGTAGGTAGCTGTGCGACGTCTCGACGTACGAGACTTGATCTCCCTTGCCAGCCCCTTTTTGAACTTCCGGGCCCTGTCCCCCGGATCTCTAATCATCGATGGCGCGAAGCGGCTCAGGCGGCAAAACTCCGCGGCATACTCATCGACGGACGAGCTCCCCAGGGCTAAGTCATGGAACTGACTCTCCAAAGCTCCCAGGGAAACATCAGGAAAGAACTTCTCCTTGAAGAGCTCCTTGAAAGCTTCCCAAGTGAGTCCCCTGTCAAGGAGTCTTGGCTCTGTATGAAACCACGTCAAGGCGATGTCAAACATCTGGCTGCCGGCGGCCTCGATCTGGAGAGCCTCCGGAAGCTGCGCCAAGCGCAAGTTCCTCTCGATGTCCTCTAACCAATCATCGGCGTAGAGTATCCCTTCTGTCCCCTTGAACTCCCGAGACATCATCCTCTTGAAGTCCACAATGGTGCCCAGCCTCTGGTGGTGCTGACCAGGATGTTGCTGCTGCTGAGCGACTCTCTCCACAGCCTGGAGAGCCACCTGATGAGCATTCTCCATGTTCACCCTCATCATCTCTGTCTGGGCCTGGTGTGCCTCAGCCTGCACCCTCTGGGCTTCTGTCGACGTCCTCTGGGCATCGACCATGCCCTGAATTAAAGCGAACATCTGTGCTCCATCGACGGGCACACCTCCTGGATACTGAACTGGTGGTAGTGGTGGTGGTGGTGGTGGTGGTGGTGGAGGCGCCGTCGTAGCTATGGGGACCCTCTGAACAGGTGGTGGAGGACCCCCGAATGCTGCAGACACTCCCACATGTACTGGAGATGTAGGAGGTGTTGCGGATGTCTGTCCGGCAAGGCGAGAGGTGGTGTCACGACCCGCACCCGGAATTTGGGCATGAGTCGTGGGTACGTCCAGCCTACGCCGCAGCATCGGCGGTAGAACGCTGTCTAGGTCACAAATAGTACATCCTGTCAATAGTCTCAACTCCGTACGGAGGACAATGATAAATAAATCACAAGTCTATAATATACTCAATCACAGCTATAAGAATAATGGCACGATGAGAATTGAAAAGAGTTCTAATAAAACCATCCACAATAAGTCCAACTCAAAACCTGGGTCTAAATGACCTCACAAAGTCACAAATAAAATAATACATCTCAGTCTCAGTCTCAGTCTAAAGCAATAAATGCAGAAAAAATAATCTAAGCATGGGCAGGCAAGTTCTCCTCTAGAATAGGCACCTCCTCTGGGATTTCTGGGGTGAAATCCTCCTCTATTCCTGGACCGTAATGAGTAGGGCAAAAATCCTCCAGGTCCTCTGAAAATGTTGTTATCCAGTCAGGATTGGAGCGAAGCACAAACACTAACAGCAGTTTCATTAAATTGACAAAATCTATAAACAGTGTAAGAGATAAAAGATGGAAATAAAAGCTGAACATGTGAAGTACTGAAGAAATGAAATAGACAATAAGCATCTAGCAATGAGCAATAAATAGTGACTGCTAGAACAAGTAATCTGAATAAAGATAAAACATCTAACTAAGTGGTTGAAATATTAGTTTATTATGTGATCGGCTTGGGTCTGGATCAGGCTGGTTATATATGATTAGCTATGATTCTTGAAGGTCAGGCTAACCATATGGTTAGCTATGATGCATGATAATGGTCAGGCTAATCATATATAACAGCTATGAGGCATGATAAGGGTCAGGCCGCACCCGACGTGAGAAGTAGGGTGAGCTATGAGGCATGGTAAGTGTGGATATGATCACATAATCTACTAACAGTTCCCCATCCCCCAGCTAGCACGATGGATTCCAATCACGACTCCTCATGATGGGGATCTAGGGTGCTAACCCGTGTATCCATAGTGTCGGAATCAAGTATGTAATACACTACAATTTATAGAGATAATCAACAATGAAAATTGTCAGAGAATGTACTCGCCTGTGGTCCTGAGCAAAATGTGAGGATCGAGGTCCAAAATGGAATCACAGTGACCTATTTATGGAAATTTAATGTTAATTAATGAATTAAAAGAATAACATGCTTAACAATTTAAAAAAACAAGGTTTCTAGGTCATGTCTAAGGTTTACTGGTCAATACTAGGTTCAACTGAGTCAATTGGTCTAGTTTGCTACTAACTAGCTATTCTAGGTCAATTTCTAAGTCATTCTAGCTTAACTAAGTCATACTAGATCCATACTAAGTTATTTAGTCTATAAAGGTTACTAACTATCCAATACTAGCTTATCTTAGCTATATTAGGCCAGTACCTAGGTTTCTAAGTAAAACCTTACTAATACCTACTCTATCCAGTTATAGCTAGTACTTATACTTATCTACAATCATATAGAACTTACCTTAACTAACTATCACTACCACTTAGTATAACTAACTAATACCTTTATATATTATACTAACTGATAACAATATATATTAACTAATGTTACTAACTAAACTAACTAATTAACTATACACTAACTTGCTAACTGGGCCCTATGCTAACTGATACACTAAAGTATCTAATTATCTAACTAAACTAACTTCCAACTGATAATAACTGATACACTAAATCAGGCACTCTACTAACTAATCCTCCAATACAATGATACTCCAATAACTAACTGATACCCATGAGTCTACACACTTAAACCCCTCACTGCTCCCAATCCTCCACTAACACACAGCATACACAGCCAACCTTTCACACAGTGCACAATACAGGTACACCTACACTGGACACTCACAGCCACACATCTATCCACTGTCCATACACAAGAAAAAATCCCTCACAACACATGTACCCATACATACTGATACCCACTGAAATCTGAAATTCCCCAAATCAACACACTGATACATAACCTCATATTTAATACATAGGATACTGAAACTCTAAACTCCTTCACTGAGTTCTCACTGATACACTAAGACACAGGTCTTACCCAAGTCCCTGGACTGACATAGTACACACACACACATGTGTACACAGACACTCACCTACATTGACCAAACTCATACACACATACTACATATTTCCTCCCCTCTCTCAGAGTTCACACAGCCAAACACACAGGTCTTCTCCCCATATCTGATACACTTAGAAATCTGAATCCAAATCACTACACTGAACACCCATAAACATATGCACAGACACACAAAATCAAAATCCTCATCAAACCTGGGAACTAACTCTCCCTCACACCTATACACAGTATTTATGCACAGCCACAGCACAGCAAACAATTCCTGAAACTGGCACACAGTACACAATTTCCCTCTCTCCCTTCCTTCTCACACATATACTGAAATCTGCACAGTTACACAGTTCTAAAACACACTCTACACCACATTATCTCACACACAAATGCACAGCAAGGAAATCAAACCCCTGTGCACAGAATCTCTCAACCCGATACACAATGAAACCCAACCACAGCCAGTACATACCCGACTGCACCCAGTTTCCCTTCTTCAACCACACACACATCTACACCTAGATATATATATATATACAACACACCTCAAATCTATCTACACATGTATATATATATATATAGACATCATACATCATTCATCAATCATCAATTTAGACTTTATTAGAATAGGAAAAATAGATGTTCAACCCTTTTTGGGCATTTCATCGAACAGATGCAGTTCAGAAATGAAATCACTTAAAACCTATGAATCCCTCTAACCAAAAACCCTAAAACTCGGGTTCAACATACACAGATGAGATGCAAACAGTCTACAAACCAAAATCTAGGGTTAGGGTTCTTAATAATTGGGGAAAACCCCATGTGGGCCACCAAAACTTAATCCAAAATCCTAAATTCGAATTACACAGCCAAGGGTGTTTCCTAATGGCCATTTTCACCTAAAAACAGGAATTAAAGGAATAGAAACTAGGGTTTTACCTGCAGGGAAGGTTTCTTCAACGAAGCTCTTCTTCTCCAAGGCTCCCTGACCCACGTTCTTTGCTTTTCTTGCTTTGGAGGAGGAGAAAATAGAACCTAGGGTTAGGGTTTCGAATTTTTGGAATGGGGAGATGTTTCTCTAGATGGAGGCTAAGGTTTCTCTCTCTATATGAAGAACAAGAGGGTTCCTTTTATATATATAGGCCCAGTTAGGGTTTCTAGTGTATGGCCTAGGTTTAACCCCTAGGTTAGGTCATGTAGAACCTAATTAGCTAAGGTTTAGCCAGTCTAGAGTTTGAGGGTTCACCCTAAAATGTGAATTCTAGGGTTTCACTAGAACTGGTTTCCAAATTAGGGTTTAGTCAACAAGGTTTGACCTAATGGGTTCTAGGGCTTGACCTAAACCAAAAATCACTAACAATATGAATAGTTTATATAACTCAGCAGATTAATTAAATTCATAATTATTTAAAAATAGTTAAATTACAGAAATACCCCTTATATGGAAAAGTGGTAGTGACAAGTCTACCCTCCTAAAAAAAATTTCGTCCTCGAAATTGGACTGAACTACAACAAGGATGAAACCAGAAAAGGAAATATACCTCAAGTCTGGAAGAGATACGGGTATTGCTCGCGCATTTCGTCTTCTCTCTCCCAGGTCGACTCCCCTGGAGAGTGATGTCTCCATGCAACACGAACCAAAGGGATGGTTTGGTTCCGCAACACCTTCTCTCTGCGGTCCAAGATCTCTACGGGCTGCTCAGGGTAGCTGAGCGTTGGACCAACCTCAATCTCCGAGTGATCAAGTACGTGACTAGGGTCTGCCACGTACCGTCTCAGCTGCGACACGTGAAACACATTATGCACTCCCTCCAATGCAGGCGGCAAGTCCAGTCTATATGCCACTGTACCTACCCTCGCCAGAATACCGAAGGGTCCGATGTAGCGTGGGCTAAGCTTTCCGCCTCTACCAAAACGAATCGTTCCACGCGTCGGAGAAATCCGTAGGAATACTAGATCGCCAACCTGAAACTCAAGGGGTCTACGGTGGCTGTCGGCCCAATGCCGCTGTCTGTCCTGCGCCACTCGCAGTCTGTCTCTGATGAGTTTCACCTTTTCTGCTGCATCCACGACCATTTCTGGTCCTAGCAAGGCTCTCTCTCCAACGTCGTCCCACGATAGCGGTGTACGACACCTCCGTCCATAAAGAGCCTCAAACGGTGACATCTCGATGCTGGCCTGGTAGCTGTTGTTGTAGGCGAACTCTACCAGGTGCAGATGATCCTCCCAAGAACCTCCGAGATCTAGAACGCAAGTGCGTAGCATATCCTCGAGAGTCTGAATAGTCCTCTCAGACTGCCCGTCTGTCTGGGGGTGATATGCGGTACTGAACTTGAGCTGAGTGCCCAAGCTAGCCTGCAGACTCCTCCAGAAGTGGGAAGTGAAACGACTATCCCGATCTGAGACGATGCTCACAGGAACCCCATGAAGCCTAACAATCTGTCGCACGTACATCTCTGCTAGCTTCTCTGTCGACGTGCCCACCTTGAAAGGTAAGAAATGGGCTGATTTGGTCAACCTGTCCACGATGACCCAAATCGCGTCTTTCCCTCCTGGAGAACGTGGAAGCCCTGAAACGAAATCCATGGTCACGTGCTCCCATTTCCATTCTGGAATCGGTAAAGGTTGAAGCAAACCTCCTGGCCTCTGCCGGTCTGCCTTTACCTGCTGGCACACTAGACACCGAGACACGAAGCGTGCTACCTCGCGCTTCATTCCATACCACCATACGTGCTCTCTCAAGTCCCGATACATCTTGTTGGCACCGGGATGCATCGAGTACTGAGAGCGGTGTGCCTCCTGCAAAACCTCCTCGCGCAGCTCCCCGCTGGGCACACACATCCTTGTGCCGTGCCGTAGAGAACCGTCATCTGCGATAGTGAAATCGTCCGACAATCCCATCTGAACTTGTGCCCTGATACTCCTCAGAGTCTCATCATCGTACTGCGTAGCTCTGATCCTGTCCATCAGTTCGGACTGTATCTGTAATCCCCACATCTGGATCTCAGTACCGGGAACTAACACCTCAATCTCCAAGCTCTCTAAATCAGCCAACAAATGCCTATCTGTTGTCAAGTACATAGCCATCGGATACCTGCTCAAGGCATCGGCGACTACGTTAGCCTTCCCTGGATGGTACTGCAATGAGATGTCAAAGTCCTTCATCAACTCTAACCACCTCCTCTGTCTCATGTTCAGCTCCTTCTGTGTGAACACGTACTTCAAGCTCTTGTGGTCTGTGAAGATTTCCACACGCTCTCCGTACAGGTAATGTTTCCACAGCTTTAGAGCGAAGATAACTGCTGCCAACTCTAAGTCGTGGGTGGGATAGTTCTTTTCATGAGGGCGTAACTGCCTGGAAGCATAGGCAATTACCTTCCCGTGCTGTTGAAGAACACATCCCAGACCCTTCCCTGAAGCATCACTGTAGATGGTAAAACCACCTGTCCCTGATGGCAACGTCAAAATTGGAGCTGTCGTCAACCTCTTCTTCAGCTCATCAAATGCAGCCTGGCACTCCTCCGTCCACACAAAATCCACATCCTTCCTAGTCAGTCTGGTCATTGGCGCTGCAATCTTGGAGAAGTCTTGTACAAACCTCCTGTAATATCCTGCAAGCCCGAGGAAACTCCTGATCTCAGCTATCGAACTGGGGGTAGCCCACGACTCTACTGCCTCGATCTTCTTTGGGTTTACCGAGATTCCGTCACCCGATACCACATGCCCAAGAAATTCGACCTTGTCAAGGAAGAATTCACACTTAGAGAGTTTCCCGTATAGCTTCTCCCTCCTGAGAGTCTCTAAGACCAATCTCAGGTGCTCTTCGTGCTCCTCCGGTGTCTTAGAGTACACAAGAATATCGTCGATGAACACCACTACGAACTTATCAAGGTACTGGTGGAACACCTTGTTCATCAAGTTCATGAATACTGCCGGCGCATTGGTTAAACCAAATGGCATCACCATGAACTCAAACTGGCCGTATCTGGTCCGAAAAGCTGTCTTCGGCGTGTCTTCTTTCTTCACCCTCACCTGGTGATAGCCTGACCTCAAATCTATCTTTGAAAACACCCTCGCCCCGCTCAACTGGTCGAAAAGATCATCTATCCTCGGCAGCGGGTACTTATTCTTGATAGTGATATTGTTCAAAGCTCTATAATCAATACACATGCGCACCGTGCCGTCCTTCTTCGGTACGAACAATACCGGAGCTCCCCATGGTGATGAACTGGATTTGATGAAGCCTTTGTCCTGCAGCTCCTCGACTTGCTTCTTCAGTTCTGCCAGCTCGCTGTTGTTAACTCTATAGACATGTTGTGAAATGGGCTCCGCTCCTGGAACCAAGTCTATAGAGAATTCAACATCCCTGTCTGGCGGCAAGCCTGGCAACTCTTCTGGAAATACGTCCAGGAACTCCGCAATTAGAGGATGTGGCAACTCCTCCTCTTCCGCCCTGGCTCCGCAAAATGTGCTCCTGCTCTGTTCCGCTGCTGCTCTGACGACCTCAAACTCCGGCTCTCCTGGTGGTCTGAACAATACTCTGCCTCTATAACAATCTATAGTAGCATGATGCCTGCTCAACCAGTCCATTCCGAGTACAATATCGTACCCCGGAAGTGGCATGACAAGTAAGCTCACGCTCAAGTCTCGGCCTTCTACTGATACTCTCCTGTCCTTGCAGTGATCACGGACTAGGATAATACCTCCTCCAGTCATGATCTTGCAAGTCCTAGCTAATGGTTCTGTGTCTAAATGATGTCGAAGTGCATATGATACAGACACAAAACTATGGGAAGCGCCAGAGTCGAATAAGGTAAATGCAGGAATACAATCGAGAAGAACCGAACCTGTGATCAAGTCTCCTGCTGGCTCGATCTCCTCGACTGCCATGGCGTATGCTCGCCCCTGGGGTGCACCTCTCTGCTGCTGATGCTGGGCGAACTTCTGATTTTGCGGTGGAAGTGGTCCCCTCTGTTGTTGGCCTCCCGGTACGGTAGGTACCCTGCCTGGTCCTCTCTGGGCGGCTGCTCCACCCTGACCTGGACGAGTCCGAATGGTAGGGCAATCCTTCAGCTGGTGTGTCGTCGATCCGCAGTACAAACATGAGCCTAATCTCTTCCTGCAGTTCTCTCTGGTATGTCCTGTCTTCCCGCAGTACGCACACTGGATGGCGGGCTGGTTCTGTCTCTGTTGCTGCTGGACCTGCCCTCGGGCTGGTGCCTGATGCTGCTGCTGAAAGGGTCTCTGCTGCTGCTGAAAGTGTGGACGCTTGCCTGGTCCCGCACTACTGTTTGCTCCCCCGGAACCATCGCGTCCCCTCTTGGGTCTGAGGTCCAAGTCATCCTCGGCTACTTGGGCATCCATCAATATGCCCTCATAGGTAGCTGTGCGACGTCCTGACGTGCGAGACTTGATCTCTCTTGTCAGCCCCTTTCTGAATTTCCGGGCCCTGTCCCCCGGATCTCTAATCATCGATGGCACGAAGCGGCTCAGGCGGGAAAACTCCGCGGCATACTCGTCGACGGACGAGCTCCCCTGGGCTAAGTCATGGAACTGACTCTCCAAAGCTCCCAGGGTGACATCAGGAAAGAACTTTTCTTTGAAGAGCTCCTTGAAAGCTTCCCAAGTGAGTCCCCCGCGCAAGAGTCTCGGCTCCGTGCGAAACCATGTCAAGGCAATGTCGAACATCTGGCTGCCAGCGGCCTCGATCTGGAGCGCCTCTGGAATCTGCGCCAAACGCAAGTTTCTCTCGATGTCCTCTAGCCAATCATCGGCGTAGAGTATCCCTTCTGTCCCCTTGAACTCTCGAGGCATCATCCTCTTGAAGTCCACAATGGTGCCCGGCCTCTGTTGTTGCTGACCAGGATGTTGCTGCTGCTGAGTGACTCTCTCCACAGCCTGGAGAGCCACTTGGTGAGCATTCTCCATGTTCACCCTCATCATCTCTGTCTGGGCCTGATGTGCCTCAGCCTGCACTCTCTGGGCCTCTGCCGACGTCCTCTGGGCATCGACCATGCCCTGTATCAAAGCGAACATCTGTGCCCCATCGACAGGCACACCTCCTGGATGCTGAGCTGGTGGTGGTGGAGGTGGTGGTGCCGTCGTAGCTGTGGGGACCCTCTGAACTGGTGGTGGAGGACCCCCGAATGCTGCAGACACTCCCACCTGTCCTGGAGATGTAGGAGGTACTGCTGATGTCTGTCCGGCAGCGCGAGAGGTGGCAGACCTCTCTGAATCTGCTGCTCCGAGTCTCTGTGATCTTCTTGGCGGCATCCTGAAGACAGATCGAAAGATTCAATTAAGGCAATAGATATGATATCAAGGAAGGACAGAAAAATTTCTAAAGGAATTAATCATTAAGAATAGTATCATAAGAATCAGAATTCCCTAATTGTGATTGAGCATAATCCTTGGCCTAATTCCTATTACTACAATATCGCTCTAAGGTGAATCTAAGACTACTGACTGGAGACTAGTCCTGCATGGGCCACCACTAAAAACGTGTCACGACCCGCACCCGGAATTTGGGCATGAGTCGTGGGTACGTCCAGCCTACGCCGTAGCATCGGCGGTAGAACGCTGTCTAGGTCACAAATAGTACATCCTGTCAATAGTCTCAACTCCGTACGGAGGACAATGATAAATAAATCACAAGTCTATAATATACTCAATCACAGCTATAAGAATAATGGCACGATGAGAATTGAAAAGAGTTCTAATAAAACCATCCACAATAAGTCCAACTCAAAACCTGGGTCTAAATGACCTCACAAAGTCACAAATAAAATAATACATCTCAGTCTCAGTCTCAGTCTAAAGCAATAAATACAGAAAAAATAATCTAAGCATGGGCAGGCAAGTTCTCCTCTAGAATAGGCACCTCCTCTGGGATTTCTGGGGTGAAATCCTCCTCTATTCCTGGACCGTAATGAGTAGGGCAAAAATCCTCCAGGTCCTCTGAAAATATTGTTATCCAGTCAGGATTGGAGCGAAGCACAAACACTAACAGCAGTTTCATTAAATTGACAAAATCTATAAACAGTGTAAGAGATACAAGATGGAAATAAAAGCTGAACATGTGAAGTACTGAAGAAATGAAATAGACAATAAGCATCTAGCAATGAGCAATAAATAGTGACTGCTAGAACAAGTAATCTGAATAAAGATAAAACATCTAACTAAGTGGTTGAAATATTAGTTTATTATGTGATCGGCTTGGGTCTGAATCAGGCTGGTTATATATGATTAGCTATGATTCTTGAAGGTCAGGCTAACCATATGGTTAGCTATGATGCATGATAATGGTCAGGCTAATCATATATAACAGCTATGAGGCATGATAAGGGTCAGGCCGCACCCGACGTGAGAAGTGGGGTGAGCTATGAGGCATGGTAAGTGTGGATATGATCACATAATCTACTAACAGTTCCCCATCCCCCAGCTAGCACGATGGATTCCAATCACGACTCCTCATGATGGGGATCTAGGGTGCTAACCCGTGTATCCATAGTGTCGGAATCAAGTATGTAATACACTACAATTTATAGAGATAATCAACAATGAAAACTGTCAGAGAATGTACTCGCCTGTGGTCCTGAGCAAAATGTGAGGATCGAGGTCCAAAATGGAATCACAGTGACCTATTTATGGAAATTTAATGTTAATTAATGAATTAAAAGAATAACATGCTTAACAATTTAAAAAAACAAGGTTTCTAGGTCATGTCTAAGGTTTACTGGTCAATACTAGGTTCAACTGAGTCAATTGGTCTAGTTTGCTACTAACTAGCTATTCTAGGTCAATTTCTAAGTCATTCTAGCTTAACTAAGTCATACTAGATCCATACTAAGTTATTTAGTCTATAAAGGTTACTAACTATCCAATACTAGCTTATCTTAGCTATATTAGGCCAGTACCTAGGTTTCTAAGTAAAACCTTACTAATACCTACTCTATCCAGTTATAGCTAGTACTTATACTTATCTACAATCATATAGAACTTACCTTAACTAACTATCACTACCACTTAGTATAACTAACTAATACCTTTATATATTATACTAACTGATAACAATATATATTAACTAATGTTACTAACTAAACTAACTAATTAACTATACACTAACTTGCTAACTGGGCCCTATGCTAACTGATACACTAAAGTATCTAATTATCTAACTAAACTAACTTCCAACTGATAATAACTGATACACTAAATCAGGCACTCTACTAACTAATCCTCCAATACAATGATACTCCAATAACTAACTGATACCCATGAGTCTACACACTTAAACCCCTCACTGCTCCCAATCCTCCACTAACACACAGCATACACAGTCAACCTTTCACACAGTGCACAATACAGGTACACCTACACTGGACACTCACAGCCACACATCTATCCACTGTCCATACACAAGAAAAAATCCCTCACAACACATGTACCCATACATACTGATACCCACTGAAATCTGAAATTCCCCAAATCAACACACTGATACATAACCTCATATTTAACACATAGGATACTGAAACTCTAAACTCCTTCACTGAGTTCTCACTGATACACTAAGACACAGGTCTTACCCAAGTCCCTGGACTGACACAGTACACACACACACATGTGTACACAGACACTCACCTACATTGACCAAACTCATACACACATACTACATATTTCCTCCCCTCTCTCAGAGTTCACACAGCCAAACACACAGGTCTTCTCCCCATATCTGATACACTTAGAAATCTGAATCCAAATCACTACACTGAACACCCATAAATATATGCACAGACACACAAAATCAAAATCCTCATCAAACCTGGGAACTAACTCTCCCTCACACCTATACACAGTATTTATGCACAGCCACAGCACAGCAAACAATTCCTGAAACTGGCACACAGTACACAATTTCCCTCTCTCCCTTCCTTCTCACACATATACTGAAATCTGCACAGTTACACAGTTCTAAAACACACTCTACACCACATTATCTCACACACAAATGCACAGCAAGGAAATCAAACCCCTGTGCACAGAATCTCTCAACCCGATACACAATGAAACCCAACCACAGCCAGTACATACCCGACTGCACCCAGTTTCCCTTCTTCAACCACACACACATCTACACCTAGATATATATATATATACAACACACCTCAAATCTATCTACACATGTATATATATATATATAGACATCATACATCATTCATCAATCATCAATTTAGACTTTATTAGAATAGGAAAAATAGATGTTCAACCCTTTTTGGGCATTTCATCGAACAGATGCAGTTCAGAAACGATATCACTTAAAACCTATGAATCCCTCTAACCAAAAACCCTAAAACTCGGGTTCAACATACACAGATGAGATGCAAACAGTCTACAAACCAAAATCTAGGGTTAGGGTTCTTAATAATTGGGGAAAACCCCATGTGGGCCACCAAAACTTAATCCAAAATCCTAAATTCGAATTACACAGCCAAGGGTGTTTCCTAATGGCCATTTTCACCTAAAAACAGGAATTAAAGGAATAGAAACTAGGGTTTTACCTGCAGGGAAGGTTTCTTCAACGAAGCTCTTCTTCTCCAAGGCTCCCTGACCCACGTTCTTTGCTTTTCTTGCTTTGGAGGAGGAGAAAATGGAACCTAGGGTTAGGGTTTCGAATTTTTGGAATGGGGAGATGTTTCTCTAGATGGAGGCTAGGGTTTCTCTCTCTATATGAAGAACAAGAGGGTTCATTTTATATATATAGGCCCAGTTAGGGTTTCTAGTGTATGGCCTAGGTTTAACCCCTAGGTTAGGTCATGTAGAACCTAATTAGCTAAGGTTTAGCCAGTCTAGAGTTTGAGGGTTCACCCTAAAATGTGAATTCTAGGGTTTCACTAGAACTGGTTTCCAAATTAGGGTTTAGTCAACAAGGTTTGACCTAATGGGTTCTAGGGCTTGACCTAAACCAAAAATCACTAACAATATGAATAGTTTATATAACTCAGCAGATTAATTAAATTCATAATTATTTAAAAATAGTTAAATTACAGAAATACCCCTTATATGGAAAAGTGGTAGTGACAGGTGGCAGACCTCTCTGACTCTGCTGCTCCGGGTCTCCGGGATCTGGTCCTCGGCGGCATCCTGAAGACAGATCGAAGGATTTAATTAAGTAATAGACACGATATCATCAAGGAAGGACAGTAAATTTCTAAAGGAAAAATCATTAAGAGTAGTATTATAAGAATCAGAATTTCCTAATTGTGATTGAGCATATCCTCGGCCTAAATCCCTATTTTCTAAAACAGGCTCGTAGTAATACTCTAAGCGAGCACCACTACGATATCGCTCTAATGCGAATCTAGGACTAGACCTGCATGGGCCACCACTAAAAATGTGTCACGACCCGCACACGAAATTTGGGCATGAGTCGTGTGTACGTCCAGCCTACGCCGCAGTATCGGCGGTAGAACGCTGTATAGGTCTCAACATAATATATATCCTGTCAATAATCTCAACTCCGTACGGAGGACAATGATAATAATCCACAGTTCTATAAATATACTCAATCACAAGCTATAAGAATAATGGGCACGATGAGAATGGAAAAGAGTTCTATAATAAACCAACCACAATAAGTCCAACTCAAGTCCTGGGTCTAGATGATCTCACAAAGTCACAAAATAATAAATACAACTCAGTCTCAGTCTAAAATAATAATACAGAAAAATAATCTAAGAACAGGCAGGTAAGATCTCCTCTAGAATAGGCAACTCCTCTGGGATTTCCGGAGTGAAATCTCCCTCTAATCCTGGGCCGTAATGAGTGGGGCAAAAGTTCTCCAGGTCCTCTGAAAGATATTATCCAGTCAGGATTGGAACGAAGCACAAGCACTAACAGCAGTTTCATTAAATTGACAAAAACTATAAACAGTGTAAGAAATACAAGATGAGAATATATGCTGAAAATATAAAGTACTGGAGAAATAAAATAGGCAATAGAGCATCAAGCAATGAACAATAAATAGTGAATGCTAGAACAAGTGAATATGAATAAAGAATAGACATCTAGCTAAGTGTTTGAATTATCAGTTTATTATGTGATCGGCTTGGGACTAGATCAGGCTGGTTATATATGATTAACTATGATTCATGTAGGTCAGGCTAACCATATGGTTAGCTATGATGCATGTAGTGGTCAGGCTAATCATATATAACAGCTATGATGCATGTAAATGGTCAGGCCGCACCCGACGTGAGAAGTGGGGTGAGCTATGATACATGTAAATGTTTGTATATGATCACATAATCTGCTAATAGTTCCCCATCCCCCAGCTAGCACGATGGATTCCAATCATAACTCCTTATGATGGGGATCTAGGGTGCTAACCCGTGTATCCATAGTGTCGGAATCAAGTATATACTACAACTGAATTTATAGAAGTAATCAACAAAATAAAAACTGTCAGAGAATGTACTCGCCTGTGGTCCTGAGGAAAGTGTGAGGATCGATGTCTAAGGCGATATCACAATGACCTATTTATGGAATATAAATGTCAGAGACTGAATTAAAGGAATAACATGTTAACTAAATTAAATATGAGGCCTCTAGGTCATACTAAAACCTACTGGTCAATACTAGGTTAGCTTGTTACTCTAGGCTTCATATTAATACTAAGCAATATTTACATACTAGGCATTTAGTATAGATATAACTCCTATTTAGGTTCTAAGGTATTATTAAATCTATTTAACCCTTACCTAAACTAGTATTCCAAATGCAACCCTTAACTCATAACTAAACTCCCTTACTGAAATTTCTGCCCACCCCCACTACTCACACCCAGATACACTGATACTGAGATTCTAACCCATCACTTACTGTTTACTAAAACACACACACACATGTATAATCTGCACACTGCACATCACAAGATTCTCATAATTGACACAGGTATTCATACTCCATTGGCACAGACACACTGGCACCTAGACACCTAGGTATCTCACACACACACTAGAACTACACTGATACACATAGTTCTAACTCACACTGCTCACTGCTCTCCCTCTTCTCACAGAATTCACTCACACATATGGTTTTGCACATACTGAAATCAAAATCCTACACACTGATATTACCTCACTGAACTCATTCACAGTATCACACTCACACAGGCACACTGGTTCCTCCTGCACACAATACCCCTCTGCACACACACTAGTTGCATACACTGAAACCAAACTGCACCTCACTCCCACACAATCAGATACTTAACACACACACACATACAGGTATTCAACACATAGGTAATCTGATACTAAGTTATACATGGTTAGAGAACCACAGACACATAGGTTCACCTACACACAGTGAGTTCTAGGATACACTGTCACACAGGCACATACACAACTCTCAGTTCACACACACAGTACAAAAACTATCAGTATTCACACACAGTCATATACCTGGGAATTTCTCACTGATACAGACCACTGCTACACACTGCACATAGGCTCCCACACTGGTACACTCCCAGGTTGCATAAACATACACACACGGTCATTCACACATGCATGCTCACACTGAAACACAGTTACACACAGGGGAAACACTAGTTATTAATACACTAGTACACTGACCTGGGAAAATCACTCATACATACACAAAATTTAACAGACAGATAACTGATACACTAGACCTATACCCCTGATACACTCACGCAGATACACACAGGTAGTTGCAGACATACTCAGGCACACACAGATACACTCTCAGGTATCTAACCCCCAATTTACTGCACACACCCACATCACACATATGCACACAGATTCTCACTGAACCTGGAACATTCCCAACACCACACTGCTATACTAGTTCTCACATACACAGCTTCTCACTCAAGTGAACTGGAGTTCACAGTTCTCTCCATTCAAACACCACATTCCTAGAACCACTGTTACACTAAAGATTTCTAAAC
The DNA here is from genome assembly GCA_036927795.1 of Iris macrosiphon. NCBI lineage: Eukaryota > Viridiplantae > Streptophyta > Magnoliopsida > Asparagales > Iridaceae > Iris > Iris macrosiphon. The sequence goes on from JAYESA010000007.1 coordinate 133,544,515, forward strand.
TACTACACACAGATATCTATAATCTAATTCCTACACTGTGAACTCACACAGCATCCCTCTAGAACTAACACACTGACACACTACTCACAGTTCACTGATACACAGCCAAAAACCCTATGCACAAAACACACACTGATCAGGATCCTCCCTGCACAGAAATTACACACACATTGGCACTTACTGATACATAATCCCCCCCCCCTTTTTCCCAATACTGCTACCTGAGAACTGAACCAAGTCACCATACATCAACACAGGCATATCACTACACACTACTGCCACACACAGAATTCTGTACAGTAAATTTCCCAAACACACAGAACAGTGCACTCCACAGAAAATCCCCCAAAACACACCATATATACATATCTATATATTAAAACATGCAGTATTAGAATAAATTAAATAGGTAAATCCCTAAGGGCAATCCTACAAATACCTAGGGGGCTGAAATCGAGTTTCATATTAAGATCCCATGGGTCCTCAACCAAAACCCAAAAATCGAGTTCAAACCTACATATATGAGATGAAATCTGCCTACATGTAAACCCCTATGATTAAGGGTCCACGAAAATTGGAAAACCCATGTAGGTCACCAAAACCCTAATTTCTCCTAGGTCTTCATGTAGGACCTATGAAATCGAGATCCATACAACAAGGTAGGTTTTCTAATGGCCAACCATCAAGAAAAACAGAATAAAAATGGATAAAAATTCGGATTTACCTATGGGAGATGGTTTCTCCAATGGAGGTTCTTCTTCCCCAAGGCTCCTTGACCCAAGCTCCTTGCTTCCCTTTGCTTTGGAGATGGAAGATGGAATCCTAGGGTTTGATTCCGAATTTGGGATGGAGAAAAGGCTTTCTCTAATGGAGGCTAGGGTTTTCTTTCTTCATGAAGGAGAAAAGGTTGAGGGTGGCTTCCTTTTATATTAGAAACTAGGTTAGGATTTCTAATGCATAGGTTTAGGTTAAACCCCCATGTTAGGTCATGCAGAACTCAATTAACTCAGGTTTAGTCATTCTAGGGTTTGAGGTTCAACCCAAAAATTAGAATTTTAGGGTTTGTCTAGAATTTGGGTTTCAAACTAGGGTTTAGTCATTAGGGTTATAGTCCTAATGAGTTCTAGGGTTTGACCTAAACCAAACACAACTAACAACATATAAATAGTTTTAAAAACTCAGCAGATTAATTAAATACATAATTATTCAAAATAGTAAAATTATACAAATGCCCTTACCTGGAAATGTGATAGTGACAGGGTCTAATTGAACTAAAGAATGGGTCTAGTAGCTAAGACATGCAACCTAATTAACATGCAATTAACAAATAATATAAGCAGGAAAACTAATATGTTCTAAATACATATATCGGGAATGGGAAGTGACATGAAACTAGGGTTAGGATTTGAATGAAGGCGACACAAACACGGACACATACACTGATACGATACGGGATATGACATAGACCCTAACCCTAACCCTATCTCTCTTCTAGTTAGTTGTCTGAGTTAATTAGACGCAGCCTTGGGTATCGACATCGTGTACAATACGATGTAGATCTCTACTCAAGGAGAGTCGTATACACGGACACGAAAATGACTCTTCAAAGTTGAGACACGATAATGTATTGGCTTCTTCAAGAACTCGTATCAAACTTGGGTTAGAGTAGTGTCAAACCTATCCTTGACACAAAAGCTCGTGTTCGGGTGGTTGTGGCACGATATTGGTATATGTATCGCGTAACAAAGGATACAGCGTCCCCCTCGGCCCTGACAACCCCCCTCGGACCCCTTCAACTCCAGTGACCCCCCTCATCGGTCAGAGGATCAGGTAACCTATATTTGGAGTGAGTGTCATGAGTGAAGTGTATATCTGGGTGTACTAGTAATGTATGTTTGTATGTGTGTAATAGAAGCAGCAAGCAATAGCAATAGCAGTAGCAGCAACTTGTACCATGTGCAAGTGAATGCACATTGTATACATGTGTATGTTTTAGTGTGTTTAGTGAGTGAGTATTAGTGAGTTAGTATATCCGAAGCCCATATCCGTTAACTGCCAACCTGTTGGTTATGTACAGGCACCCTGCTCTGCTGTTAAGTATTTAAGTGTTGAGTGAGGGTATGCATATTTGGATTGAGTATCTATGGATATTTGAGTTTTGGTTTAGATCTAAAGATACTTGAGTAGGTATCAATATACTGTAGTATCTGCTACCCAAAATCTATTATAGAATAATAATTAAATAAGTTAAATATACTAGTAAATTTTTATAAGAATTTTTGTTTTAAAATAGTAATTATAGTTTTATAAGGATAATAAAGTAACATTAAGGTTCGTATAGTTCATAGAGACTCATATTAAAGATTTAATGTCATATTTGTGCTATTTTAATATTTTAGGAATTTACTGGAATTTTAGATGATTAAAACCTAAGAAAATATATTTTTTAGGGCTTCTAGAATTTCTTGTACAAACATACGAGTGTAAAATAGCCCCAAACTATTTTTCTAGGGTTTATAATTTTATTCTATATTTTCTAGAATTTTTCTATAATTTTATGATTATTTTTAGTGATTAATTGGAGTTAAGTAAGTAAAATAGATTAAATAAATAGTTTCTATAAAAATAAAACCCTAAAATTGAATCCTTATATCCTAATCAGCACTGCACCCGGACCTGGGCCCGTATGTCAGTGACATGTATGTGGTCAGCGGGCCCCTGTAGTCAGCAATCGCCCACGTGGGGGCAAGCCAACCCGGGTCCCACGTCGACTTTGTGAGTCAGCTGACTCGGAGTCCAAGCCGAAGAGGGCTCGTCCCAAGCCGCGTGGAACCATAGTCATTCGATTATGGACGAGCAGCTCCGGATATATGCCATGTGTCCTCGTGAGCCACGGCTTCCCCCCCTGTGCCTATATATATTAGTATAAGTTAGGGTTCAGCTTATTTTTAGAGAGGAGAGTGACTTATGGGGGATCTCATCTAGGGTTCTTCGAACATCACATAGTCATTACTCCTAGCTCTAGACTCCAAATTCGAGTGTCAGTTGTCCGAAATCTAACGTATTTTGGTGTTTTCGAGATTTCGGGAGATCCCGAACTCGGAATCACAAGCTGTTTGAAGTTTCAAAAATCTAACAGGATAAACCACGACATATTTTTTTCCTAATTAAATATTCTATTTTATTACTCTGTTTAATTTGTGCAATATAGATGTAAGCACAAAACCACCAAAAACTGTCATTTGTGCGGCATATTGGCGATAATTTCTAACATATTCGAGATTCGGTGAAATTGTCGATTCCAGAATTCATGTAGGGCTGACTTCTACTGAGTTTTACACACAAATCAAGGATTTGAGATAGTTAACTTTTTGGTCAATGGATTGCCTCGAATTGCGTGTCACGGATCCCATATTCGTAAAGTTGACTTTCTTTGGACCAAAATCTAGGATTAACCGTAAAATTAGAATATAATAGTTTTGAATTAGTATTTAGGTTATTTATTTTAGAATTAATATAGATTAAAATAGAGGAATTATTCAACCACTTTTGTAATCTAACTTGTTTTTATTTATTGACGGGGTAGATTGAACGACGATTTGAGTTGAGACTTTAACCTCTTCCGAAGTAGGCAAATTACTATGACCTATATTGCCAGTATTTTATACTACATGTGTATTTTTTTGATATTGTTGGCTTACTTCTTATTGTGATGCACGAGAGTTAAATTAGTTATCATCATACAAGATCACCTAACTATTCTGCTACAATGTTCAATATTTTATGTTTAATGTTTAATGTTCAATGTTCAAAGTTAAAGATTATGCAAAGTGATCGTGTCTAATTGTAAGAGATTCGGGAGGGGGAATACAACTAGTATGCATGTGGTCTACGCAGTGTACAAGGTTTCCCAATGTCAATGTTAGTAGCAGTCGTTGTACCACATGTACCGATTGTAAGATGTCCTAAACCGTCCATATTCGTAACACTTGTATTCTAAAATGAACTGTACACTTGTCTAGTGGTCATCTTCTATTGAGTATACCTACTACTATTTCCATGTCATTGTTGTACTCTAAGTTCTATGTAATTATTGTACTCTTAGTTCTATGTCATTGTTATGCTCTTAGTTTTTATGTCATTGTTGTACCCTTAGTTGTCATGTCATAGCATGCCTATAGTTCCTATTTCCCTTAATATTGTTTCTTCTATGCTTGTATATTATATTGTGTAGTGTAGTGTTATGGTGACTTCATCCAATCATGACTGGATAACTGTTTTTCAGATTTAGATGACGTGGTTTGTCCTGAGGTTTATGGTACATATCTTGGTGACACTGACGTTACCAATGTTCCAGTTGCTTCTACAAATGCGGAATAATATATTTTCTGCCTTATGCATTTCGTATTTATTTCTTAGTTAGTAGGCTTAGTGGACTCTAGTTTTAGTTGCTCTTATTTATTTCTACCGGGTTTATTTCAGAGACTATCTTGAGATATAGTTGATTATTATTTTAATTATTTATTTAGACTATCAAGTTTATTTTGGTTATGACTTGGTTGTGGATGATATATGTGAACTGTGTGCTTATTGTGGACCATTTTATCATAGACAACGTACTACCGCCGATGCTGTGGCGTAGTCTAGGCTTGGCCACATAATCGTATCTGAAAAGTGGGTATGGGTCGTGACAAGTTTTTATGGTGGCCCATACAGGTCCGATTTCGCATAAAGTTGAGAACTAATGTTTAGTACTTCAAATTAGTAGTACTAGCTGTGAGCCTGCGATTAGAATTGAAGATAGGATTTAGAATAACTTTAGGAGAGTTGTATCATCCACTTTAGGAAAGTTGTATCACCACTCATGGTTTAGGTGAGTGGGCTAGTTCTGCTCACCAGTACATGTTGAGTACTGACCCACGTCTCTGTTGGCAAACCTGGTGACCGAGATACCATGGGCGCTCAACAGAGATAAAGCTTTCATTGTAGTCTTTTCAAGCTTCTTTCTATTTTAAAGTATTTCAAAGATTTATATTTGTTGTTTCCAAGTTCCAATAATGTATTAAAGGGGCATAATGTAAGGAATAAGAACATTATTTCATGTCAGCCTATCAGTCTTTTCTTTTATGCAAAAACTATGTAAGACGTTCGGGCATTTCTATTTTATAGCTGTGAAAATTGTACTTCATTGCAATGAATCAATAAAAGAATTATTTTTCTTTCCTATACAAATGTGTGCTTTATAATATGTTGCTGTGTTGTTGAACTATTTATAAAATATTTTTGACAAATGTGTACTTTTTTGCCTTGTACAAGTGCAACCCTGGACTTGTAAGACATCATGCCCAGCGAGGATCAACGGTTCTGTGGAACCAAATGCGAGGACGAATCGGTTCTACGGAACCAGAACATGATATGTTGGTATCAGAGCACGATTTAAAGTTTATTGGAATTCAAAAATTGGCTTTCAAGTGGATGTTTTCAAACAATAATAATTTTCTCAGATAATTTATTTTTTGATAGTGCTGCATAAAATATTGTCCCATACAATAAGCCCATAAATATTTTATGAGTGCTAATAGAAATTATTTCTTTTACAGATGACTAAGGGTGATAGCTCCAAGGCAACATCATCGTCTGACCAATGGAGAAAGTAATAAAAATGTTAGAGGCGCAAAGGAAGCAGAGTGATGCACAACACAAGATGATTGAGGCACATCATTGTGAACTTCAAGGGCAGCTAACAAACCAGTTTCAAGCATGATTTGACGTGCAACAACAGCAAGTTAATAACTTATCCCAACTGGTTGCTATATTAATTGAGAATAAAAATGAGACTGCAGTGGCTGTCGCTAAAGAGGCAGTGGTAGTAGAAGAAGAGGAAACTAGACAACCTCCAAAAGGGCGACCGACATTCAAGTTTTTTGAATTCAAAAGCTGTAATCCTCCCTAGTTTAATGGCAGGGCGGAACCAGAGGTAGTAATGGGCTTCCTAAAGACTTTGGAAGGCATCTTTCGTATGTTAAATGTGCAAGGCACCAAAAGAGTGGATTGTGCATTTGAACAGCTGCGTCTCAAAGCAGAAGACTGGTGGGAGTCGTAGAGATAAGTACTATGCGATACCAACCAAGAAGCCAAAGTCTCTTGGTTGACATTTAAGCAGGCGTTCATCGCACAGTTCATCCAACTAGCTTTCCGTCACAGGAAGAAAAAAGAGTTCATAGCGCTCGAGCAGGGCAATATGTCCGTCAATGACTACGAAGCAGAGTTCTTAAAGCTATCTAAGTTCGTCGGCTACATGATACCGAACGATGAGGCAAAATGACTGCGATTTATTGAGGGCTGAATGAAGGCTTATAGTGTGATGTTCTCAACCAAAAGAGTGCGACATACCAGGAAGCCTATGAAGAGGTTCTCGAGATGGAAATTTTTTATCCTTGAGGGGCAACACAGAACAACCGGGGGAACAGCTACAAAAAACCCATGAAAGTAAGCGGGTCTGATCCTTCCAAGTGTCAGAACACAAATGATAACAGAGGACCCTATCAGCTACCATACTGTAACAGGTGAAGCGGTTTGGACACCGTTAAGACGAGTGTCGGACTAGATATTTTAAGTATGGTAGTTTGGATCACAAAGCTGTGTGGTGCAAAAGTAGGGAAAGAAATCAGAATCACGATCAACATCAAAATCAGAATCGTGATTAACAATGCGATTAGAATCGTAAAAAAGTGCCACAAGCTCCGTATGCAGCAGCTGTGAATGCTCGAAACCCGCAACCAGGATGACAGGGTAAAGTGTTCGCACTTACTCAAGAAGAAGTGCTTTCCTCAAACACTATCATAATAGGTATATTTCTTTACAGAGAAATACATGCTCATGTACTATTTGATTCTGGTGCTACATATAGCTTTATATTATCTGCATTTTCTAATGAACACAAATTTTGTAAGATACCATTAGATCTAATTTTTAGTGAACACTCCGTCCGGAATATATTTTTCAGCAAGTTTGATTTGCAGGGATGGTTACAATTGCATGGGGAAAGTACGTGTCCTTGGATTCAATAGTCTGGGATACCGTCGATTACGACATCATCTTGGGCATGGATTAGCTCGGGACGTACATTGCAAAAATTGACTGTGTGGGGAAGAGAGTTGTGTTTTGTATTCCTACCGAGGCAGAGTTCTCTTATTCGAGTAGTCCGACGGCTAAAACAGTGGTGGTGGTGGTATTGGCAATGACGGCAAGGCGTATGCTATATTCGGGGTGTGAAGGGTACCTTGCATCTGTGCGGGACACTCGGATGAAGGGCACAGACTCGGGTAAAATCGAAGTCATAGCAGAATTCTCCGACATATTTCTGGATGAGATACCTAGAATGCCTCCAGACCAAGAAGTTGAGTTCAGTATTGACATATTTTCGGATACTCGCCCGATATCAAAAGATCTATATAAGATGGCTCCTACCGAATTAAAAGAACAGAAGTCACAACTACAAGAGTTATTATATTGTGACTATATTTGTCCCAGTATTTTACCTTGGGGAGCTTCAGTGTTGTAACCTTCGTACCCCAAATATTTTTTATTTTTCCTAGTTGTATTGTATAAATTTATATATATAGATAGATAGATACGTGTTAGCATGATATATATATAAATATATGTTACTATAGTTAAGGTTGAATATTCTTAGATAATCAAGGTGTAATACAAGTTTTGGACTTGTCTAGGTGCGTTTTAATGAGTATACTTTCAACCTCGATTTATTTGGACTAGGGTGTAGTGTAGGCTAATTAAACCTACTCAAATTAATTCCAAATGAGCCCAAAATTTACCCACATATACTAGGCATGTTAGGAACCAAAACAGTGTCCAATTTAAGCCCAATTGGTGTACACACAAGTGTGTGCACAACACACAACTTCAGCCATTCCTAGTCGCCCCCTACATGCAGCCTCCATTACTTGGTAGTTGAAGAAACCACCACTCCACCTTCCTACAGCCATAAGCTTCTTTTTCTTTCATTCCTATTTCTTTTCAACTCCAAACAACCCTCCAAAGACAGAATACATTCAACCAACTATATTCTAAATTCAGTAGGGTTGCATCAACTTCAACAACGTTTTGCACCACCAAAACAGTAGGTAGTAGCCTCAAGTCCTTAACAAAAATCCTTCATCTGTCTCTTATATTTTATTCCTATATTTTTCCATATTTTTCCTATGTGTTTAGCACCCTCTAATCACTGTCGTATGAAAAAGGATCCAGAACAGGATGCTATCCATGAATTATGTGCAAAGAATTGGGTGTGCACACCAAACCACATTGTAAAATGCTTCCAAACCTTTTCCATTTAATACCTCTGTCAGTTTTCGTCGATTTAATGTATGATTTGCTATATTTTGATTTTTTACCCTTCTGTACTGACGTTCTCCAACAAGTGTGCAGACGGTGACTTTGGGGTATCTGTTGCGCTAAACTAATGTTCACGCGTCATAAATAGGTAAGTGCCTACAATTTTTGTTGATTTTAAGATTCCTAACATAGGGTAAAACTATATAATTCACTCCTCTAGGTAGAAACTATAATTAGAACATGAAAAACCAAAGTAATTTATGTAGTATACAAATTTTTTTGTAAAAAAAATTTAGTTCTGTCCAGTTTAGTTCGCACACCTGTTTGCACATGTTAAACACATAGTTTATACACGGAACCTTCTGAAATAATTGCACATATTACCCTCCTAGCATAATATAAAATTATTTCATGTTATAAGTATGTTTATCAAGGTGAAAACCATGTAATATGTCACTTTTTAATTAAATTCCAGAATAGTGATACGATTTTGTGCGCGACATTTTATGTGTAAAAGTTTATCATTTCTGTCAAAAATTTTACAAACAGAACCTTAACTTCACCCCATATCATATGAATATTTTATTTCGTATTACTTTTATGCTAAAATAGGGTGGAACCATATTTTTGTCATGAAAAACACTAAATTTCAGAACTAAAATTCAGTGCTAGAACGTGACAAACGCTATCATTTTATGTACAAATTATTCTCGGAATGACACGAAACTTTAGGAAAATATTTAAAACTCAGAACCCGTGATAGAGAATATTTTAGATCTTTATTTTTTTGTCCCTTAATAGGTGTTCTTGACAATTTAATTCAGCGTGTACGTTGATACATGAAACTGTCAAAATTATCGAAAAACGTATGGCATGGCATGTATTAATTTATATTCTGATTTGTACCCTTTAGCAACATATTTTAATAATATACATATAGTTATTAACCTATAGGAGTAAACACGTAGGGTTGGTTATACCAAAATGAGACGTGTAGACGTTGTCGCTCATTAGAACATATGTAATCAACTTTACAAGTTGTAGGAATGAACCTAGCTAAACCTATCTCTTTTTCTATGTCACAATTCATGTGTTAGAATATTTGGGATTAATATCATTATGATTTATAACATTAGTTGTTAGATGACCGATAGACCAAACTAGTCCCTTTATACCTGTGAATCATAGTCTACCTTATGTATATATAGAAATAATATTGTGTAGTATAACAAACTCTAGGATAGCAGGTTGATATTATATTATTACATAAATAGGTCTTGGACATCGATACGGACTCTGATTATTACTTTCAGTTCAATAGCAAAGGCAAGTACAATTCTCTGATTGTTTTCAGTAAATGATAGCTTCTATATTGCATATTTTTAGTATTGTTTACTTGATTCCTGACACGTACATTACACAGACTGGTACTATATCAATTCCTAATAAGGAGATGTTGTCTATCATGCTATTGTTGTACCGTGATCATTGTGCTCGTATTTACTCCGTGCATTACAATTTACGTATTGTGGCATGTCGTGATTCGGATCCATTTATATTAGTCGGGGTGGAAAAATACTAATTGATGTATGATAAATACCTTTAGAACCATATGGTAATTCGTGTGGATAGCTATTCATATACCTCGCATGTGATTAGCCAGACCTGATACTCCGTGCTGCTCCTAAACCGGTCATATATCAATTAGAATTTCAAAACACTTAGAGATAGTAGTCATAAATCATACTTAGCTTGATTTCCTGTTTTCTTTTTTTACCACCATGATTCTAGTTGTACTTATTCTATTATTCCTGTTATATGTGATTCTCAGTTTTTTCTTTTATATCTTGTATATATTTACTACATTCATGTTTTATAGTCTATATCATTTATTTGGAACTGCTTTCATTGATTGTACTTTGCTCCAATTCTGACTGGATGTTGATATATTAGGCGACGACCTTAAGGACTAGTGTCCCACTTATTATAGGGCATATGAGGGTATAGCTGAGTCTGGTCCTGCCCTTCAGGAGGGTCGGACATAGTTTGCAACTGACATTCCAGATGTAGTTGTTTAGTTTAATTAGTTAGATTTGCTATTATCGGATTTGTCTCCAATTTTCTACTCTTGGCATGTATATATTTATTTGGGTTAAACTTGTGATTGTCAGACTTGACTCTATGACATTATGGGACATCATTTATTTATTTCATTATCATATCGTGCTTTTAGATATTGTGATTGAGTATTGTCATTACTATTTATATCATTGTACTCCTTATGGAGTTGGATATTATTGTGTAAGACTGTTAGTTATATATAGATGACCTGATACAGCGTTCTACCGTCGATACTGCGGCATAGGCTGGACGTACCCACACACTCGTACCCAAATATCAGGGTACGGATCATGACACATTTTTGTGGTGGCTCATGCGGGTCAGTTCGTTATAAATTAACGCTATGTCATGGTAGTACTTAGGGTTAGAGTACTATTACGAGTCTGCAATAAGATATAGGAATATTAGGAATGAGAGAATACTCAATCACAACTAGGAATTCTAATATGATTTAAATTTACTAACTTATGTTCAAATATAGATAACTTGACATCTTTCCGAATTGTTATCCTTCTATGAATGCTATCTTATCATGTACCCTTGGGCAGGAGTTACAAATATCACTGACTAGGACAGAGTCTTGTGTATGATATTTGTAAGGGGTCGAGTGTTTCCTTAGGAGACCGAGATTTGAGTGCTAGCTTACTTGTAATGCCACTTTCGATTTACGATATTGCACTCGGAATGGATTGGTTGAGTAAGCATTTCGCTAGCATAGATTACCGCGGAGGTCGAGTGTTATTTTGTCCTCCAGGAGAGCCAGAGTTTGAGTTTGATAAAGGAGCTATAGACCAGAAGGAAGTGATAATCTGTGGAACTATGGTAGAAGAGAAGGAATTACCTCATACTCTTTTAGCAAAGTTTTTGGATGTGTCTCCTAAGGAGTTACCAAGGTTGCCGTCGGACAGAGATGTTAAATTCTCTATAGACTTGGTGCCTGGAGCAGAACAAATGTTGAAGTATGTTTACAGTATCAACAATAGCGAATAGACATAATTGAAGAAGAATGTGGATGAGTTGCAGGACAAAGGATTCATCCGGTATAGCTTATCACCTTGGGGAGCTCCGATATTGTTTATACCAAAGAAGGATGGATCGGTTGGAATGTGCATCGATTATCAAGCTCTGAACTACCTCACAATCAAAAAAAAATATCCGTTGCCGAGAATTAATGATCTCTTTGATCAGTTAAGTGGCGTAAAGGTATTTTCGAAGATTGACTTGAGGTATGGCTATTACCAGGTGAAGGTGATGAAAGAGGACATTTCGAAGACTACTTTTTGGATAAGGTATGGCTAGTATGAGTTTATGGTGATGTCGTTTAGGTTGACTAATGCCCCAGTGGTATTCATGATTTTGGTGAACAAGGTATTCCATAAATATCTTGACCATTTTATGGTTGTGTTCATCGATTGCATACTCATCTATTCAAAGACACTAGAGGAGCATGAGGAGCATCTGAGGATAGTGCTTGAGACTCTCAGGAAGGAGAAACTCTATGGAAAACTCTCAAAATATAAGTTTTTCTTAGAGAAGATGGAGTTACTTGGGCATGTGGTGACTGGAGATGGAATATATGTTGATCCTAAGAAGATTGTCGCTTTAGAGTCTTCGACTACTTCGAGTTATGTTGCAGAAATCAGAAGCTTCCAGGGATTGGATGAATATTATTGGAAGTTCGTGAAGGATTTCTCCCGGATAGCAGAGTGGATGACCAGACTTACTCGGAAGGATGTAGAGTTCGTATGGATAGAAGAGTGCCAGACTGCGTTTGATGAGATGAAAAAGAGATTGACTACAACTCCTATATTGACGTTGCCATCAGGATCAGGTGAATTTGTTATCTATAGTGATGCTTCAGGGAAGGGTCTGGGATGTATTTTGGAGAAGAACAAGAAGGTGATTGCCTATGCTTCAAGATAGTTACGGCCACATGAGAAGAATTATCCTACTCATGACTTAGAGTTGGCAGCAGTAATATTTGCTCTGAAACTGTGAAAATATTATTTGTACGAAGTGCTTGTGGAGATCTTCACTGACCACAAAAACTTGAAGTACGTTTTCACACAGAAGGAGTTGAATATGAGGTAGCGTCGATGGCTGGAATTGATGAAGGATATTGATATATCCCTATAATATCATCTAGGGAAGGTCAACGTAGTTGCCGATGCCTTAAGCAGGTATCAGGTAGCAGACCTGGAGAGCTTGGAATAGAGGTTGTCACTCATTAGAACATATGTAATCAACTTGAAAAGTTGTAGGAATGAACCTCGCCAAACCTATCTTTTTTTTATGTCACAATTTATGTGTTAGAATTTTTAGGATTAATATCATTATGATTTATAACTTTAGTTGTTAGGTGACCGATAGACCAAACTAGTCCTTTTCCACTTGTGAATCGTAGTCTACCTTATATGTATATAAAATTAATATTGTATAGTGTAACAAACTCTAGGATAGCAGGCTGATATTATATTATTACATATATAGGTCTTAGACATCGATACAGACTCTGATTATTACTTTCAGTTTAGGAGCAAAGGCAAGTACATTTCTCTGATTGTTTTTAGTATATGATAACTTCTATATTACGTATTTTTAGTAGTGTTTACTTGATTCATGACAAGTACATTACACAGACTGGTACTGCATGGATTCCTAATCAGGAGATTATTTTTTATGCTATTGTTGTACCATAATCACCGTGCTCGTGTTTAGTCCGTACATTATAATTTATGTGTTGTGACATATTTTTTATGCTATTATTTTTTTTCTTTTATATCATGTATACATTTACTACATTCCTATTTTATAGTCTCTATCATTATCTGAAACTGGTTCTATTGATTGTACTTTGCTTCAATCTTGACTGGATGTTGATATATTAGGCGATGACCTTGAGGACTAGTGTTCCCACTTATTACGGGGCACATGAGGGTATAGCTGAGTCGGGTCTTGCCCTTCAGGAGGGTCAAACAGAGTTTGCAGCTGAGTTTCCATATGCAGCTATTTAGTTTAGCCAGTTAGATTTGCCATTATCGAATTTGTCTTTGATTCTTTACTCTTGGCATGTATATATTTATTTGGGTTGGACTTGTGACTGTCAGACTTGACTCTATGACATTCTGGGATATCATCTATTTGTTTCATTATCATATCGTGCTTTTAGATATTATATTTAAGTATTGTCATTACTAATTATATCTTTGTACTCCTTATGGAGTTGGATATTATTGTATGAGACTGTTAGTTATATATATAGATTACCTGATACAGCGTTCCACCTCCGATGCTACGACGTAGGATAAATGTACCCAAGCACTCGTACCCAAATATCAGGGTACGGGTTGTGATACATACTGTTTGTGAAGAAGAAAGACGAAACAATGTGTCTTTGCATAGATTATCGAGAATTAAACAAAGTGACAGTCCGGAACAAGTATCCGTTGCCAAGAATTATGATCTGTTTGACCAACTTCAGGGCACGACAGTATTTTCAAAGATTGATCTTCGTTCAGGGTATCACCAGTTGAAGATCAAACCAGATGATATTTTGAAGTCGACTTTTCGTACAAGATATGGACACTACAAGTTTTTGGTTATGCCTTTTGGTTTGAACAATGCTCCAGAGGCTTTCATGGATATGATGAATCGAGTATTCTGAGCCTTCTTAGACACGTTTGTCGTCCTGTTCATCGCTGATATCTTAATCTATTCGAGACACGGAGAAACTCACGTTGAACATTTAAGGACCGTACTGCCGACACTTCGTAAACATCAGTTATATATAAAGTTAAACAAGTACGAGTTTTGGATGAACAGTGTGCTTTCCTTGGGCATGTTATTTCAGAAGATGGTGTATCAGTTGACCAAAAAAAATAGAGGCAGTGATGGACTGGAAACCACCCACATTGGCTAGTAAGATCAGAGGTTTCCTTGGTTTAGTTGACTACTATCGGAGATTCATAAAGAACTTCATGAAGATTGCGTCGCCTCTAACTCGCCTCACCCAAAAGGGAGTAGTATTCAAATGAACAGACGACTGTGAGAGCAGTTTCCAGGAACTGAAGAAGCGGCTCATCTCGGCTCAAATTTTTACTCTTCTAGATGGACTTGAAGGATTTTAGATATACTGCGATGCATCTTAGCTCAGATTGGGATGTGTTATTACGCAGAATGGTAAAGTAATTTCATATGCCTCAAGACAGCTGAAACAACATAAAAATAATTACCCAACGCATGATTTGGAACTTGCGACAATTGTGTTCATATTATAATTATGGCGACACTATCTCTATGGAGTATCTTGCGAGATCTTTACGGATCACAAAAGCCTTAAGTACATATTCATGTAAAAGGAATTAAACTTGAGGCAACGACGATGGCTAGAATTGAAAAAGGATTATGACTTGACGATTGCTTATACGCCTAGAAAAATAAACGTTGTGGCAGATGCATTGAGTCAGAAATTTGTTGGATCATTATCGGTATTAAGCAGGCTACTCCGAGAGTTAAAAGAAATGGACATCGAATTTAAAGTCCATACACAGGGAGCGCAACTGGCTCAATTACAGCTAGAGACAAACTTGCTCTAAAAGATCAAATCCATGCAAGAGGATGATCAATTCCTGCAGAAGCTACGTGAGTTAATTTTAGCAGAAAAGACAACCAATTCCGTGGAATACAAAAATGGAACGTTGTGGCTTAAGGGCAGATTATGTGTACCTAAGGATGATGAACTCGGGAAGGAAATACTGACTAAGACTTATTATGCTAAGTACACCTTGCATCCAGGAAGCACCAAAATATACAAGGATCTGTGAACAATATTTTGGTAGCATGGCATGAAGAAAGATATGGTATTGTTCATGTCACGATGTCGGGATTGTCAACGTATAAAAGCAGAACACCAGCGAACCAACAGAGAGTTGAAGAACCTCGCCATTCCGGAATGGAAGTGGGAGGACATCTCAATGGATTTTATAGTGGGCCAAAGACAAAAAGGGAAATGATACGATTTGGGTCATCGTGGATAGACTGACCAAGTCAGCTCATTTCATAGCAATCATGAATACGTGGAGCATTAACCAGTTGGCTCAAATTTACTTAGATCAGATTGTCCAGTTATATGGAGTGCCAGTCTCAATTATGTTAGATAGGGATGGACGATTCTTGTCTCAATTCTGGAAAAGCCTTCAGGCGACAATGGGCATCAAGTTACAGTTCAGCTCAGCGTACCATCCGCATACTGGTGGACAGACCGAGAGAGTAAATCAAATCCTAGAAGACATGTTGCGACTGTGCGTGCTAGATTTGAAGGCAAGTTGGGATACCTATCTATCGCTGGAAGAGTTCGCTTATACCAATAGTTATCAAGAGAGTATTCATATAGCCCTGTATGAAGCACTATATGGACGCAAGTGTCGATCATCGATATATTAGGAGAAAGTCGGTGAATGACAAGTACTCGGACCGAAACTTATTGAACAAGCCATCGAGAAAGTTTGCATAGTTCGAGAAAATATTTGAGTCGCTCAAAGTCGTCAGAAAAGCTACGTGGATGTACATCGGAGACCTTTGGAATTCATAGAGGGTGATCATGGGTTCCTAAAGGTGACACCTATGCAAGATATGATGCAGTTTGGCATCAAGGGGAAGCTAAGTTCGTGGTTTGTCGGACCTTTCGAGATTCTAGATGGGTGGCACCAGTGGCTTATCGACTCGTACTGCCTCCTAATTTCGTGAAAGTGCACGATGTCTTCCATATTTCCCAACTAAGAAGATACGTGCATGACCCAAGTCACGTAGTAAACTTCAATCATCTTGAGATGAGTGTCAACCTATCTTACTCGGAAGAACCTGTTCAGATCCTAGATAGAAAAAAAAAGACCCTACAAAATCGATCAGTAGCTTTGGTCTGTGTGTTGTGACAGAATCATGCAGTCAAGGAATCAACATGGGAGCTTAAGGAAGAGATGCGTAAGCAGTACCCTTCCTTATTTGGTAACCTAGAGGTAGAACCTTTGTTTGAAGTTTCGAGGACGGAACTTTTTCTTAGTAGTATATTATGTAGTGCCATGCTCCTAGCGGTGCACTATATAAGGCTTGTGGCTCGATTAACTCAGTCAAAATTGAGTATGGAGAAACTTTACGGCGGAATCAATCACGGACAATGCAATGAACCTTTCCAATTGATGGATCAACTTCTGTTAGAATGAGTCTAATAGTTTTCATTGAAATTTTGGTTAGCTTTCTCGGATTTTCGCTGCTTGATTTTGATGAATGCATTTTCGTAATTGGTTTTCGATGATTGATTGTTTAGCCGATTTTCATCGATTGCATGCATTCATTCTAGAGAACTCTGAGAGAAATGAAGATGGTAGTCTAACCAAATATTGGTGCCAATGCAGATAGACATGTGATCGGAGCCTGAGCAAGCATGCTTCCTTTTATCTCCGCATTCTCTATATATTGAGCAGTTATGTCCCTTCTTCTCTACTCTGTCATGCCAATAATTAATAATATTCTCTCGTAACCTTGCTAAGTCCAATGATCGATAAAGCCACTAATGCCACAAGTTTAATACCACTAATGTAAATAAATAAATTTTATTAATAAGAAGGAAGTCTAATTTCGTAACATAGGAAGGATATGATCATTACATCGTGGTTTGGTGCCATGCCTTAGCGGTAAATTATAGTTTACGGACTACCAATCAAAATAATGAATAAGTATGCTGAAATAAGAATGGTTAAATATGCATTGCTGCTCAAAATACTTTAACACCTTACACTATTATTTATGCTATCATATAGTCATAGATGCATTGTATGGTCATGGACAACTTGTGCACAAGGTAATAAATTTTTTTGAAGGAGACTGTTCGGCCTGAGAGAAATAGTAGCACTTTGGTAGCGCCGGGTATAAGCGGGACATTCATCGAGGCTTGCTACCTACTTTGAATGGCGTATCGTAAGCCCATCGAAGTCCTATATGGCATGTCCATCGTGGTGCTACACCACAAATGACCCTGTCAAAATGAGTTGCATACTAATGATGTCTTATGTAGGGGCGAAAAGAAAAATTATGTAGATTATACAGGAACGACCATTGGCCTGGCTAATTCCACATGTATAAAGATTATATATTTTACTGCATAATTATTGCCTATATAAACTACTGCTTTAATTAAGAAGTATTAGTTTAGGTGAGTGGGCCAGTTCTGCTTACCAGTATAAGTTGAGTACTGACCCACGTCTCAGTGGAAAAACCAGGTGACCGAGATACCGTGGGCGCTCAAGGGAGATAAATCTTTCGTTGCAGTCTTTCCAAGCTTTTTCCTATTTTAAAGTATTTCAAAGTATTTCAAAGATTTCTAGTTGTTGTTTCCAAGTTCCAAGAATGTAATAAAGGGGCATAATGTATGGGATAAAAATATTATTTTATGTCAGCCTACCAGTCTTTTCTTTTATGCAAAAGCTATGTAAGCCGTCCTGGCATTTCCTGTTTTGAAGCTGAGAAAATTGTACTTTGTTGCAATGAATCAATAAAAGAATTATTTTTTCCCTATAAAAATATGTGCTTTATAATCTGTTGCTATGTTATTGAACTATTTACAAAAGATTTTTAACACATGTGCACTTTCTTGCCTTGTACAATTGTAACCCAGACTTGTACGATATCACGCCCAGCGAGGACGAACGGTTATACAGAATCGAATGTGAGGACGAATATGTTCTGTGGAACTGGGGCGTGACACTAAGTTTCCTAAATACTTATTGTCACTATCACATTTTCTAGAGAAGGATATTTTGGTCATTTCATAATTAATTAAATATTATGCATAATAAATCATTATTTATTATATTATTTAATTATTATTAGATGTTAGATTATTATTTTGGACTTGTGTTAGTGGACCTAACTAGTTTAGATTGATTCATGGACCAACATTAATTAAAGTATTAGATTTGAGCCCAATTAGAAGCCCATTCTTTAGGAGGATGATTAATTTAATTAAACCATTAGACTAGAACCTTCCTTCCTTAATTATTTCTTCATGAGAGGCCCCAAGGGGTATAATGGATATTACATAGCAGCTTGAGGAAGGGGCAAGGGGGTCGGCCATTATAAAGAGGGGGGAAAAGTTTCTCTCTCCTCTTTTTATTTCAAAAGTAGATCTAGAATTTTCCTCAACCAAATTTCTTCATTCCTACATCAATATCCTACCAAATTTTATACCAATTTCTTCCCAAATCACCATTAGAGGCTAGTAGAGCAAGGATATAGAAGGAGAAGGTAAGGATCTACAAAGAGGAGCAAGGATTTACAAGTTGAAGGCCAATTTTATCAAATTTGGAGCTTACATTAGGAATTCATCTCCCAATAGGTACAATTTAGTTTTTCTCCTTCAATTAGGTTCTAAATCTGTGATTTAACTATGAGAAATCAACCCATATGCATAGGCTACCCATAGGAATTGGAATTGAGTTCATAGGAGTCCTATGGAGAAAGTTATGGTACTTTTTATGTCAATTTTGGGAGAATTCCGAGATTGACACTTGTTGTATTGTCAATTGGTCATATAGATCAAATTAGCATATGTTTTATTGCTTGTGGCTAGTGTCGTGTCCATAATTGGATATGTGTAGGTCGTATCCCAATAAATTGGTAATACGTGTTAATTTGGGGGTTTTTCCTCCGACACAGAACTTTGTGCATGTCACACTTTGACACGGACACGTAGATATGTGTTTGACTCTTCGTATTATTCATAAATAGTAATTTAGGCTTGCTCGTGTCCCTCAGGATAAGTTTGGCTGTGTGGTGGACTCGTATCGCAAGCGTATCATAGATCTAGTGTGATACGGGTGTGATGCACTCCACGTATTTGTTATGTTTCATTTCTAGATCCAATTTTCATTGTTCTTAGCTATTGGTAATATATGTATACATATATATATAGATATAATGTTATGTATATGTATAAGTATATGTAATTATATGATACCATATAGTTATGTATGTATATAGCTATGTGATTGTGTATATATATATATATAGTTATGGATATATGGATATACATGTATGTAAATGTTTTAAGTATATATATATATATATATATATATATATATATATATATATATATATATATGTTATCTATATGTATTATGTAAATGTGTTGATACCCCTATGTATATGTATATATGTTGAGTCTATATATATATATATATATATATATATATATATATATATATATATATAATATACATAGGTGTATGAGTGTATGTTACTTATGAGTGTCTATATATATATATATATATATATATATGTATGTATATATATATATATATATATATATATATATATGGATGTATCTATATATAGGTGTGTAGTCATGTGTTTATGTATGAAGTTGTGGGTGCAAGAGGGGGGAGAGGCTCGACAGCAACAACAAAAGAGGCAGCAGCTGCTATAAAGAATGCTAGCAGCAGCGGCAACATGTTGACCAGCTGCAGCAGCATGCAGTCGCATAGCAGCAGTAGCAGCTACACAGTGTAGTCGAGCAGCAGCAGCAGCTATGCAGAACTAGGAGCAGCAGTAGCACCAGTGCAGAGCCTCGAGGCAGCAAGTGAAGAGTAACCGAGAAGCAGCAGTAGGTTTCAGTGGCAGCAACAACGAGGTTAGGCCGAGGTTTAGATGTTCAGATAGTTATTTAGTTAGTTAACTATTAGTAGTTGTTGTTAGTTAACTAGTTAGTTAGTAGTATCTA
Source organism: Iris macrosiphon (assembly GCA_036927795.1). Lineage (NCBI taxonomy): Eukaryota > Viridiplantae > Streptophyta > Magnoliopsida > Asparagales > Iridaceae > Iris > Iris macrosiphon. Next base: position 133,564,766 of record JAYESA010000007.1, read on the forward strand.
GTTAGCTAGTATCTATTTAGTTATACCTCTTATAAATATCTCTAAGTTATGTATATATATATATATATATATATATATATATATATATATATATATATATATATATATATATATATATATATATATATATATATATTAGTGGTATGGATAGTTAATATGGTATGGTAGTTAGTATTTAAATTCATAGTAGTAAATACTAGTAGTTGGTATAAGTACATACTAGTAGTTTATATTGGATTGATATATATATATATATACCTATTAGTATATAGTTAGATTCGGTAGCTACTATGTATTAGTATGGCATTACCTTGAGATACCAAGGTAAATGCCAAGGTATTGGTTGTTACTCAAGGTATTAAGTTTGAGTATCAAGAAGGAGCTTTAGTAGTACGATAAGGTATTGGTTCAAAGCCAAGGTATCCATTTAGTAGTTGTAATTAGGATTAGTATATATATATATATATTTGATTGTATATATATATATATATATATATATATATATGATATTTCATATCTCTTGTTTGCGTATCCTGAGGTACAGTATCTTAGTATCCTAGATTTAGCTTGTATGACATAGTTTCATAGTTTATGAACCCAACGTCATAGAGATAGACTCATGCAACCTAGAAATAGGTAGTTTGACCAAGTTTGACCGGTTTGACTTAGAGTTGACCTAGTTTGACTGTTTTGACTTAGAAATGACTCGTTAACCTAGATGTTGACTAGTTTAATTATTTTTGTTCTGAAACCTTGTATTGATATTATATTCCCTATCTAGGTCTTCGAGGTACCGTACCAGACATCTGTGATACTATTTACCATACTTCAGGCGAGTACATTCTCTGATAGTTTCTCATTTATGATATCCTCTATATTCATTGTATCTAGTGTAGATATCCTTGATTTTTTGACACGATGGTTACACAGATTGGTATATCCATATCTCGTCATGAGATGTTATTCCTTGGTATATATGATGTATCTTGTGCAAGACTTGTTTTTTTGTTTTTTGTACATGTACAGATAATGATTCTCGGGGAGAGTTATTATCTTCCTAGAGAATCCCGTGCCATAGCGTACCATGGTTGGATCCACTATACCAGTCGGGGTTGGGGAGTATGTAGTATAGATATGTGATCATACCCTCCTTGTATCAAGTCTTGTTCATTAAATAGTGTTAATCATACACCACACGTATGATTAGCTAAGCCATATATCTTGTATCAAGTTCCCAAGTCAATCACATGTTAAAGCTGATACTCACTCACTTAGTTATTTAGTATTCTTGTTCATTGACATATTGTTCATTCTTGTATTTATTTCCAGTATTTCGTTTATTGTATATCTCTTGTCTCTATTATTGTATCTTGTATATTCACATCTATTTACTGTTATATAGTTTATATAATTGATTAAAACTGATGTTAGAGATGTACTCTGCTTCTTTCCTGACTGGATGTATTTTTTCCAGATGACACTGAGGAGTGGTACCCTACTCATTTCGGGCCTCAGTATGTTGTGGGCTTAGAGTCAGAGACCCTGGCTCAGGAAAAACTCATCCCGACTGAGACAGACGATGCGGGACTCATAGCTTAGATGTTTGGTTATTCTTTTTTACTGGATTTGTCTCCAGCTTATTGTTTAGTATTTCTTCAGACTCATTGATGTTATCATTTTTTTGACTCATGAGTTATATGGTGACTATTCTATTCTTTTATCATATTCGTGCTCATTTCCATCTTAGATCTGTAATTGAGTATATTGACATTGTTGGTGGCTTATTATATTGTTAGATAGATTACCAAAACAATATTCCATCGTCGATTCTGTGGCGTAGGCTGGACGTTGTTTCTGACTTGCATCCCTACACCGGGTGTGGGTTATGACCTATTTTTAGTGGTGGCCCATACATGTCTTCAAGGTCGCAATTAGTGCGATTCGTAGTGGTGCTCTGAATTGATTGCTATTACGAGCCTGTTCCAAAATATAGGATATAGGCTATAGGCTGAGAATACTCAATCACATCTAAAAAAAATTCTTTTGATTCATCCAACTATTATTCCTTGATATTGATATTTGATCTTTAAACTATCCTTCCATTGAGTATCTTACATCATGTGCCATATTGATTCTTTCTTTCGCTTGTCTCAGGATGACGCCTATGACTAGATCGCAGCAGGGGAGAGCAGCTTCTGAGAGGTCTGCAATTTTCTGAGGGCATGCACCAGTCACTTCTCCGGTGATTGGAGTGTCAGCTGCTTTCGAAGGTCCACCTTCTACTCAGAGGACTGTGCCAGCTATATCTGAAGGACTTCCACCTCCACCTTTCGTGCCAGTAGATGCGACACAGATGTTCACACTATTTTGTGAGATATTTGTGGCACAAAGGGCTCAGTCTGAGGCACACCAGAGACAGATTGACGTCTTACGACAGGGCATCGAGAGTGCTTATTAGCTTGCTCGTGTCGTACTAGAGAGAGAAATTTCGGTCCAGCAGCAGGTTGCTCCTCAGGTTGCTCAGCTTCGGCCAGGCAATATTCAGGACTTCAAGAAGCTGGAGCCTAGGATCTTCAAGAGGACGGAGGGCATCATCTATGCTGATGATTGGCTCAAGGTCATTGAGCGTCTTATGACGGTGTCCCATCTTTCTAAGGATCTGAAGGTTGAGGCGGTAGGACTTCAGCTATTCGATGTCGCCCATACTTGGTTCAAGAATGAGCCAATTCTTGTTGACGTAGGACAGTCTTGGGAGGTGTTCAAGGACCACTTCAAGAAGAAGTTCTTCACTCGGGCAGACAGGTTAGGACTTGGGGAGGCAGTTTGCGGGCCTCATTCAAGGGAGCATGTCTGTGGAGGAATACGCTGTGGAGTTCGGCTGGCTGAGCCGATTTGAAGAGTATTTGGTGAGAGAGCCAAAGTGTCATATCCCATTCCCAAAATATTGAGGGACTAGACACGTGCCAATGGCCAGCAGCACACACTGATAGGCAAATCTAATTTAATGGACCCATCAGGGTGTACTTAAGCTGTAATACAACAATAAGGACAATGGTACTAATCTCATCCACAGAAATAAATACAACAATATCAGAATATGAAGCAATAACAAGTCTCAATAAAACATAACTCGGGGAACAACCCGATAATGAGTTTGATACAATAGTCAAGATACAAGAATAAAAATAACAACAAAAAATACTGAGTATGGATAAAGCATATACTCAGGAGAAATTATCGGCGATCACCTCATCTTCTGGATCTGGTACTGCTCCAGTGCCTGCTCCTGTTGCTGCTTCTGCTCCTGCTAATGCTCATGTCCTATATACCTCGGGATAGATCTCCTCTGCTATTCCCGGGGACATAATCTGGATCCAGGTCCTCAAGGGACATAGCAAGGTACAGGAATAACTCAAGCCATAATAAATACAGTACAATAATAAATGAATCAATAGGGTAAACTATATAACCAGCTAAGTGATATGCAAGTGAGAGTTTTAATCATACTCGGGCTGAGACTACTATATGATCTGTGTCAGGAAACCCATAGCAGTATTCTCTCGAAGGGCCAGTAATGTGCCAAAGCTCTGTGTCAGAGTCTAAGACACCTCCAGTAATGTAATATATATATATATAATCAGCCTTTTGTATGGTAAATCTCTTCCCACCCAATGTAATCACACGTCCTCATGTTCACGATGTCTCATGTCCATGTCACGCAAGATCATATCTAATGCAGTAAGTCATAATAAGATCTAAGCATGTGTATAAAGAATATGTCATGAAACCTGTAACCTATACAGAATCACCATAAATATCTCTGGAAGATTCTGTCTCAAGAATAGTATCAGGTGTCTTGAGGTATGACGTACTTGATAAGGCAAGCAAGAGAATATATAGGGTCTCGATATCCATGTCTAGGTGACGTTACACAACGCCGCTTACGGTGTTGACACCTAAATATTATTCAGACGCTAAGTAATGTCACACGGTCCTAGGTTGAACAAAGATATTACAGTAATAATTAAGAGAATAGTATAAACAATTGCTACAAGTATGGCAAGGTACACTTGCTTGGGGTTCTGACTCCAACTGTTGCTTTGGTATCAGCGGGATCAGTAGGTACTCCTTCGAATGCTGAAATAAATGTTACTATCAGGTTCAGAAGATATCAAATAGCTAGAATTGCCTTTTCATGAGTCCAATTTAGACACAGGAGCAAAAGTGACAGTTTCTGATCAAAGTGGGGTCCACGTGTGGCGCACTTCGTACCGAAAAATATGCCAGAGACAATGTTCTCCAAATTCGTCAAACTTAGTGTCTATAAGTCTAGAACGATAATACGAACCCGAACGGAATGTCCAGAACTAGATTCTGATAAGCCGATCACAAAATTGCCCGTCAAGTGGAGCCGTAGGGCCCACGATAACCGATTTTGTCAATGTTCTCAGAATCGAACCAAACTTGGGTCACAAGACCAGCGTATTGCTACGAGTTCGATGGCGCAAGTTTTGTTTTGATACAATGTGCGTACACGAAGTTACAACGAGTTCCAAAACAGGACCGATACGGGGTGTTGTCGACGGATACGCGTTGATTCTGGTGTGCACGCACATCCAAATCAACTTCTGCAAAATTCCACACGTCCGTATTAACGGCACGCACCTTTTGATAAAGTTCGTACATGACCAAGTCGTCCAGTTTAGCGTGGTGCACTCAGTTTCCGGAAAAAAACAGGGTATTTATTTTCTTGATTTTGGTTCGCAGTTTGCGATCGCCACAGGATGCGATACCCCGAACGAGTTTCACGGGTATTGAGAGGGTCACGCAGTCTACGTGTCACAGCAGACAGAACAAAAAATAGGGCAGCAAGGAGAGAGAAACAGTCACCTGAACAGGGCTCGGAAGAAGACTGAAATATGCGATTTCGCGAGGCGGCGGCTAGGGCAAGGCGGCTAGGGCTGATGCAGCTGTTGTCGGTGAGTTGTGGCCTGTGTTCGTCAGGTCGGGGGTTGCCGGAGCTGGAGTGGCGACGTGCTGGCGGGGTCATCGTAGTAAGAAGGTGGCGGTGGCAGTGGCTTACGGTGCTGAGGCGGTGGTGGTGATCGGGTTTGGGGGAGGCCAGTTTATATAGGCGAGGTTAGGGGAGGAGAAGCGACGGTGGTTGCAGGAACGGGGAGGCCGAGCGGCGCTGGGAAGGCGAGCGGACAACGGGGAGATGGCGGGGTCGAAATGGTCGGGGGAAGCGGACTGCCGGGGATTGCGGACAGCCGCAGGGTTCGGGTAAATTAGGGGATTACTGTAGCTAGGGTCGGGTCAGTTTCGGGTCGGGTTTGGATGCGGGTCCGAATCTGACCCACTAAATACGGGTCGGGTACGGGTCGGGTTGATGGATCAGACCCGTTAGGGTACGGGTCTGAGTCAGGGTTCAGTTCAAGGTCAGTCCGGTTTGGTTTGGTTTGGTTCAATAAACCGGTTGGTTCAGGTTGGTTTATTTTTGTTTAATAAATAACTTAGTTTTTAGGTCTTTAAAAATGGTTCTGGGGTCCAATAAATTTCAGAAAAATTATCCTATGTCTAATATTTTATTTTACACCCAAAAATATTATTTTCATAATATTTTAATATTTAATAAAAACATTTAAAATTATTTAAAACCAGAATTCTTTGATTTTAATTAGTGAAAAATCACAGAAAAATTCCAGAAAAAGTCTGAAAATTTATTTTTAAATTCTGAAAAATCTGGGGGTTTACACGAAGGTTCGGGCTATTCTTTTTCGTGAGGTCTAAACTGGGAAGTGAAGATCCTCATTCTGTCTTTTTATGAAACCTACTCGGAGATACTTGCGGAGGCACGCAAGGTTTAGCGAGAGTTGGGTTTGAAGCCCAAGAGAGATCGTGATTCTTTTCTGGGAGCAAATAGCAGTACAGTATCTGCCAAATGTCCTCATTTCTAGTCCAGGCCTTTTCAGTAGCCACAACAGCACCAGACTCCAGCTAGGGCACCGTTTCACCAGGCACAACAGCAGAGACAGTTACAGCAAGCTTTTTGCCACTACTGTAAGAAGCCCGACCATATCTGGAAAGTTTATAGGAGGAGGTTAGGAGTTTGTTTGTATTATGGTACTGAAGGGCATCAACTGAGAGAGTGTCCTTCCAATCCTCATCGTGTCGTTCAAAAAGCTGCTCCAGCTCCGAGGACAGAAGCAAGACCACCTGCAGTATAGCCGAGGGGACCACTGCTTCCGAACCAGCAGCAGCATTATATCCAGCATCAGCATCAGGGAGGTGCACGTCAGGAACGAGCATTTGCTATGACCGTCGAGGAGGATGAGCCTACCAGAGATGTCATCGTAGGTTCTGTTCTTCTTGATTCTATTCCAGCTTTAGCTTTGTTTGATAGTGGTTCTTCCCATAGTTTTGTATATGTGTCTTTTGCTCTGAAGCATGGTTTGGTAGCTGAGTCTTTGTTACAAGATCATGACCGGGGGAGGCATTATCCTGGTTAATGATATTTGCAAGGATCAAAGAGTTACTCTGGGAGGCCGGAAGCTGAGTGTGTGTCTACTTGTAATGCCACTTCCGAGCTACGATATTGTACTCGGGATGGATTAGTTGAGTATGCACCGTGCTAGTATAGATTGTAGAGGAGGTAGAGTTTTGTTTGGTCCGCCAGGAGAGCCAGAGTTTGCGTTTGCTAGAGGAGCTACAGAGCAGGAATGAGGCATTATCTGTGGAGCTATGGTGGAAGACAAGGAGTTGCCGCATCCGTTGATAGCAGAGTTCTTGGATGTGTTTCCTGAGGAATTTCTAGGATTGCCGCCAGATCAAGATGTTGAATTCTCTATAGACTTGGTGCCAGGTGCAGAACTAATTTTACAGTATGTTTATAGAGTAAACAACAGTGAGCTGGTCGAGCTGAAGAAGCAGGTGGACGAGTTACAGGGTAAAGGGTTTATCAGATCAAGTTTTTCACCGTGGGGAGCCCCGGTATTGTTTACACCGAAGAAGGATGGATTAGTGCGCATGTACATTAATTACAGGGTATTGGATAATCTCACTATCAAGAATAAATACCCTTTGCCACAGATTGATGACTTGTTCGATCATTTGAGTGGTGCCAAGGTATTTTCTAAGATAGACTTGAGATCAGGCTACCACCAAGTGAAAGTGAAGTCGGAGGACATACCAAAGACTGCTTTTCGGACTCGGTATGGTCAGTATGAGTTTATGGTGATGTCGTTTGGGTTGACTAATGTCCCGACGGTATTTATAAATTTGATGAACAAGGTGTTCCATCAGTACCTTGATAAGTTCATGGGGTATTCTTCGACAACATACTCATATACTTGAAGACACCGGAGGAGCACGAGGAGCATTTGCGGATTTTGTTAGATGTGCTGAGGAAGGAGAAGATGTATGGGAAGCTGTCCAAGTGTGAGTTCTTCCTGGACAAGGTGAAGTTCTTGGGACATGTTATGACTGGTGATAGAATTTCAGTGGATCCGAAGAAGATTGCAGCAGTAAAATCTTGTTAGACCCCGAGTTCAGTAGTAGAGATCTGGAGTTTCTTGGGATTGGCAGGCTATTACAGGAAGTTTGTGCAAGATTTTTGAGAATTGCCGAGCCGATGACCAGACTCACCAGGAAGGATGTAGAGTTTGTTTGGACGGAGGACTGCCAGATTGCTTTTGAGGAATTGAAGAAGTGGTTGACGTCTGCTCCTATTTTGATGTTGCCATCAGGGTCTGGAGGTTTCACTATTTATAGTGATGCATCAGAAAAAGGTCTGGGTTGTGTTCTTTAGCAGAATAGAAAAGTGATTGCCTATGCATCCAGGCAATTGCGTTCTCATGAGAAGAACTATCCTACCCATGATTTGGAGTTGACAGCAGTCATCTTTGCCCTAAAGTTGGTAAAAAACTATTTGTACGGAGAGTGTGTGGAGATATTCACAGACCACAAGAGCTTGAAGTACGTTTTCAAGCAGAAGGAGTTGAACATGAGGCAGCTTCGGTGGTTGAAACTGATAAAGGATTTTGATATCTCTTTGCAGTATCATCCTGGGAAAGCTAATGTAGTTATCGATGCCTTGAGCAGGATTGATATTTGTTGGAGGACTTGGAGAGATTAGGCATCGAGGTGATAGTTCCTGGTTTGGCTATACAGATGTGGGGATTGCAGATACACACAGAGTTGATGGACAGGATCAAGGCAGCCCAGTATGAGGATGCATCTCTGAGGAGCATCAGAGCTCAGGCGAGAGCAGGATTGAAGGATATTTTTACCCTTGCTGAGGATGGTTCTTTGTGGCATGGTGTTAGATTATGTGTGCCTAGTGGGGAGCTGCGTGAGGAAGTGTTGCAGGAAGCACATCGCTCTCAGTATTTTATACATCCAGGTGCCAACAAGATGTATCGGGATATGCGAGAGAGTGTGTGATGGTATTGCATGAAGAGGGAAGTGGCACTGTTTGTATCCAAATGCTTAGTATACCAGTAGGTGAAAGCCGTGAGGCAGAGGCCAGGTAGTTTACTTCAGTCATTACCCATTCCAGAGTATAAAGATGTCACCATTTGAGGCTTTGTCCGGTCGGAGATGTCGTACTCCTTTGTCATGGGACTATGTTGGAGAGAAATTTTTGCTAGGGCCAGAGATAGTTGTGGATGCAGCGGAGAAGGTTAAGCTGATCAGAGACAGACTTAGAGTGGCGCAGGACAAAAAGCGACATTGGGCCGATAGCCACCGGAGACATTTGGAGTTTGAGGTATAGTTTTAGATTTTTGTTTTGTGCTTGTTATTGGTTGTTTATTATAGATTAAGTTCTTAAGGTGTTATTTTATTCTAGGTGGGTGGTTTGGTATTTCTGAGGATTTTACCGACACGAGACACGATTCATTTCGGTAGAGGTGGGAAGCTTAGTCCATGATTCATCAGACCTTTTACTATTCTAGAAAGGGTCGGTGCAGTTGCTTATAGACTAGACTTTCTACCTGCACTAGAGGGAGTGCACAACGTGTTTTATGTGTCGCAGTTGAGACAGTACGTGGCAGATCCCAGTCACGTGTTGGATCACTCAGAGATAAAGGTGGGCCCTACTCTTAGTTATCTAGAGCATCCAGTTGAGATTCTGGATCAGAGAAAGAAGATGCTGAGGAGCCAGACTATTCCTTTGGTACGTGTCGCATGGAGGCATCACTCTCCGGAGGAGTCTACCTGGGAGAGAGAGGATGAAATACGAGAGCGTTATCCATATTTGTTTGTGCCTTGAGGTATGTTCTTTCATAGTTATGTTATGTTCTTTTCTGTTCAGTTCTGTTATTTTTGGGGTAGTTTTCGTCTTTGAATTTTGAGGACAAAATTATTTTAAGGAGGGTAGACTTGTCACTACCACATTTTCAAGAGAAGAATATTTTAGTCATTTCATAATTAATTATATATTGTACATAATTAATAATTATTTATTATATTATTTAATTATTTTTAGATGTTAGATTATTATTTTAGACTTGTGTTAGTGGACCTAACTAATTTAGATTGATTCATGGACCAACATTTATTAAATTATTATATTTTATCCCAATTAGAAGCCCATTCTTTAGGAGGATGATTAATTTAATTAAACCATTAGACTAGAACCATTCCTCCTTAATTATTTTTTCATGAGAGGCCCCAAGGGGTATAATGGACATTAGATAGTAGCTTGAGGAAGGGGCAAGGGGGGCCAGCCATTATAAAGAGGGGAAAAAAGTTTATCTCAACTCTTTTTATTTTAAAACTAGATCTAGAATTTCTCTCAACCAAATTTCTTTATTTCTACATTAATTCTCTACCAAATTTTATTCCAATTTCTTTCTAAATCACCATTGGAGGCTAGTAGAGCAAGGATCGAGAAGGAGAAAGCAAGGATCTACAAAGAGGAGCAATGATCTACAAGTTGAAGGCCAATTTCATCAAATTTGGAGGTTGCATTGGGAATCCATCTCCCAATATATAAAATTCAGTTTTTTCCTTCAATTAGGTTCTAAATCTGGGATTTAATTATGAGAAACTAACCCATATGCATAGGCTACCCATAGGAATTAGAATTGAGTTCATAGGAGGCCTATGGAGAAAGTTATAATATTTTTTGTGTCAATTTTAGAAAAATTCTGAGATTGACACTTGTTGTATTTGTCAATTGGTCATATAGATCAAATTGGCATGTGTTTGCTTGCTTGTGGCTAGTGTCATGTCCACAATTGGATACGTGTAGGTCGTATCCCAACAAATTGGTGATACGTGTTGATTTGGGGGGTTTTCTCCAACACGAAACTTTGTGCATGTCACACTTTAACACGGATATGTAGATATGTGTTTGACTCTTCGTATTGTTCATAAATAGTAATTTAGACTTTCTCATGTCCCTCGGGGTATTTTGATTATGTGGTGGACTTGTATCGCAAGCGTATCATAGATCTAGTGTGGTACAGGTGTGATGCACTCCATGTGTTTGTTATGTTTCATTTCTAGATCAAATTTCTATTATTCTTAGCTATTGGTAATATATATATACATATGTACGTAGATATAGTGTTATGTATATTTATAAGTATATGTAATATATGATACCATATAGTTATGTATGTATATAGCTATGTGATTATATATATATATATATATATATATATATATATATATATATATATATATATATATATATGTTATGTATGAGAGGAGTAATATATCTACCTATGTGTATGTGTGTATCTATATATATTATGTAAATGTGTTGATACCCCTATGTATATGTACATATGTTGAGTCTATATATATATATATATATATATATATATATATATATATAGGTGTACGAGTATATGTTACTTATGGGTATCTATAGGTATATTGATAAGTATATATATATATATATATATATATATATATATATATATATATATATATGTGTGTGTGTGTGTGTGTGTGTGTGTGTGTGTGTGTGTCTGTGTAGTCATGTGTTTATGTATGAAGTTGTGTATGCAAGAGGGGGGAGAGGCTCGAAAGCAACTGCAAAAGAGGGGACAACAACAGCAAAAGAGGCAGCAGCAGCTATACAGAATGCTAGCAGCAGCGGCAGCATGTAGACCAGCTGCAGCAGCGTTATAGATAAGGCCAATCCACCGTACTGTTGGATTCAAGGCCTAAAATTTCTAAATAGGTACATGTCGAACTTGAGAAGATGCATCGACTTCAAGGAGAATAAACTGACGGGTATGAAGAGCCACAATTATCACGTATTCATGGTGTCAGCCATCTTTCCCGGAGCACTTTGGTGAATATTGTTTGCTAGCCCGGCCATTGTTTAGACCGGACTCGAAAGTTGTGGAGAGAGTGGGTTTGGTAGGGTTGGTGGCATGTGTGGATCAGATGGGTTTGAGTGATCCAACGGTCTACATCTCAAACCTAAACCTATATATTCTTATTTCTTTCTCTCTCTGCTAATTATTTTATTTCTATTTTTCTCTCTTAGGTTTTCTCTCTCCCTCCGTAGGCAAGTACATCTTGCACAAGAAAAGAACCATGGATTTATGCTTACTTTTAGTTCTTAATATTTTCTTTTTATTTCGAGCTCATATTTTTGGGACCGAGCACCCCTTCATCTTTAATACTTGTTGTTCTTGATTTTCTTAGTTGGAATTGCATGGACCTGAGTTTGGGTCTACGGATTCACTTTTATTTTCCTGGGATTTGATCTCCCAAAACTTTTTATTTTACAAAACTAATTATCTCATAGCGTAGAGCACCATATTTTATGTAACTTTGCTTTCGGCCGTGCTTGATTTCGAGTCCAGCTAAGTTTAGTGCTGAAACTTGATACAATACGTATACCAAAATGGCTGACTGGAGAAGAAGAACAGTGTTCTATGAAGAGTATAGAAGACCTTTGGCTTAGAAATATATATATTTTACTTTGGGCGCATTGGTGTGCTATCCCAACTCTTTGTTCGTACTAATCATACTGCACCCAGTCTCCAAGCAAAAGTGCGCCAGTCACACTCCTTGAGTCAATGGTGCACTTTTGAGAGAAAACCCAGTTGGCGCACTTTTGTGCGTATTCAATCAAAGTTCTTCTTGGAAAACTAATAGAAAGTACGCTACATTCAGTCAGCGCACTTTCTTTACGTTGGCAATCTGGCACACTTTTTATATGTTTTGTCAACCGGCGCATTATATTTGGTCTGCTCGCGCACTTTCTTCCCTTTTCATTTTCTTAGGGACGAAGCTTTGGTTGGTTTCTCAATTTTTGTGTTATTGATTTTATGTGCTCCTCGACTGACAAGTTTTTTGGCGGTCGAGCTTTCACCTCGGATTACGTATTTTGTCTTTTTTAGCTTGCTCGCGCACTTTCTTTGAAAGCATGTCTTATCTTGCCCACATACTTTTATCAAGTGCGCAATATTGGTTAACTTGATAAAGTGCGCCACCCCTTTGTAGCTCGCACACTTTCTTGCGAAAGTGCGCCAACCTTGTTGCTATGAGTTTGTGCGCCAACCTTATTTCTGTGAGTTTGTGCGCTAATCTTATTTCTGTGAGTTTGTGCTCCAACCTTACTTTTGTGTATTTGTGAACCTACTTCCTTTCTGTCCCTACTACTTCCTTTACGTTGGTTGAATGATTGTGAGAATATTGATGACATTTATTTCGATCTTGAATGTATATAGACCTAATGACCTTGTTATGACTATATGCTAAACTGACTAAGTACCTAACATAAGCCTTGTAGATGTGGCCCTATATTCACTTGTTATTTTACTTGCTAATTAGATTACTTTTTCTTGATCACCTTATTATACGTTGGATAGAATAAGAGGTGTAGTTCAACTCGGGTGACATTCTGTAACCCCGATCCTTGTTTAGTTTAAGGATTTTGGATCTGATCTCGAGGGGTTCTCCCACTACTCTTATCCTCATTTATCGATATAATAAAGTGATAAATTAATGTTACCAATATTAGACTATACTATCCTGAATAACTTGCTACCTGATAACTTGTCCATAATCTTGGTACTAGAACTTGTTCCTTCCTTGACTATTGTATCCGTGCTGATACACTTGATCAAACCGAGAGTGCTACATGATATATAGTGAGTCTTCGTGCCACATACTCATGCTACATGATATATATAATTATTTTCATGCTCGGATCTGGTAGTTGGACAGTAAATTTAGCCGTGGCTAGATAGTATTGATTGTTGTATCACACTTGGGTGAATCAAGATTTAACTTTCGAGTGATAATATTGGTTCGTATCAGGAGTGCACGTACTTAAGGTATGATATCTAAGAAGAAATATTCATGTGACCACGATATAAGATTATAATTAACCTAAGGTTAAATAAGAAACTTAATTGATAGAGCATTGGGAAGAAATGATATCTCGAGATCGTGCAAGTCGAGCCACCCTAAATTAGTTAGAAGTAAAGGTTGGCCACCACAGATACTGTATATCATCCGTACTAGTGGAGTGTAGTATTTGATATAAAAATAAAACTGAGATAGTATCTTTCCTATAGAAAGCTTGGAACTGTTATTGATCATTAATTAGCTCAGGGCCCTAGCAAGGGACTGGTACAAATTATATATATATTTTTGCTCATATATTATTGGTTCAGCCAGCCCTGCTCGTTTATGCCACGATCTAAGGATACTCATATATTGCATTACTGGGATAACCCAAAGATCACACACCAAGCTGTAATATATGATTGGCCGTTTAAATTGCTTGTAATATGTGCCTAGCCAGGAAAGTGGGCTATCGTGGCATGATGATTCAACCCATGTCCTTGTTTGGTTGTTGGGTTGCGTCGTTGTATTATGATACTCTATAGAATAAAGCTATTTTATTTCTCCTATATTATATCTTTGTTTATATATTGTGCCTTCTTTTAAGTAGAATTAGGGACATTGATTGTTGTGGCATAATGGTTTAACTCATGTCCTTGTTTGGTTGTTGGATTGCGTTATTGTGTCATGATAGGCTATGGACTGAAACTATGACGCAGAGTTATTTTTGCTTGACCATAATCAAGAGACGTATTATATCTTGATGTGATAGGGCACTTCTTGTCCTTGTTTGGTAAAGGGGTATCGTATCATATCATGGATGGGATATATGACATTGATTGTTGGCTCATGCATCTCATGCTATATATCTGGTTTTGTTTCTTCATTTCGTGCTTCCTTTATGGTACTCGCTATTTGGGGTCTGACCCCACTGGTTTTGTATGGCCAGGTTTAGAACTAGCACCTGAAGATCAAGTTTATCTCACCCTCACTAATGTCACGCACCAGAAGGATGACTGCTGAGGGTCACGAGTGGGTTTCTTTATTCACTACTCGTCTTTTGTAAAATATATTCTTTTGGACTTTTAGCCAACTGATACCTATTAGATGAAAAATCTGGACACTAGTTCCTTACATGATTGTATATATTCAGACTGCAGCTGACTCACTGTCTGTCACTACCACATTTTCTAGGAAAAAATATTTTGGTTATTTATAATTAATTAAATATTGTGCATGTTCTATATTTATTTATTATATTATTTATTTATTGTTAGATGTTAGTATATTATTTTAGACTTTTGTTAGTGGACCTAACTAGTTTAGATTAGATCTATGGACCAATATTTAATTCTAGTTAGAATTGAGCCCAATAATAAGCCCGATCATTAAGAGGATGAATAATTAAGTTAAACCAATTAGACTAGAAAATTCCTTACTTAATTATTTTCTTCATGAGAGGCCCCAAGGGGTATTTTAGATAATTTAATAGTAGCTTGGGGAAGGGGGAATGTGGCCGACCATATTTAAAAATAGGAAAAAATTTCTCTCTCTTCATTTTTATTTCAAATCTAGATCTATAATTTTCTCTTCCAAATTTTTTCATTTTCACATCAAATTCTACCCAATTTTTTTTTAATTTCTTTCCAAATAATCATTGGAGGCTATTAGAATAAGAAAAAATTAATGATCTATAAGGAGGAAGCAAGGATCTACAAGGAGGAGCAATGATCTACAAATTGGAAGCACTTTTCACTCAATTTGAAGGTTTCATTGAGAATCCATCTTTCAATAGGTACAATTCAGTTTTTCTCTCTAATTAGACTATAAATATGTATTTTAATCATTAGGATCCATCCCATATGCTAAGACTAACCATAGGAATTGGAATTAGGTTCATAGGAGGCCTATGGAGAAAGTTATGTGGTCTTTTTGTCAATTGTGGGGAAATTCTGAGATTGGCACATCTTGTGTTTGTCAATAGTCATTTAGACCAAATTGATATATGTTTGATTGTGTGTGGCTAGTGTCATCTCCATAATTGGATACGTGTAGGCCGTATTCCGACAATTTGGAGATACGGGTTGATTTGGGGGATTTTCTTCGACACGGGGGTTTGAGCATATCATATTTTGACACGGACACGTAGATGAGTAGTTAGCTCTTCGTATTGTTCATAATTATAATTTTAGACTTGCTCGTATCCGTTAGGATATATTTAGTTTTGTGGTGGAGCCGTATCGCAAGCGTATTATAGATCTAGTGTGATACGGGTACAATGCACTTCACGTGTTTGTTCTTTACAATTTAATTAAATTATAGATATTATAAATATTATAATTATAATTATTATGTGAGATATATGTATATGTATGTTTATATTTTTAAACTATAATTCTTGTTGATGTGTTGGTCATCATGGGAGAGTAGGAGTTCATGTGCTTCTCTAATTTGGTAATATGTATATATATGTATTGTGGTATATATATATATATATATATATATATATATATATATATATATATATGCGTGTGTGTGTGTATTTATGTGTGTGAGCTTGAGGGAAGAAGAAACAAGGGAAAAATATTGAGAAAAAATTGAAAACAGAGAAGAAAAGCAATGATAAGCAGCAGCAGAAAAGCTGAGAGAAGCAACAGCAGAAGCAGAACAGAGAAGCAGCAGTAGCAGAAGCAAAACAGAGAAGCAGCAGTAGAAGCAGAACATAGAAGCAGAAGCAGAAAGAATCAGCAGCGACAGCAGCAGTCCAATAAGCTCTAGCTTTTTGATAAGTTGATAAGTTAATATATATATATATATATATATATATATATATATATATATATATATATATATATATATATATATACACACACATATAAATAAGTTTAGTTAGATTTATTAGTAAGCTAGTAAATTAGTATGTATAAATTTACATGATATATATATATATATATATATATATATATATATATATATATATATATATATATATATATGTTAATCAGTTTATATTAATAAGCTAGAAGTTTATGTATATATTGTAAATAGTTAGTATATATTATATGAGGTATATATATATATATACATAAGCACTAGTTAATATTAGTTAGTATTATTTCTAGATTACCTTGTGATACACCAAGGTAATGAGAGTAAGGTATCTCGGGTACGGGTATTAAATATCCGAAGAGGTATGTTAGTATATAGTTTAGTATAGTATTGATATAAGTTTAAAATACATATTATTATATAGTGAGGAGTATGGGTAGTAATTATAAGTTAGATATTGAATTACCTTGAGATACCAAGGTAATGTCAAGGTATTGGGTTTTACTCAAGGTATTGAGTGTGCACATCAAGATGGAGTATAGGTGGTGTGATACCGCTTTTGGTTCAAAGCCAAAGTATCCTCTTAGCATTAGTTTAGCTAGAAGTATTATATATTATTGTCTTGTATATATATATATATATATATATATATATATATATATATTATAATATTTTCATATCTAATAAATTGTGTATCTTATGATACGGTATCTTGTTGGTTTTCTAGTATCCTAGTATAGCTAGTATGGCCTAGTTACATAGTGTATGGACATAATATCCTAGAGATACTCTTACAACATAGAAATAGCTACTTTGACCAAGTTTGACTAGTTTGACTAAAAGTTGACCTATTTTGACTATTTTGACTTAGAAATGGCTTTATGACCTAGAAGTTAACTATTTTAACTTATTTTTATTCCAAAACCTGCTATTGATATAATATTCCATATTTAGGTCTTCGAGGTACCGTACCAGACATCTTTGATAATATTTATCGGATTCCAAGTAAGTTCATTCTCTGATAGTTTCTCATTCATGATATCATCTATGTCTATTGTATTTAGTGTAGATATCCTTAATTTTTTGACACGATGATTACACAAATTAGTATATCCGGATCTCGTCATGAGATATTATTCCTTGGTATTTACGGTGTATCTTGTGCAAGCTTTGTTTTCCTGTTCTTCTTTTACAAATATAGACATTGGTTCATGAGAAGAGTAGCGCCCTTTTTATGAAATCTCGTGTCATAACGTACCATGGTTGGATCCACTATACCAGTCAGGGGCGGAGAGTATTTAGTGTAGATATATGATCATACCCTCCTTGTGCATGTCTTGTTCCTTATGAGTGTTGATCATACACCGCATATATGATTAACCAGGCCAATATCCTTGTATAAGTTCCCAAGCCGATCACATGTTAAATCTGGTACTCACTCACTTAGTAGTAGTATTTTTTGTTCATTTCTATATTGCTCATTCTTGTATTTATTTTCAGTATTCTTTTATTGTATAGCTCTTGTACATATATATTACATCTTGTATATTCGCTCTATTTACTGTTACATAGTTTATATTATTTATTAGAACTGCCGTTAGAGATGTACTTTGCTCCTTTCCTGATTGGATATATTTTTCTCAGATGACACTAAGGAGTGGTACCACACTCACTACGGGCCTCAGGATGTTGCTGGCTTAGAGCGAGAGACCTTGGCTCAGAAGGGTCTCATCCCGACTGAGACAGATGACCCAGGACTTGTAGCGCAGTAGTTAGACTTTTTTGTACTGGATTTGTCTCCAGCATTATTATTAGTATTTTTTTGACTTATTGGATATTATTTTTCTAGTGAGCTGTATTGTGACCCTTTTGTTCTTTTATCATATTCGTGCAATTGTTCCAATTTATAGATCTGAGATTGAGTATTCGTATTCGTATTCATATTACTTTTGTGGCATATTTATATCTTGATTGTTAGATAGATAGATTATCCAAACAGCGTTCTACCGTCGAAGTTGTGGCGTAGGCTGGACGTTGTTCACTACTCGTTCCCCTACATCGGGTGCGGGTCATGACATATTTTAGTGGTGGTCCATGCAGGTCTTCGAGGTCATAATTAGTGTGATTCGTAGTGGTGCTCTTATTTGAGTGCTATTACAAGCCTGTTTCAGGAGATAGGATATAGGCTATAGGCTGAGAATACTCAATCACATCTAGGAAAAACTCTTTTGATTTATTTCAACTGTTCTTTCTTGATATTGATATTTGATCTTTAAAATGTCCTTCTTTGAATGCATTACATCATGTGCCATATTGATTCTTTTCTTTCGCTTTGCCTCAGGATACCGCCTAAGACTAGATCACACCTGAGAGGAGCAGTTTTTGAGAGATCTACGTCTTCCCGAGGGCCTTTACCAGTCTCTTCTTCGGTGATTGCATATCAGTTACGTTCAGGGGTCCACCTCCAGCTTAGAGGACTATTCCGGCTGTATATGAGGGACTTCCAGCTATACCTAGTCCGAGGCACACCAGAGGCAGATCGACGTGTTGCAGCAAGATATTGAGAGTGCTCATCAGCTTGCCCTTGCTGCAGTAGAGAGAGGAGTTCCGATCCAGCAACAGGTTATTCCGCAGGTTGCCCAGCTCTGGCGGGTAATATTCATGACTTCAAGAAGCTGGAACCTCGGGTCTTCAAGGGGACTGAGGGTATCGTCTAAGCTGATGATTGGCTCAAGGATATTGAGCGTCTCATGAGGGTGTCTCGTCTCGCTGAGGATCTGAAGGTTGAGGAAGTAGGACTTCAGTTGTTTGACATTGCCTACACTTGGTTCAGGAATGAGCCACTTCTTGCTGATGCAGGGCAGTCTTGGGAGGTGTTCAAGGACCTTTTCAAGAGAAAGTTCTTTGCTTGGGCGGACATGTTAGACTTGGGGAGGCAGTTTGAAAACCTTACTTAAGGGAGCATGTATATGGAGGAGTACACCGCAGAGTTTGGTAGGCTGAGCCAATTTACGGAGTATTTGGTGAGGGAGCCAAAGGTTCAAGCTATCCGTTTTTACGAGGGTGTGAACTGGGAAGTGAAGATCCTTATTCCGTCTTTCTATGAGACTTATTCGGAGATACTTGCGGAGGCACGCAAGGTTGAGCAGGAGTTAGGTTTGAAAGCCAAGAGAAATCGTGATTCTTTTCTTGGGGCGAATAGCAGCACAGTGACTGCTAAGCATCATCATTTCCAGTTGAGGCCTTTTCAGCAGTCGCAGCAGCACCATACTCCAGTTGGGGAACCATTTCATCTGGCACCGCAGCAGCAGAGACATTAATCTTTATACCACTTCTGCAAGAAGCCCGACCATATCTGGGAAGTTTGCAGGAAGAGGATGGGAGTTTGTCTGTATTATGGTACCGAGGGCCATCTACTGAGAGAGTGTCCTTTCAATCCTTGTCGTACACTTCAGGGAGCAGCTCCAGCTCAGAGGACACAAGCGAGGCCACCTGTAGTACAACCGAGGGGAACGTCGCTTCCGACCCAACAGCAGCGCTATGCCCAGCACCAGCATCAGGGAAGTGCACATCAGGGATGAGCATTTGCTATAACAGTCGAGAAGGTCGAGCCTGTTGGAGATGTCATCGCAGGTTCTGTTCTTCTTGATTCTATTCCATCTTTAGCTTTATTTGATAGTGGTACTTTCCATATTTTTGTATCTGTTTCTTTTGCTCTGAAGCATCGTTTGGTAGTTGAGTCTTTGCTTAGGACTTGCAAGATCATGACCAGGGGAGGCATTATCCTGGTTGGTGATATTTGTAAGAATTGGAGCGTTACTCTGGGAGGCAGGGAGTTGAGTTCGTGTCTACTTGTAATGCCACTTCCGAGCTACAATATTATACTCAGGATGAATTGGTTGAGTAGGCACCATGCTAGTATAGATTGTAGATGAGGTAGAGTTTTGTTTAGCCCGTTGGGAGAGCCAGAGTTTGAGTTTGCTAAAGAAGCTGCAGAGCAGAGAGAAGGCATTACCTCTGGAGCTATGATGAAAGACAAGGAGTTACCACATCCGTTGATAGTAGAGTTCTAGGATGTGTTTCCTGAAGAATTGCTAGGATTGCCATCAGATCGAGATATTAAATTCTTTATAGACTTGGTACCAGGTACAGAACAAATTTCACAGCATGTCTATAGAGTGAACAACAGCAAGCTGGTCGAACTGAAGAAGCAAGTGGACGAGTTACAGGATAAGGGGTTTATCAGATCCAGTTCTTCACCGTGGGGAGCCCCGATATTGTTTGTACCGAAGAAAGATGGATCGGTGCGTATGTGCATCGATTATAGGGTATTGAATAATCTCACTATCAAGAATAAATACCTGTTTTCATGGATTGATGACCTGTTCGATCAGTTGAGTGGCGCCCAGGTATTTTCTAAGATAGACTTGAGATCAGGCTACCAACAGGTGAAAGTGAAGCCGGAGGACATTCTGAAGACTGCTTTTAGGACTCGGTATGGCAGTATGAGTTTATGGTGATACCGTTTGGGTTGACTAATGCCCCGACGGTATTTATGAATTTGATGAACAAGGGGTTCCACCTGTACCTTGACAAGTTCGTGGTGGTATTCATCGATGACATACTCATATACTCGAAGACACCGGAGGAACATGATGAGCATTTGCAGATTTTGTTGGATGTGCTGAGGAAGGAGAAGCTGTATGGAAAGTTGTCCAAGTGTGAGTTCTTCCTGGACAATGTGGTGTTCTTAGGACATATTGTGACTGGTGATGGAATTTCAGTAGATCCGAAGAAGATCACAGTTGTGGAGTCTTGGAAGACCCCGAGTTCAGTGGCAGAGATCAGGAGTTTCTTGGGTCTAGTAGGCTACAGAGAAAGTTTGTGCAAGATTTTTCAAGGATTGTCGAGCCGATGACTAGAATCACCAGGAAGGATGCATATTTTGTTTAGACAGAGGAGTGTCAGGTTGCTTTTGGGGAATTGAAGAAGAGGTTGACGTCTGCTCCTATTTTGACGTTGCCATCAGGGTCTGGAGGTTTCACTATTTATAGTGATGCATCTGGGAAAGGGCTTGGTTGTGTTCTTCAGAAGAATAGGAAAGTAATTATTTATACATCCAGACAATTGCATCCTCATGAGAAAAACTATCCTACCCATGATTTGGAGTTGGCAGCAGTCATCTTGGCCTTGAAGTTATAGAAATACTATTTGTACGGAGAGCGTGTGGAGATCTTCACAGACTACAAGATCTTGAAGTACGTTTTTACTCAGAAGGAGTTGAACATGAGGCAGCGTCGGTGGATGAAACTGATAAAGAATTTTGACATATATTTGCATTATTATCCTGGGAAACCCAATATAGTTGCAGATGCCTTGAGCATGTATCCGGTAGTTATGTTGTTGATGCAGGATCAGTATTTTTTGGAGGACTTGGAGAGCTTGGGCATTGAGGTAATAGTTTCTGATTTTGTCATGCAGATGTAGGGGTTGCTGATACACTCAAAGTTGATGGACAGGATCAAGGCAGCCTAGTATGAGGATGTATCTCTGAGGAGCATCAGAGCTCAGGTAAAATCAGGATTGGAGGATGATTTTACCATTACTGAGGATGGTTCTTTGCATCACAGTGTTAGATTGTGTATGCCTAGTGGAGAGCTGCATGAGAAGGTATTGCAGGAAGCACATCGCTCTCAGTATTCCATGCATCCAAGTACCAACAAGATGTATCCGGATATACGAGAGAGTGTGAGGTGGTATGGCGTGAAGAGGAAAGTGGCACAGTTTGTATCTAGATGCTTAGTATGCTAGCAGGTGAAAGCCGAGAGGCAGAGGCCAGGTGGTTTACTTCACCCATTACCCATTCCAGAGTGGAAGTGGGAGCACATTACTATGGATTTTGTATCCAGACTTCCACTATCTCTAGGAGAAAAAGACGCAATTTGGGTCATCGTTGACAGGTTGACCAAGTTGGCCTACTTTTTGCCTTTCAAGGTGGGTTTGTCTACGGAGATGCTGGTAGAGATATATATGAGGCAGATCGTCAGGATACATGGGGTTCCCGTCAGCATAGTCTCGAATTAGGATTGTTGTTTTACTTTTTATTTATGGAGGAGTTTGCAGGCAAGTTTGGGCACCCAGCTCAAGTTCAGTACTGCATATCATCCCCAGACAAATGGGCAGTCAGAGAGGACTATTCAGACTCTCGAGGATATGTTGTATACCCGTGTACTAGATTTTGGGGGATCTTGGGAAGACCATCTATATTTGGTAAAGTTTGCTTACAACAACAGCTACCAGGCTAGTATAGAGATGTCACCATTTAAGATTCTGTACGGTCGAAGATGTCGTACTCCTTGTCATAGGACAATGTTGGAGAGAGAGTTTTGCTAGGACCAGAGATGGTTATGGATGCAGCGGAGAAGGTTAAGTTGATTAAAGACAGATTTTGAGTGGCGCAGGAAAGACATCGGCATTGGGCCGATAGCCACCGAAGACCTTTGGAGTTTGAGGTATAGTTTTAGATTTTGTTTTGTGCTTGATATTGATTGTTTGTTATAGATTAAGTTCTTAAAGCTGTGTTTTATTCTAGGTGGGTGGTTTGGTATTTCTGAGGATTTCTCTGACACGAGGCACGATTCATTTCGATGGAGGTAGGAAGCTTAGTTTACGATTTATCGGACCTTTTAGTATTCTTGAGAGGGTCGACGATGTTGCTTACAGACTAGACTTGCCACATGTATTGTAGGGAGTGCACAACGTATTTCACGTGTCATAGTTGAGACGGTACATAGCGGATCCTAGTCACGTGTTGGATCACTCGGAGATAGAGGTTGGCCCTACTCTTAGCTATCCAGAGCAGCCAGTTGAGATTCTGGATCAAAGAGAGAAGGTGCTGAGGAACCAGACTATTCCTTTGGTATGCGTCGTATGGAGGCATCACTCTCTAGGGGAATCTACCTGGGAGAGGGAGGATGAAATGCGACAGCGTTACCAATATTTGTTTGTGCCTTGAGATATGTTCTTCCCTGATTTTATTTTGTTTTATTTTCCGGGGGTAGTTTCATCTTTGAATTTCAAGGACAAAATTATTTTAAGGGGGGTAGACTTGTCTCTACCACATTTTTTAGGAAATAGTATTTTGGTCATTTTATAATTAATTAAATATTATACATATTGTATATTTATTTATTGTATTATTTATTTATTGTTAGATGTTAGTATATTATTTTGGACTTGTGTTAGTGGACCTAACTAGTTTAGATTAGATCCATGGACCAACATTTAATTCTAGTTAGAATTGAGCCCAATAATAAGCCCAATCATTAAGAGGATGATTAATTATTTTTCTCTCCCAATTTTTTTCATTTTTACATCAAATCCAACCCAAAAAATTTTTCAATTCCTTTCCAAATCATCATTGGAGGCCATTAGAACAAAAATGAAGCAAGGATCTACAAGGAGGAAGTAATGATCTACAAGGAGGAGAAAGGATCTACAAGTTGGAAGCCTTTTTTTCACTCAATTTGGAGGTGTCATTGGAAATCCATCTCCCAATAGGTTACAATTCAGTTTTTTTTCTCTAATTAGACTCTAAATTTATATTTTAATTATTAGGAACCACCCCATAAGCTAAGGCTACCCATAGGAATTAGAATTAGGTTCATAGGAGTCCTATGGAGAAAGTTATGTGGTATTTTGTATCAATTTTGGGGAAATTTCGAGATTGACACATCTTGTATTTGTCAATAGGTTATTTAAACCAAATTGACATGTGTTTGATTATATGTGGCTAGTGTCATATCCACAATTGGATACGTGTAGGTCGTATCCCGACAATTTGGAGATACAGGTTGATTTGGGGGTTTTTTTGACAAAGAGATTTGGGCATGTCACATTTTAACACGGACACGTAGATAAGTAGTTAGCTCTTTGTATTGTTCATAATTATAATTTTAGACTTGCTTGTGTCCATTGGGATATATTTGGTTGTGTGATGGAGCCGTATCGCAAGCGTATCATAGATCTAGTTTGATACGGGTGCGATGCACTTCACGTGTTTGTTCTTTGCAATTTAATTAAATTATAGATATTATAAATATTATAATTATAATTATTATGTGAGATATATGTATATGAATATTTATATTTTTGATCTATAATTCTTGTTGATGTGTTGGTGATCATGGGAGAGTAGGAATTTGTGTGCTTCTCTAATTTGGTATTATGTATATATATGTATTATGGTATTATATATATATATATATATATGTGTGTGTGTGTGTGTGTGTGTGTGTGTGTGTGTGTGAAAGAGAGAGAGAGAGAACTTGTGGGAAGAAGAAACAATGGAAATACAGTGAGAAAATAATAAAAACAGTAAAAAAAAGCAATGATAAGCAGCAGCAGAAAAGCTGATAGAAGCAACAGCAGAAGCAGACGTAGAACAGAGAAGCAGCAGCAGCAGCAGAAGAACAGAGAAGCAGCAACAGAAGCAGAAAAGAGAAGCAGAAAGCAACAGTCCAATAAGATCTAGCTTATTGATAAGTTGATAAGTTAATATATATATATATATATATATATATATATATATATATATATATATATATATATATATATATATATATATAAGTTTAGTTAGATTTATTAGTAAGCTAGTAAGGTAGTAAATTAGTGTGTATATATATATATATATACACACACACACACATAAGCACTAGTTAATATTAGTTAGTATTATTTCTAGATTACCTTGTGATACAAAAATATAATGAGAGTGAGGTATCTCGGGTACAGGTATTGAATATCCGAAGGGGTATGTTAGTATATAGTTTAGTATAGTATTGCTATAAGTTTAAAATATATATTATTGTATAGTGAGGACTATACGTAGTAATTATAAGTTAGATATTGAATTACCTTGAGATACCAAGGTAATGTCAATGTATTGGGTTTTACTCAAGGTATTGAGTGTGCAAATCAAGATGGAGTGTAGGTGGTGTGATACCGCTTTTGGTTCAAAGCCAAGGTATCCACTTAGCATTAGTTTAGCTTTGAGTATTATATATTGTTGTCTTGTATATATATTATAATATTTTCATATCTAATAATTTGCGTATCTTATGATACGGTATATTGTTGGTTTCCTAGTATCCTAGTATTGTTAGTATGGCCTAGTTACATAGTGTATGGACCTAATATCCTAGAGATAGACTCTTACAACCTAGAAATAGCTAGTTTGACCAAGTTTGACTACTTTGACCTAGAGTTGACCTAGTTTGACTATTTTAACTTAGAAATAGCTTTATGACCTAGAAGTTGACTAGTTTAACTTATTTTTATTCAAAAACCTTGTATTGATGTAATATTCTATATTTAGGTCTTTGAGGCACCGTATCGGACATCTTTAATACTATTTACCAGATTCCAGACAAGTACATTCTCTGATAGTTTCTCATTCATGATATCCTCTATGTCTCTTGTATTTAGTGTAGATATCCTTAATTTCTTGACGTAATGGTTACACAGATTGGTATATCCGGATCTCGTCATGAGATGTTATTCCTTGGTATTTATGGTATTTCTTGTGCAAGCTTTGTTTCCTTGTTCTTCTAATACAAATACAGACATTGGTTCATGAGAAGAGTAGCGCCCTTCTTGTGAAATCCCGTGTCATAACGTACCATGGTTGGATCCACTATACTAGTCGGGAGCCGAGAGTATTTAGTGTAGATATATGATCATACCCTCCGTGTGCATATCTTGTTCCTTGTGAGTGTTGATCATACAACGCACCTATGATTAACCAGGCCATTATCCTTGTACAAGTTCCCATGCCGATCACATGTTAAAGCTGGTACTCGCTCATTTAGTAGTAGTATTTCTTGTTCATTTCTATATTGCACATTCTTGTATTTATTTCCAGTATTCCTTTATTGTATATCTCTTGTACCTGTATATTGCATCTTGTATATTCGCTCTATTTACTGTTACATAGTTTATATCATTTATTAGAACTGCTGTGAGAGATGTACTTTGCTCCTTTTCTGACTGGATATATTTTTCCCAGATGACACTGAGGAGTGGTACCCTACTCACTACGGGCCTCAGGATGTTGTTGGCTTAGAGCCAGAGACCTTGGCTCAGGAGGGTCTCATCCCGACTGAGACAGATGACCCAGAACTTGTAGTGCAGTAGCTAGACTCTTTTGTACTGGATTTGTCTCTAGCATTAATTTTAGTATTTCTTTGACTCATTAGATATTATTTGTCTAGTGAGCTATATTGTGACTCTTCAGTTCTTTTATCATATTCGTGAGTTTGTCCCATCTTATAGATCTGAGATTGAGTATTCGTATTCATATTATATTTGTGGCATATTTATATCTTGATTGTTAGATAGATAGATTACCCGAACAACGTTCTACCACCGATGTTGTGGCATAGGTTGGGTGTTGTTCACTACTCGTGCCCCTACATCGGGTGTGGGTTGTGACACTGTCATATATACTTTGATCTTGCATCTGGCACATTATTCTGCACCGCCAGATCTTTAAAGAATATTCTGATGTGGCATTTGGGATGCCTTACTACTTATTGTAAAATATTCTATATTATTGCTACTTGTTTGAATGATTGAGACATAGGAGTTCTTGATCCTAGTAGACTTGATTATAGTATGCACCCCCTTTGTCTTTAGACAACCTTAACATATTATGGATTGCTTCGGTATTCTGCAAAATGTGTTTGGCTGAGTCATTCTCTAGCACTACAGTATTCTGGATCTGGGGTGTGATAAGGTTTTAGTGGTGGACCATGCAGGTCTATCTTTCTTTTCAGACTTGTAGGGTGGCTTGATCATAGGATGTCTCAATCAAACATGTTCCTCCTTGAGATCCTGAACCTGACTCATCAAAACTCAGCATGACCTCTATACCATTGGTTTCTCGATCCTTTCTCGTCTTGTTCTTGATTTATCTTGTGTCATTTTCCTTAGGGCTTCTCCAACCTCGATGGTCAGAGCACTAGTAGTTTCAGCAGGGCAGGGATCTATTGGCCCCTAGTGAGAGGTAACACCTGATCCTGAAGAGATCATGGTAGAACCAGTAGAGAAGCACGAGGAGCAACATATACCAGAAGCTCCAGTACCCCCGATTGTACCAGTAGTGCCAGTAGCACTTAATATCTCGACATTGCTGGAAATTATACAAGGAATGATGGAAATACAACAACATCAACAGCTTCAGCAACAATAACAAAATGTCTTATTGAACCAAGGATTACAGACGGCCTTGAAAAGAAGTGTTAGAATAGACTCAGTGGGATCAGTGAGGTTTTGCCGACTCAACCCCAAGTTCTTTTATGGCACGGAGGATGCCATTACCACAGACGGTTGGCTGCAGAATATTGAAACAATACTAACAGCGATAAAGGTTCCAGCTGAGGAACAAGTTGATCAGGTCTGATTGCAGCTCCAGGACCTTGCTAGAGATTAGTGGGCAGCAGAAGAAATTGGTTTAAGATGACCTATCTCATGGGACAACTTTAGGGACCGTTTCATGGTTATGTATTTCAAAATAGTAGCACAGTATAAGCTACAACAGAGGTTTATCAACCTCAAACAGTCTGGATGTCAGTGGATGGCTACGCGGTGGAGTTCTGCAAGCTTAGCAGATTTGCTCTGACGATGGTAGCAACAGAACTAGATAGGGCGATGAGGTTCTAGTGTGAACTTCATTTGGAGATTCAGCAACTGGTAGAGGGCCATAACTACTAGACTTTTGACGAAGTGTTGATCGTGTCTAGGCGACACGAGATGACAATGCAGAGGTTAGCATCGAGGATGGAAGGCCAGAAGAGGTCTCATGTACAGAGCGAAGGAGGAGGACTAGTACAACGAATATCAATACCATCCTCTAGCATTAGCATTCATGACACAAAGACAAGGAGGCAAAAGCATCGGCAATAACAGCACCAGCTCGGCCAAACCAGTTAAGGCAGCAGCAACAACAACGATTGGGAGCCCCAGTCAAATGTGCGTATTGTGGCAAGGGAGGACATACGCGAGATATGTGTAGGACAACACATGGGTTGTGTCTGCGATATGGTAGTTCAGATCATCGAATTTCCAATTGTCCTATAATACAGAGGATTTAAGGACCGACGCAGCGGTTAGCACTGCCAGCACAAGGGACAGCTCAGTATAGGAGACCAGTACTGGCGATCAGGCCATTGGCTCAGCGTCCATTGCCAATGCAAATTCAAATGTACAACCAGCAGAGGAATCAGCATTATGGGCAATAGAGGCCACAATTGGGTATTCAAGGGAGGTAGTAATAAGGAGCACCGCAAGGCCAAGGGCAAGCTTTAACCCTATTTATGGAGGAGTCCTTGGCATCAGGTGACATGGTGGCAGGTAACATTCTTGTTACATATTTTTTTGCCAAAGAATTATTTGATTCAGGAGCATCCCATTCATTTGTATGTGCATGATTTGTGATACATATTGGATTAGAGTTTAAGGTTTTGCTAGAGAGGCTAAATATACTCAATGGTAATGAACTCATAGGAATCAGTAGAGTATGTTTAGCGTGTCCAATCATAGTGTGCAGAAATTTATTACCTGCAAAGTTGATCGAGTTTCTTATGGATAACTTCAACGTTATTTTAGGCATAGACTCGTTGAGAGACAGTCATATGACGATTGATTACCGTAGGGGTAGAGTATTGTTTAACATCTTGGAAAAGAAAGAATTTATCTTTAATAGAACAGTGAAGGACCAGCATGAAGGTGGAATTATAGCAGTGGCAGGAGATGAAGATCAGTTCCCAGAGTAATTAAAAAATTTTTTGACGTATTTCCAGATGAGCTTCCAAGATTACCCCCAGTAAGAGAAGTGGAGTTTGGCATAGAGTTGAAGCTAGGAGCAGAACCAATTTCCAACAAGGTCTATCAGATGTCACCAATGAACTTAACCAGTTGTATCAACAAGTAGAAGAACAAAAGGCCAAGAAGTTTATTCGAACTAGTGGATCACCATGGGGAGCACCAGTGGTTCTAGTAAATAAGAAGGATGGATCGACACAGTTATGTATCGACTATAGGCAGTTGAATGCAATAACAGTGAAGAACAAGTATCCATTGCCTAGGATTGATGACTTATGTGTTTAATTGAGTGGAGCAAGAGTAATTTTAAGATAGATCTTCAATCAGGATATCATCAAGTAAGTGTCTGGGAGCAAGACATACTGAAGACAGAATTTTGATCTCAGTACGAGCATTAAGAATTCTTGGTTATGCCATTCGGATTGACTAATACATCAGCAATATTCATGGATTTGATGAATCGTATCTTCATGCTATACCTAGATTAATTTGTAGTGGTATTCATAGAGGATATTCTTGTCTACTCTAGCAGTAAAGAAGAGCATGAAGAACATTTTTGAAAGGTGTTGCAAGTTCTGAGGGATCATCAGTTATATGCTAAACTCAGTAAGTGTGAGTTCTGGTTAAATCATGTGACATTCTTGAGGCATATTATCTCAGGAGCAGGAGTATCAGTGGACCCCAAGAAGGTTGAAGCAATAGAGAACTGGCCAGTCCCGAAGACAGTACTAGATGTGCGAAGTTTCTTAGGATTAGCGGGATATTACCGGAGGTTCGTGGCAGACTTTGTATGAATTTTAGCACCAATGACTCATTTAACCGGCAAGGAGGTAAAGATTGTTTGGACGACAGAGTGCCAAGCAACTTTCAAGAAATTGAAGAGAAATAGATATCAGCACCGATCCTTATACTTCTAGTAGGATCAGGAGGATTCACAGTTTATTATGATACATCTGGAAAAGGAATTGGGTGTGTGTTGATGCAACACTAAAGGGTGATAGCTTATGTGCCTCGGCAGCTTCAAGATCATGGAAAGAATTATCTAACACATGATTTAGAATTAACAACGGTAGTGTTTGCTCTCAAGTTATGGAAACATTCACTATATGGCAATCAGGTGGAGATATTTACAGATCATAAGATTTTGAAGTACATATTCACTCAAAAGGACTTGAACATGAGACAGAGGACGTGGCTAGAGTTATTTGGTGATTATGATATGGCACTTCAGTACAATCCAGACAAGGCAAATATGGTGGTAGATGCTCTAAGTAGGAGAGGCATCACATTCATTTTGACAACTCAGAAGTACATTCTAGAAGATCTTCAAGAGATGGGCATCGAGGTAATGTTACCTCAAAAGACGGGAGTGTTAGTCAGTCTTCAGATATAATCAACTTTGGTAGAGAGGATCAAGTCAGCTTAGACGAAAGACGTCCAGATTCAGAAGCTTAGGACAAAATGTGAGTCAGGTCTTAGAAAGGAATTAAGAATTTATGAAGACAGAACACTCATATTTGGAAACTGTCTTTGGTGCGAAGTGGAGATATCCGACAAGAAATGATGACCGAGGCATACAGTTTCCAGTATTCTATTCATCCCAGAGGCACGAAGATGTACCACGATCTCAAGCAATATTTCTGGTGAAACAGAATAAAAAGAGAGATAACTTAGTTTGTTTCACGATGTCTCATATGTCAGCAAGTGAAGGATAAACAACATAGACCAGCTGGATTGTTACAACTCATGCCCATTTCGGAGTCGAAGTGGGAACACATTACGGTGGACTTTGTGACCGGTTTAACTAGATACCCTACTAGACATGATGCAGTTTGGGTGTAACGCCCCAGTCCCAAAATATGTAGGACTAGGAATACGTAACATGCCAGCTACGCATTCGACCAGACTCTGGTCTGACCCTAATACGTATAAGTTGTATTATAATGGTCACTATCTAGATAATCCAGTAAATATAAATATCTATGCCTCAATTGACAAGGAACATAATACAATAAGAATTGGCTACATGTGCTAAATTCGGCCATCCAGTAACACACAAGCTCGGATAGACTCAAAAAATAAATATGAGTTTATAAAAACTAGGCTACATCAGCAGATGAATCAATAATATAAATGAATAACATGACTCTGGTAGAAATGATATAAGTACCTGGTACCAATGCTCACATGACAAAGTAATCCAAATCAGCAACTCCAGGTAGGCTCCACAATGATCTATGCTGCAAAATTGGCAAGGGACTAGTTCCTTATAGGGACGTAACAAGGTACAAGAAAATAATAAGCCAGAAGTAAAAACTGTAATAAAATCATAATCCAGGGTAAACTACTGTAACCAACTATATGACATAAAAATAATAGTATAGACTCGTACCCTGGGCTGGTACTCACGGAAGATCTCAAGGGACATTTTTGTAATCTAATAGTACACTCAAGGCTCCATGTAGGGGAACCAGGAGGAAGTTGTACATATATATAATACCTTAGATTCTGCAGAGGGAACGTAAAGTCTAATACACAATGAATAGTAATAAGTAAAATATGCCTAGATCACGATGAAGTCTCTTTCCACCCAATGTAACCTCATGTCTCAATCAAGACACGCAAGCTCATGACCTCTAACTATCAGCACAAGTCTTAGTCACTATGTATCACTATAATTATCCCTATATCATGCATCATGTAGTCCTATCCAGAGTCCAAGTACCTCGAACAAGTCGAGAAAGACTCTGTCACATGAATATCGTGTCCAGTGTCCTATGGTTGGATGTGAAAATAATGTTTGCACCAACATGGGTTGTAAATATGACTCTCTAACGGCCCTAGGCTCAATAATAGGACACTGTATGGGATATCAATATCCGAATCTTGTTCGGACACAAAGTATCGTATAACGGCCCTAGGCTCAATAAGTACATCAACCAAGCCACAAAAATATAATATATAATGCATAAATATTATCGAATAAATAATTTAGAACTGTAAACATCTTGGCAAGGTACACTTGCCTGGGTCCGTAGTATTTAGTGGTAAAGTTGGTCCCGCGTCCACTCCTCCGGAATTCAATTGACCTAAACACCAATTAAATGCTTAAGGTTCTAATAAAAAATTATCTAAATTATGAATTATTTATATAATTTTATTCTTTGACATGTACAACCAAGTCTAATATTATTCCTTAACAACTTTGCTTACTTTTACAGGGTATCGGAACCTAGTTTCTTGGTTTTTGACTTCCAAAATTTAAGTTTAAGTCCCCAATTAAAGGACATGAACATAAATTATAATAAATTATATAATCTTAATTTAAATATAATATATATTTCTTTTAATAATTAATTGTCTGATTTGACAAAATAAATATATTTTAAGATTATGGCTACTTTAGGTTGACTAGTTTTGTCTGAAACTTGTTCGAAATATTGCCAGTCCACTAGTATTGTTTATATTTATGAAAAATATTTTATATCATATTATATTATGATTTAATCTCAAAAAATATTTACCTCTTTATTCCATCCAAAATATTCTCTATTTACTAGCAAACAATGCCACAAAATTACTCAAAAACCTAGGCTAGTGGCCCTTAATTATAGGGTTCAGATTTGACATTAAAATAACAAAAAATAAATTTTAAAATACTAAATTTCTAGAAATTAAACACCTATTAATTCAATTTGAAAAATTAATATTGATTCCCTTAAGTAATCGCATTAAAAGTCTCAAACTAGTTCTACCAACAAGCGAATTATCACCAATCTATCATAATTTTTTTATATTTTCTAATATGAGAACAAGATGGTAAAATATGGGTTCTAAATCAATAGTTTTACATAACCTAAAAGGATCATGACATGGGATTTGAGAAAGAAAGATAATAATTTACCGAAAACTTTGGAGGATTGGATGATGGTGCTTCTTCTTGTCCAAGAAATACTCCTTATTGCTTGTGCTGGGCTTGCTACTCCCTTCTTGATGGGTTGTTGAAGATGACAATAGGTTCTTGATATATTTTTAGGAAATATGGGGTTCTTCTTGGAGGTTTAATGGTGTTTGGATGGAGAGATGGTAAAAAATGAGTGTTTTATGATATAGAAGTTGATTTGGGAGTTGTGGGGGGTGAAAGGAGGGAGAGGGGCTGCTAGAATCAGCTGATAAGAGGGTGGTTGGCTGCTAGGAGGGGGAAAATAATTATATTAGGTTTTAGGGTTAGGGTTTGGTGATAAGTTGATATATATATATATATATATATATATATATATATATATATATATATATATATATATATAAGCTTTTTAAGTAAATTTAAACATAGGAGAGGGTTTCCTATTGCTAGTAGGGGTCAGCCACATGGGGGACTGCTCTTGGCCGAATATGTGAGAGGGTTGGTTGTTATGGTTGGGATTGGATAAATTTTGGTTGTTGGGTTGGTTAGAAAATTGGCTACGTAGTTATTTGCCAACTAGGATGCCACATATACCACTTTCTATAGATATATCTCCTATAAATAGAAATAAATTAATATATATATAATATAATATATATATATATATATATATATATATATATAATATATAAGCATGGGAATATTTGGGTGTACTACATGCCTACATGTGTTTGGGTTGGGTTTGGGTCTAGTTCTAGTCAAAAGGAAACAATTTTACGGTAACCGTAATTCTAGACGTTCGTCAATATTTTTGGAGCATGGGAGAGATCAAATAAATGCAACATATATGTTCCAACTATATTATACTCAATCAAGATTAATATTATAAATTTTTTTGGAACGAAAAATTTCGTGCATTGCTCATAATATCAAAGTCATGACAAAGTGTCATATATCTAAAAGAAGGTTTTAAAAATTTATTACTCTAGTCTATTAAATAAATTAATTAAAAAATACCAAAATAATCTAATTCAAAATGAGGGGGCTTACAATCTTCAATAACATATTTTTTTTTCTCCATTAAAATTCAAGCAATATAATCATGAAGTCAAATCGCTTTTGTTATTTTACAAAGTCCTAAAAATTTACTTCATCCTCACAGCTTAAAATTTTAAAGTAAATCTTTGAAATTAAAATTTATCTTCAAAATTTTAAAATCCAATAAAATTTCTTTTTAAATCATACTCTTAATTACAATCTAAAATTATTTTCTCAAAATTTAAATATCATTTACAAATGTCTTCAAAATTTTAATAATTCAATCCTTCAAATTTAATTTCATATCCAAACTTAAAAAAATCAAATACAATCTTGAAATTAAAAAAAAAATTATTTCCATCCTTGAATTTTTTTTTCTCATATTGTAGTCATTTCTCAAAATTTTCTAATAATTTGATTTGTCCTTATAGCCATAATTTGTCTTGTCCTCACCGCCATTACGTATATACGAATTTTTTGTATTTAAATTATTGGTCATCCTCAAACATCAATTAATGAGTCAATCCTAAAAATTTTAACGTTAAAATTAATTTCTCAATTTAAATCTTACTAATGCATATCTCATGAATAAATTTAAAAATTCAAAGTCTCAGTATCAAAATTTGAATTCGAAATCTACTCCATCAATCGTATCTCCAAATTATTATTTTTTCAAATTTTGAATTCAAATTAAGTCCTTAAAAGGCAATTCTATAAGTGATAAAGTCAATCATTATATTGTTATTCCTTTGTTTAATCCAACCCATAAATCAATTCTCAATATGATATTGAACTCCTAACACTCAAAACCCTCAATATTATCCTTTAATTCCTTGAATTATATCTCAAACTTTTAATTAAAGTTTTAAATTTAAATCTTCAAAATTTAACCACTTCAAGATTTAAACTACTCAAATTTAAATTAAACTCAATTCTCACCTTTAAAATTTATTATTATTCTACTCATTCAAATTTCTTTAAAAATTTTAAAATTAAATTCATAAGATCCCAAGTACTCAAATTCTTAAACTTAAATTTAATTCAAATTTTCAAAAATATAAATTGAATCCAAATCTTGTATACCACTATCTATGATGTTAATCTTCCAAATTTGCTTAAAATTTAAATTTAATACCCCAATACTCAAAATTATAAATCCAATCTCCAAAATTCTATTCTCCAAATTTAAATTCCAAAATTCAAACCCTGCTATATTTAAGCCCTTCAAATTTAAAGAGAAATTAAATCCAGTATATCTTGGCCTTTCCAGAATTTAAAATTCAATCTTATCATATAATACCTTTAAATTTCATCCTCAAAGTTTGTCTCATTTCACCATTTTAAAATTCAATTCTCAAATAGCTTCTCCTCAATTTCTCAAATTTTTGAATAAATTTTATTTTCTCGAAACGATAATACCGGTAACTTAATCAATTTTACCCTCTATAACATCATTAAACTTAAGAATCATAAAGCTACCCAACAAAATAATTTATGTATGGCATATATAATTCTAGCCAACCTTCTAATATTAAATCAAATCCCCAAAATTTATAATATTTAATACAATATATCTTTATCTCATCAAAACTCAAAACTTAATTTAATTCTATCTATTCTTAAAATTTAAATCCAATCATAAGGTTTAAAATAATCTCATCTAAAATTTTAAATTCTAAAAATTGTTCCATCAAATTTTACTCCTCTATTTTTTTTTTCTTTATATAATCAACCATAATTTTTGCACCATTAATTCTACTTACCTTCAATTCAACAATTATCGCAAAACTTACTCAAATTCACCAAATATTATTTAACCTCTAAAATTTTCTCAAGGAAATGTAAATCTATTTTATCAAACTCTTCTCAAAATTTTAAAAGTTTAAATTCTATCATTTAAATTTTTTAATTTAAATCCAATTCCTCAAATCTTTATTCAGTAACTCAATCTCAATCATTCAAGTTTAAATCCAATTCTCTAATTTAAACCCAACCATTGCATATTCCCCTGAATAAATTTTAATTCAAATTATCATCCACAAAATTTAAATTTAAAACTATTCTCTCGATATTTTTCTTTATATTATTATTTTCCACACAATACTCAAACAATAAAATAATTACGAAATCTTGAAATTGAGATTCACCAATGCGCCGCCTCTTCATATCCTATATTTCTCAAATTTAGATTCCAAGTCAAATCTTATCAAAATCTTCAAATTTAAACCCCACAAAATTTAAATGTTGCAAGATTCTTAAAATCTAAATTTAAATTCATCACATAATCTCTTTTAAATTTAAATACAAATCCAATCATATCATAATCTTCAAAACTTATAGTTTAACAAAATCGTTAATGTTGTCATATCAAATTCTTTACTCTTTATTTAAATTAACGTTGATCCTTGAAATTTAAACTCTACAACATTTAAATTCATCCAAAATATTTAAATTTTAAATTTTAAATTTTAAATTTATTACATCATAATCGCCTTAAAGTTTTAAATTAAATAAATATCTAGCTCCTTATCTCATCATTTTTTTCTTAATTTAAAATAAAATATCCCCTTTTTTCAAATCACATAGAAGTTTAAGCCTCAAAGAACCAAAGTTGATAATTCTTATCTTCATCAATTGATTAACCTCCAAACCAATTTGTTAGTCGAGAAGCCTACCCACCTTAGATCAAACTATCTTATCAAAACGTAATATTATATCCTTACATAAAATGACTCACATTCATCTAAAAGATTTATCTAATAGTACCCTATCACTTATAATCTTGACAATTGATATAGTCCACCTTGGTTTAGGTTATTACTGATAATGCCCTTAATTTATTCTATTTCTAACATCTAGAATTCATCTACCATAATATTTTCTACTCAAGTACCCATCTTCTTACAAATATTCTACCAAATATGTCTTCTTCGTCTTGACGAGAATTTTGTAAAAAAGTTATCGCACACAAGTGTTCATCTCCCCGAGATAGGGAAAGACGAGAATCAATGAATAAGAGTTCAAAGAAAGTATGAATGAATATAATTTTGAGGTTCAAGGATGAAATTAGAATTCAAAGAAAGTTCCAATAGAAATTGTGGATTGAGATCCTAACAAACTTATCCTAACGCAGG
This sequence comes from Iris macrosiphon, assembly GCA_036927795.1. Lineage (NCBI taxonomy): Eukaryota > Viridiplantae > Streptophyta > Magnoliopsida > Asparagales > Iridaceae > Iris > Iris macrosiphon. The sequence continues at coordinate 133,601,876 of JAYESA010000007.1, forward strand.
CTCACTCGATACAATAACGCAACCAAAATAATTTAATCCGGACAAGCATGGCCACCACAAAAATATGTAACTTTCCAGTCCCAAAATACGTAGGACTAGGAATACGTAACATGCCAACTACGCATTCGACTAGACTCTGGTCTAACCCAAATACGTATACAATATATTATAATGGTCACTATCTAGATAATCCAGTAAATATAAATATCTATGTCTCAATCCATAATGAATAAAATACAGCAAGAATGGGCTACATGTGCTAAAGTCAGCCGCCCAGTAACACACTAGCTCGAATAAACTCGAAAAAAAATATGAGTCTATAAAAACTAGGCTACATCAGCAGACGAATCAAAAATATAAATGAATATCATGAATCTGGTAGAAATAATATAAGTACCTTGTACCAATTCCCACATAGCAAAGCTATCCAAATCAGCAACTCCAGGTAGGCTCCACAATGGTTTATGCTGCAAAACTAGCAATGGACCAGGTCTTCAGAAGGACGTAACATGGTACAAGAAAATAACAAGCCAGAAGTAACAGTATAATAAAACCATAATCCAAGGTAAACTACTGTAACCAACTATGTGACATGCAAATGAGAGTATAGACTCGTAACCCGGGCTGGTACTCACGGAAGATCACTAGGGACACTTCCGTAATCTAATAGTATACTCAAGGCTACGTGTGGAAAAACTAGGAGGAAGTTGTACATATATATATAATACCTTAGATTTCGCAAAGGGAACCTAAAGCCTAATGCACAATAAATATTAATAAGTAAAATATGCCTAGAGCACGATGAAGACTCTCCCCACCCAATGTAACCTCGCATCTCAATCAAGACACGCAAAGTCATGACCTCTAACTATCAGCACAAGTCATAGTCACTATGTATCACTATAATCATCAATATATCATGCATCTTGTAGTCCTATCCAGAGTCCAAGTACCTCGAACAAGTCAAGAAAGACTCTGTCATATGAATATCGTGTCCAGTGTCCTATGGTTGGATATACAAATAATGTTTGCACCAACATGGGTTCATAAATATGATTCTCTGAATACGTTACTCGACTCCACAGGGGATGTCGGTACCCGAATCTTGTTCGGACACAAAGTATCGTATAATGGCCCTAGGCTCAATAAGTACATCAACCAAGCCACACAAATATAATGTCTAATACATAAATAATATCGAATAAATAATTTAGAACTATAAATATCTTGGTAAGGTACACTTGCCTGGGTCCGCAGTATGTACGGGTAAAGTTGGTCCCGCGTCCACTCCTCCGGAATTTAATTGACTTAAATGCCAATTAAATACTTAAGGGTCTAATCATAAATTATTTTAATTATAACTTATTTATATAATTTTATTCTTTGACATGTACAACCAAGTCTAATATTATTCCTAACAACTTTGCTTACTTTTACAGGGTATCGGAACCTAGTTTCTTGATTTTTGACTTTCAAAATTTAAGTTTAAGTCCCCAATTAAAGGACATGAACATAAATCATATAATCTTGATTTAAATATAATTTATATTTATTTTAACAATTAATTTCCAGATTTGAAAAAAAAAATTAAGATTATGGCTACTTTAGGTTGACTAGTTTTGTCTGAAACTTGTTCGGGACATTGCCAGTCTATTAGTATGGTTTATATTTATGAAAATTATTTTATATCATATTATATTATGATTTAATCTCAGAAAATGTTCACCTCTTTATTCCATCCAAATTAAGCAAACAATGCCACAAAATCACCCAAAAACCTCGGTTAGTGGCCCTTAATTATAGGGTTCAGATTTAACATTAAAATAACAGAAAATAAATTTTAAAATACTCAATTTCCATCAATTAAAAACCTATTAACTCAGTTTTATAAATTAATAATAATTCTTGTAAACCCCCTGATTTTTTTTAGATTTAAATTTTTTAGATTTATTATTGGTATTATGTAATTATTGAGATTAAGGAAGAATTTTCATTAATTTAAGCTAATTAGAAAATATTATATTTATGGATAAATATTTATGTATATTTAATTAATTACAAATATTACATAGAAAATATATTTTGGGGTGTACAACTATTATTAAAGTATTATAGATTTTTCCTAAAATTATTTGGAGTTCAAACCTATTTTTAATGGCTATATATATATATATATATATATATATATATATACATATATATATATATATATATATATATATACATATATATATATATATATGGTTAATATATAATAAATAATAATAAAACTAAACTAAACCCTAAATCCTAAACCCAAACCCACACCAACTCACACCCGAAACCCACAACCCCCGACCCCTTCGGCTATAGTAACCGCCCACCCCAACTCCTAAAGTTCCTCTGTCACTACCCGATTCTAGAAAATAGGGTTATTTTCTAGAATCGGGTAGTGACAAGCATGGGTTGAGACTAGCATAGGCCACCACCAAAAATGTGTCACGGCCCGCACCCGAAAAATCGGGCATGAGTCGTGGGTACGTCTAGCCTACGCCGCATAATCGGTGGTAGAACACTGTAAAGGTTCGTTCTAGGTCACAATATCTATATCTCACAATGATCAGTCAATATAACCTCTCCAAAAGGAGGGCAACCATGCAATATATATGACTCAATCACAATAACTAGGGGAAGAGTAAAAGCACGATTAGATATCAACAACGAAACAAAGAGCAAGTACAATATCCAAATATACAGTCCAAGTCTAAAGTCTACAACATCACAGAAGCAACAAAATAATAAATACAGTCATCCAAAATATCAACTGGAAATAACCCAAGAAAACCCACCTTGCTAACTAAGGTGCTAGCGGCGTCTCCTCAACGGGCTCCTCCTCAAAAACAGGGTCACAACACTCCTCGACGCCCGACCCGTAGAATGTCGAACAAAAATCCTCAGGATCCTCTGGAAAAAATATGCCCAGTCAGGACTGGAGCGAAGTACATAACTCTGAAAGCAACTACAAATACATGGTAAGGTGTATATGACTAGCAATAAAAAATTATACAAGATGCACAGGAAAATAAATACATGGTGGAGCAGATAAAGTAGCAGCAATGTAAAACTGGAGAACAATACAAGTAGTAGAGAAGTAACTGTATATGAGAAAATAGGAATACTAGCTAAGTGCCTTGAGCACAAGTTCGTTATGTGATCGGCTTAGGTTGCACATAAATAATCTATGATAACTCTATTATACGTGAGTTGTATAACCGACATACACATGAATACTATTTGGCTTTGATCACATAACCAACTCCTACTCTCCTCCCCCACTAATACTCTTGGATCCAACCATGACACGCTACGTACATGATAAATAACTCGCGCACATGAAGGCGGGAGCACACGAAGCACATGATAGAACATGAGAATCAATACCCGAAGCACATGATGAAATACACGTGATAGAGTACCCGCTGAACACGGTAAGGGGATAATATCTCATGACGGGATCCACTAGTACCAGCTCATATAATAATGTGTCAGAATCAAGTATTACAGTTATAGAACAGGTGATATAAACGCTACCATGAAATAGAAATGATCAGAGGTAGGTACTCGCCTGACGTCCTGAGCAACTGATGAGGATCGAGATTTGGACTGGCATCGAAAGAACCTATTACGAAAAGCAAGATTAAACGGGGTTCTAAAGAGTTAAACTAATATAAAATAACTAAAAATAAGGTTCTAGGGTTATTCTAGGTCGAACGGGTCAAACCGATGAAATTTGGGTCAAAAAGTTAACCCGGGGTCCAAAAAGTCAACTCTGGGTCAAAACTAGGTCAAACGTTAACTTTTATGGTCAACGAGGGCAATTATGGTCAACGCTAGGTCAAACTAGGGTGCCCCTAAAATTCTAGGTCAAAACTAGCTCATTAAGCTAGTAAACCTTCAACCTCGCCTCCTCGAGATACTGGGATACCCTCGGTATCCGATACCTCGACCTAGGCTACGCACCCCGCCTATACCCGCTAAAACCTATGCTAGCACGCGTAAATATATATACCAATACATAAAAAAAACTCTTAACCTATTCCTAGGCAATTGCTCAAAAACTCTGCTCCGATACTCAATACCTTGGGTATCTCAAGGTATTGAGATACCTTGATATCTCAAGGTATTAAGATATCCACCCATCTCTTACTAACACTACTAACTAGCTAACTATCTATGCAAATACATATATACCTAGCTATATATCTAGGCTAACATATATATATAAACACATATGAATATTTACATAACTATATGTATATCACACACAAACACAATACATATAACCCTCATACCCATACTCATATATCTTACTATATATATATCTACTATGCTAAACTATCTATCTATCTATTTATCTATCTATACCTCTAGCCCTCTCTCTCACTCACTGCCTGCTGCTACTGCTAGGCCTGCAAGTGCCACACTGCGCCGCGCTGGCTGCGATCGCAGCAAGCTTCTGCTGCTGCCGGCTGCTACCGCGGCCCTGCTACTGCGCTACTGCGCCTGCAGCCACTACCGCTGCGCTGCTGCTGCTGCATCAGGATGCCGCTGCTACTGCATCAGGCTGCTGCTGCACTTTGCTGCGGTGGCTACTGCCACTGCCTTCTCCTCGCTGCACTACTGCGCTTCCCTCGCTGCTTCAACACTCCCCCCTCGCTGCTGCAACGCTCCCCCCTCACTGCTGCTGTAGCTCCCCCCATTACTGCATAGCTGCTGCAGCACTGCGCCACCTTGCTTAGCTGCTGCTGCCTCCAAACTGATGTTGTTGCCACTGCACATCTTATCTCCCCTACTGCCTCGTTCTCGACACACCACATGCACACACAATCATACACACATATATATACAAAAGAATATATATACATATATATATCTATACACACAACTATATATATATATACACACACTTACACATATGTATATAGGTACACACACATATATAATCACACACACATATATATATATATATATATATATATATATATATATATATATATATATATATAAACATACTACATATATATACACATACTCATATATATATACATACACACACACACACACACACACATATATATATATATATACACACAAACACTTATATATATATATATATACAAGCATATATATATAAATACACACACTCATATAGATATACAAACACACACACACACACACATATATATATATATATATATATATAGAAACTCATATAAATATATATAAACACACTTATATATATATAGAGACACATATATATATATTTATAGACACACACAAACACAACAACCACACCCACACCAACGCACGCCCAACGACCCCTATACCTATAAATAACTATAAATATATAAAATACAATTCGAGAACTCTACCACACACTCCCCGAAGCTAACCCAATGCGCGCACAAGCCCGAAACCAAGAAACTAAGTCGAAATGGCCATTCGGTCATTTCGACGAACACGTGGTGTGCGGTTCTCAAAACCTCGTAAAACGCACACCAAACCTACTCGGAATTGGCCTAAAATTTATCTACGGGTTCTAATCGATCTCTAGAACCTAGAAAAATACTAACTCGCAGATTCTAGGTCCATGGTAAAAATGCGCACGCACATAGAACCTACGACGATGAAAATCCCCAAATCGCCCAAATCTCTGCGACACGACCTCACGTGTCCGAACGGAGACACGTACTAACCCTCAAAACACCCGACAACGTCTACCTAGGTCCGTCTAACCTAGGCCATCACCCAAAATTGGGCCAATCTCGGATTTTACCCAAAATTGACACAAAACCTAATATCAAAGTCTCCAAACACAACCAAACTTGTTCTAACTTCCTTCCACGGGTAGCCTTAAGGTGTAGGAAGGTTCTAAACTACTAATTATACTATATAATAGCAACCACTAAGAGAAAAGTTTAGGTTTACCTCTTGGGAGTTGGAATCCCATGGCCAAAGTCTCCTAAACCCTTGAAATTACCACCCTCAAGCTTCCAAGCCTCCATGTCAAGCCTCTACACTAAATCTAGGCTCTAAACACCTAGGTTAGGGAAAAGCAAATGGTTAGGGTTAACACAAATGGAAGAATAGAAGAAGAAGAAAGAAGAAAGTGGAGACTGCTTACTTGAAACTTGTTGGAAGAAGGAAGAAGAAGAAAATGGAGAATGGAGAAGAAGAAGAAGGAATGAAGAAGAATGGGGTGGGGGTTCTGCCAGGTCTGGAAATAGAGGGTTAGGGCTGGCCATAAGCAATAGAAATAGGTTTCACTAAGTCAAATGACTAAAATGCCCTCTCCTTTAGTCATTCTAATTGGGATTTGGGTTTAGGGTTCCAAAAGCACTCAAATTAACTCCTAATCACTCCAACTAACTAAAATAAAATATAATAATAATTCTAAACCTAAAAATAGGTCTCGTAAGGGTGTTGGTTGGGTCGGACATGGGTCCACTAGGGTCTAACATGGGTCCAGACTAGCCAAAACCCTAAAACAATCTATAAAAAATAATACAACCATCAATTAAATATAAATATAATTAATTATAAATAATACACAATTTACTAAATAAAAAAACCCTATTTTCTAGAATCGGGTAGTGGCAAGCCTACCCTCCTTCAAATAATTTCGTCCTCGAAATTAAAAGACGAAACTAGAACAGGAATGCAAGAAAAGAAAAGAACCACATTTTTCTAGAATCGGGTAATGACATCCTCTCCCTGAACCCCCCCTGACTCCTCCTTTCCCATTCTGAAACCCCTTTCACTCCCTATATATACACCAACAGACCACCACCAGCCCTTCCCTCCATCCATACGAACCCTTTGTCACCCTCACTTTTCCAACAGGGATAGTTTGGTAATTTGGCATAGGTTTTTTTTATTTTTAAAAATATTATATTAAATATTGTGTATATTATAAATATTATTTATTGTATTATTTATTTATTGTTAGATGTTAGTATTTGATTTTGGACTTGTATTAGTGGACCTAAATAGTTTAGATTAGATTCATGGACCAACATTTAATTTTAGTTAGAATTGAGCCCAATAGTAAGCCCATTCATTAGGATGATGAATTAATTAGTCAAACCAATTAGCTAGAATATTTTCTCCTTAATTATTTCTTCATGACAAGCCCCAAAAAATATTTTGGACATTTTATAGTAGCTTGGAGGAGGGGTTATGGCCGACCACCTATTGGAGTGGGGAGAGACTCTCTCTCCTTATTTTTTATTCCAAATCTAGATCTAGAATTTCCCCTCTTCCAAATTTCTTTATTCCCATACCAATTTCTACTCAAATTTCTTCTTAATTTCTTTCCTATTCTTCATTGGAGGCTATTAGAACAAGGATCTACAAGGAGGAAGCAAGGATCTACAAGGAGAAATAAGGATCTACAAGGAAAAATAATGATCTTCAAGTTTGAGGCTCTTGACACTCAATTTAGGAATTTTATTGGGAATCTATCTCCTAATAGGTATAATTCAGTTTTTTCTCTCTAATTAGGTTCTAAATCTATAATTTAATTATTAGGAACCCTCCCATGTACTAAGGCTACCCATAGAATTTGGAATTTGGTTCATATGAGGCCTATGGAGAAAGTTATTAGGTGTTTTGTGTCAATTTTGGGAGAATTCTAAGATTGGCACATCTTGTATTTGTCAATAGGTCAATTAGACCAAATTAATACGTGTTTGATTGTTTATGACTTGTGTCGTATCCATAACTGGATATGTGTAGGCCGTATCCCGATAATTTGACGATACGGGTTGATTTGGTGGTTTTCTTCTGACACGAGAGTTTGAGCATGGCATATTTTGACATAGACACGTAGTTGAGTAGTTAACTCTTCATGTTGTTCAAAATTATTTTTTTAAACTTGCTTGTGTTCTTCGGAATACGTTTGGTTGTGTAGTGGAGCCGTATCGCAAGCATATCATAGAATGAGTATGATACGGGTGCAGTGCACTCCACGTGTTTATTTCCTTGTATTTTAATTCAATATAACTTGGTTAGAGCTATTGAGTGATATAATTGTAATTATATGATATATATATGTACATGTGTAATTATGTATATGTTCTATATTTTATTTTGATGGATGGGCATGAGAGAATGGGGAGTTCATATACATCACTAGCATGGTTATTATATGTATATATATATATATATATATATATATATATATATATATATATATATATATATGGATATAGATATATGTATGTGGTATATATAAATGTAGAGGTATATATATGAGTGTATATATATGTATATTTGGTATTCTGTTTATATATATATATATATATATATATATATATATATATATATATGTATCATGGGTGTGTGAGTGTCGAGTGTCAGTGTATCAGTGAGAAAGGGTCGGGTTGCTGGTATCAACATGCTTAGAGATGCAGTAGCAGCAACTAGCTGCAGCAGCAAGAACAGCAAGAGCAGCAGCTACAGCAGCTAGAGCAGCACGAACAACAAGAGCAGCAGTAGCAACAACTAACTGCAGTAGCAAGAGCAGCAGCTGCAGTAGCAAGAGAAGCAGCTGCAGCAGCTAGAGCATGTGCAACAGCAAGAGCAGCAACTGCAGCAGCAAGAGCATGTATAGCAGCAACTTAACATGTTGTACACTTGAGAAAGGGGAGGTTAGACTTGAACTTATAGCTCAAGTCAGTGTAAACTAGTTAGTTATATGTATATATATTGATAAGATAGCTAGTTGTATATATATATTGGTTGTTAGTAAGTTATATATATATATATATATATATATATATATATATAAGTTAGTATTATTTCTAGATTACCTTGTGTGATACCAAGGTAATGAGAGGTGATCTATCTTGGGTATGGGTATTAAGTATAGAGGTATGTTAGTAGGTAGTTAGTATAGTATTGTATAAGTTTAATGCATGTTAGTATATAGTTAGTTGTATGGGTAATTAGTTACTTGTTAGAATTTGAATTTCCATGTGATACCAAGGTAATATCAAGGTATTGATTTATGCTCTAGGTATTGAATTTATATATCAAGATGGGTGTGTAGGTGGTGTGATACCGCATTGGGTCAAGGACAAGGTATCCACTTAGCATTAGTTTGGCTAAGAGTATTATATTTTGTCATGTATATATATATATTATAGTATTTTTATATCTAATAACTTGCGTATCTTATGATACGGTATTTTGTTGGTATCCTAGTATCTTAGCATAGCTAGTACGTCCTAGTTATATAGTGTATGGACCCATTATCTTAGAGATAGACTCATACAACCTAGAAATAGCTTGTTTGACCAAGTTTGACTAGTTTGACCTAGAGTTGACCTAGTTTGTCTGTTTTGACTTAGAAATGGCTTTATGACCTAGAATTGAACTAGTTTGACTTATTTTTATTCCAAAACCTTGTATTGATACAATATACCATATATAGGTCTGTGTGACACCAACTTGGGCATTCAGAGACACACTTTGCTCTGGATCTCAGGTGAGTATATTTCTCTGTTAGTTTTTATTTCATAATAGTGTATATATCTCACCTTCTATAACTGTATACTTGATTCCAACACAGTGGTTTTACTGACTGGTACTACATGGATCCTATCAGGAGATATTTTCCCCTACCGTGTTCAACGGGTACTCCTTCACATATATTTTATCGTGTGTATCGGATATTAATTTATTATATTTCGTGTTCACACACTGCTCGTGTTCAGTGTGCTTATATTCGTGTATACACATGGCTCGTATTCAGTGTGCCCATATTCGTGTTCGTAACGTGTCGTGATTGGATCCATTGGTATTAGTTAGGGATGGGAGAGTAGGAGTTGATTTACTATAAAAAATTACGGGATTAGCGACGTTTTTAACGACGTCCAAATAAAACGTCGTTGAATTATAGGTATTTGCGACGTCAATATAAAACGTCGCAATACGTCGGTGATAGCGACATTTAGCGACTATAATTATTATAAATATATAATATGTCGCTAGGTAATCGGTAAATATCGCTAACTTTTTTAATTGTAGCGATGTTTAGCGATGTTTATGTATTTAAGTCGCAGTATATTATTATATCTACGACGTTTAGCGGCGTCGAGACCGACGTTGCTAATTTATTTCATATAGGGTTTGACGAATTTCTCTTCCCCCCATTTTCTTCGAAATCACAAAAATCCCCCCCCCCATCCTGGCACCCCACCTCGGCGACCCCCCTCTGGCCGCGTCCTCCCTCCTCCGGTGTGCTCCTTCCTCCGTCAGCTCCTCCTTCCTTCGGCTCCCCTCCTTCCTTCGGCGTCCTCCCCCCTCCGGCGGCTCCTCCTCCCTCCGGCGTTCTCCTCTCTCCAGTCCCCTTCTCCTCACTCGGTGAGCTCCTCTCTCTGTCTCCTTTCTTTGTCTCTCTCTCTCTCTAACATGACACAATACGACACGATACGACATGACACACACTAACCCTAACTAGTTCCTCTTGAATTATGGAACAAATTAAAGTTCATACTAGCACAATCTAGTTCCTCTTGAACTATAGAACAAAATAAATTTTTAGGGGAAAGGCTGTTAGTGTATTATATTGTAGTCATTACCACCATAGCACTGTTATGCTACTATCAAATCTTCCTATGTAGTTTTAGATACAAGTTGGGATATAACACAAACAGATCAAAATGAGTATTGCATAACATCAAGGGCTGACACATCCGAAAACTTTGTGTACCAGTCTTACCAGCCAAAATTAGAAATAATGTTGACACAAAAAATTTATGGCATAAATGACACTAAGGAAAAGAATAAGACAGCAGCTAATAATCAATATAGCAAGTAAACCTCAAAGTGTTTCTCACCATGTACATGCTATCTTTGGTTCCCCTTAAAAGCATCAAGCAATCCATATCAATTCCACAACGTAGCGCCATGTTCCAACAGTGGGTGTCGCAATTGGAGTAGGAGCAGGAGCGTCTCCTCTTCTATTAAGCTGTCTGAGTTTAGACGCAACCTTGCGTATCTGCAGCGTATATAATACGATATAGATCTTGACTCAAGGAGAGTCGTATACACGGAGACGGGAATGACTCTTCAAAGTCGAGACACGATATACGTTATTGGCTTCTTCTAGAACTCGTATCCAACTTGGGCTGATGCTTCTTGCTGCACGAGCTGTTGCATTGGCTACTGCAAAATACTAAACCTGTTGTTGAAGGATCTGCAGTGCACTGGCTCTGTTACTACTTTCTGAGTTTACTTGCTGCTGTGCATCCTTTCTGCTGTGCACTACACAATGTTGCTGTATAGTGATTCCTCACTGCTGCACTGTGCAGTACAACTAGCTGCTACTGCTATAAACTGCTGTATGCTTCCCCTTGTACTGTGGTAGCACAGAGCTGCACACTGTTCAGTTGTGCTCCCCCTTGATCACTGCCAAATGATGCACACTGAAAACTGTGAACTGCTCTCCTTAGTGACCCGAGCTCACTCAATCACTCAAACAACCATACTTGAAGGTAGCAGTGAGTATCAGTGCATGTACTATATTTAACGATGAGTATATATGCTAGGACTAGGAGTATCAGTGCATGTACTGTATTTAACGATGAGTATATACTTGAAGATAATTGTATATTCATTTTTACTGTAGAAGTATCTAGAAATGGATATGAATTACTATCTGCGTCATCGTTCGTGGATGTACAATCGTCATCCTGATGACATGTGCGGTGTGCGGGATAAATTCATTGAGGGTGTGTCATGACCCACACCCACTTTTCGGATACGAGTACGTGGCCAAGCCTAGCCTACGCCGCAGCATCGATAGTAGTACGCTGTCTATGATAACAATGGTCCATCAATCCAAACAGATAATATTTAATCACAAGTTCAAATCTATTACTCATTCACAATACTTACATAGTTTTACAAGATTCTCAATTTATAATTAAATCATAACTCGGGAACAAACTCGCTAAATATTAAATCCAAAGAAGTTGCTATACTATATAAATTCTAATATTGGCCTCCAAAAGCATCTCGATCTCCAACAAAATCTAATGACCAAGATAGCAAGTCACGTAAAAATATTTACCCAGTCAGGATGGAACAAGTATAATCCAATAGCAGTTACAGTTAATTAACAAGTACTATGAACAGTTAATAGTTATGAAATACTTGATGAGCATATAATAATGGAATAAGGTACATCATAGAGGAACATTTAAATAAAGAAATAATAAAAGACAAAAAAGAAGAACAGAGAAGCATGTAAAGACAAACATATATGTGAACTAGGAAACCTGTCATGCAAGTGTACAATCAGCAAGTATAGATTAATCCAGAATGACTGCATCTGACTAGTGTTTTGAAATACTAAGTTGACATGTGAACGGCTAGGGGTAATATCCGGCAAACCACATGTGTCGTGTGTGGCTGCTATTATTCCAGAAAGACCACGGGATGGAAAGAGAATGTTCACACGTCTTCTAGGTATTTTCTCGTTCGACTGGTACTTATGGATCCAAGTCCAGACAAGAATAATCTCAATAGTCCAGAAGATGTCAACAGGCCAAAAAATACATTAGTCCAGTAATTCATTAGTCCAAAAAAAGTCAATAGGCCTGAAAATATGTATCTCACAAAAATAAATCCATATAATACCAATCCGTGTATCCATCGTGTCAGAAATTAGGTAAAATAATACAATAAACATGCATCATAGAAAATATTAAATAATGAAAACTATCAGAGAATGTACTCGCCTGTGGTCCTTAGTTGGTACGAGTCAGAATCCAAGTCAAAGTCCAAATAGCCTATGTATTATGAATTTACCACGTCAAAAGATATTTTATTTAATTTATTTAATTCTAGAAAAATTACTCTAAAATTCTATTTTAATCTTATTATTCTGATTTTTAGGTTAATTCCTAAATTTTGTCCAAAGGAACTAAATTTTATCAACTCGAGACTCATGACACGCAAATCGAGGCGATCTGTTGACCAAAAAGTCAACCAACACAAACTCGACTTTTATGCCTGTTTTTTTTGTAGATTTCAGCATAAAAAATATGCTAGAATTTATGGCTCATCCGAATTCAAATTCATTTGGAAATTATTGCACATACCAAAATCGTATTGTGCAACGATGGTTAATTCTTAACCTAGAAATTCTACAGAATTAACAGTATATAAATATTTCGTATTAAATTCGGGGAAAAGCTTATGTCAATTATCTCGATATTAGCTTTCTGAAACTTGAAACAGTTTATGATTCTGATTCCTGGTTCTCCCGAATCACGAAAACACCGAGACGCATTTATTTTCAGACATACTGTGCTCTACGAATTTTTCAGAATTTAATATTCAGAGTTTTGTGAAACAATTTTATATATTTAGAAAACTAACCTCAATATGGTTCTAACGCAAAAAACTGGGCCACGTTTAGAGTCCGGAGCTATGAGTAATGACTTCTGGAAGATGTAGGAAATCCTAGATGACATCCCCTCAAATCTCTCTCTCTCTATAAAATAATAGGATAATTAAGGTTATTATAAAATATATATATATATATATATATATATATATATATATATATATATATATATATATATATATATATATATGTGTGTGTGTGTTGGCTGACATGCGGGTGAATGAAAAGTGATAGGCTGACACGTGTCAGAATCTGGTTGGATGATTTTGTTTATATTATTTATTTTTGATTTGTCTTTATCAAAATTTTATTTAAGTCATTTTAAATCAAAATAACTCAAAATAAACATTAAAATTAATCATAAAAATCTGAAAAAATTACAAAAAATATATTTTGAACCCAAAAACCCTAAAAAAATACTTGGGACAATTTTATGTTCATAGGTTTACTACTATAATTAGGAGAAGCTCTAAAAATTAGTTTTACCTATTAAATAAAAATAATATTAAAATTATTACAAAAATTCTGAAAATATTCCAAAAAATATATAATAATATTATAAATCCTATAAAATTATGTGGGTCCATTCTATATTCCTTGGCTTGCACAATAAATTCTAGAAGTCCTACAAAATTAGTTATTAGCCTAAATAACTCCCAATAAATGCTTAAAATACTCAGAAAATTCTCAAAAAATTGTAGAAAATAAATTTGATTATTTAGAACCTAAAATAAAAGTTTAGGATATTTTTAATTATATTTGTCACTAAAATAAATTCTTAAAAACCTTAGAAATTACTGTTACTAGTTTTTAATTTACCAAAAATTGTAAAAAAAATTCAATAGCCCCAAATTAACCTAATTACAATATTTAAGCTAGAATTTCTGGGTACGAAGGTTACAAGTCTACCCATCAAAAATAAATTTTGTCCTTGAAATTTAAAATTCTCGATTTTTTTTTGACCATCAAAATTTAAATTCAACAAACCATATAATCATGAAGTAAATCTATATTGTTATTTCACAAAATTCTCAAAATTCTAAAAATATCATATTCTTGAAAATCTTCAAATATAAAATCAAATTTCATTCTTATCATAATCTCCTCTAAAATTTTAAGTTAATAACTAAATACTCAAAAAATTTAATATTCAATCCTCTAATTGAAATCCAATCAATGCATATTTATAAAATTTAAAAATCTCATACTAATAATTTGAATTCAAATACTAATCCATTAATGATCTTACTCCTCTAATTTAAATCCTATCAATGCATATTTATAAAATTTAAATTCTTATCCCAAAAATTGAATTCAAACACTAATCCATTGATGAGCTTACTCCTCGATTCTTTTTTCACATCATACTCAAACAATATAATACTTACAAAATCTTTAAATGCAATATTCAAAATATAAATTTTAAATTTATATCTTACAGTCAAATAAATATAATGATAATCTTCTTAAATTCCTCAAAATTTAGTGACAAATCCAATCATATCATAATCTTCATAAAAATTTATGAATTAACAAAATCGTCAATTCTGCCATATTAAATTCTCAACTCTTTATTTAAATTAATGATTATCCTCAAAATTTAAAATCCTTAATAATAAAATTTTTTCTACCACCATCAAATTTAAACAATATAATCATGAAGTCAAACCACTATTGTTATTTAACAAAGTCCTTAAAAATTAACTTCATCCACATAACTTAAAATTTTAACGTAAATCTTCAAAATTTAAAATCTAATAGCATTTTTCTCTTAAACCAGATTCAGAAGTCATAACTCTTAAATATAATCTAACATTATTTCCTTCAAATTTAAATACCATTTATAAATGTCTTCAAAAATTTAATAATTAAATCATTCAAATTTAATCTCATATCCAAACTTAAAAATTAAATCCAATCTTCAAGTTTTAAAACTCCTCAAAAATTCTATCCTTAAAATTTGGAATATCATATTATAGTCATTTCTCACAATAATTTAATTTGTCCCCATAGCCATAATGTATTTTGTCCTCACTACTATTACGTATACGAATACAATGTTCAAAATACTTTAAAAAATAGTTTCTGCGGGTCGTGACACATTTTTAGTGGTGGCCCATGCAGGTCCCCATAGCCATAATCCCCGATAGTTTTTTAAAGTATTTTAAACATTGTATTTTGGATATTTAGTTTGATGACATGTGCGGTGTGCTGGATAAATTCATTGAGGGTGTACAGCAGTTCCTGCAGTTCGCCAAGGCGTTCCCTCAGTACATGGACGATACCAAAATTAAGTGTCCGTGTGTGAGATATCGTAACTTGAAATATCATCCAGAAGTGAAAGTTACATATCATTTGTACTCGAAGGGTTTCACGCAAAATTATTATCAGTGGACCGTGCACGGAGAACTTGTGTCTTTAGCATCAGAGTCGAAGCCTTATGTGGAGCCGTATATGGATGTCCACGACCACACTGCTTACGACGACGGGTGGGTGACCATAGTTTTTGATGTAGCAGGGACTAGTTTCGATCCGGACAATCATGATGCAGCTGAGGAGGCACCGAATACCGATGCTGCAAAGTTCATGGAGTTACTGAAGAATGCAAGGACTCTATTATATCCTGGTTGTGAAGATCATTCACCGTTGGATGTTGTTATAATATTGTTGAGCATCAAGTCCAATTTTAACATGTCGCAAGAATACTATAACCGAATGATGGATTTGATAATAGAGATCTTACCAGAGGATGCAAAGTTGCCTAAAGACTTCTACCGATCTAAGAGGATGGTGAGATCGCTCTGGATGGGATATGAGAAAATTGATGCATGTCCCAACGGGTGCATGTTGTACTACAAAGACGACAATGATGAAGATGGGTGCAGATTCTGTGGTACTGATCGCTACAAGGCTACTGGAAGAGGAAACTCTGTCGGTGCAAAGAAGCCTACCGATTCGATGCACTACTTGCCTTTGACGCCGCGGTTACAGAGGTTGTTTATGGTGAATGAGACTGCAGAAAATATGAGTTGGCATAGGCGAAAACAAATCGAAGGAGTATTGGATCATCCATCCGATGGAGAAGCATGAAAGCACTTTGATCGAGAGTATCCATATTTTGTTTCGGATCCGCGTAATGTCAGATTGGGGCTTTTCTCCACCGGTTTTTCCCTATTCGGACTTTTGGGCTCCCAGTATTCGTGTTGGCCTGTGATCGTCACTTCGTACAATCTACCGCCTTGGATGTGCATGAAGACTCCGTATATGTTCCTAACCGTTATTATCCTAGGTTCGAACAATCCGAAGAGGAACATCGATGTATATTTATAGCCTTTGATAGATGAGTTGAATCAGCTGTGAGAGTAGGTGCCAACACTTATGATATTTCCAAAAAGCATAATTTTTAGATGAGGACAGCACTTATATGGACCATCAACGACTTTTCGGCATATGGAATGTTATCGGGATGGAGCACTCATGGTCGTCTCTCATGCCTGTATTGTATGGACCATACTAAGGCTTTCCATTTGAAATACGGAGGCAAACTGTGCTTCTTCAATTATCATCAACAATTTTTGCCTAAGGATTATCCGTACCGGAGGAAAATAAATGCTTTTCGTGCGGGCGTTGTGGAGAAGGCCAATCCACCGCCAAGGTGGCCCGGATATACGATATGGAAAAAGGTAAAAGATTTACCAAGTGCTATCGAAGAGCCTGCTAAGGGGTACAAGTGTGACGGATTTGGTCGCATCCATAACTGGACAAAGAGGAGTATATTCTAGGATCTGCCATATTGGAGCACCAATCTGATCAGACATAACCTTGATATTATGCATATCGAGAAGAATGTGTTTGATAACATAATTAATACTGTAATGGAGGTAAAGAGGAAGACGAAAGACAATCTGAAGGCCAGGTTGGACTTACAAGAAATATGTAGACGTCCTGCGTTGTATTTGATAGAGGAGGGAAATAGAAAGTTAAAGCAGCCTAAGTCACTTTTCCCACTGGAGAAGGAGGATAAAGGGAGACTTTGTAGGTGGATTCAGGGTCTAAAATTTCTATACGGGTACGTATCGAACTTGAGAAGATGTGTCGACCTCAAGGAGAACAAACTGACGGGTATAAAGAGCCACAATTATCACGTATTCATGGAGAGGTTAATTCCGATTGTATTTCAAAATTTTTTACCGTAGGTCATTTAGGATCCATTGTCAAAGCTCAGCATATTCTTCAGAGATCTTTGTTCTACTAAGTTGCTCGTCGATCGTCTAGAAAAGCAAGAGAAGGACATTACGATAATACTATGTAAGCTCGAGAAGGTGTTTCCTCCTGGATTCTTCGACTCTAGGGAGCATTTGCCAATTCATCTTTCCTATGAGGCAAGTATTGGTGGTCCTGTTGGTTATCGGTGGATATACCCCTTCGAGTGGCATCTGAATTGCCTAAAGAGAAAGGTAAAAAATAAGGCACGGGTTGAGGGCTCTATTTGTGAAGCTTATGTTCTCGAGGAGATTACAAACTTTTGCTCGACATATTTCAAACCTCATGTTGCTACTAATAGAACGAGAGCTCCGAGAAATGACGAAAGATATCAGAAATCTAATGATGCAATACTCAAAGTATTCAATGCATCCGAAAAGCCTTCAGAGAAAATGAAGAAGAGATATTTGAATGACGACGAGCTAAGGGCTGCTCAGTTGTATATATTACTCAATTATGCCGAGGATAAAGTGGATAAGCTAGAGGGGTAAGTAATTAATACGTCCACGTTTATATCATCTCAATATAATAGTATAAACTACTATTATGCTACTAATTAGCGGTTGCTTCGTTGTTTTTTAGCACATATAATGAAGAGTTGAGGTCGTTTAGACCCTACATAATAGACGAAGAAGTAGAACAAGAAATAAGATGCCATTTTCCTTCTTGGTTGAGCGCATATGTATGGAGCTTGGTAATTACTTTTTTTTTCTGCACTTGCACAATAAATAACTTACTATCGCTACTTTGGTATTTAGGTCGATCGTCTAATAACACCCGAGACTGAATCTATTAGAACTCTAGCCGAGGGACCAATTACTGCCATCAAAATATGGCCAAGTTTCCGTGTGAATAGATTTAGGTTCAAGTCAACAAATGCTCCGATCAGAGACAGCCTTCTGGATCTTGATTTCACGAAAAATAGTTGTTTGTGTATCAAATCTTCGAACTACAAAGACGTTGATCCAGGCAATGATTTCTTTGGCATCTTATGAGAGATTTTGGAGTTGATATATAATTATGGCACAAAACCTGCTAAGATCATGTTATTCAAGTGTGAATGGTTCAATCTGATTTAAGATCAAGGTTAGAAAATTGACAAGCATGGCCTTGTAGATATAAACTACAAGCGTAGATATCAAGGCTACGAACCATTTGTCCTATCAAGTCAGGCTCAGCTCATGTACTTCACAATTTATCCTAGACGGGGGACAGCAAGGTCAGATTGGTGGGCAATATGCAAGACTAAAGCTAGAAATACCTTTGACATTGACGAAATAGCTTATCAGGAGGATGAGCTACCTCTTGTAACAAATATTGTAGATGTGGACTCAACGAAAGTTACTCATTACACGAGTAATAATGTAGAAGCTATAGAATTATCCGAAGTGGAAGACGAAGACGAAGACGAAGTAAATAAAAGTGAAGATGAGGAGGAAGAGGAAGAGGAAGAGGAGGACGAGGAAGGCAAATAAGATAAATTTTCTGAAGATGATTGAAAATAAAATATTTTGCCTGTAGAATGTACTATATTTTGACTGTAGAATATACTATTTTGACGAAAATATGTATTATATTTTGACTGTAGAGTGTACTATCCATTTAGACTTGTGACACCACTAGTTATTTACTATACAATTCTATGAATGCTGTGAGATATGCATAACATTTTGACTGCAGAATTTACTATATATTTGTGTATTTCTTTATTCATCATATGTTGTTATCAGGTATGACAGGACGACGCGGAGGGTTCGACAGGTTCTGAGCTAGACGGAGTGCTCCTCCGGTACTGCCTACTGTTGGTTCTGGATCCTCGTCGCCTATTACTCCAGTAAATCGATCAGTCACATCTCCGACTGCGACGACATTAGGTGGCATCACTCCTAGGACAATAGTTCCAGGCCTGATAGTACTCTCTCGTCCAACGTTCCTTCTACTGATGGAACCATGGAGACATATGAGCATATGGAGAAAGTCGAGCCGACGTTGTTCCAATATCAGCTAGATCCTCCATGCGCACCTCCGGAGGAGACGAGGACAGAGATTTGGGCCGACGGTATAATGTAAGTCAATTAGATGGTTTAGCATCATATATAAAGTATATTTCTTTATTCATCATATATTGACTTTTTTGATCAAAATAATTATCTCTGTATAGATATCGTCCATCATCGGTACAGAGACGCCTGGGCATTTTTCTGAGGAACAACTATGGTGGCCCTTGGTTTAACTACTCTGAAGCTCTGGAGGAAAGGATGGCGTTATGGTTTGTGCGACGTTATGGTTTGCGCACTTCAAGATAAAAGTATATTATATAAATCCTCTAATTTATGCATATAATATAACTTACTAAATTATTTATTGTAGCAAACGTATTTTTATCCTCCGTACCGCGCCGAGTTGATCGAGCAGATATTTTCTGCAGTTGTCGCCAAGCTTATTCGTGATGCTCTTGATGACCAGAAGGCTCGTGATCTCGTTGGAAAACCGATCCAAGCTTGGATCACGCTTGAGCAGTGGACTGCGATGAGGGCTAGATTTGATGATCTGAGATACAAGAAAAGGTCTGAGAAGGCCAAGGCGGCTAGGTGAAAGGCGGCAAAGTAGTGTGGTGGCTCGATTTCGATGACGAAATTTTTTTGTCGTTTGGTATATTTTTTATTTCAGATATATTATTTTAATGCAAGTACGATAAAATAGTATTAGGAAAAAATGTTTAATTTTAGTACTAAATAATATATTTTTAACAGGTATAGAGGGTGAGGATACAAACATGGTGACCATCTTCCTGGCCACCCATCGAAAGGGTGGAAATCTCATTGATGAGAGGGCCTCGCAGACCTATGTAAGTATTACTTTACTTTGTGTTAATTTTAGTATAACTTAGGCAATTATCTAGTATCAAAACTTTTCTAGGATGAGTATCTTAGGCTGCGTGAACGGGCGACTGCTAGTGTACCTACAGCGGGAGAGGCTGGTACTTTCTCGCAGCCCTCTCCAGCTCCGTCGGCGGACGAGCTGTGGGTGACCGCCGCTGGTAGTCTCCAGAGGGATACGTACTACGGTACGGGATACTATGGCGCCCTTATTGTGACGCAATCATCTAGGGCCTCCCGACAAGTGTGCATTCCCTACAGCCCTCGCAGTCGTCGGCCCAAGTCCAGGAGGCCGTTGACCGTCAGATTGCGTCTCTCCGTGACGAGTTGCTACGAAGGATAGAGGAGCAGCCCCTATCCTAGCCGCAGGTGAACGATGAGACGTTCATCGCATGATTTGATATGCTCGAGCGCAACATCATGGAGCTCCAGGATTTGACAGCTAATCTTAGAGCGTCGACGGAGCGCAGTGTGACGGAGCTGCATGCATCACAGCTGTCCATGGGTGAGAGGCTGACGATGATGCAGGATTCAATGGTTCATAGCAGTACGAGGCTGTTATCTATCATGGATTCATACAACCAGTGACTAGCAGAGTTGGAGCAGATACGTTCTCTTGGTGCTCCTATATCGACACAGACTCCACCGACGTTACTGCCTTCTCCATCGACATCGGTATCGATTTCACGGGAGCAATATGATCTGTTCTTATCCTTCATGCGTATCGGTGGTCATCCTCCTACAGATCTGCAGTAGTCCTAGTTAGGACCTTTTTTGATTGTTTGTGTTTCAGACCGTTTATTTATGAATATTTTTTATTTTGAGCCATTCAGACATTATTTCTTGTATTCTTTAGGACGAGGCTTTCAGACTCAGTTGTGTGGATATTTGCTGTATTCTTTACGACGATATTTTCTCATGATTCAGTTTATAATCTAAATATTTTATTTTCTTCAAATTTCATTATATTATTCATATTAAATATATGTTAATTTACCGGTGTTGAGTGTTTAACCGAAGGGGGTCGGCGAACCCAGCAAATTCAACAGAGGGTTGCACCGGGACTATTTGTATAAATTGTGAATTCATAAACTGCAGGAAGAATAGTTTGGAAATAATTCAATATTCATTTTTTTATTTTTTCACTGTATCTTTAGCGAAATTTTTAGCGATGTTTTGCGACGTCTACTCACCTCGCTAATTACGTCACTGAATATGTCGCTATATACGTCGCTAAATCTATCGCTACACACGTCGCTAAAAAAGTCGCTGTCCGTTTCAAATTGCTGACATGACAGTATTGCCAGGTCATAATAACATCACTAAATTAGTCGCACAACATCGCTAAATGAGTCGCACATACGTCACTATAAAAGTCGCTATTTACGTTGCTATTAACGTTACTATCAACGTCGCTAATTTAGTGACATATAGCGACAAAAATATATGTCGTTAATTGAGCAATATTGCGTCGCTAAACGTCATTGATATAGCGACGCATATACGTCGCTAGAAAATGTCAGAATAGCGACTTTTGGTCACGTTTTTCCTGCCAGCGACTAGTTTAAAGGCGACTTCAACAAAACGTAGCTAATTATGTCGCTAAAATTATTTAGCGACATTTTTTGTCCATTTAGCGATGTTTCTTTATGTCGCTAATTTGACTTATTCTTGTAGTGATTATGTGATCAAGCCCCAGTATATTCGTGTACATGTCGACTACATACCACACTTGTAATTGAGTTACCTTATTGTATTCGTATTCAACCTAAACCGATCACATAATGAACTTGTATTCCAAGGTACATTAGTTAGATTTCAGTTCTTCCTTTTTATTGCAGATATTCATATTGCTTGTTTTTTATTCTAGTACATTACTTGTTCACTCTAGTTCATTTCATTTTTTGACTAGTTATTTTGTATTCTTTTATATTATCTGTTTTATATGCTCGATTATGTATTTGAAACTACTTTTAGAGGTATGTACTTCGCTCTAATCCTGACTGTAGATATTTTTTTATCTGATTGGCTCATAGATAAGTGTTCTACATTCTACGGACCGCAGGAGGGCATACCATTAGAGGATACTCTTGTAGACCAGGAGGACTTAGTACCAGAGCCTGAGGAGGTTTAGTAGTATTTCTGGTGGACTTGTATTAGACTATTTTTGAGACTTTAACATGTATATATTATTTCAGACTCGTGGTTATATTGTGATTATTTTCCTTCATTATTCAATTCGTTCTCTATCTTCCTTAGTTGCTTTGTGATTGAGTATAGTTATATTTATGAGATACCATATTGTTCCTCCGTTTGGAGTTGAGATGATTGACATGTACCTTATATATATTGTGTGGGATGTTTAGATAGTAGAATTGACCCAGACAACGTTCTACCACCGATGCTGCGGCATAGGCTGGGCGTACCCACGTACTCGTGCCCAAATATTCTGGTGCGGGTCGTGACACCCTCCATCACCGTCGACCACCGTCCCGTGCCTCCACGAACAGCCGCCAAGAATTCGTGAGCAGCAGACCAAAATGAGGTACCCTTCTTCCCATCTCCTTTCTCTCTGTACAATAAACCAAACAATGAACCGTCGAATCCTATATGAAGATCACATGACCCCCATGAATCATGTTTAAATAGTTTAGTTTATCGTGTCCTGTGTCGATCAAATTTTTTGACACAAAATAGGAAAAAAATGACTTAGTTTTAGGAACATAAACTATTCCAGGTACGCGTGTTTTAGTCCCGTTATCTCCATTACGGTACTTGATGCTAAAATTTAACTTGAACAGATTTTTGAACAGCATAACATAATTTTAATCTCTTTAAACACTTTCTTTTAATTTGAATTATTATGTAATTTATTTAATGCTGAAATCTGTAGAAAACCTGATTTCATAAACCTAAAATTTCTCGAAACGGGGTACATCCTGCCAAATGAGGCAACTTTGTCGCATAAAGATTACACCGAAAGGTGTGTATCATCAACACGGATGTATGGGATTTTACAAAACTTGGTTTGGCTGTGCGTGCACACCGGAATCAACGCATATCCGTCAAAAAATACCGTATTGGTCTATTTTGACACCTTGTCATAACTTCGTGTGTGTTTGTCATTTCACAATAAAACTTGTGCCATCTGATTCGTAACATTACGCTGGTCCTGTGACTCAAGATTGGTTCAATTTTGAGAACGTTGACGAAACACCGCTTTGCGGGCCCAACGGATCCACTTGACAGGTGATTTCGTGACCGGCTCACCAGAATCCAATTTCGGATACTTTGTTGATTTTGTGCTATCGTTCTGAACTCGTAGACAGTAAGTTTGCTAAATTTGGAGAATTTTATCTCTGGCATATTTTTTGGTGTGAAGTGGGCCACATGTGGACCCCGCTTTGATCCAAAACTGTCAATTATGTCCCTGTATCTAAATTGGACTTATGGGTAGTCAATCCTAGCTATTTCAAATATTCTGAAAATATTGGTGATGTTTGTTTCTGCATCCTGAGATGTACGTGAAGATTCTACTTTCCCAGGAGTAGATGACGGATTTTGAACCCAGACAAGTGTACCTTGCCAAACTTGCAGTAGATCATGTTATATTAAATGCTTGTGTTTCTTTTTATATATTCTTGCTCAACCTAGGACAGTGAGACGTTGCTTAGCGTCCGAACAAGATTCGGATGTCGACGCGGTACGCGGACTCCAGTAACGTCACTTAGAGAGTTGATATCACGATCCTATTTTTACGTGCTTGCTTTACCAAGTACGATATACCGTAGGACACTTGACACTATTTCATATGACAGAATCTTTCTTGAGTTATTTATGGTGATTCTATGTTGGCTTACAATATTAGTGATATGAGACTTGCATATTATATAGATACCATTATGACTCGTTGTACTAGCTAGAGGTCATTATCTTGCGTATTATGGACATGAGTCATCGTGGACATAAGACGTGAGGTTACATTGGGTGGGAAGACACACAATATAATACTACAGGCTGATTATAATTAAATATATATACTATACTACTGGAGGTGCCTTAGACTCTGTCTCAGATCTTTAGCACATATACTGGACTACGTAAAATTATATGCTGCTATAGGCTCCCCGACACAGAGCCTGTAGTGGTTTCAGCTTGAGTATGAGTGATGTCCTCACGTGCATATCACTTAGATGGTTACAGTAGTTTATCCTTGAGTATGTGGCATTATACTGTTTTACTTTGGCATGATATTTATTGTACCTTGTTACGTCCCTCTGAGGACCTGGTCCCTTGCTAGTTTCATAGCAAAGATCGTTGTGGAGCCCGCCTGGAGTTGCTGATGTGTGTTACTTTGTCATGCGGGCATAGGTGCCAGGTACTTATATTATTTCTACACGAGTTATGGGTATTTACATATTATTGTTTATTCATCTGCTGATGTAGCCTAGTTTTATAGACTCGTATTCCTTTCTCGAGTCTATTCGAGCTTGTATGTTACTGGACGGCCGACTTTAGCACATTGTCACGCCCCAGTCCCAAAATACCGTGGGACTAGACACGTGGCAATGGCCAGCAGTACGCACCGATGGACCAACTCAATATAATGGATCCATCAGGGCATACTTAAGCTGTAAAACAAGTCTACGACAATTATGGTACAACTAATCTCATCCACACAGGATATAAAATATGATCCACAGAATAAATAAGGAATGTAAATCATCAGCAAGTCTCACAAAGTACTTCGGGGAACAACCCGATAAATATCTAGTACAATGGTTCATCTGCCCAGAAAATAAAAGACTGAAAGAAATAGATGAAAGCTGAGCATAAACATGGATGCTCAAGAGAAGTCTTCAGCTAAGACCTCGTCCTCGGATGGTGGTACAGCTCCTGGATCAGCTCCTCCAGCTGCAGTCCCGTATACCTCGGGATAACCACGTCTGCAAAATCTGGGGACAAAAATCCGGATCCAGGTCCTCAGGGGACATAGCAAGGTACAAGAAAGCTCATGCCAATAAATAAATAAACAGTGCAGCAAATAAATAACTAAATGAAACAATGGGGTAGATATGTAACCATCTAAGTGAAATACAAGTGAGAGCAGCACGAATACTCAGGCTGAGACCACTACAAGCTCTGTGTCTGGGAGCCGGTAGCAGCAATAACTATGTGTTTTACTATGTGTTTACTATGATTTATATATATATATAATCAGCCTGTAGCCTGTGTGTCTCTCCCCACCCAATGTAACCACGCATATCATGTCCATAACGTCTCATGTCCATGTCAAGCGCGATCATAGCTAAATGCAACAAGTCATAAAGTATATAGAATCTAAAATCTATGTCAAGTCCTGTATCCTATACAGAATCACCACGAATATCTCGGGAAAATCCTGTCTCATGAATAGTGTTAAGTGTCCTGGGTCATAGGGTACTTGATAAAACAAGTACGAGAATATAAAGTGTCACGAATGTCCATCTCTAGATGACCGTACCCAACACTGCGTACAGTGTTGGCACCCGACTGATAATCGGACGCTAAGTATGTCACACGGTCCTAGGTTGAGCATGCACAGCAATATATACAAAGCAAGAAAAATAAATAACTAAGCTGCAGAGTTTGGCAAGGTACACTTGCCTGATGTTTGAATATCAACTGTCGTCCTGGTATCGGTGGATCCGGTAGGTACTACTCCGAAAGCTGTAATAAATATCACCAACAGTCTCAGAAGATGTTAAATAGCTGGAAATGCCTATCCTTACGTCCAATTTGGACACAGGGGCAAAAAGGTCATTTTCGGGCCAAAGCGGGTTCCACATGTGGGCCACTTTGCTCCGAAAAACGTGCCGAGGGTAACAGTCTCTAAATGAAATAAACTATGGGTCAAATAACTCTAAATGTCAATACGATCCCAACGGTATGTCCAAATTTGGATTCCGATGAGCCGAACATAATTTGGTCCAAAAAGTCAACTGTGGGGCCCGCCAATTGGCAATCTGGTCAACCGTCTCAGAAATGCGTGAAAATTGGGTCACAGGACCAGTGTGTTACTACGAGTCCAGTGATGTAAGTTTCGTCGCAATCTGACAAGCGTGCACAAAATACTCGCGAGTTCCATAAAAGTGGCGACACGGAATGCGTTCGCGGATACGGCCTGATTCCGGCGCGCACACGCGTCCAAATCAGTCCCCACAAATTTTCACGTGTCCCGTTATGCTGCGTGCACCATTCGGTACACTTGGCATACGGCGGGGCGGTCCCGTTTGGTGGGGCGCGTTCCGATCTCCAACTTTTAGAAAATCGGAAAAAGTGGGTGCGCGCAGTTTTGTGACGAATACAATTTTGTCCACAGCAACTAATAGCACAAAGTTATTATACAGAAAATAAACTAGGTCATGTAATCTACAGGTATCAAAAAGAATCGTCGAATTCGGATCTCTGTGGTGGGAGATACTAACTCGACAATATGGGTGGTCATCCCAAGTTTCTGCGATTGCAGAATTCTGTCTGCTCGCGCTGACTTGGGCGCTATTTTTTACCTAGGGGCACTCATTTTCCGAGGTTGACTATAAAACAGATATTGGAGAGGGTTGAGGGAAGATCATACCTATGAAAACGGAACAGCGTTTGGTCAAGCGAGTCAACGGAAAAACACGCCGGAGCGAAGGTGCTTCGAGTGATAAACTGCAGTCCGCGATGTCGGCGTCGACGGGGTGGTTGGATGGCTTGGGGAGGCTTCTCTGGCTGCGGTGATGGCTCTAGATGGGAAGGAGAAGTCTGGAGTTTTAGGTTAGGGTTTTGGAGAGCTAATATATATATGTATATATATATAATATATTAAGGGAGAGAGGGATGTTGGATCGGATTCACGGCGCTGAAGTAATAGTCACAGGACCTAATTACTATATTGGACGGGTCTGATGACTTGCAAGTGCGGCTCTAAGTATTTTGCTAAGAAGTTCCTGCTGTAAGGAAGAGTATTGTGTTATCATGTTATTGTTATTATTATATTATTATTATTATTATTATTATTCTATGCTTATTTAATTATTTCTTTTTCCTTTCCTTTCTTTTATTAAAAACTATATACATATATAATTGTATATATATATATATATATATATATATTCACACATAAGAAAATTTATATAATAGGGTATTGCACATCGTTTGGCTAGCAACTGCTCAAGGGGTCTCCTACATGGAATAAATTCCGAAAAATTTCTGATGGTCCCACAAGTCATCTAAGTGCCCGAACACCTAACATAAAAATTAAAAAAAAACTATTTCTCCTATTTGGACCTAATTACTACAATTTAGTTAATAATTAATAATAAAAGGATATTTATGATTTTCTAGGAAGGGGTTTTACATTGCAAAAACCATGTCACGCCCCAGTCCCAAAATACCGTGGGACTAGACACGTGGCAATGGCCAGCAGTACGCACCGATGGACCAACTCAATATAATGGATCCATCAGGGCATACTTAAGCTGTAAAATAAGTCTACGACAATTATGGTACAACTAATCTCATCCACACAAGATATAAAATATGATCCACAGAATAAATAAGGAATGTAAATCATCAGCAAGTCTCACAAAGTACTTCGGGGAACAACCCGATAAATATCTAGTACAATGGTTCATCTGCCCAGAAAATAAAAGACTGAAAGAAATAGATGAAAGCTGAGCATAAACATGGATGCTCAAGAGAAGTCTTCAGCTAAGACCTCATCCTCGGATGGTGGTACAGCTCCTGGATCAGCTCCTCCAGCTGCAGTCCCGTATACCTCGGGATAACCACGTCTGCAAAATCTGGGGACAAAAATCCGGATCCAGGTCCTCAGGGGACATAGCAAGGTACAAGAAAGCTCATGCCAATAAATAAATAAACAGTGCAGCAAATAAATAACTAAATGAAACAATGGGGTAGATATGTAACCATCTAAGTGAAATGCAAGTGAGAGCAGCACGAATACTCAGGCTGAGACCACTACAAGCTCTGTGTCTGGGAGCCGGTAGCAGCAATAACTATGTGTTTTACTATGTGTTTACTATAATTTATATATATATATAATCAGCCTGTAGCCTGTGTGTCTCTCCCCACCCAATGTAACCACGCATATCATGTCCATAACGTCTCATGTCCATGTCAAGCGCGATCATAGCTAAATGCAACAAGTCATAAAGTATATAGAATCTAAAATCTATGTCAAGTCCTGTATCCTATACAGAATCACCACGAATATCTCGGGAAAATCCTGTCTCATGAATAGTGTCAAGTGTCCTGGGTCATAGGGTACTTGATAAAACAAGTACGAGAATATAAAGTGTCACGAATGTCCATCTCTAGATGACCGTACCCAACACTGCGTACAGTGTTGGCACCCGACTGATAATCGGACGCTAAGTACGTCACACGGTCCTAGGTTGAGCATGCACAGCAATATATACAAAGCAAGAAAAATAAATAACTAAGCTGCAGAGTTTGGCAAGGTACACTTGCCTGATGTTTGAATATCAACTGTCGTCCTGGTATCGGTGGATCCGGTAGGTACTACTCCGAAAGCTGTAATAAATATCACTAACAGTCTCAGAAGATGTCAAATAGCTGGAAATGCCTGTCCTTACGTCCAATTTGGACACAGGGGCAAAAAGGTTATTTTTGGGCCAAAGCGGGTTCCACATGTGGGCCACTTTGCTCCGAAAAGCGTGCCGAGGGTAACAGTCTCTAAATTGAACAAACTATGTGTCAAACAACTCTAAATATCAATACGATCCCAACGGTATGTCCAAATTTGGATTCCGATGAGCCGAACATAATTTGGTCCAAAAAGTCAACTGTGGGGCCCGCCAATTGGCAATCTGGTCAACCGTCTCAGAAATACGTGAAAATTGGGTCACAGGACCAGCGTGTTACCACGAGTCCAGTGGCGCAAGTTTCGTCGCAATCTGACAAGCGTGCACAAAATACTCACGAGTTCCACAAAAGTGGCGACACAAAATGCGTTCGCGGATACGGCCTGATTCCGGCGCGCACACGCGTCTAAATCAGTCCCCATGAATTTTCGCGTGTCCCGTTATGCTGCGTGCACCATTCGGTACACTTGGCACACGGCGGGGCGGTCCCGTTTGGTGGGGCGCGCTCCGATCTCCAACTTTTAGAAAACCGGAAAAAGTGGGTGCGCGCAGTTTTGTGACGAAAACAATTTTGTTCACAGCAACTAATAGCACAAAGTTATTATACAGAAAATAAAATAGGTCATGTAATCTACAGGTATAAAAAAGAATCGTCGAATTCGGATCTCTGTGGTGGGAGATACTAACTCGACAATATGGGTGGTCATCCCAAGTTTCTGCGATTGCAGAATTCTGTCTGCTCGCGCTGACTTGGGCGCTATTTTTCACCTAGGGGCACTCGTTTTCCGAGGTTGACTATAAAACAGATATTGGAGAGGGTTGAGGGAAGATCATACCAATGAAAACGGAACAGCGTTTGGTCGAGCGAGTCAACAGAAAAACACGCCGGAGCGAAGGTGCTTCGAGTGGGAAACTGCAGTCCGCGATGTCGGCGTCGACGGGGTGGTTGGATGGCTTGGGGAGACTTCTCTGGCTGCGATGACGGCTCTAGATGGGAAGGAGAAGTCTGGAGTTTTAGGTTAGGGTTTTGGAGAGCTAATATATATATGTATATATATATAATATATTAAGGGAGAGAGGGATGTTGGATCGGATTCACGGCGCTGAAGTAATAGTCACAGGACCTAATTACTATATTGGACGGGTCTGATGACTTGCAAGTGCGGCTCTAAGTATTTTGCTAAGAAGTTCCTGCTGTAAGGAAGAGTATTGTGTTATCATGTTATTGTTATTATTATATTATTATTATTATTATTATTATTCTATGCTTATTTAATTATTTCTTTTTCCTTTCCTTTCTTTTATTAAAAACTATATACATATATAATTGTATATATATATATATATATATATATATTCACACATAAGAAAATTTATACAATAGGGTATTGCACATCGTTAGGCTAGCAACTGCTCAAGGGGTCTCCTACATGGAATAAATTCCGAAAAATTCCTGATGGTCCCACAAGTCATCTAAGTGCCCGAACACCTAACATAAATATTAAAAAAAAACTATTTCTCCTATTTGGACCTAATTACTACAATTTAGTTAATAATTAATAATAAAAGGGTATTTACGATTTTCTAGGAAGGGGTTTTACATTCTACCCAACTTATAAAAATTTCGTCCTCGAAATTAAATTAGGGTAGGGCTCTCTTTGTCAAGTCCCACTTGATTACAGTCTAAGAATTTCTCTCAAGTGAACATTGCGGTCTCTACCCAACTTAGATTTTACCCATCTATCATCCAAGGCTATACATCCAAGAAAGCTATGCCCCAAATTATGTTGTTGAATCCTCAAGGTTTTTAACACCAAACCTATCACCTATGATATTCCCTTAATCATATAAAAAGGGTAGCAATAATGTGACCGGCCTGTGGGGTATATCTAGTACTGTCTATATATCAACTTATACCAAGCACGAGGTTTCGCCTTTCCGAAATAAGAGAAGACGGAGATCAATAAATAAGAGTTCAAAGGTGAGATAAACAGAATAGAAGTATCGGGGTCAAGGCATTTTAAGAATTCAACTGGAAATCGTCAAGCAGTTGTAGATTAAAATCCTATTCTGGTAATCCTCTGTTCGCATGCTCGTATTAGTACAGTTATGTAACCGATACGATATGTCAGACATGTCTAGGGCAAGTACATTCGTCTACTAATAACTACATATCTCAATCCACGTAAAGTAGCGTTACGAAGGGCGAATCAAGCGCACTAAGATTTGCCAGACCTTAATACACTGATTCTGAGATGTATTAGTGTACATGTCCACTAATACATATGTCATGAACAAGCTCGATAAAGAATGAGCTTGCAAAACTAGGCAATTAGAATAGCAGCATAAGTCAAGTACAGCAATTTAAGTACGCTAGATGATGATGGAAGGAGGTACAAATTATTCAAGTTCACAAAACAAAAACAAACAAGCAACCATAATAATAACAGACTCTACCATCTCTACAGTTATCATACAACCTCCTTGTCTAAGTCGTTAGTCGACAAAATAGGGGCAAGGACCTCTAAATTCTATAGTCTGAATAAATACTATCTTCTTATGCAAGTCTAAAGTTGTGTCACCCTAGTTCACTTCATCAATGGATCAAATAGGGCTAAGTGGTACTATGTTGTAAGGCTTACTACCCAACTTAAAACAATAAACTAATACTGAAATTGTTTTAAGGATACCGTAGAAACTCTTGTTAAGGTCTACGAGAAGGGGTCTTGGTACCTATTAGGGTATCCTCCTCTATTACATAAGTCATGGTCGTCTTAAGCCTTAGTCGTAGTGCTTATAGGACAAGGGTCGATGGTGAGGATAGAAGAGTTACTAGCCGTTAAGGGAAAAATGATCTATATTGTATCGAGGTGGGGGTACTATTACGCGATTTAATGCTAAGGGATAATCATCGGATCACCATCTACAAGATTAACTCAAACTTATCAACTCTAACTACCAGGCACCAATTTTTAAATTCAAGACTACAGCTATAACCCTAGCAAACTATGGGTCCTTAATAAGGAATAAAATTACTTGGCCTACTATCAGAAGCGTCAGATGGCACGAGTTGAAAGATGAAGAGAAAAAACGTAATCAGCCGTCGCAAAATAGCGAGCGCTATGGTCGCAGGGAAACAATATAAAAATAAAGATAGAGGGCTCTAGATAGCATCATGGTTCTCTAAGGGGAGTGGGGTGTTGGTTGCTATGTTTGAGGTATGATTAGGAAAATGCTCTATACATTGCTCTTAGCTCTCTAAGGTACGGTCTGCTTATCTCAAGACAAGAACCTATATCCTAATGCTATCTCACTATGCATATTAGGTTCAGTCCTAACTTTCGATCTCGGATTTCTATTGGTTCTTCAAGACTGGGTCAAACACTAGGGTCAAACATTATGGTAAATTTTCTAACTAACTCTAGTAGTGTCTATACTACCCTCAAGTCTTCATAATTCATCAGGGGGTAATGGTATACCGATCCTAGAGATGAGGAATTCTAGAGTTCACTAGATATTCTAGACTTAGTGGAGTGTCAATATTCTAGCTGCACTCTTAATAGGAATGTTACCCTACTGATCATCTAACAACAGGAAATTATATATTCTAAGAGAGGCTATACGCAAGAAATTAATAGGAAAGCACATGAATCAAGCAGGATGCAATTTATCCGAATGGAATGGATTGGAAGGAGGATGAGTCATAGTCAGTGTGGATGAGATCCTATACTTTAATCCTAGTTATTATTGCAGGCTTGCTCGGTCCCTAAGTTAAAACAGAACAATTTAGTCGTAGACCTGCATGGGCCACCACAAAAACCATGTCACGCCCCAGTCCCAAAATACCGTGGGACTAGACACGTGGCAATGGCCAGCAGTACGCACCGATGGACCAACTCAATATAATGGATCCATCAGGGCATACTTAAGCTGTAAAACAAGTCTACGACAATTATGGTACAACTAATCTCATCCACATAAGATATAAAATATGATCCACAGAATAAATAAGGAATGTAAATCATCAGCAAGTCTCACAAAGTACTTCGGGGAACAACCCGATAAATATCTAGTACAATGGTTCATCTGCCCAGAAAATAAAAGACTGAAAGAAATAGATGAAAGCTGAGCATAAACATGGATGCTCAAGAGAAGTCTTCAGCTAAGACCTCGTCCTCGGATGATGGTACAGCTCCTGGATCAGCTCCTCCAGCTGCAGTCCCGTATACCTCGGGATAACCACGTCTGCAAAATCTGGGGACAAAAATCTGGATCCAGGTCCTCAGGGGACATAGCAAGGTACAAGAAAGCTCATGCCAATAAATAAATAAACAGTACAGCAAATAAATAACTAAATGAAACAATGGGGTAGATATGTAACCATCTAAGTGAAATACAAGTGAGAGCAGCACGAATACTCAGGCTGAGACCACTACAAGCTCTGTGTCTGGGAGCCGGTAGCAGCAATAACTATGTATTTTACTATGTGTTTAATATGATTTATATATATATATAATCAGCCTGTAGCCTGTGTGTCTCTCCCCACCCAATGTAACCACACATATCATGTCCATAACGTCTCATGTCCATGTCAAGCGCGATCATAGCTAAATGCAACAAGTCATAAAGTATATAGAATCTAAAATCTATGTCAAGTCCTGTATCCTATACAGAATCACCACGAATATCTCGGGAAAATCCTGTCTCATGAATAGTGTCAAGTGTCCTGGGTCATAGGGTACTTGATAAAACAAGTACGAGAATATAAAGTGTCACGAATGTCCATCTCTAGATGACCGTACCCAACACTGCGTACAGTGTTGGCACCCGACTGATAATCAGACGCTAAGTACGTCACACGGTCCTAGGTTGAGCATGCACAGCAATATATACAAAGCAAGAAAAATAAATAACTAAGCTGCAGAGTTTGGCAAGGTACACTTGCCTGATGTTTGAATATCAACTGTCGTCCTGGTATCGGTGGATCCGGTAGGTACTACTCCGAAAGCTGTAATAAATATCACCAACAGTCTCAGAAGATATCAAATAGCTGGAAATGCCTGTCCTTACGTCCAATTTGGTCACAGGGGCAAAAAGGTCATTTTCGGGCTAAAGCGGGTTCCACATGTGGGCCACTTTGCTCCGAAAAGCGTGCCGAGGGTAACAGTCTCTAAATGGAACAAACTATGGGTCAAACAACTCTAAATGTCAATACGATCCCAACGGTATGTCCAAATTTGGATTCCGATGAGCCGAACATAATTTGGTCCAAAAAGTCAACTGTGGGGCCCGCCAATTGGCAATCTGGTCAACCATCTCAGAAATGCGTGAAAATTGGGTCACAGGACCAGCGTGTTATCATGAGTCCAGTGGCACAAGTTTCGTCGCAATCTGACAAGCGTGCACAAAATACTCGCGAGTTCCACAAAAGTGGCGACACGGAATGCGTTCGCGGATACGGCCTGATTCCGGCGCGCACACGCGTCCAAATCAGTCCCCACGAATTTTCACGTATCTCGTTATGCTGCGTGCACCATTCGGTACACTTGGCACACGGCGGGGCGGTCCCGTTTGGTGGGGCGCGCTCCGATCTCCAACTTTTAGAAAACCGGAAAAAGTGGGTGCGTGCAGTTTTGTGACAAATACAATTTTGTCCACAGCAACTAATAGCACAAAGTTATTATACAGAAAATAAAATAGGTTATTTAATCTACAGGTATCAAAAAGAATCGTCGAATTTGGATCTCTGTGGTGGGAGATACGAACTCGATAATATGGGTGGTCATCCCAAGTTTCTGCGATTGCAGAATTCTGTCTGCTCGCGCTGACTTGGACGCTATTTTTCACCTAGGGGCACTCGTTTTCCGAGGTTGACTATAAAACAGATATTGGAGAGGGTTGAGGGAAGATCATACCTATAAAAATGGAACAGCGTTTGGTCGAGCGAGTCAATGGAAAAACACGCCGGAGCGAAGGTGCTTCGAGTGGGAAACTGCAGTCCGCGATGTCGGCGTCGACGGGGTGGTTGGATGGCTTGGGGAGGCTTCTCTGGCTGCGGTGACGGCTCTAGATGGGAAGGAGAAGTCTGGAGTTTTAGGTTAGGGTTTTGGAGAGCTAATATATATATGTATATATATATAATATATTAAGGGAGAGAGGGATGTTGGATCGGATTCACGGCGCTGAAGTAATAGTCACAGGACCTAATTACTATATTGGACGGGTCTGATGACTTGCAAGTGCGGCTCTAAGTATTTTGCTAAGAAGTTCCTGCTGTAAGGAAGAGTATTGTGTTATCATGTTATTGTTATTATTATATTATTATTATTATTATTATTATTATTCTATGCTTATTTAATTATTTCTTTTTCCTTTCCTTTCTTTTATTAAAAACTATATACATATATAATTGTATATATATATATATATATATATATATATATATATATATTCACACATAAAAAAATTTATATAATAGGGTATTGTACATCGTTAGGCTAGCAACTGCTCAAGGGGTCTCCTACATGGAATAAATTTTGAAAAATTCCTGATGGTCCCACAAGTCATCTAAGTGCCCGAACACCTAACATAAAAATTAAAAAAAAACTATTTCTCCTATTTGGACCTAATTACTACAATTTAGTTAATAATTAATAATAAAAGGATATTTACGATTTTCTAGGAAGGAGTTTTACACACATGTAGCTCATTCTTGTTGTATTTTGTACATTGTGGATTGAGGCGTAGATATTATATTTACTTAATTATTTAGATTGTGACCATTATAATACAGCTTATATGTATTCGAGTCAAACCAGAGTCTGATCGCATACGTAGCTGGCATGTTACGTATTTCTAGTCCTACGTATTTTGGGACCAGGATGTTACATATTTTTGTGGTGGCCCATGCAGGTCCTGATTAAATTATTTTGGTTACTTTTTGGTACCGAGCGAGCCTGTAATCAGGATTAACAGTATTAGTATCTTAATCCATAACTGATTTAAAAATTTCTAAGCATTTGATTATCGTCCTTGGATTTCATAATTGTACTCTTTTATTCCCCTCGACATCCTTATTATTGTTTATCATCGCTCCTTATTTTGGAGAGATGGACGTTCGTGCACGGTGTTTCCTCCAAAAGTAGATTCTTGTCAAGGCGAAAGAAGACATGCTAGATATAAATTTTGAGAAGACGGTTACCCTTAGTAGGATAGGTAGATAGGTTATTCCTATATGCTAGAGCTAGTGTAGATTGTTAGCATGAGAATTGAATATAGTATTAGAGGCCTAGAACTAATAAAACCTTACCCTTGCTTAAGGTAGCAGTAATTTGGAAGTATTAAAAGTTAGGAAGATGGTTTGATTCTAATGCACTGGAATACTTTATGAAATACATAGCTAGATACTAGAAATTATATGTAGCCCATGATGGTGATACAAAGAATTATATTATGACCTTAAGAAATTGGAACCTTATGCAGCAGGTCATAGTGGTTAAATCTCTAATTGTCTTGTGACTTTTAGTATCAAAACTAGATCTTATGACCCCCTTAAATTATTGATGATTATAGTTCTGGACTAAATAGATAGGTAGATTGCTTGACCAAATATTTGAGTAATTAGATAACTCGAGTACTAAAGTATAGCTTTCTAAATCAAATTAGATGTACTTGATTATTTGGGTTGTCAGTATTAATTGAACAAGTGAGTTCCACCCATGATTATTTGGATAGATAAGCTAGTATCTGTGACAGAGCAAATAGGTTGAAGGATGAGAGTTTTGATAGATGTTATAGTCTTGAGTTAGAAAGTAAATTGCCTATAATAGATGACAAGCTATAACAAGATGTGTAAACCCCCTCACCCAAAATAGATAT
Organism: Iris macrosiphon; assembly: GCA_036927795.1. Classification (NCBI taxonomy): domain Eukaryota; kingdom Viridiplantae; phylum Streptophyta; class Magnoliopsida; order Asparagales; family Iridaceae; genus Iris; species Iris macrosiphon. The sequence goes on from JAYESA010000007.1 coordinate 133,639,006, forward strand.
CTTGTATGTATTTTATATTTCTTGTATTTGTTTTAGATTATTTTTCAAATTAATTAAAATCCAATAATTATATTAGGACACTTCACCGTGGTTTGGACATTAATGATACAGGATAGCCCCAAAATCTGTATCGCCCATCATAGAAAGTAGCCTACACAGGAGACACTACCTGTAGGATCTTTTTGTGGTACAAAAATTTGATTCCTTAGTGTTAGTATAGTGTAACGACCATAGATTAATTGTTAAATATTTATATAATTTATATATATAATTTATTGTGGTTACTTTCCAATCCCAACTTCCTACAATTAGTATCCCATAATTTTTTGTGCCAAGTTAGACATTCTCTTTTTGTAAGATGCGCATATTATTTACTATTAACATATTTTGTTCGATAACCATTTAGTTAATTACTTAGTTAATTAGATAATATAATTATTTGATTTATATTACTAGAAAAATATCTAATTTTTAATTATAAAATATTTTCAAAAATAATTTTGTGTGTAGTATTTTTATTAAAACCTTACAAAAGTAAATTTTTTTAGAATTTATTTGGTGCGCAAATATTATTTTAAAATTTTTAAACCTCATCTATATATGTAAAAATATATGTTAATAAATATATAGTTATAATAATAATAATAATGATGGTAATAAATAATAATAATAATAATAATAATAATAATAATAATAATAATAATAATAATATTAGTAATAGTAATAAATAAAAAGAAAAGGAAAAAGAAAAAGAAAAGGAAAAAGAAAAAGAAAAAGAAAAAGAAAAAAAACAAAAGAAAACAAAAACAAAAAGAAAAAATAAAAATAAAAAACAAGAAAAAAAAACCTAATATAAAAACCCTAATTAAAAACTTAACCTCTAAAACCTAAACCTAATCCCTACTAATCTACCCCCCTAAAACCACAGACCTCGCGGCTCACCCGCAGCCTTCTCTCCCCATCTCTCCCTCTCCCTATCTCAAATATATATATATATATATATATATATATATATATATATATATATATATATATATATATATATACATAAAATCCATACACAAACCCTAACTCAAACCCTAACCCTAGTCTCCTCCCCCGGACCGTCGACCTCCGGCCGAACCTCGACGGCGCCGCCGCCCCCGCGCTGACCGCTGCCGCAGCCGCCGGCCACCGCAGCAGCCGCCGCCGTCCGCATACGCGCACGGGTGCAACAGTACAGTTTTGCCCCATCTTCAAGGTACCATATCTTTCTCATTTCTCGTCCTTTTCTCTAGCCGTTTGTCCGTGTACGTTCACAACCTAACCCTCTAGGATTTTTATTCAAGCGGGATAAATTTTTGTCCCGGATTGGTCAAAAAATCAACCGAAAAAGGACAAAAACTGACCAAAACAGTCCAGAAACTTTACCCCAAACTCCCATGTGTCACACCCAAATTGCCATCAACCTGTTTAATAATTTTAAAAACTAATTAAAGGGTTTTCTTTCCAATATAATCGAGATTTTTTATGTTCTTTTAGTTTTTATTAATCCGTTCTATGTGTTAAATTATTCGGCCTTCAAAATGACCAAAAACTTAATTTTTTAAAACTAAAATTTTGTGATATGGAGTGCGCCCCGCCAAACGGGACCGCCTCGTCACGTACAAATTATACCGAAAGATGCGTATGGTATATCCTGAGGTGTGGATTTTTGCAGAAGTATATTCGGACGTGTGTGCACGTCAGAATCAACCCGTATCCGTAAAAAGTCTCCGTATCACTACTTTTGTAAAACACCACCCTATTTTGTGTACGCTTGTTGGAATACGACAAAACTTGCACCATTGAATTCATGGTATCACGCTGGTCCTGTGACCCAAGTTTCATGTGATTATAAGACAGTTGACCAAGCCGCCTATTCGCGGGCCCCACGATTTGACTTTAAAGGCAAATTTATGATCGGCTCACCGGAATTCAAAATTGGATATACCGTTGATTTCGTATCGAAGTTTAGAATTTGTTTGACCTATAATTTATCCTATTTAGAGACCTTTATCCCTGGCACGTATTTTGGTGCAAGATGGCCCACATGTGGACCCGCTTTGATCCAAAATTATCGTTTTGCCCATGTGTCCAAATTAGACGAAAGGGTAGGCTTTTCTGACTATCTCGCTTATTTTGGGAACGTTGATGATGTTTATTTCAGCCATAGTTTCTGATCCCTTGTGCTCGACACATAGACGCTTACACTACGCAACTTTCTTGCCATGCAAGTATACCTTGCCACTGTACTGTGATTTATATTCCATATGGAGCATACATTTTATTTCTGTTATTTAGTTTATATATTTTAACTTCTATATAAACTACGCGTCCAAGGATAACTTGGGTGCAATGACGGTGACGTCGTATTTTGTCTTTATTATATATTATGTATGTCGACCTAGTTTTACGAGACCACCACATGATCATGAGGCATTCTTATATTTAATTGGCCGTGAAATAGTCATTACATAAGTGTGAGTCTCATGTAGGACACGAACTTGTGTATTCGGCTGATCACCGGTACGTATGGGACGTACGACGGATAGGAATAACTGCTGATAGAATTTGCATAATTAGAAGCCTTGACAGTTATTAGAGGTCTCATCGTGTCATGGATATGACATGCTTATAGCATGGGATGGGGAGAACAACAAGTAAGACATTTGGGCTCTTTTATGCTTTCCTTGTATAACCCGTACGCTCTGTCGGAGATGCGCGGTCAGATGACCCCTATATATTATCTACAGGTGGCCTCTGACGTTCAAAAGACGTTATGCTTTATAGGCCCCTGATTCTTTGAAAGAATCATGCCAATCCCATTTTAGCCAGATAGCCCACTGTAAACCCCCAGATTTTGCAAGAATTTTAATTTGGGATTTTTCGCAATTTTCTAGAATTTTCTGGGGATTTTTTATAATTAAAATCAGGGATTCTAAATTATTAAATGATTTTTAATTGTTAATAAATAATATTAAAAAATTATGGAAATAATATTTTTGGGTGTAAAATGGAAAACTGGACTTAGGATAATTTTTCTGGAATTTATTGGACCTCAGACCTATTTTAAATGCCTAAACTATTTATTTAATTAATTAATTATTAATTATTATCATTTTTATTATTATTATTATTATAATAAAACTGGCCCAGCCCAAATTCTTAGCGGGTCGGGTCGGGTCCGCCTGAACCCGACCCGCCCGGACCCGGACCCGCTCCCCAGCCCCTCTCCCCCGCCTGACCCGGTCACCCCAGCCCCCACGTGACCGCCTCCGGCGTCGATTCTTCCGCCGGACACCCCGCTCCGTCGGCCCTCGCCCCACGTAGCCCCCTCCTCTGTAACACCCCGTTCCGCTCAAGCGGACTGCCGTCTCAAACGGCAATCGTGCAGCTGTCTCGACATGCTTTGCCTCAAATGAGAAACAAAGGATATCCAGACTTGCCCCTACAGGAATCCGGCTTGGACTTTCAGAGGCTCGCTCAGACGTATCGCTCTACCGAGGCGAATCATCGCTAAGGTGGGTGGCTACGGTGAACTTGTCTTTGCTTAGCCAGCACACATAAAATCTGGAATGTTTATGCTAGTCGCTAGGTGAATCACCCCCTGCATGCTAATAAATCCAACGCACCTAGCTAAGGGAATAATCCCAACTCATATTGCTTGCTAGAACATGGAAAAAAGGAAATACTGCTTATATTCAGACCCTCGCATGCTAAGTCCCTTAACGGTTTCATCTCTCGGACTACCTTCGGGCCCGAGTAACGTGCCTGCTTATGTTCCTTTAGAAACGCATGCTTGTCTGCTTGATTGTTACCGTGTTTTCATCCAAACCCCGGGAGACTACTACGTAGTCGTTCCATGCCTGAACGAACCTGCAAGTATTCGGGACCGCTAGGTCACCAAGGCAATCTCCGCCCTAGGAGAATTGTATCAAGGCAAAAGACAGTCACTGAACAACGAAACAGGCAAAGCATCTTGTCTTGTACTATTGTGGCCTCAACAGCTTGCCTCTTGTCTTGTACTCTTGTCTTGTACTCTTGTTGCCCCAACCAAGGCCCCGTTCGATCATGGACAACCAGTGCACAGGGTAACGGTCTCGCGGGCGATGCTGGGGCACTGGCATCGACCCGGTCCGGGCGAGACCAATTGTTCTTAGTCTCTTGTTCAGGCGGAATAGCTTGCAGCGCCTCTTGTACTTTGTTGCAAAGCATTCTCGTCTAGACTAAATAGTCTCTTGTTAGTCGGAATGGCTTGCAGCACCTCTTATTCTTGTTGTAAACCATCTCGTCTAGACTATACCGTCCATATGGCATACGCCAGTGATCGCCTTGTGATAAACTTATTGCATGCTTGCTTGTAAACGAAAGATAAACAATTCATCCTCGCTTAGAGGCTATCCGCGTGCGAGGCACTGTATCGCATCAAGAGCAACTAAACACCTGAACGATCTTAAAATAAGTACTCGTGTTTGCATATGCTATGCCTCCTGAATGTTTATACATGCCCCTGCTTAAATTAACAATGTTTGCCTTGGACAGGGAAGGATAAATGGTAAGTTGGTAAGTCTCGCCGTGTTTCCTCTAACATCGCACGGCGCACTGCCCGACACGTTAGGCTATTCAATGTTTGCATGAAACTGATCCTAAGGCAACTAGAAAGACAACTTAATAGTTGTGCACGAAACCTGTATTACGTGTTTGGATTTGTCGAGCGGGCGAGTAGCTTCCCCACCAGTGCATTCAATGTACTGATAATCCACCAGTTTGTATGCAGGGTGCGGAAGAACCTCGTTCGGTGCGGACGCCTCCTTCGTGCGTGCTAAGGCCAGGAGTTCCCTCTGAAGCCTTGCAATGGTGCGTCCGGGACTGAAGCACATATACAAGACATAAGTTGTGAACATCGCCTGACCATTGCCTGTACAATCATTCCACAGTTGTAGCCACTTGGCACGCTTTTACTGTTTCAGAGAGAAAGGCTTGAGCGACTTGTAATCTCGGCTATACGCCGCCTGTAATACATATTTCATATCAATAAAGAGATTACTTTACTTGTTTCAATGCTTCCGCTATATTGTCGACTCAGTGAACCTGTTACCGATCGCTATGCGTTCCTAAACTCCGCTGTACTCGGACAATCTGTGCGACTCTATGGCTTAGAACTCTTGCCGCCAGCCAATGAACCATGGCCTTGCACGGGCGTGGATCACGCTCGTGCGGCATCACACCCGGATAGGTTAAGCGATTGTTCTGCGGGAGCGCTAGCGAGGGTGATTCCCGCCTAGCGGGAACGGCCGACTTGCCTGCGGGAGATCGGGGCGTGACATCCTCCGCCTCTTCCGGCCTCTCCCTCTCCTCCCCTTCACGTATAAATACCCCTCCGTTCTCCTTCTCCGGCCACTCCCTCACCCACTCCGCCGCCGGCCACCTAGCCGCCGTGCCGACAGCCTCGCCCAAGCCGCCTCCCTCCAGCCTCGCCGCCTTCCACCATCTCCGCTGACGGCAGCCCAGGCCCCCTCCCCGATTCTTCAGCCGCTGCCGACCGCTCCGAGCACACCTCAAGCAGCCGCCGCCTCCGCCAGCAACGCCGGCGCCGCCCCGAGCCCGTCTTCGACCGACCCAGCCTTCATCCGGCCGGCCTCCCCTCGCCGAAACTCCGCAAACCCTAAACCTAATCCTAATTCTCTCGATCGGACACGGCAGTGGACACAAGACACTGTGTCCTGTGTCGTGTCGGACACGATTCCAACCCCGGCTTTTCAGCCCAGTTCAGGTGCGTGTATCTTCTTGCTCGTAGCTCCGTTTTTAATTCCGTAAATTATGTTGTGAAGCCTGTATGACCCTCTCGGTGCCCGGATAAACCGCTCGGGGCATCGCGTCCTGTGGTGATCGCACACCGCGATCCAAAAACAGGAAAAATTAGACCCTGTTTCACCCAGAAACTGAGTACGCCCCGCCAAACGGGATGACTTGGTCGCGTGCGGTCTTCACAGATACGTGTGCGTCGTCGATACGGACGTGTGAGATTTTGCGGAAGCTGATTCGGGTGTGCGTGCACACCGGAATCAACGCGTATCCGCGGACATCGCCCCGTATTCGACTTTTCTGCAATTTGTCCCAACTTCTTGTACACTCGTCAGATCGAGACAAAACTTGCGCCATCGGACTCGTAGCGATACGCTGGTCCTGTGGGTCAAGTTTGGTTCGATTCTGAGAACGTTGACGAAATCGCGTGTCGTATGCCCCACAGGCCCCGCTCGACGGGCGATTTTGTGTTCGGCTCATCGGAATCCAAATCTGGAAGTTCCGTTGGGTTCGTATCAGCGTTCCTGACCTGTTGACACTAAGTTTGGTGAATTTGGAGACCGTTGACCCGGACACGTTTTTCGGTGCAAAGCGGACCCACCGGCGGACCCCGTTTTGACCCGAAACTGCCGTTTTTGCCCTTGTCTCCAAATTGGACCCAAGGACAGGCGTTTCTAGCTATTTGATATCTTCTGAGCATGATGGTAATGTCTATTTCAGCTTTTGGACTCATCTCTAGAATATTTCCCTGAAGTACAATTAATCGGATCCAAACAACAGGCAAGTACCTACACTTCAAGTTTAATCTTTATATTATGATAGTTAATTTCCTGCTCTACTAGTACCCTTGATGATTACACGTAGTGCTAGAATACTGGATTTCATGTCTTGGATACTGTATTTCATGTCTTGCTTTTCATGTCGGGTGGGAGAATACTAGAAGGCATGTAGTTTACCTTTTCCCCTATCATGTTTAATAGCTGTTGGTATGCGACTGTACCCTCAGTCAAAACTCGATTGTTCATGTTTAATAGCCGTCTATGACGGCCGGATTAGCCTTATAAACCCCTACATGCCAACTATGTATTCTAAAATAAACACAAGTTCACACAGATAGCTTCTGGTCTTGTTATAGTTCTTGCTGACTGTTGTAGTTTTATTTCCTGTCTCATTTATTTCCTGCTTTCTCATATTCCTGTTTATAGCATTAACTCTGAGATATTGATTTTCTTCTATGCAACTTTCTCAACATGATACTCAAGTTAATTGTCATAAATATTTAGTTTAATCTTGTTGTGCATTGTGTACTTTGCTCCTTTCCTGACTGGATCCGTTGTTTTAGGCGATGATGAGGTCTTTGCCCCTACCTATTATGGTCACTAAGAGTTAGCAGGTGACCCATATGAGGAGTCGGTCCCCCCCCAGGAGGCTACTTCTGCAGAGTAGTTAGCAATAGCTGCTTATTTATTTCCTTTCAGCATATACTCGGGTTTGTCCCCGATCTATCTTCTGGCTTTGTATTAACTCTGCATCTGTTGTCACAATTTGTTTTATAAAAGTTAGCATTCCTATTTCCTGTTACTTTCCTTGTCTATTTATTATGGATGAGATAGATTTAAAATTACCTGTGATGACGACCTAGACAGCGTACTACCGCCGACACTGCGGCGTAGGCTGGACGTGCCCACGTACTCGTGCCCGAATAACCGGGTGCGGGTCGTGACACGTTTTTGTGGTGGCCCATGCAGGTCCAACGACTAAATTGTTCGGTTTCTACTCAGGGACCGAACAGGCCTGCAATAAAGCTAGGATAAGTTTATAGGATCTCATCCACTTGCTTGAATCGTTTTGATATCTGTATCGTATTCGAACTAATATGAACTTGCATCTTGCCTTGATTCCTGTGCGCCTCTTATTGGTTATTTTGGATACAGGGAAATGGACCCACAAGCCAGCAACGAGGCTCATACAGAAACACCACAAACCGTTGTGGTTACCCAAGAAGACGATGTGATACCAGTCGGTGAAGGCCAATCATCACAAGGCAGTCAAGCAAGTCAGCCTGCCTCAATAATCCATCAAGATGGTGTTCCACCCTTGACATAGCCTATTCCACCGATGTCTTCCTTCCCACCGGGACCGCCTATGGACGAACAGCAGATGTTCCGCATATTCTACATAATGATGCAAGCCTATCAGAAGGTTCAACAAGAAACTCAGCAAAACTAAGCGGAGAACTTCATCGACAGAATTAGCTCGGAGTCACGGAAGCCAAGCAGTTCAAATGCAATTACCTTCGACGAGGACGTTCTTACTGCAGCGCGACCTGTGGAGTGCACCACAAGGATCGAGTCCAGCCGAAAGCGGCCGTATGCGTCAGCACCAGACCAAGCACAACAGGAAAAAGCTGCAAAGCGACCACAGATGAATCCAACTCAAGGACAGAACCAACAAGCTCCCACTTGTGGCTATTGTCGAAAACAAGGTCATATTTGGCAGGATTGTAGAAAGAGACTAGGTGCCTGTCTATATTGTGGATCAGCAGCACATCAAATGAAGGACTGTCCTGCTGCTCAAAGACGCACAACTGCACAAAAGTTCCAGTTCAGGCCATGCCCCAGCAGCGCAGCAGAGGGCACCACCTCAAGAACACGGACAAGCTTAGACGATGACCATGGAGAACGTGCAGACTCTTAGAGTAACTAATGCGCGTAAGTGATTCGTAGATACCATTTTCTAGTATTGTTTTAGCTTGTGCCTATTGGTTCGTGACCTCAGCCCCAACCTAGTAATTTTAAACTTGCTAATAAATGCTTTTGTTGGATAACTGTAGAGATTGTAGAATCCTTTGTTACTGAGCTTATTGTAGGTTGTTTTGTGTGTTTAAATAATTTGTACCTCCTTTCATCATCATCTAGTGCACTAAATTTTGATGTACTTGACTTATGCTGCTATTTTATAGCCTAGTTTTGCAAGCTTATTCTTTATCGAGCTTGTTCATGACAAGTGTATTATTGGGGAGGCCCACAATGATATATTTCAGAATCAGTGTATTACGGTCTGATCAACCATAGTGCGCTTGATTCGCCCTTCGAAATAATACTTTACGTGGATTGAGATATATAGTTGACTCGTTGCCCTCTAGATATGTCCGAGCATATCGTATCGATTACATAACTATATTAATACGAGCATGTGAATAGGAATTACCGAGATAGGATTCAATCCACAATCACTTGACAATTCCCACCTGAATACTTTAAAATGCCTTGACCCCGATATTTCTTTTCCATCACCCCACCCTTGAACTCTTTATTATTAATCTTCGTCTTCCCTTATTTCGGAAAGACGAAATCTCGTGCTGGTATAAGTTAGTACATAGATAGTACTAGATATGCCACATAGGCCGATCACATACTTGAGGATTAAACTTTCGTAATTGAGGACATATCATATGTGATATGATCGGCATTGAAGTTCGAGGATTGAATGACATAGGTAAACATACTAAGGAATATTTTTCTTAAGGTATATAGTCTTTTGTGATGAATGGGTAAACTCTAAGTTGGGTAGCAATGCATTTGTCAACTCGAGAGGAATGTCTTTTGGATTTTGACCGAGTAAGGTTAGATTGGAAGAGGCAAGCCATTCTAATTTTGAAAATTTAAAGGAGTGACTAAAATAATTAATGATTTGATATCGAGAACCCAATAAGTTGTATCTTGGATACATGATTTAAATCTTGAATAATGAAGTAAAATCGCCAATTTGAATTTAGGGGATATATGATTCAGACTTGAACAGTGGTGGACTACACTTAAATTATTTTTCAACTTGATGATTTGAATTACAAATTAAAATTTGATGGTTGGACTAACTAGTTGGATTATTGAGGAAATGAATGAAATTTAAAAAGTTGAAGCATACAAGTGAATGGGAATACTAATGGACTCAAATTACTTCCAGAAGAAATTACGATCGTGAGGTAAATTCATAAGCACGTGCAAATCTGGAAGATGCTATATGGACTTAGTCTAAAATCTGCCTGTGGGTAATTGGAGGAAGTAAGAAGTAATAGCCATAGGTTGAATTCTTGATGGGAACAAGTAGTCATCTTAAACTTTGAAGGGATTGCAGTGGATATGATTAGGCTTTTAATTATCGCAAAGAGATGGCAATCGACTTGCCCTATGTACATGAAGGGTTAACAGATTATGGCTTAATTTTAAATTTCGAGGACGAAATTTTTATAAGTTGGGTAGATTGTAAGCCCCTAGATTTTGCAAGAATTTTAATTTGGGATTTTTCGCAATTTTCTGGAATTTTCTGGGGATTTTCTGTAATTAAAATCAGGGATTCTAAATTATTAAATGATTTTTAATTGTTAATAAATAATATTAAAAAATTATGAAAATAATATTTTTGGGTGTAAAATGGAAAACTGGACTTAGGGTAATTTTTCTGGAATTTATTGGACCTCAGACCTATTTTAAATGCCTAAACTATTTATTTAATTAATTAATTATTAATTATTATCATTTTTTTTATTATTATTATTATAATAAAATAGGCCCAGCCCAAATTCTTAGCGGGTCGGGTCGGGTCCGCCTGAACCCGACCCGCCCGGACCCGGACCCGCTCCCTAGCCCCTCTCCCCCGCCTGACCCGGTCACCCCAGCCCCCGCGTGACCGCCTCCGGCGCCGATTCTTCCGCCGGACACCCCGCTCCGCCGACCCTCGCCCCATGTAGCCCCCTCCTCCGCCTCTTCCGGCCTCTCCCTCTCCTCCCCTTCGCCTATAAATACCCCTCCGTTCTCCTTCTCCGGCCACTCCCTCACCCACTCCGCCGCAGGTGACCTCGCCGCCGTGCCGACAGCCTCGCCCAAGCCGCCTCCCTCCAGCCTCGCCGCCTTCCACCATCTCCGCCGACGGCAGCCCAGGCCCCCTCCCCGATTCTTCAGCCGCTGCCGACCGCCCCGAGCCCGCCTCAAGCAGCCGCCGCCTCCGCCAGCAACGCCGGCGCCGCCCCGAGCCCGTCTCCGACCGCCCCAGCCTTCCTCCAGCCGGCCTCCCCTCGCAGGAACTCCACAAACCCTAACCCTAATCCTAATTCTCTCGATCGGACACGGCAGTGGACACAGGACACTGTGTCCTGTGTCGTATCGGACACGATTCCAACCCCGGCTTTTCAGCCCAGTTCAGGTGCGTGTATCTTCTTGCTCGTAGCTCCGTTTTCAATTCCGTAAATTATGTTGCGAAGCCTGTATGACCCTCTCGGTGCCCGGACAAACCGCTCGGGGCATCGCGTCCTGTGGTGATCGCACACCGCGATCCAAAAATAGGAAAAACCAGACCCTGTTTTACCCCGAAACTGAGTACGCCCCGCCAAACGGGACGACTTGGTCGCGTGCGGTCTTCACAGATACGTGCGCGTCGTCGATACAGACGTGTGAGATTTCGCAGAAGCTGATTCGGGTGTGCGTGCACACCGGAATCAACGCGTATCCGCGGACATCGCCCCGTATTCGACTTTTCTGTAATTCGCCCCAACTTCTTGTACACTCATCAAATCGAGACAAAACTTGCGCCATCAGACTCGTAGCGATACGCTGGTCCTGTGGGTCAAGTTTGGTTCGATTCTGAGAACGTTGACAAAATCGCGTGTCGTGGGCCCCACAGACCCCGCTCGACGGGCAATTTTGTGTTCGGCTCATCGAAATCCAAATCTGGAAGTTCCGTTGGGTTCGTATCAGCGTTCCTGACCTGTTGACACTAAGTTTGGTGAATTTGGAGACCGTTGACCCGGACACGTTTTTCGGTGCAAAGCGGGCCCACCAGCGGACCCCGTTTTGACCCGAAATTGTCGTTTTTGCCCTTGTCTCCAAATTGGACCCAAGGACAGGCGTTTCTAGCTATTTGATATCTTATGAGCATGATGGTAATTTCTATTTCAGCTTTTGGACTCATCTCTGGAATATTTCCCTGAAGTACAATTAATCGGATCCAAACAACAGGCAAGTACCTGCACTTCAAGTTTAATCTTTATATTGTGATAGTTAATTCCCTGCTCTACTAGTACCCTTGATGATTACACGTAGTGCTAGAATACTGGATTTCATGTCTTGGATACTGTATTTCATGTCTTGCTTTTCATGTCGGGTGGGAGAATACTAGAAGGCATGTAGTTTACCTTTCCCCCTATCATGTTTAATAGCTGTTGGTACGCGACTGTACCCTCAGCTGGAACTCGATTGTTCATGTTTAATAGCCGTCTATGACGGCCGAATTATCCTTATAAACCCCTACATGCCAACTATGTATTCTAAAATAAACACAAGTTCACACAGATAGCTTCTGGTCTTGTTATAGTTCTTGCTGACTGTTGTAGTTTCATTTTCTGTCTTATTTATTTCCTGCTTTCTCATATTCCTGTTTATAGCATTAAATCTGAGATATTGATGTTCTTCTATACAACTTTTTCAACATGATACTCAAGTTAATTGTCATAAATATTTAGTTTAATCTTGTTGTGCATTGTGTACTTTGCTCCTTTCCTGACTGGATCCGTTGTTTTAGGCGATGATGAGGTCTTTGCCCCTACCTATTATGGCCACTAAGAGTTAGCAGGTGACCCATATGAGGAGCCGGTCCCCCCCTGGAGGCTACTTCTGCAGAGTAGTTAGCAATAGCTGCTTATTTATTTCCTTTCAGCATATACTCGGGTTTGTCCCCGATCTATCTTCTGGCTTTGTATTAACTATGGATCTGTTGTCACAATTTGTTTTATAAAAGTTAGCATTCCTATTTCCTGTTACTTTCCTTGTCTATTTATTGTGGATGAGATAGATTTAAAATACTTGTGATGATGACCTAGACAGCGTACTACCGCCGACACTGCGGCGTAGGCTGGACGTGCCCACGCACTCGTGCCCGAATAACCGGGTGCGGGTCGTGACACCCACGTGTTGGAAAGTTGTTCTCAAAGTGCATTCACATAGGTGGTTAGACGACCCTTTGGATGTTTATTTTCAGTACTTTATTGGCATGCTTCTATGTATCTTGTTACGTCCCTCTGAGCACCTGGTGGTCCCTTTCAAGGTGTAGACGATCATGACTATTCGTAGGAGCATGGATCAGGACTTGCTACTTATCTCTCTTTCGAGGAGGTCTTCTCTTCGAGCCTCATTGATCATTAGATATACTTATTTTGTTTCTCATATATTCTAGTTTGGTAGTGGATTTGTTTCCACCCAGCTACTTATTCTTATCAAATATTTTATACTTAATTCAGTTATATAGTTGATTGGTTATTCATTTTTATTTGATTCGGTGGATAAGATTTAGTTATGCCCTGTGACTTGTGATAAATATATACCACTTGTGAATTATTGTTCATAATACAGCGTACGTATGTGTTATGGTTTTCATATATTAGAGTTGCCATATACATACGGCTGTCATGCTTACATATTCCTAGTCCTAAATATTTTGGGACTGGAACGTAACATATTTTTGTGGTGGCCCATGCAGGTCGAGAGTATATTGTCTCGGTTACATTACTGTACCGAGCAAGCCTGCACCTAGGATTAGAGTTTTAGGTATCATCCACATACTTGACTTTTCTCCTTGATTTTGTTCCAAATTCTTGAACTCACCTTCCTTCCAATCCGCTCTATTTAAATAATTACATCTTGCTTGATTCATGTACTTCCCTAATAGTTCCTTGAGTATAGCCTTCTATTAAAATATAAAAATCCTTGTCGTTAGGATGATAATTAGGGTAACATTCCTACTAAGAATACAACTAGAATATTGATACATCATTAAGTTTAGAATACCTAATGAACCCTAGCATTCCTTAACTGCAGACTAATTGATCATTATCTCTTGATATATTTATGAAGGACTTAAGAGTAGTATAGACACTACTAGGGTTAGTTATAAATTTGACCATATTGTTTGACCCTAGCATTAAGGAACCAATAAAAATCCATGGTTGAATATTAGGACTAAATCTAACTTTCATATAGTGAGATAGTATTAGAGAACTTAGCTTATTGTCTTGATATTAGGAGAACAGTACCTTAGGAAGCCAAGAGGAATGAATAGAACATTTTTCTTGATCATACCTCGAACACAGAGATTAGCATACCACATTTCCTTAGGAAACCATGATATTATAAAGAGTCTCCCTATTTAATTTTATATCTTGTTCCTCTGAAACCTTAACGCTCGCTAATTGCGTGACGACTAAATTTTTTTTTCATCTTTCAATTCGTGCCACCTGGCCCTTCTGATTGTAAGCCAAGTAATTTTCTTTTATGTTAAGGATATATAGTTTGCTAGGATTATATTTGTTAATCTTAAATTTTGAAATTATGTGCTTAGTAGTTAGAAACTTGATAGTTTGAGTTGCTCATTTAGATTATGATTTTATGATTATCCTTTAGTTTCAAATCATGTAATATGTTCCATATATCTCCATACAGGTTATATCCTCTTTCACTTGAGATCCAGTAACTTCTCCATTCTTAATATTAACACTTTTGTTCTATAAGAACTAGGATTAAGACTTAAGATGACCATTATCTTTATAATGCAATAGCATACCCTAATAAGTACTAAAATCTTTTCCTCGTGTACACTAACAAGAGTTTCTACTTTATCCCCACAAGATAGTTACAATATTAGTTAATTCTTTTAAGTTGGGTAATATGCCTCATAACCTAGTATCACATAGTCCTTTTGACCCATTAATGAAATATAATTGAATGACACCAGCTATAGACTTGCTTAAGAAGATAGTGTTTATCCAGACTGTAGAACTTAGAGGCCCATACCCCATTTGGTCGACTAGAGACTTAGACAAGGAGTTAGTATGGCAACTGTAGAGGCACAACATAGGACGAGTCATATCTTCTTTGTGAATTTGAATTATTTTGTACTTTCCTTCATCATAATCCAGCGTACTTAGATTTTCTGGACTACCTCGACTTATGCTGCTATTATAGCCTAGTTTTGCAAGATTATTCTTTTATCGAGCTTGTTCATGACATATGTATTATTGGATGCACACACTAATACATTGTCTAAATCAGAATCAGTGTATAATGGTCAAGCTAACCTTAGTGCGCTTAGTTCGCTCTTCGCATGACTACTTTACGTGGATTGAGATATATAGTTGACTAGTAGACGAATATACTTGCCCTCTAGACATGTTCGAGCATGACGTATCGGTTACATAACTGTTCTGATATGAACATACGAATAGGAATTTACCAAAATAGGATTTTAATCCACAACTGCCTTGACAACTCCTTTTTGAATTCTTTAATCGCCTTGAACCCCGTACTTGTATTCTATCACCTCCTTCTTGAATTCTTTATTATTGTTCTCCGTCTTCCCCTATTTCGGAAAGACTAATGTTCGTGCTTGGTATAAGTTTGATACACGGAGAGTACTAGATATACCCCATAGGACAATCACATTACTTGGTGACTATCTTTCGTAATCAAAGGCACACCACATGTGAGATATTTTGTGTGTTAAAACTTTTGAGGATTGAATAATACGATTAAATAATTTGAGAAATATTTTTCTTAAATGTATAGCCTTATGTGATTGATGGATAAATTCTAAGTTGGGTAGAAGTTGCATTATCAACTTGAGGTGGATTTCTTTCAGATTATGATCAAATAAGATTAGATTAAGAGATTTAAGTCATTTTAAATTTGGAGAATTTTTAGAAGAATGATTAAGATGATGAGGATCTAATAAATTTTGAAATCTTGATATTGCGGACAAAATATTTATACTTTGAGTACATGATTTAAATTTTGAATATTGAAGATTGAATCATCGATTTAAATTTTGAGGATAAAAATAAAATTTTAGACTTGAATAATTATGAATTAGATTTAAAATTTTATAATTTGATGATTTGAATTAAAAGTTGAATATTGATTGTTGGATCATCTATTTGGAATGTTGATGATGGAAATTGAATTTAAAATTTGAAGAGTACGAAGTTCTTAAGTTGAGAATAGAAATAATAACTGATTAGAATTGTTTATTGTTCAAAGTCTAGAGGAGATTATGATAGTTGGTGATCGTGATATAAAATTTGATGTGAGTTATTTAAATCTTGAAGATGTCTTATAGATTTGACTTAAAATTGGATGTTGATAATTTATAAATCGAGAAGAGATTACGATAGGTTAAATTTTGATTTGAACAGTAGTTATTTTAAATTTCTAAGTGATTGTGATGGATTGAATAGATTTTATTATTTAAATTTTTGGAAGAGATTATGATTGACTTGCCTTACGAATGTGAATGAATTAGCAAATCATGCCTTATTTTTAATTTTGAGGATGAAATTCTTTTAAGTTGGGTAGTTTGTAAACCCCCTCACCCAAAAATAGATATCTTGTGTGTATTTTTTATTTTTTGTATTTGTTTTAGATTATTTTTCAAATCAATTAAAACCAAATAATTATATTAGGATACTTCACCGTGGTTTGGACATTAATGATATATGATAGCCCCAAAATCTGTATCGCCCATCATAGGAAGTAGCCTACATAGGAGACACTACCTGTAGGATCTTTTCGTGGTACCAAAATTTGATCCCTTGGTGTTAGTATGACATTAGTGTAACGACCGAAGATTAATTATTAAATATTTATATAATTTATATATATAATTTATTGTGGTTACTTTCCAATCCCAACTTCCTACAATTAGCATCCCATAATTTTTCGTGCCAAGTTAGACATTCTCTTTTTGTAAGATGTGCATATTATTTACTATTAACCTATTTTATTGGACAACCATTTAGTTAATTACTTAGTTAATTAGATAATACAATTATTTGATTTATATAAATAGAAAAATATCTAATTATTAATTATAAAATATTTTTATAAAATATTTTGTGTGTAGTATTTTTATTAAAACCTTACAAAAGTAAATTTTTTTTAGAATTTATTTGGTGTGCAAATATTATTTTTGGATTTTTAAACCTCATCTATATATGTAAAAATATATGTTAATAAATATATAGTTATAATAATAATAATAATAATAATGGTAATAAATAATAATAATAATTATTATAATTATAATAATAATAATAATAATAATAATAATAATAATAATAATAATAATAATAATAATAATAATAATAATAATAATAATAATAATATTATTATTATTATTATTATTATTATTAATAATAGTAATAAATAAAAATAAAAGGAAAAAGAACAAGAACAAGAAAAAAAAGAAAAAGAAAAAAAAGAAAAAGAAAAAGAAAAAGAAAAGAAAAAAAAAACAAAAAAAAAACCTAATATAAAAACCCTAACTAAAAACTTAAACTCTAAAACCTAAACCTAATCCCTACTAATCTACCCCCCTAAAACCAAAGACCCCGCGGCTTACCCGCAGCCTTCTCTCCCCATCTCTCCCTCTCCTTATCTCAAATACATATATACACACATATACATAAAACCCATACACAAACCCTAACTCAAACCCTAACCCTAGTCTACTCCCCCAGACCGCCAACCTCCGGCCGAATCCCGATGAGCCGTCGACCCGACGCTGACCGCGGTCGTAACCGCGGGCCGCCGCAGCAGCCGTCATCGTCCGTCCGCACCGTCCGCGTACGCGCACGCGTACAACAGTACAGTTTTGCCCAATCTTTAAGGTACCATATCTTCCTTATCTCTCGTCCTTTTCTCGAGCGATTTGTCCGTGTACGTTCACAACCTAACCCTCTAGGATTTTTATTCAAGCGGAACAAGTTTTTGTGTCCCGGATTGATCAAAAAATGGACTGAAAACTGACCAAAACAGTCCAAAATTTTTACCCCAAACCCCCATGTTCACACCCAAATTGCCATCAACCTGTTTAATAATTTCAAAAACTAATTGAAGGGTATGTTCTTTTAGTTTTTATTAATTTGTTCTATGTGTTAAATTATTCAGCCTCCAAAACGACCAAAAACTTGATTTTTCAAAACTAAAATTTTGTAATACGGAGTATGCCCCGCTAAACGGGACTGCCTCATCGTGTACCAATTGTACCGAAAGGCGCGTATGGTATATCCTGATGTGTGAGTTTTTACGGAAGTTGATTCGGACGTGTGTGCGCGTTAGAATCAACCCGTATCCGTAAAAAGTCTCCCATACCATAACTTTTGCAAAACACTACCCTATTTTATATATGCTCGTTGGAATGTGACAAAACTTGCGCTATTGGATTTGTGGTATCACGCTGGTCCTGTGACCCAAGTTTCATACGATTCTGAGACAGTGGACCAAGCCGCCTATTCGTGGGCCCCACGGTTTGACTTTAAGGGCGAATTTATGATCGGCTCACCGAAATCCAAAATAGGACATATCGTTGAGTTCGTATCGACGTTTAGAATTTTTT
The DNA here is from genome assembly GCA_036927795.1 of Iris macrosiphon. Classification (NCBI taxonomy): domain Eukaryota; kingdom Viridiplantae; phylum Streptophyta; class Magnoliopsida; order Asparagales; family Iridaceae; genus Iris; species Iris macrosiphon. The sequence continues at coordinate 133,657,270 of JAYESA010000007.1, forward strand.
GACCTATAATTTGACCCATTTAGAGACCTTTATCCCTGGCACGCATTTTGGTGCAAGGTGGTCCACATGTGGACCCGCTTTGACAAAAATTACCGTTTTGCCCCTGTGTCCAAATTGGACGAAAGGGTAGGCTTTTCTGACTATCTCGCTTATTCTGAAAATATTGGTGATGTTTATTTCAGCATCCGAAGACGTTTATTCGGAGGCCATAGTTTCTGATCCCTCGTGCTTGACACATGGACGCTTACACTACGCAGCTTTCTTGGCAGGCAAGTATACCTTACCATTTTACTGTGATTTACATTCCATATAGAGCATATATTTTATTTCTGTTATTTAGTTCATGTATTTTAACTGTTATATAAACTGCGAGTCCAAGGATAACTTGGGTGCAACGACGGTGATATCGTATTTTGTCTTTATTATATATTATGTATATCGACCGAGTTTTACGAGACCACCACATGATCATGAGGTATTCTTATGTTTCATTGGTTGTGACACAGTTGTTACACGAGTGTGAGTCTCATGTAGGACACGAACTTGCGTATTCGGCTGATCACCGGTACGTTTGGGACTTGCGACGGATAGGGATAACTGTTGATAGAATTTGCATAATTAGAAGCCTTGGCAGTTATTAGAGGTCTCATCGTATCATGGATATGACATGCTTAGAGCATGGGGTGGAGAGGACAACAAGTAAGGCGTTTGGGCTACTTTGTACTTTTTTTGTGTAACCCGTACGCTCCGCCGGAGATGTGCGGTCAGATGACCCCTATATATTATCTACAGGCGGCCTCTGACGTTCAAAAAAATATCATGCTTTGTAGGCCCCTGATTATCCGAGAGAATCATGCCAATCCTATTTTAGCCAGATAGCCCACCTATTGAAAAGTTGTTCTCAAAGTGCATTTACATAGGTGGTTAGACGACCCTTTGGATATTTATTTTTAGTACTTTATTGGTATGCTTCTATGTATCTTGTTACGTCCCTCTGAGCACCTGGTCCCTTTTCAGGTGTAGACGATCATGACTATTCGCAGGAGCACGAATCAGGACTTGCTACTTATCTCTCTTTCGAGGAGGTCTTCTCTTCGAGCCTCATTTATTATTAGATATACTTACTTTGTTTCTCTTATATTCTAGTTTGGTAGTGGATTTATCTCCACCCAGCTACTTGTTCTTATCAAGTATTTTATACTTGATTCAGTTATATAGTTGATTAGTTATTCATTTATATTTGATTCTGTGGATGAGATTTAGTTATGCCCTGTGACTTGTGACAAATATATACCATTTGTTAATTATTGTTCATAATACATCATACGTATGTGTTATAGTTTCCATATATTGTAGTTTCCATATACATACGGCTGGCATGCTTACGTATTCCTAGTCCTACGTATTTTGGGATTGGGGCATGACAAGATGGTAACCATATAGTTTGGATGAAGGGTATACATGGAATAAACAAAAAGAAATCTCAGGTTCAAGGTGAAGAAGGTAGAATGGTAACAAGAAGAGTCACGAGGAGTACATGATCTTGAGCATTTTAAATTAAGAGAAAGATCTAGGAAGGACTGAAGATTTTATCACTCGGTAGTTGCTTAGAAGATCTATACTATGAAACAGAAAGTACTGAGTCATGATTGGCGAAGCTTATAGTTGATAAAAATATTAACACATTAAAAAGGTTATGAAGGTGCGTAGGAAACAAACGATAAGGGAAAGATATTATGGTCACATAATCCAAGGAGAAAGGATTATGATATGGACTTAAGGGATAATAATTTTAGTATTTATGAATTATAATACTTTTAAAATTTTGACAACTTAGTGCGAGTAGAAACTCTCAACTAGTATCCAAGTGATACAAATTTCAAGAAATTAAACACAAGTTCAGAATCACATACTGACTTGTTGGTTATTCTATAGAGGATTATCACAAGACCTTAGATTATAGATTTACACATGGTAGGGAAGTGTATATGAAGATGAAATTCTTATAGGAATGATAGCTGAATATTATGGGTTTACGCATAAACTGATTAGGGCCAGGAATTTAGATTTTTGACTAAGAGGGTATGAGCTTGCTGGACGTATCCTTAGTAGTAAGTGATGAGAACCTATTTCCAATTTACCATAGCCGATAGATTTTTGAATTTTAGAAATCTTATCATCTCATTGAGTGGAAGAATTTTTTCTCAAGATAACCATGACATCATGCTTGTGTAATAGGGTAGTAGCCTAGTCGGAAGATTCTCGTAAGGAAGATAGGTTTTAGATAACAGAGACTAGACGAACAATAGTTCAGAAAGATAGACAATAGAATAAAGTAAGTTGTACAAAAACGGGTAGGCATTCCAATTGAAGATTAGACGAGTATTGAAGAGTATCCTTAGTAAATAGTATGCCATGAGTGATAGACCTAAGTACATACTTAGTTTAGACCCATACCTACTAAGTTAGGAATATGCGAGGAAGACAAAGTTGTAAAGATCGTATATTATTTACCTATTGCCAGAAGTAGGTTTCCAATAGTATGAGAGAGGTTATATAGAATATAACTTATATAAATATAGTATTGAGTTTAAGGATTAGTTGTATTACTTCCTCTACTGCATTCCTATCCTTCCTATCAAATTATTATCTTGTTTTGCTTATATAGCCTCGTGCTTTCGCAACAATGATCCTTCTAATTATAATAACTGAGTAGATCTTTCTTTCTTTCCCAATCGTGCCCTAGTATCAAATTAATCTTTTAGTTAGTACCCTCTTCATGGTGTTAATATCCATCTCACCATAGGTATCAATTCTGTTCTATTTCTAATTTTCTGATCTAGTCACTGTGACTTGATTCTCCAGATACTTGTCTAATCGTACCTTATTCAATCCTGCGACCATACTCCCTAAACTTATCATAAACTTCTATTATTTTGGTCGGTAGATTCATCCTTTTATGATTCTCTCGATTAGTCCCGTTGTCATCAATGCCATGCGGTGATCAAAGTCTCTATACCACCTTGCCCTAGTTATAACTGACCAAACTCTTTCTTATGTTTTGTTGAAGACATGAACTATAGGAGCAATATTATTTGGGTAGCAATTTTTCTTATAGAGTTGTCGACCAATAGCACCCTGATAATATCTAGGTCCCCTTAGAGAATATTTGATTACGATGAGTAGACACTAGAACTCTTGAATCCTTATTAGAAAGTATGCCCTTTCAGAAATCTTGTTAGCGGGACCCTGAATTTAGTTTTGGATACCAACTTATTTTTTTATAAGTTGGGTAGATCGTAGCCCCTGCTATATGGTTATTTTAGAATTTTAGGATAAATTTGAATTTATTTGGTATTGATTAGGATTAATTCCAAACAGAATTAATTACCTCTTTAATTTTGTATCCTTTAATAACTTGGTTGTGGCTCAGATATTTGGAGCACAACACTATCATTTCCTTTCCAACATTTTCTACCCATATTACCTAGACTAGTCACTCTATACCTATGACATGACTATCACTCACAAACTCATCTTCTCATGCTTTATTTTAGTCGCACAACATTTGCAACGCATTTGTATACACAAATGATCCCTAGATATCCTTTCCCATTGCGACCAATTTTAATACGCAATATTGACTCAATTCTTCCGACAACTTTGAGATTTATGAGCCAAACTGGACCTACTTTACTTATGACCCAGCTGTTATGCCCAGATAAATATTCCTATTCTCCATATAGACCCCACAACATTCGTGGCATACCTCCTTCTAGAAAACCTATACTTAAAAATTTAATTTTGTTGCAATTAAATTAAATTGTACATCAACAACCCAATTACCCTAAACCACCGATATACCCGTAGCCCACTCAAGCCAAACAACGTCCATGACACTGGTGTTGCATTAAATTGAACCCCCTTGTACTCTTTACATAATACTAATCACCTTGATGAATTATATTACCTTTTGACGCTTATTGCTGAACCATTCAACGACATCCATGATATGTGATAAAGTATTCCTCGGTACAATTTTACCCTAGTTGTATTTGGCTATGGTATTTTCTATTGTCTTGTAGAATCATGACCTAATTAGAGCAAGGAGAACTGGTAAACTTTTTTTATAGAGTTATTGACTCATTAACATCATGGTAGTTCCTAGATTTCTTCTGATAGTCTGTGACTACGGTCACAAAAGCCTAAACATCTTGTACCTCCTTTGAAGATAGACTTATATAACTCTTGTAAATAGGAGGGTGACCAAAAATTTTTACGGCCAACTTTATTCTTATAAGTTGGGTAGAGCCTTGATTAAGCGTACCCTTATTCTTAGAATGCGACGTCAAACTATGATTCCATTGGTAACTGCGTCCCCCATCTTTAGTGCAACATTGCTTAACTAAAATCTTTTCTACCTTGTTTAATTTTTAATTTTGAGGACAAAATTTTTATAAGTTGGATAGATTATAAATCTCCTAATTTTTTATATTTATATTTTATTATTTTTATTATTGGTATTATGTAATTATTGAGATTAAGGGAGAATTTTTATTAATTTTAGCTAATTAGAAAATATTATATTTATGGATAAAAATTTATGTATATTTAATTAATTACAAATATTACACAAAAAATATATTTTTGGGTGTACAACTATTATTAAAGTATTATAGATTTTTCCTGGACATTATTTGGGTTCAAATCTATTTTTAATGGCTATATATATATATATATATATATATATACATATATTTATATTTATATATATATATGGTTAATATATTATAAATAATAATAAAATAAAACTAAACCCTAAACCCAAACCCATACCGACTCACACCCGAAACCCACAGCCCCGACCCCTTCGGCTACAGTAACCGCCCACCCCAACTCCTTCGGTTCCTCTCCCTGAAACCCCTCCGACTCCTCCTTTCCTATTCTGAAACCCCATTCACTCCCTATATATACACCAACCGACCACCACTAGCCCTTCCTTGCATCCAGACGAACCCACCATCATCGTCGACATCCGTTGCTCGCCTCCACGAACAGCCGCCCAGAATTCATGATCAGCTGACCAAAACGATGTACCCTTATTCTTATCTCCTTTTCTTCCTGCACAGTTGTCACGACCCGCACCCGGTATAGGGGCACGAGAGCGTGGGTACGTCCAGCCTACGCCGCAGTATCGGCGGTAGAACGCTGTCAAGGTCACAGTAATACTAGATAACTAAACACCTGTCAATAATATACATCTCCATGATCTCACAATATAACTCAATCACCCCAACTATAAGGCACGATAAAAGATAAAAGAAATAACATAGTTAAACACCATATCTCAAACATAAAGATAACTCACAGTCTAGCTGTCCAACACAAGTCTCCAATTAAACTTAACATAAGTCTAACATAAACTGAAATATCCTTCATAAGTCTCAAGCATAAAATAAATACTATCTAGGTAGCTGTAGGCAAAGCCTCATCTAGAAGCATGGTCTCCTCTAGGATCTCTGGTACATAGTCTGCATCTATACCTGGTCCGTAGTGCGTGGTACAGAAATCCTCAAGATTCTCTGGAAAAAATATCCAGTCAGGATTGGAACGAAAATACACCTCTAACAGCAGTTCCACATATATTGACAAAACTATAACACAGTGTAAAGAAATACAAGACATATATGAAATAACTGGAAATAAGAAATACTGGAATAAAGAATGCAGGAAGTAGATACTGGAACATCATCATCAATAGCATCTGACAATGAATAAAAACTACTAGTACACGCAAGAACAATGAACTGGTATGTAAGTGTGTATAAGAACAACCACTAGAATATGTGAAATTACAAGATCAATCTATCAAGATACATGTCAAGAATCATCTATCTAAGTGTGTGAAACATCAGTATATCATGTGATCGGCTTGGGTTATATGACTCATTACATGGATTAGCGATCATCCCCAACAGGTCAGGCTAACCGGAATGTAACAGTGATGAGGCATGTAAGGGTAAGGCTGCACCGACGTGAGATATGGGTGAGCTAATGCTGCATGTAAGGGGTATGATCACATAACTACTAATACTTCCCCATTTCCCCCAGCTAGCACGATGGATCCCAATTACGACTCCTCGTGACAGGTCTCGATTATGCCAACTCGTGTAAAAAATAGTGTCAGAGTCATGTACGCTATACAACAAGAATTATAGAGATAATCAACATAATAGAAACTGTCAGAGAATGTACTCGCCTGTGGTCCTTAGCTGGCAATACCACTGTCCGGGTTCCCAGGTATCGTCTGAATGATCCAACAGTCCTATAGATGTATCATAAATATAATACTGTATCAGACATTACTCTAGCACACATTCAACATAATGATCTCAATGGGCTACGCTAGGGGTCACATGCCGATGTACCTACGGGGTATCCGTGGTCACTTCCAAGTCCTCCACATAAAGTGATCTAACATATACATAATTTCTATGGGTTATAATTATAGTAGATATATGTATATACATATGCTTTAAATAGAATTTATGCCTTGTATCTATATTAAATAGGTATTAGGGAGATATATATATATATATATATATACTATATATATATATTCCTGAAACACATTTAATCCTATTTTTTATACATGTACTCTGTATATATATATATATATATATATATATATATATATATATATATATATATATATATATATATATATATATATATATATGTATACTAACTTGGGTTGCATACATTAGGGTTATATACATATCAATGTACACGTAATAACCATATACGTATACCAATACTAATACTAATACGTACTTACGTATGCACCAAGTTATGTATCTATATGCCAGTATTCAACATAACAAGTGCGAAGGTCTCCAAGGGAATTATATGCATGCGCACACGTATAAGCAAGAAGGAACTCGAACCTGCGTGCAGAATTGAGACGTGCGTGTCGCGGCATCGTCGAGTCGAAGGCTGCTCCGGTCAGGTTCAGCGAGGTCAGCGGCGTGAGGCGTTGTCGGGCTGCTCTGTCCACGGGGTTCGACGCTCAGTCGGGGCGGGTACAGCGCTCGACGGCGGGTATAGCGCTCGGCAGTGCAGTGCTCGGGGGTGCAGTGCTCGGGGGTGCAACGCTCGGGGTGCAGCGCTCGGGGGTCCGGTGCTCGGGGGTGCAGCGCTCGGGGTGCAGCGCTCGGGGGTCCGGCACTCGGGGGTCCGGCGCTCAGCGGTGCAGCAGGTTCGGCTCTGTGCAGCGTCGTCCGGCGCTCAGGAATAGCGGGTTCGGCTCTCTGTCGATGGGAAGATGAGTCATGGAAGGGGAAGAGTCGATGAAGTTCGGCTAGGTCCGGCGGGAGCAAGGGGAAGGGAATGTCGGCTGTAGCTAGGTTAGATGGGAAAGAAATAAAAGGGAAGGGAATACTATATATATATATATATATAGACTCGGGTTGACCTAATTATATTTTCTTGGTCCACTATAGGTAAAGGCCTTGGCTTGTTTTGGAGATAGTCCAATGGGTTAGGTTTCGAATGGGTTTAATAAAATTGTGAGAATTTCATGGGTCTAAGGTTTGGAGGCCATGGTTTAAAAAAGATTGTTGTTGCACTCCCACAGTCCCAAAATTATGGAAAAATATACATGAAGGGGAAATGGATTTATTTGCGTGTCGCATCCAAATTATCGAAGCAGCGATAAATTGCAACAATCAATAATCATCCTTAATTATTTAATTACAATTAATACCATGCAAATTATTTACACATTAATTACGAAAAGATGAAAATACCCTTAATCTAAAAAGTGGGGGTGACAAGTCTACCCTCCTTAAAGAATTTCGTCCTCGAAATTTAAAATAACCATCACTAGAACAAGCAATTAACTAATAAATTATACCTCAAGTCTCGAAGAGATATGGATACCGCTCGCGCATTTCGTCCTCTCTCTCCCAAGTTGATTCTCCTGGAGAGTGATTTCTCCATGCGACACGAACCAAGGGAATAGTCTGATTCCGCAATATCTTCTCTCTACGATCCAAGATCTCCACCGGTTGTTCAGGATAGCTGAGTGTTGGTCCAACTTCGATCTCCGAGTGATCTAATACGTGACTATGATCTGCCACATACCGTCTCAGCTGCGACACGTGGAACACGTTATGCACTCCATCTAGAGCAGGCGGTAAGTCAAGTCTATAGGCCACTGCACCGACCCTTGCAAGAATACTGAAGGGCCCGATGTATCGTGGGCTAAGCGTTCCTCCTATGCCGAAAAGAATCGTGCCTCGTGTCAGAGAAATCCGTAAAAACACCAAATCGCCAACCTAGAACAACGATCTTAACACGCAATCTAAACAAAACAATCGTAACCCAAACAAAATAAATCAAAACAATACCTAAAACTCTAGGGGTCTACAGTGGCTATCGGCCCAATACCGCTGTCTGTCCTACGCCACTCGTAGCCTGTCTCTGATAAGTTTTGCCTTTTCTGCTGCATCCACGACCATTTTTGGTCCTAAAAAGGCTCTTTCTCCAACGTCATCCCAAGATAAAGGGGTACGACACCTCCGTCCATATAAAGCCTCGAATGGTGATATCTCAATACTAGCCTGGTAGCTGTTGTTGTAAGCAAACTCTACCAAGTGTAGATGATCCTCCCAAGAACCTCCGAGATCCAATACGCAAGTGCGTAACATATCTTCAAGAGTCTGAATAGTCTTTTCAGACTGCCCGTCTGTCTGTGGGTGATATGCGATACTGAACTTGAGCTAAGTGTCCAAGCTAGACTGCAGGCTCCTCCAGAAATGGAAAGTGAAACGACAATCCCGATCTGAGATAATACTTACAGGAACTCCATGTAATCTGACAATCTGCTGTACATACATCTCTGCTAGCTTTTTCGTCGAAGTACCCACTTTAAAAGGTAAGAAGTGGGCTGATTTGGTCAACCTATCCATGATGATCCAAATTGCGTCTTTTCCTCCTGGAGAACGAGAAAGTCCTGAAACGAAGTCCATAGTCACGTGCTCCCACTTCCATTCTGGAATGGGTAAGGGTTGAAGCAATCCCCCTTGCCTCTGTCGATCTGCTTTCACTTGTTGGCACACTAAACATCGAGATACGAAGAGTGCTACTTTGCACTTCATACCATACCACCATACATGCTTCCTCAAATCTCGATACATCTTGTTGGCTCCGGGATGCATCGAGTACTGAGAGCGGTGTGCCTCCTGTAAAACTTTTTTGCGCAGCTCTCCGCTTGGCACACACATCCTCGTGCCATGTCGTAAGGATCCATCATCATTATACTGTGCTGCTCTAATTTTGTCTATCAGCTCTGATTGAATCTGCAGTCCCCACATCTGAATCTCAGCTCCTGGAACTAATACCTCAATTTCCAAGCTCTCAAGATCAGCTAATAAGTGTCTATCCGATGTCAAGCACATAGCCATTGGGTACCTGCTCAAGGCATCCACGACTACGTTGGCTTTCCCTGGATGATACTGTAATGAGATATCAAAGTCTTTCACCAATTCTAACCACCTTCTCTGTCTCATATTCAGCTCCTTCTGTGTAAACACATACTTTAAGCTCTTGTGGTCTGTGAAGATTTCCACACGCTCTCCGTACAGATAGTGCTTCCACAGCTTTAGGGCAAAGATAACTGCTGCTAACTCCAGATCATGAGTGGAGTAGTTCTTTTCATGAGGGCGTAATTTTCTTGAAGCATAGGCAATCACTTTTCCGTGTTATTGAAGAACGCATCCCAATCCTTTTCCTGAAGCATCACTATAGATAGTGAATCCACCTGTCCCTGATGGCAATGTCAAAATTGGTGCTGTTGTCAATCTCCTCTTCAGCTCATCAAATGTGGCTTGACATTCTTCTGTCCAGACAAAGTCCACATCTTTCTTGGTCAGCCTAGTCATTGGCTCCGCAATCTTGGAGAAGTCTTGTACAAATCTCCTGTAGTATCCTGCTAGTCCGAGAAAGCTCCTGATTTCAGCTACCGTGCTGGGGGTAGTCCATGACTTCACTGCCTCTATCTTCTTTAGGTTAACTGAAATTCCGTCACCTATCACCATGTGTCCAAGAAATTCAACCTCTTCAAGTAAGAACTCATACTTTGAAAGCTTTTCGTATAATTTCTCTTTTCTGAGTGTTTCTAAGACTATTCTCAAGTGCTCTTCGTGCTCTTCTGGGGTTTTTGAATATACTAGAATGTCGTCAATAAACACCACTACGAACTTGTCAAGGTACTGGTAGAACATCTTGTTCATCAAGTTCATAAATACTGCTGGTGCATTGGTTAAACCAAACAGCATTACTGTAAATTCAAACTGGCCATATCTGGTTTGAAAGGCGGTCTTCGGTATGTCTTCTTTCTTCACTTTCACCTGGTGATAGCCAGACCTCAAGTCTATTTTTGAAAATACCTTTGCTCCGCTCAATTGATCGAAAAGATCATCTATCCTTGGCAGCGGGTATTTGTTTTTGATAGTGAGGTTATTCAGAGCTCTATAATCGATACACATACGTACCGTGTCATCCTTCTTTGGTACAAATAATACCGGTGCTCCCTATGGCGATAAACTGGATCTAATAAAACCTTTGTCTTGCAGCTCCTCAACTTGTTTCTTTAGTTCTACCAATTCATTGTTGTTAACTCTATAGACATGTTGTAAAATAGGCTCTGCTCCTGGTATCAAGTCTATAGAGAACTCAACGTCTCTGTCTGGTGGCAAACCTGGCAACTCCTCTGGAAATACATCCAGGAATTTTGCTATAAGTAGATACGGTAACTCTTCTTCTTCCACCCTGGCTCCACAAAAAGTGCCTCTGTTCCGCTCCTCTGTTCCTCTGACAATCTCAAACTCTGGCTCTCCTGGTGGTCGAAATACTACTCTACCTTTGTGGCAATCTATAGAAGCATGGTGTTTACTCAGCCAGTCCATTCCGAGTACAATATCGTAATCCAGAAGTGGCATAACGAGTAAACTCATGCTCAACTCTCGGCCTTCCAATGACACTCTCCGATACTTACAACAATCACGGACTAGGATAATGCCTCCTCCTGTCATGATCTTGCAAGTCTTATCTAATGGTTCTGTTTCTAAATGATGCTTAAGGGCATAAGATACAGATACGAAACTATGGGAAGCGCCAGAATCAAATAATGCGAGTGCTGGAATAGAATCGAGTAAAACTGAACCTGAAATCATGTCTCCAGCTGGCTCGGCCTCCTCAGTGGTCATGGCATAAGCTCGTCCTTGTGGTGCTCCTCTCTGTTGCTGCTGTTGCTGAGCAAACCTCTCCTGCTGTGTTGGAAGTGGAGGTCCTCTCTGCTGGCCTCCTGGTACAATAGGTGCTCTTGCTGGTCCTCTCTGTGCTGCTCCTCCTCCTTGGCGATTCTGAATAGTTGGGCAGTCCCTCAGCTGATGTGCTGCTGATCCACACGATAAGCAAGTGCCCAACCTTTTTCTATAGATATCTCTTGTATGTCCCATCTTTCCGCAATACGAACATGGGGCAACGAGTTGATTATGTCTTTGTGGTTGCTGTTGTTGAGCATGTCCTCGAACTGGTGCCTGTTGCTGGTGTTGTTGCTGGTGTTATTGCTGGTATTGTTGCTGGTATGGCCTATGTTGTTGTTGAAAGTGCGGGCGCTTGGCTGGTCCTGTGTTACCTTCTGTTGCTCCAGATGTATCGTGTCCTCTCTTGGGCCTGAGGTCCAAGTCATCTTCGACAATCTGGGCATCCATCAGAATACCCTCAAATATAGTAGTACATCGTCCCGAAGTACGAGACTTGATCTCCCTATTCAATCCTTTTCTAAATTTTTGAGCTCTGTCTCCTGGGTCTCGAATCATTGATGGCGCCAAATCGACTCAATCGGCAAAACTCTGCAGCATACTCGTCGACTGACATGCCTCCTTGGACTAAGTCATGAAACTGACTTTCTAAAGCTCCTAAGGCTACGTCAGGAAAGAATTTCTATTTGAAGAGTTCCTTAAAGTTCTCCCAAGTAAGTCCTTCAGCGGCGAGTCTCGGCTCTGTACGATACCATGTCAGTGCGATATCAAACATCTGACTGCCAGCGGCCTCTGTCTGAAGAATCCCTGGAATCTGTGATAAGCGCAAACTCCTTTCTATGTCTTCTAACCATTCGTCAGCATATAGTATTCCTTCTGTGCCTTTGAACTCTCGAGGCATCATCCTCTTAAAGTCCACTATGGTACCGGGCCTCTGTTGTTGCTGACCTTGATGTTGCGGTTGTCGTGCTACTCTCTCCACAGCCTAGAGAGTCATCTGATGGATATTCTCCATGCTCCCTCTCATCAGTTCGATCTGCGCCTGGTGTGCTTCTGCTTGCATTCTCTGAGCCTCAGCTTGAACACGCTGAGCCTCTGCTGTTACTCTCTGGGCCTCTAGCATGCCCTGTATCAGTGCGAACATCTGTGCCCCGTCAGCGGGCACTCCTTCGGGAATCGGTGGTGGTGGAAGGTTGTCTGTCATAGTTGGGGCAATCCTCTATATAGGTGGAGGAGGAATCCCGTTAGTTGTAGACACTCCCACACGAACAGAAGATGTAGGAGAATCTCCAGGTATCTGTTCGTCAGGTTGAGAGGTGGCAGTCCTTTCTGAATTGGCTGCTCCCATTCTCATGGATCTAATATTCGGTGATATCCTGAATATAGATCAAAGAATCAATTAAGGTGATATATATGATATTATCAAGAAAGGGAACTAAAGTGCTAAAGGAAGCAATCCATTAGAATAGCAATATGAAGTTCAGAATTTCCTAGTGTGATTGAGCATATTCTCATCCTAGATCCTATTCCCTATATCCTAGCACAGGCTCGCAGCAGTACAACTAAGTTGTCGCACTACTACAGTATCGCATAACTTGCGAGACTTGACCTGCATGGGCCACCACTAAAAATGTGTCACGACCCGCACCCGGTATAGGGGCACGAGAGCGTGGGTACGTCCAGCCTACGCCGCAGTATCGACGGTAGAACGCTGTCAAGGTCACAGTAATACTAGATAACTAAACATCTGTCAATAATATACATCTCCATGATCTCACAATATAACTCAATCACCCCAACTATAAGGCACGATAAAAGATAAAAGAAATAACATAGTTAAACACCATGTCTCAAACATAAAGATAACTCACAGTCTAGCTGTCCAACACAAGTCTCCAATTAAACTTAATATAAGTCTAACATAAACTGAAATATCCTTCATAAGTCTCAAGCATAAAATAAATACTATCTAGGTAGCTGTAGGCAAAGCCTCATCTAGAAGCATGTTCTCCTCTAGGATCTCTGGTACATAGTCTGCGTCTATACCTGGTCCGTAGTGCGTGGTACAGAAATTCTCAAGATTCTCTGGAAAAAATATCCAGTCAGGATTGGAACAAAAATACACCTCTAACAGCAGTTCCACATATATTGACAAAACTATAACACAGTGTAAAAAAATATAAGACAGATATGAAATAACTGGAAATAGGAAATACTGGAATAAAGAATACAGGAAATAGATACTGGAACATCATCATCAATAGCATCTGATAATGAATAAAAACTACTAGTACACGCAAGAACAATGAACTAGTATGTAAGTGTGTATAAGAACAACCACTAGAACATGTGAAATTACAAGATCAATCTATCAAGATACATGTCAATAATCATCTATCTAAGTGTGTGAAACATCAGTATATCATGTGATCGGCTTGGGTTATATGACTCATTACATGGATTAGCGATCATCCCCAACAGGTCAGGCTAACCGGAATGTAACAGTGATGAGGCATGTAAGGGTAAGGCTGCACCGACGTGAAATGTGGGTGAGCTAATGCTACATGTAAGGGGTATGATCACATAACTACTAATACTTCCCCATTTCTGTAAACACCCTAAATTTTTACATTTTTTAAAATCAATTTTGGGAATTTTCTGCAATTTTCTGGAATTTACATAGGTTCTGTGCTGATTTTATAATTTTTAATTACTAATAAATAATATTAGAATGTGATAAAAATTTGATTTTATGGTGTAAAATAGAAAACCGGACATAGGAAAATTTTCTGGGATTTTATTGGACCTCAGACCTATTTTTAAAAGCCTAAAAACTATTTTTCTAATTAAATTAATTAATTATTAGTTATTATTATTATTATTATTTTTATTATTATTACTGTTATTATTTTGTATTAGGGGCCCGGCCCGGCCCACTGGGCCGAGCCCATTATAGCAGCCCAGCCCAGCACCTTAGCGGGTCGGGCGGGTCGGCCACACCCGCCGCCCGAACCCGACCCGGCTCCCCTGTCACCCGCACGACCCCCCCCACTCGCCAGCATCCTCCGCCGCCCGCCGCATTTTCCGGCCGCCACGACCGCCTCCCCCTCCGCTAGCTGCGCCCACGTCCTCCTCCTCGACCCGCCTTCCCGGCCTCACCCTCGCCGCGCCTCCCCTATAAAACCCCTCTCCTCCGTTCTCCTCCTCCCTCATCTCCCTAATCCTCCGCCGGTGACCTCCGTCGGAACCTTAGCGGCCAGATCTCCCCCCCCCCGCCGACCTCGACCCACCGTCCAGCACCACCGCCTCCAGCGCCTCTCCCTCCCGGACCCCCTCCTTCTTCCTCCCCTCTCCAGAAATCTCCTCCGCCGGCCATCCCTAGCTCCCCGACCCCCTCGGCGCCGCCCTAGCCAGTCGACGACCCCTTGCCAGCTCCGCCCTAGGCCGGTGATGCAAAGACCCACAGCCTCCGTCGTGTCCTACAGCAGCACCCTAGGCCAGACACGGCTGACCCGAACCGGACACAGCCCAGGACACGGGAAACGTGTCGGATTCAAAAAACCCCGTTTCGTGAAGCCTCATTCAGGTACTCGTATCTCACACCTCGAACCTCGAATTTCGATTCTGTAAATTGCTACGCGAATCCTGTATGACCCTCTCGGTGCCCGGACAAACCGCTCGGGACATCGCGTCCTGTGGTGATCGCACACCGCGATCCAAAAACAGGAAAAAAACCAGACCCTGTTTCACCCCGGAACCGAGTACGCTCCGCCAAACGGGACGACTTGGTCGCGTGCGGTCTTCACAGATACGTGTGCATCGTTGATACGGACATGTGGGATTTTGCGGAAGCTGATTCGGGTGTGCGTGCACACCAAAATTAACGCGTATCCGCGGACATCGCCCCGTATCTGCCTTTTCTAAAATTCACCCTAACTTTGTGCACAGACGTTAGATCGAGACGAAACTTATGCCATCGGAATCGTAGCGATACGCTGGTCCTGTGGGTCAAGTTTGGTTCGATTCTGAGAACGTTGACGAAATCGCGTGTCGTGGGCCCCACAAGCCCCGCTCGACGGGCGATTTTGTGATCGGCTCATCGGAATTCAAATCTGAAAGTTCCGTTGGGTTCGTATCAACGTTCCTGACCTGTTGACACTAAGTTTGGTGAATTTGGAGACCGTTTACCCTGACACGTTTTTCGGTGCAAAGCGGGCCCACCGGTGGACCCCGTTTTGGCCCGAAATTGTCGTTTTTGCCCTTGTCTCCAAATTGGACTCAAGGACAGGCGTTCCTAGCTATTTGACACCTTCTGAGCATGATGGTACTATTTATTTCAGCTTTCGGAGAAATCTCTGAAAATTTCCGAAACCAGGACCTAAGTGGAATTCAAATATCAGGCAAGTGCACATTGCCAAACTTGCAGTCTTTATTTTCATAATTCCTGTAATATTACTTTGCTGGATGTCTTGTGTAAATTCATATAAACTTGTTTAAACTGCTTAACCTAGGAAACGTATGACGTACCTAGTGTCCGATCCTAGTCGGGTGCCAACATCGCACGCGGTGTTGGGTTCGTCATTTAGAGATGGATTACGATACCCTTTACCCTTGTACTTGACCTATCAAGTACCCTACAACCCAGGACACTTGACACTATACATGGACAGAATCTTCCTGAGATATTCGTGGTGATTCTGTATAGGATACAGGACTGGACAGAGATATTTTATTTATAGACATTATGACTTGTTGCATTAGTTATAATCCCGCTGACATGGACATGAGACGTTATGGTCATGGCTTGCGTGATTACATTGGGTGGGGAGAGACACACAGGCTACAGGCTATTTTATCTATATATCTACTATTATTTTGAGGTTGTAGACTCTCCAGCAGAGCTAGACCCTTTACGTGTTATTACTGCTACCGGCTCCTCGACACAGAGCTTGTAGCGGTCTCAGCCTGAGTACTAGTGTTGCTCTCATTTGCATATCACATAGATGGTTACATAGTTTACCCTACTGTTTCATCTATTTAATTACACTATATTTATTTGGCTTATTTTATTTTGTGCCTTGCTATGTCCACTGAGGACCTGGAATGGATTATGTCCCCAGGTTTAGCTGAGGAGCAGTATCCCGAGGTATACGGGACCGGAGCTGAAGCTATTGCTGGAGCAGAACCGAACACTGAAGATGAGGTGACTGTCGAAGACTTCTCCTGAGTGCCTGTTCCCGTACTCAGTATTTATTTCATGTTTATCTTTTTTGTTCCTGGCCTATTGAGCCAGTGTATTCAGACATAAGTCGGATTATTTCCCCGACTAACTTGTTGTTGCTACTTATTTCCATTTCATTATGCAGTTTATTTCTTTATCTTTATGGATGAGATTAGTGTGATTCTTTGTAGTAGACCTTCGTTATAGCTTAAGTACGCCCTGATGGCTCCATTAAATTGGGTTATCCATTGGTGCGTGCTACTGGCCATTGCCACGTGTCCAGTCCCTCGATATTTTGGGAGTGGGGCGTGACATAGTTTTTATGGTGGCCCATGCAGGTCCAACTAAATTATTCGATTTCAACTTAGGAACCGAACATGCCTGCAATAAGTTAGGATAAGTTATAGGATCTCATCCATTGATTGAATCGTTTTTGGACTCTATGTCGAATTCAATTTAATTGCTTGAATTGCATCCTGTTTGATTCCTCTGTGCGTTCTCATTATTTTCTTTTGATGCAGAGTAATGGATCCCAGAATTGGTGACGAGACCCCCTTGGGTACACCGCCTGAAGCGGGGGTTACCTGCGAAGCTGGAACGATGCCAGATACCAGAGGACAATCCTCTCAGAGCAATCAAACGGGCCAGCCAAGTTCCAGGTTCAGGCGTGATGACATCCCGCCTCCTCCCCAGTTCCCTCCTACGATGCCTGTCTTTTCCCCAGGACAGGCAATGGACGGCCAGCAAATGTTCCAGATATTCTACGCCATAATGCAGGCACAACAACAGATTCAACAGGAGGCCCAACGTCATGAGGCCGAGAACTTAAAGAACAGCCTAGTCGCAGCATTGGAGCATGCAAATCCACCAAATAGGCGGCCAGCGACGGGATCTATCACAAATTTCTGCCAACTCAAGCCCCGTACCTTCTCGGGCAAGAAAGGACCAACTGGAGTGCATGAATGGCTAACGAACACGCAGCATCAGTTGGAGGCCGCTGAACTACCAAAGGACAAATGAATGACTGCCATCAGGATACAACTGACGGACAATGCGCATCATTGGTGGCTGTCTGAAGAAAGAAGGCTCGGACATGATCAGGTTACCTGGGAGAAGTTCTCCAGACTCTTCCAGGAAATGTACATCCCTGTTGTGGCTCGGTCAGAACTCCGAGACAGATTCAACTGCCTGATCCAGGGCAACATGACGGTGGAGGAATATAACGCCGAATTCATTCGCCTGAGCCGCTTTGCCCCTTCCCTAATTCCTACTGAAGAAGAGAAGGCGGAGAAGTTCTTTGATAGCCTCAGGTTCGAGCTTCAGAAGTTAATCGGATCGGTCGCGCCCACCTCTTACTCCGACGTCCTAGCTGCAGCACGTCGGCTGGAGCGCGTTACTCGGAGGGAATCAAGCCTGAAACGTCCCTTCTCCTCCCCACCGTCCAAGTCATCACCAGGGGAATTTGCTAAATGGCCCCAGAAGAGCCCGCCTCCAAGAGCAGCAACTAAGAACCTGCCTACTTGCCATTACTGCGGCAAGGTAGGACATATTGAAAAAGAATGTAGACGCAAGCTGGGCTCTGCCTGGTTTGCGGATCTAGATAACACTTCTCAAAGGACTGCTCGGAACGTCGGGAGGGAGTTCCGAATTGACCAGCTCCACCTGCAGCTCTTCCAGCTGGGGGAGCAACACAGACAGGGCCTGGAGGAGCCAGGCCACCTCTACCACCTCAGGCAACAATGTTCCAGTAAGCTCGTCAGCAAAGGGGTCCCACTCAGGGACGAGGTCAGGCATATGCACTAGCAGTCACTAAGGAAGCTACTGCAGGCGAAGTGATAGCAGGTACCATATTAGTAGCTTCAATTCCTGCTGTAGCATTATTTGATTCTGGAGCCTCGCATTCATTTATTGCTGCTAGCTTCGTAGCCACCCATAGAATAGCTACCGCACCTCTCTCGAAGATGAAGAAAATTCTAACGGGAGGTGGAATTATCCCGGTTAGTGATACTTGTAGATCATGTTCAGTGGTAGTCTGTGGCCGAGAGATGCGAGCCCAATTCTTGATCTTTTCTATGCCTGATTACGATGTAGTACTTGGTATGGACTGGTTAAGTCAGTACCATGCGACACTGGATTGTCGGCTTGGAAAAGTAATATTTAGACCCCCTAGCCTTCCTGAGTTTGAATTTCTTAGAGGAGCTGTAGAACAAGGGGTCCAGCAAACTCTTAGGGTATTGACTGTAGAAGAAGATTCAAGTTACCCAAGAGTCATAACGGAATTTGTGGACGTATTTCCCGACGATCTTCCAGGTTTACCACCTGATCGGGAGATAGAATTCACAATAGACCTAACTCCAGGAGCCGAACCTATCACTTCATCGGTATATCAGCTAGCACCTAAGGAGTTAGTGGAGTTGAAAGCACAAGTTGACGACCTTCTGGAGAAAGGATTTATCCGGCCCAGTGTTTTACCTTGGGGAGCACCTATACTTTTTGTACCCAAGAAGGACGGAACTGTACGGTTGTGCATTGATTACAGAGCCCTTAATGCTGTAACTGTTAAGAACCGGTACCCATTACCACGCATTGATGACTTGTTTGACCAATTGAGTGGTGCTAGGGTATTCTCAAAGATTGACCTTAGATCCGGTTATCACCAGATTAGGGTGAAGAAGGAAGATATCCCAAAGACGGCCTTCAGGACTAAGTACGGATACTATGAATTCCTAGTAATGCCGTTTGGTTTAACCAACGCACCTGCTGTATTTATGAGTTTGATGAACGGAGTCTTCCATCAGTACTTGGATAAGTTTGTGGTGGTATTCATTGATGATATTCTAGTCTACTCCAAGAACCACGAAGAGCACGAGAAACACCTAAGAATTGTGCTAGAAACTTTGAGAAGGGAGAAGCTATATGCCAAGCTCAGCAAATGTGAGTTCTGTATGGACAAGGTGCCATTCTTAGGACATATTATCTCGGGTGAAGGACTGTCTGTGGACCCAGAGAAGGTCACTGCTATAGAAACCTGGCCTACCCCTACCTCGGTTGCGGAAGTGAGAAGTTTTCTTGGACTTGCTGGGTATTACCGGCGGTTCGTAGAAAATTTTTCAAGGATCGCAGAACCTATGACTAAGCTGACATGGAAGGATCAGGAGTTCATATGGACGAAAGAATGCCAGAATGCCTTTGAAGAATTGAAGAGGCGTCTAACAACAGCACCAGTCTTGACTCTTCCCTCAGGGTCAGGAGGTTTTGTTGTTTATAGTGAAGCGTCTGGTAGTGGACTAGGTTGTGTCTTGATGCAACATGGCAAGGTTATCGCTTATGCATCGAGGCAGCTGAAGGTCCACGAGAAGAACTATCCAACGCACGACCTGGAGCTAGCTGTAGTTATTTTTGCATTGAAGATCTGGAGACATTATCTGTATGGAGAGAAGGTCAAAATATTCACTGATTATAAGAGCTTGAAGTATGTTTATACACAGAAGGAGCTTAATATGAGGCAAAGGCGTTGGCTTGAGTTGATGGTGGACTTTGACATAGATCTGCAGTACCACCCGGGGAAAGCAAATGTTGTAGCCGACGCCCTCAGCAGAAAACCCTCGGCTTATTTCTTAACGGAGCAGCCTCAGCTATTACAAGACTTGCAAGATCTTCAGATAGAGGTTGTTCTACCTAGACAAAATGGTTTGCTAGCTAACCTCGAAGTGAAGTCATCGCTGGTGGAGAGAATCAAAGAAGCTTTGCCTAATGATGCCAGATTCCGAAGGCTGAAAGAGAGAACCGAGGCATGCATGCAAACGAGACTTCGCATCCACGAGGACGGGACATTAAGGTACGAAAATTGCCTATATGTTTCTAATGGAGAATTAAGGCAGGAGTTGATGACAGAAGCACATAGCTCCATATACTCAATTTATTCAGGAGGGACCAAGATGTACCGGGACTTAAGACAATATTACTGGTGGCATGGAATGAAAAGGGAGATTGCCCGATTTGTGGCAAAATGCTTAGTCTGCCAGCAGGTGAAGGCCGAGCACCAAAGGACTGCAGGTATGTTGCAGCCACTTCCCATCCCTGAATGGAAGTTGGAGCATATTACCATGGACTTCGTCACTGGATTTCCAAGAAGCCCTAGTGGAAAAGATGCAGTATGGGTCATCGTGGATCGGCTCACTAAGTCAGCTCACTTCTTGCCGTTCAGAGTCGGACAATCCACGGAAGTACTAGCCGATATGTATATGCGACAGATCGTAAAATTTCATGGAGTACCGGTTAGTATTGTATCAGATCGAGACTCGAGATTTACATCTCACTTCTGGCGAAGCATGCAAGAGAGTCTCGGCACCAGGCTCAAGTTCAGTACTGCCTATCATCCCCAGACAGATGGCCAATCAGAGCGCACAATTCAGATCCTGGAAGATATGCTGCGATCATGTATACTGGACTTTGGAGGATCTTGGGAAGATCATCTGCACTTAGTGGAGTTCTCCTACAATAACAACTATCAGGCAAGCATTCAGATGGCACCTTTCGAGACGTTGTACGGAAGGAAGTACAAATCGCCAATATGCTGGAGCGACGTTGGCGAACGTCAAATACTGGGTCCAGAGTTGGTAACGAAGATAGTGGAGAAAGTAAAACAGATTCAGAACCATCTCCGTGCAGCCCAGGATAGATAGAAGCATTGGGCAGATGCACACAGACGTCCCCTGGAGTTCAAGGAAGGAGAGCATGTATTTTTGAGGATCTCGCCCACTAGAGGTACTATCAGATTTGGCAGCAGAGGCAAGTTAAGACCAAGGTACATTGGGCCATTCGATATCTTGGAGCGCATTGGTGAGGTGGCTTACCGTCTTGCATTACCTCCATCCTTAGAGGGAGTGCATGATGTATACCACGTCTCACAACTGAGGAGATACGTGACGGACCCAAGTCATATAGTGGATCATTCTGAGATTTCGGTGGGACCTAGCCTGAGATACGAGGAGCAGCCAGTGGGTATACTCGACACCAGTGAGAAGACACTGCGAGGGCAGACAATCAGGCTGGTTCGGGTAGCTTGGAAACAGCACTCTCCTGGCGAATCGACCTGGGAATGAGAGGATGTTATGCGCCAGCGTTATCCACACTTATTTGCTGAGGCAGGTAAAACTGAGCAATCTTTAATTTCTGTAAATCTTGCCTTTATAGTTTACCCTTCGATTGCGAGGACGCAATCCTCTTAAGGGGGGTAGATTATAAACACCCTAAATTTTTATATTTTTTAAAATTAATTTTAGGAATTTTCTGTAATTTTCTGGAATTTACATAGGATCTGTGCTAATTTTATAATTTTTAATTACTAATAAATAATATTAGAATGTGATGAAAATATAATTTTATGGTGTAAAATAGAAAACCGGACTTAGGATAATTTTCTGGGATTTTATTGGACCTCAGACCTATTTTTAAAAGCCTAAAAACTATTTTTCTAATTAAATTAATTAATTATTAGTTATTATTATTATTATTATTTTTATTATTATTACTGTTATTATTTTGTATTAGGGGCCCGGCCCGGCCCAGTGGGCCGAGCCCATTATAGCAGCCCAGCCCAGCACCTTAGCGGGTCGGGCGGGTCGGCCACACCCGCCGTCCGAACCCGACCCGGCTCCCCTGTCACCCGCACGACCCCCCCCCCACTCGGCCGCATCCTCCGCCGCCCGCCGCGTTTTCCGGCCGCCACGACCGCCTCCCCCTCCGCTAGCCGCGCCCACGTCCTCCTCCTCGACCCGCCTTCCCCGGCCTCACCCTCGCCGCGCCTCCCCTATAAAACCCCTCTCCTCCGTTCTCCTCCTCCCTCATCTCCCTAATCCTTTGCCGGTGACCTCCGCCGGAACCCTAGCGGCCAGTTCTCCCCCCTGCCGACCTTGACCCACCGTCCAGCACCACCGCCTCCAGCGCCTCTCCCTCCCGGACCCCCTTCTTCTTCCTCCCCTCTCCAGAAATCTCCTCCGCCGGCCATCCCTAGCTCCCCGACCCCCTCGGCGCCGCCCTAGCCGGTCGACGACCCCTTGCCAGCTCTGCCCTAGGCCGGCGATGCCTCGCCGACCGTCGGCCAAGACCCACAGCCTCCGTCGTGTCCTACAGCAGCACCCTAGGCCGGACACGGCTGACCCGAACCGGACACAACCCAGGACACGGGATACGTGTCGGATTCAGAAAACCCCGTTTCGTGAAGCCTCATTTAGGTACTCGTATCTCACACCTCGGACCTCGGATTTCGATTCTATAAATTGCTACGCGAAGCCTGTATGACCCTCTCGGTGCCCGGACAAACCGCTCGGGGCATCGCGTCCTGTGGTGATCGCACACCGCGATCCAAAAATAGGAAAAAAACCAGACCCTGTTTCACCCCGGAACCGAGTACGCCCCGCCAAATGGGACGAGTTGGTCGCGTGCGGTCTTCACAGATACGTGCGCGTCGTTGATACGGACGTGTGGGATTTCGCGGAAGATGATTCGGGTGTGCGTGAACACCGAAATCAACGCGTATCCGCGGACATCGCCCCGTATTCACCTTTTCTGAAATTCACCCTAACTTTGTGCACACACGTCAGATTGAGACAAAACTTATGCCATCGGACTCGTAGCGATACGCTGGTCCTGTGGGTCAAGTTTGGTTCGATTCTGAGAACGTTGACAAAATCGCGTGTCGTGGGCCCTACAAGCCCCGCTCGACAGGCGATTTTGTGATCGGCTCATCGGAATTCAAATCTGAAAGTTTCGTTGGGTTCGTATCAGCGTTCCTGACCTGTTGACACTAAGTTTGGTAAATTTGGAGATCGTTGACCCTGACTCATTTTTCGGTGCAAAGCGAGCCCACCGGTGGACCCCGTTTTGGCCCAAAATTACCGTTTTTGCCCTTGTCTCCAAATTGGACTCAAGGATAGGCGTTCCTTGCTATTTGACACCTTCTGAGCATGATGGTACTGTTTATTTTAGCTTTCGGAGACATCTCTGGAACTTTCCGAAACCAGGACCTAAGTAGAATCCAAATATCAAGCAAGTGCACCTTGCCAAACTTGCAGTCTTTATTTTCATAATTCCTGTAATATTACTTTGCTGGATGTCTTGTGTAAATTCATATAAACTTGTTTAAACTTCTTAACCTAGGAAACGTATGACGTACCTAGTGTCCGATCCTAGTTGGGTGCCAACATCGCACGCGGTGTTGGGTTCGTCATTTAGAGATGGATTACGATACCCTTTACCCTTGTACTTGACCTATCAAGTACCCTACAACCCAGGACACTTGACACTATACATGGACAGAATCTTCCTGAGATATTCGTGGTAATTCTGTATAGGATACAGGACTGGACAGAGATATTTTATTTATAGACATTATGACTTGTTGCATTAGTTATAATCCCGCTGACATGGACATGAGACGTTATGGTCATGGCTTGCGTGATTACATTGGGTGGGGAGAGACACACAGGATACAGGCTGTTTTATCTATATATCTACTATTATTGTGAGGTTGTAGACTCTCCAGCAGAGCTAGACCCTTTACGTGTTATTACTGCTACCGGCTCCCCGACACAGAGCTTGTAGCGGTCTCAGCCTGAGTACTAGTGTTGCTCTCATTTGCATATCACATAGATGGTTACATAATTTACCCTGCTGTTTCATCTATTTAATTGCACTGCATTTATTTAGCCTATTTTATTTTGTGCCTTGCTATGTCCACTGAGGACCTGGAATGGATTATGTCCCCAGGTTTAGCTGAGGAGCAGTATCCCGAGGTATACGGGACCGGAGCTGAAGCTATTGCTGGAGCAGAATCGAACACTGAAGACGAGGTGACTGTCGAAGACTTCTTCTGAGTGCCTGTTCCCGTACTCAGTATTTATTTCATGTTTATCTCTTTTGTTCCTGGCCTATTGAGCCAGTATATTCAGACATAAGTCGGATTGTTTCCCCGACTAACTTGTTGTTGCTACCTATTTCCATTTTATTATGCAGTTTATTTCTTTATCTTTATGGATGAGATTAGTGTGATTCTTTGTAGTAGACCTTCGTTACAGCTTAAGTACGCCCTGATGGCTCCATTAAATTGGGTTATCCATTGGTGCGTGCTGCTGGCCATTGCCACGTGTCCAGTCCCTCGATATTTTGGGACTAGGGCGTGACAATTTCCCCCAGCTAGCACGATGGATCCCAATCATGACTCCTCGTGACAGGTCTCGATGATGCCAACTCGTGTAAAGAACAGTGTCAGAGTCATGTACGCTATACAACAAGAATTATAGAGATAATCAACATAATAGAAACTGTCAGAGAATGTACTCGCCTGTGGTCCTTAGCTGGCAATACCACTGTTCGGGTTCCCAGGTATCGTCTTAATGATCCAACAGTCCTATAGATGTATCATAAATATAATACTGTATCAGACATTACTCTAGCACAGATTCAACATAATGATCTCAATGGGCTACGCTAGGGGTCACATGCCGATGTACCTACGGGGTATCCGTGGTCACTTCCAAGTCCTCCATATAAAGTGATCTAACATATACATAATTTCTATGGGTTATAATTATAGTAGATATATGTATATATATATGCTTTAAATAGAATTTATGTCTTGTATCTATATTAAACAGGTATTAGGGAGATATATATATATACTATATATATATTCCTGAAACACATTTAATCCTATTTTTTATACATGTACTCTGTATATATATATATATATATATATGTATACTAACTTGGGTTGCATACATTAGGGTTATATACATATCAATGTACACATAATAACCATATACGTATACCAATACTAATACTAATACGTACTTACGTACGCACCAAGTTATGTATCTATATGCCAGTATTCAACATAACAAGTGCGAAGGTCTCCAATGGAATTATATGCATGCACACACGTATAAGCAAGAAGGAACTCGAACCTGCGTGCAGAATTGAGACGTGCGTGTCGCGGTGTCGTCGAGTCGAAGGCTGCTCCGGTCAGGTTCAGCGAGGTCAGCGGCGTGCGGCGTTGTCGGGCGGCTCTGTCGACGGGGTCCGACGCTCAGTCGGGGCGGGTACAGCGCTCTGCGGCGGGTACAGTGCTCGGCGGTGCAGTGCTCGGGGGTGCAGTGCTCGGGGGTGCAGCGCTCGGGGTGCAGCGCTCGGGGGTCCGGCGCTTGGGGGTGCAGCGCTCGGGGTACAGCGCTCGGGGGTCCGGCGCTCAGCGGTGCAGCGGGTTCGGCTCTGTGCAGCGTCGTCCGGCGCTCAGGAATAGCGGGTTCGGCTCTCTGTCGATGGGAAGATGAGTCGTGGAAGGAGAAGAGTCGATGAAGTTCGGCTAGGTCCGGCGGGAGCAAGGGGAAGGGTATGTCGGCTTTAGCTCGCTTAGATGGGAAAGAAATAAAAGGGAAGGGAATACTATATATATATATATATAGACTCGGGTTGACCTAATTATATTGTCTTAGTCCACTCTAGGTAAAGGCCTTGGCTTGTTTTGGAGATAGTCCAATGGGTTAGGTTTGGAATGGGTTTAATGAAATTGTGAGGATTTCATGGGTCTATGGTTTGGAGGCCATGGTTTAAAAGAGATTTATGTTGCACTCCCACAGTTCCAAAATTATAGAAAAATATACATGAAGGGAAAATGGATTTATTCGTGTGTCGTGTCCAAATTATCGAAGCAGCAATAAATTGCAATAATCAATAATCATCCTTAATTATTTAATTATAATTAATATAATGTAAATTATTTACACATTAATTACGGAAAGACAAAAATACCCTTAATCCAAAAAGTGGGGGTGACAACAGTAAACCAAACAATGAACCATCGAATCCTTGTGAATATCATATGACCCCCATGAATCCTGTTTAA
Source organism: Iris macrosiphon (assembly GCA_036927795.1). Taxonomy (NCBI): domain Eukaryota; kingdom Viridiplantae; phylum Streptophyta; class Magnoliopsida; order Asparagales; family Iridaceae; genus Iris; species Iris macrosiphon. The sequence continues at coordinate 133,683,722 of JAYESA010000007.1, forward strand.
ATAGTTTAGTTTATCGTGTCCTGTGTCGATCGAAAATTGTGACTCAATACAGGAAAAAAATGACTTAGTTTTAGGAACAAAAACTGTTCCAGGTACGCGTGTTTAAGTCCCGTTATCTCCATAATGACATGCGATGCTAAAATTCTACTTGAACAGACTTCTGAACAATTTAACCTAGTTTTAAACACTTTAAACACTTTTTTTTAATTTGAATTATTTTGTGATTTATTTAATAATGAAAACTTTAGAAAACTTGATTTCGTAAACCCAAAATTTTTCGAAATGGGGTACATCTGCTAAATGAGGTGACTTTGTTGCATGAGGATTATACCGAAAGGCGAATATCGTCAATGCGAACGTGTGGGATTTTGCAAAACTTGGTTTGGATGTGCGTGCACACCGAAATCAATACATATCCGTTAAAAAATATCGTATCGGTCTATTTTGACACCTTGTCATAAGTTTGTGTATGCTTATCGTTTCACAACAAAACTTATCCATCATATTTACAGTATTACACTGGTCCTATGACTCTAGTTTGGTTCGATTCTGAGAACGTTGAAGAAACACCGTTTTGAGGGTCCCACAGTTTCACTTGACGGATGATTTCATGATCGGCTCAACGGATTCCAATTTCGGATACTCTGTTGAGTTTGTGCCATCGTTTTATAGACTCTTAGATACTAAGTTTGCTAAATTTGTAGAATTTTATCTCTAGCACATTTTTCAGTACGAAGTGGGCCATATGTGGACCTCGCTTTGATCCAAAACTGTCAATTCTGCCCTTGTGTCCAAATTGGACTTATCGGTAGTCAATCCTAGCTATTTCAAGTAATCTAAAAATATTGTTGATGTTTGTTTCAGCATCCAGAGGTGTACGTGCAGATTCCACTTTCCCAGGAGCGGATGACGGAGCTCAGAACCCAGGCAAGTATACCTTGCCAAACTTACAGTAGATCCTGTTATATTAAATGTTTGTGTTTCTTTTTATATATTCTTGTTATGTGCCTTCTCAACCTAGGACCGTGAGATATTGTTTAGCATCCGAACAAGATTCGGATGTTGACGCCATATGTGAAGTCGAGTAACGTCACTTAGAGAGTTGATACCACGATCCTATTTTTACGTGCTTGCTTTACCAAGTACGACATATCGTAGGTGTCACGCCCCAGTCCCAAAATGTCAGGAACTAGGCCACGTGTCACTGGCCAGCTGACACGTCAGTAAGGGCTTAATCCACTTTGATGGACCCAAAGGAACGTGCTACGCTGTCCTAAAATACTACAAGTACAAACAGGTATATCTATCTCATCCATAACAAGATGTCAGAAAAGCAAGTGCTGAATATATATATATAAATGAGTCTGATACAGTACACAACTGGTGAGAATACAAGCCTACTACAAAAACTGATAATAGTGTAGAAAAATCAGATAGACTAAGCAGTGTCTATCTGAGAAAAACATCTCCATCTCCAGGTGGCAGGCCTCTATGGTCAAGCATACTCTGAGGGTGTCTCCTCGAGCTCCTCCTCGGTAGCACATCTAGCCTCCTAATCAGGGCCGTACACAGTGGAGTAGAAAGCCTTGTCTAGATCTGGCAGGGAACCAGGTCCTCAGTGGAACATAACAAGATACAAAAAATGACATGCCATGTATGTAATACTGAATAAAGGAAATAAATACAGGGTGCTAACTATTCTAAGTAAAAATGCAAGTAAAGATCTCGTAGTATGCATGGGAATGTGTAGCTAGACATACGCTGACGTAATTCACCAATCGTGGTGACTGGCTAATATATGTGTCGTATGCCCCCGGACTCACGGGTAGCTCTGCAATCGACCATCTCCGAGAAGCATGGTACGAAGGTATAATCATATATGGAGGGGGTGTCCCATACGTCTACTAGTTATCTTTCCCATCCCAATGAAACTAAATGTCAAGTCATACATTTCCTGAGTTATTCTAAATCCGTGATACGGGTCACACGTACTGGTAGCTAATCAAATACGCAGCTCACATCCATATATATAATGCAACCATGTTGCGTGTTCCCGTGATAGGGTCTAGGAGAATATCAGGATACTCTCACAGTGTTGGTGAGTCAGTAAGACTAAGTTATTTACACTAATTGTCAACGTATCAGTTGACTGTACCAGAGGCAGTCTCAGGTACTCTTGGTATATGAATTTCAGAAACAAGAAGCATATAACAGTATTTGAGAATTTAAACATTAACTTGGCAAGGTATACTTGCCTACTCCCTGATAGTGTTGATAACCTGATCTCACAGTCAGGTTTGAGGTTGCTGGTGACAGGGGGTCACTGGCTGTGCTGTAGTTGGTTTCTGTTAAAATAGACAGGGTTCGTGAATATTATGATTGTAATATAAAGTATATATATATATATATATATATATATATATATATATATATATATATATATATATACTTATATAGTATGTATATATATATAGATATATATATAATATATAAAACAGTATATATAGTATATAAAGAACAGAAAAAAATGCAGTAAATAGTAGCAGGGTATATCCACTGCTATATATATAATAATATAATATAATATTATCAGGGTGTATCCTCTGATTTATAATAATATAATAATCAGGGTATATCCACTGATATATAATTTAAATAAATTGAAATGACAGGGCAGAAGTAAATACATATATATTATCAGGGTATATCCACTGATGTATATATATATAGGTAGATAGTACAGAATATATATATCTATGTACCATAATATATAGTACTATTTATAGTATATATATAAATTGAATTGACAGGGCAAGAAATGTAAGCATACATATATAATATGTGTAAGCTGTATTATCCAGCTGAATAATATATATATAATATATATGTACTGTATATCCAGTACTATAATATTAATAACAATATGTATATAAGTGCACATAAATAAATAAAAGAAAATGCATAGAATATATACATACATATATACTATAAATAATAGTAATAATATAACACATATATATAATATATTATATATATACATATACATAACATATATATAAATATATGTATACATATATTTATATATATTATATATATATATAAGAAAAAAACAGAATTAAAAATGCATTAATAATTATTACAGTAGGACACTTGACACTATTTTATGTGGCAGAATCTTTCTTGAGTTATTTATGGTGATTCTGTATAGGCTTACATGATTCGTGATTTGAGACTTACATATTATATAGATACCATTATGACTCGTTGTACTAGCTAGAGGTCATTATCTTGCGTGTTATGGACATGAGATGTCATGGACGTGAGATGTGAGGTTATATTGGGTGGGAAGAGACACACTATACTACAGGCTGATTATGATTATATATATATATACTATACTACTGGAGGTGCCTTAGACTCTGTCTCAGATCTTTGGCACATATACTGGACTACGTGATATTACTTGCTGCTATGGGCTCCCCGACACAGAGCCTGTAGTGGTTTTAGCCTGAGTACGAGTGATGTCCTCACGTGCATATCACTTAGATGGTTACAGTAGTTTATCCTTGAGTATGTGGCATTATATTGTTTTACTTTGGCATGATATTTCTTGTATCTTGTTACGTCCTTCTGAGGATCTGGCCCCTTGCCAGTTTTACAGCAAAGATCGTTGTGGAGCCTACCTGGAGTTGCTGATGTGTGTTGCTTTGTCATGCGGGCATAGGTGCCAGGCACTTATATTATTTCTACCAGAGTTATGGTTATTTACTTATTATTGTTTATTCATCTGCTGATGTAACCTAGTTTTATAGACTCATATTCCTTTCTCGAGTCTATTTGAACTTGTGTGTTACTGGGCGGCTGACTTTAGCACATGTAGCTCATTCTTGTTGTATTCTGTTTATTATGGAATGAGGCTTAGATATTTGTATTTACTTGATTATTTAGTTAGTGACCATTATAATATAATATTTATGTATTCGAGTCGGACAAGAGTCTGGTTGAATGCGTAGCTGGCATGTTACGTATTTCTAGTCCTACGTATTTTGGGACTGGGGCGTTACAATTCTCTTAAGTAATCGCATTAAAAGTCTCAAACTAGTTCTACCGACAAGCAAATTATCACCAACCTATCATAAATTTTTTATATTTTCTAATATGAGAATAAGATGGTAAATTATGGGTTCTAAATCAATAATTTTATATAACCTAAAAGGATCATGCTATAGGATTTGAGAAAGAAAGATTAAAGATTTACCAAAAACTTTAGAGGATCGGATGATGGTGCTTCTTCTTATCCAAGAAATACTCCTTCTTGCTTGTGATTGGCTTGCCACTCCCTTTTTGATGGATTGTTGATAATGAAAATAGGTTTTTGATATATTTTTGGGGAAGATGGGATTCTTCTTGGAGGTTTAATGGTGTTTTGATAGAGAGATAGTAAAAAAGGAGTATTTTATGATGTAGAAGTTGATGGAAGAGTTGTGGGGGGTAAAAGGAGGGAGAGGGGCTGCTAGGATCTTTTGGAAGGAGGGGCTGCTAGGATCAGCTGATAAGAGGGTGGTCGGATGCTAGGAGGGGGAGAAATAATTATATTAGGTTTTAGGGTTAGGGTTTGGTGATAAGTTGATATATATATGAGCTTTTTAAATAAATTTAAACATAGGAGGGGATTTCCTATTGCTATTAGGGGTCAGCCATAAGGGAGGCTGCTCTTGGCCGAATATGAGAAGGGGTTGGTTGTTATGGTTGGGGTTGGATAAGGTTTGGTTGTTGGGTTGGTTAGAAAATTGGTTAGGTAGTTATTTGCCAACTAAGATGCCACCTATACCACTTTCTATAGATATATCTCCTATAAATAGAAATAAATTAATATAAATATAATATATATATATATATATATATATATATATATATATATATATATATATATATATATATATAAGCATGGGGATATTTGGGTGTACTACATGCCTACATGTATTTGGGTTTGGTTTGGATCTAGTTCTAGTCAAAAGGAGACAATTGTACAGTAACCGTAATTCTAGACATTCGTCAATATTTTTGGAGCATGGGAGAGATCAAATAAATGCAACATCCATGTTCCAACTATATTAGACTCATTCAAGATTAATATTATAAATTTTGTTGAAAGAAAAAAGGTCGTGCATTGCTCAAGATTTCAAAGCCATGGCAAATTGTCATATATCTAAAAGAAGGTTTTAAAAATTTATTACTCTAGTCTATTAAATAAAGTGATTAAAATAAAGAAATAAAAATACCAAAATAATCCAATTCAAAATGAGGGGGCTTACATTGGGTGATAGTAGATCGACTCACAAAAGTGGCATATTTTCTTCCCTTTCAAATAGTGTATTCCATAAAGCAGTTAGCAGAGATGTACATTTGGCAGATAGTGAGACAGCACGAAGTCCTAGCGAGTATAGTATCAGATCGTGATACTCAATTTATATCTCATTTCTAGAAAATCTTGCACGAGCATTTAGGTACCAAGTTGAATTCAGTACCGCGTATCATCCCCAGATAGATGGACAATCAAAGTGGACGATACAGAATTTGGAAGATATGTTGTGGGCTTGTATCATATACTTTGGTGGGTCTTTGGAGGATCATCTTCACTTAGTAGAATTCTCATACAATAACAGTTATCAGGTCAGCATACACATGGCTCCTTTCGAGGCATTATACGGAAGGAAGTGCATATCACCCTTGGCATGGGATGCCATTGGTGAATGAAAGATGTTGGGGACTAAAATGATCACTTAAACGATTGGAGTAGTTAAGCAGATCAGCGAGCGGCTTCAGGTTACAGAAGATTATCATCGTCATTGGGCATATCAGCATCATAGGCCGTTAGAGTTTTTTGTCGGCGATCACATATTTTTGTAAATTTTGTCTACCCGTGGAGTCATTAGATTCGGGGTTTACGGGAAGCTTAGTTTGCGATATGTGGGACAGTTCAATATTCTCGAGAGGATAGGAAATGTTGCTTATTGTCTTATCCTTCCGCCTTCGCTTTTTGAAGTATATAATATATTTTATATTTCTCAGTTGTGTAGGTATATCCCAGACCCGATTCATGTCCTCGATCACTCTGAGTTAGTCGTTGGTACCCACTTAACTTATGAGAAATAGACCATGTCTATTCTGGATCAGAGAGAGAAGCTACTCAAGAACCGGACTATCCGTCTTGTTCGTATTGCTTGGAGCCATCACTCCTTAGGGGAATCGACATGGGAGCACGAGGACGATATTTGATCTCGGTGCCCGCACATATTCGACTCATAAGGTATATTCCCTTCGTATGCCTTTGCATCTTTCTTTCCATTATCAGCAAGCACTCGTGTGAGGTGATGTTGGTTTGCTTCATTATTTGTGTTATTATTTGTTTGTATGTGTATATTGCTTGTAGTTAGTGTGTTGCTTATTTTGATATCTCTAGCTAGTCTTGAGTTTCAATTTCGTGGGCAAAAATTTTCTAAGGTGAGTAAAGATGTCAGCCCCCTTTCCCGGTGCACTTTGGCGCATATTGTTTGCTAGCCCGGCCATTGTTTAGACCAGATTCGAGAGTTGTTGATAGAGTGCGTTTGGTTGGGTTTGTGGCATGTGTGGCTTGGATGGGTTTGAGTGATCCAACGGTCCACATCTCAAACCTAAACCTATATATTCTCTTTTTTTTTCTTTCTGCTCATTATTTTCTTTCCATTTTTTTCTTAGGTTTTCTCTTTCCCTCCATAGGCAAGTACATCTTGTACAAGAGAAGAACCATGGATTTTTGCATTCTTTTAGTTCTTAATATTTCTTTTTTATATATAGCCCATATTGTTGGGACCGAGCACCTATTCATCTTTAATACTTGTTGTTCTTGATTATGTTGGTTGGAATTATATGAACCTGAGTTTGGATCTATGGGTTCACTTTTGCTTTTTTTGGGGTTTGATCTCCCAAAACTTTGTGTTTTACAAAACTAATTAACTCATAGTATATATCACCATATTTTATGTAACTTTGCTTTTGGCCGTGCTTGATTTCGAGTCCAGCTAAGTTCAGTGCTGAAACTTGATACAATACGTATACCAAAATGACTGATTAGAGAAGAAGAACAGTGCTCCGTGAAGAGTATGCAAGACAAACCCTTTGGCATAGAAATACGTATGTTTCACTTTGGACACATTTGTGTGTTGTCCCAACTCTTCGTGCATACTAATCATACTGCACTCAGTCTACTAGCAAAAGTGTGCCAGTCATACTCCTTGAGTCAGTGGCACACTTTCTAGAGGAAACCCAGTTGGCGCACTTTAGTGCGTATTCAATCAAAGTTCTCCCTAGGAAACCAAGAGAAAGTGTGCCACAGTCGGTCAGCGCACTTTCTTCGCGTTGACAATCTAACGCACTTTTCCTATGTTTCGTCAGCCGACGCACTTCTTTTATGTTTGGTCTGCCCGCATACTTTCTTCCCTCTTTGTTTCCTTAGGGATGAAGCTTTGTTTGGTTTCTTAATTTATGTGTTATTGATTTGTGTGCTCCTCGACTAACGAGGTTCTCGACTATTGAGCTTTTACCTCGGATTGCGTATTTTATTTTTTTGCTAGCTTGTTCGTGCACTTTCTTTAAAAGCACGCCTTATTCTTGCCCACGCACTTTTGTCAAGTATGCCATGTTTGTTAAATTGACAAAGTGCGCCACCCCTTTGTAACTCTCACACTTTCTTGCGAAAGTGCGCCAACCATTTCTTTGAGTTTGTGCGCCAACCTTATTTTTGTGAGTTTGTACGCCAATCTTACTTCTGTGTGTTTATGTGCCAACTTGATTTATGCACCTACTATTTCTTGTGCATGTTGGGCCCTTTTTTTGGTTTAATATTTACATTAGTTGAATGATTGTGAGGATGTGGATGACTTGTATTTTGATCTTGAATGTATATGGACCTAATGACCTAGTTATGCTAAATTGACTTAGTAACTTACATGAGCCCTATAGATGTGGCCCTATATACACTTGCTATTTACTTGCTAATTAAATTACTTTTCCTTAATCACCTTATTATACGTTGGATAGAATAAGAGGCATAGTTCAACTCGGGTGACGTTCTGCAATCCCGGTCCGTGTTTGGTTTAAGGGTTCTGGATATGATCTCGAGGGATTCTCGTACTACTCTTATTCTCATTCATTGATATAATTAAGTGATAAATTAATGTGACTAGTATTAGACTATACTATCCAGAATAACTTGGTACCTGATAATTTGTCAATAATCTTGATACTAGAACTTGTTCCTTCCCTGACTATTATATCTATGCTGATATACTTGATCGCACTGAGAGTGCTACTTGATAATTGTGTCCCGTCGTGCCACATACTCCTGATACGTGATATATATAATTATTTTCATGCACAGATCTGGTAGTTGGACAATGACTTTAGCCTTGGCAAGATAGTATTGATTGTTGCATCACAGTTGGGTGAATCTAGATTTAACTTTCGAGTGATAATATGGGTTCGTATCAAGAGTGCCCGTACTTAAGGTATGATATCTAAGAAGGAATATTCATATGACCATGGCATGATATTCTAATTAACCTAGGGTTAACTAAGCAACTTAATTGGTAGAGAATTGGAAGAAAATGGTATCTCGAGATCGTGCATGTCGAGCCACCCTAAATTAGCTGAAAGTAAAGGCTGGCCAGCACGGATACTGTATATCATCCATACTAGTGGAGTGCAGTATCTGATCTAAATATAAGACTGAGCCAGTATCTTTTCTATAGAAAGCTTGGAACTATTACTGATCATTAATTAGCACAGGACCCTTACAAGGGACTGGTTCAACTTTTACCTATATTCTTGCTCATATATCATTTGTTCAGCCAGCCCTGCTCGGTTATGGAACGATCTGAGGATGCTCATATATTGCATTACTGGGATAATCCAAAGATCATATACCAAGCTGTAATACATAATTGGCCATTTAAATTGCTTGTAATATGTGGCTAGCTAGGAAAGTGGGCTATCGTGGCATGATGATTCAACCTATATCCTTGTTTGGTTATTTGGTTGCGTCATTGTGTTACGATACTCCATGGACTGAAGTTATATTATTTCTCCTATATTGTATCTCTGTTTATGTATTGTGCCTTCTGTTGAGTGGAATTAGGGACAAGACTGTTGTGGCATGATGGTTCAACTCATGTCCTTGTTTGGTTGTTGGATTTCACTATTGTATTACGATAGGCTATAGACTGAAACTACGACGCAGAGTTAATTTTGCTTAACCATAATCAAGGGACTTATTCTATCTTGATGCGATAGGGAACTTCATGTCCTTGTTTGGTAAAGGGGTATTGTATCATGTCATGGATGGGACATATACCATTGATTGTTGGCTCATGCATCTCATGCTATTGATCTGGTTTTATTTCTTTATTTCGTGCTTCATTTGTGATACTTGCTATTTGGGGTCTGACCCTACTAGTTTTGTATGGTCAGTCTTAGAGCCAGCACCTGAGGATCAAGCTTATCTCACCCTCAAGGATGACTGTTGAGGGTCACGAGTGGGTTCTTTTTATTCACTGCTCGTCTTTTATAAACTATATTCTTTTGGACGTTTAGCCAACCAATACCTATTAGCCGGCATATATGGACACTAGTTCCTTACATGACTGTATATATTCATACTGCAGCTGACTCACTGTCATGTATACTTTGATCTTGCATCTGGCATATCATTCTGTATCGCCAGATCTCTAAAGAACATTCTGATATAGCATTTGGGACACCTTACTACTTATTCTAAAATATTCTATATTATTTCTACTTGTTTGAATGATTGAGACATAGAAGTTCTTGACCTTAGAAGACTTGATTGTAGTATGCAACCCCTTGTCTCTAGATAACCTTAAGACATTGTGGGTTGCTTCGATATTTTGCAAGGTGTGATTGGCTGAGTCATCCCTCCGCTCTCTAGTATTCTGGATCTGGGGTGTGACACATGGAGAGGTTAGTTCTGATTGCATTTCAAAAATTCTTATCGTAGGTCGTTTGGGATCCATTGATAGAGATCTACATATTCTTCAGAGATATTTGTTCTACTAAGTTGCTCGTCGATCGTCGATCATCTAAAAAAGCAAGAGAAGGACATTGTGGTAACATTGTGCAAGCTCGAGAAGGTGTTTCCTCTTGGATTCTTTGATTCCTTGGAGCATTTTGTTAATTCATCTTTCCTATGAGGTACGTGTTGGTGGGCCTTTCAGTTATCGGTAGATATACCCGCTCGAGCGGTATCTGAATCACCTAAAGAAAAAAGGTAAAAAATAAGGCATGAATTGAGGGTTCTATTTGTGAAGCTTATGTTCTCGAGGAGATTACAAACGTTTGCTCGACGTATTTGAAATATCATGTTGCTACTCATAGAACTAGAGCTCCGAAAAATAACGACATATATCAGGAATTTAATGATGCAATACTGAAAGTATTCAATGTGTCCGAAAAGCCTTCGGAAAAAATAAAGAAAAGATATTTGAATGACGACGAGCTAAGAGCTGCTCAGTTGTATATATTACTCAATTGCAATGAGGAAGAAGTGGAGAAGCTAGAGGGATAAGCACTTAATACGTCCACATTTACGTCATCTCAATGTAATAGTATAAGCTAATATTATGCTACTAATCGACGGTTGCTTCGTTATTTTTTAACACATATAATGATGATCTAAGGTCGGTTAGACCCTACATAACAGATGAAGAAGTAGAAAAAAAAGACATTATTTTCCTTCTTGGTTGAGCGCATATGTAAGGAGCTCGGTAATTATTTTTTCTATATGCACTTGCACAATAAATAACTTACTATTGCTTCTTTGGTATTTTGGTCGATCGTCTAATAACACCCGAGACTGAATCTATTATAACTCTAGCCAATAGACTAATTATTGTCATCAAAATATGACCAAGTTACTGTGTGGATGGGTTTAGGTTCAAATCAACAAATGCTCCGATCAGAGACAGCTTCCTGGATCTTGATTCTACAAAAAATAGTTGTTTGTGTATCAAATCTTCTAACTACAAAGATGTCGATCCAGGCAATAATTTCTTTAGCATCTTACGAGAGATTATGGAGTTGACATATAATTATGGCACAAAACCTGCTAAGATCATGTTATTCAAGTATAAATGGTTCGATCTGATTCAAGATCAAGGTTGGAAAATTTATAAGCTTGGTCTTGTGGATATAAACTACAAGCATAGATATCAAGGATATGAACCATTTATCCCATCAAGTTAGGCTCAGCTCATGTACTTCATAACTTATCCGAGATGGGGAATAGCGAGGTCGAACTAGTGGGCAGTATGCAAGACTAAAGCTAGAAATACCTTGACATTGACGAAATAGCTTATCAAGAGGACGAGCTACCTCTTATAATAAATATTGTAGATGTAGACTCAAAGGTAGTTACTACTCGTTACATAATTAATAATATATAAGAGATAAAATTATTTGAAGAGGAAGACGAAGACAAAGATGAATTAAATGAAAGTGAAGATGAGGAGGAAGAGGCAGAGGAGGACGAGAAAGACGAACAAGATAAATTTTCTGAAGATGATTAAAAATAAAATAAATCCATTTGGACTTGTGCTATGTATTTTATTTTGACTGTAAAATGTGCTAGCCATTTAGACTTGTGACATTACTAGTTATTTACTGTGTAATTCTTTTAAGACTGTGAGATATATATAACATTTTGACTGCATAATGTACTATATATCTATTTATTTGTTCTATCATCATATTATCAGGTATAACAGGATAACGCGGAGCATTTATCAGGTCCTGAGGTAGACAGAGTGCTCCTCCGGTACTGCCTACTGCTAGTTTTGGATTCTTGTTACCAAGTACTCATGTATATCGACCAGCCACATCTCCAACTACGACGACGCTATGTGGCATCACTCCTGAGACGAGTAGTTCCAGGCCTGAGACTACTCACTCGTCCAGAGTTCCTCCTGCTGACAAAACCATGTACACATATGAGTAGATAGAGAAGGTTGAGCCGACGCTGTCTCCTTATCAGTGAACATCCGGACGAGACGATGATGGAGATTTGGGCCGACGGTACAAAGTAAGTCAATTAGTTGTTTTATCATCATATATATCGTACATTTCTTTATTCATTATATATTCAATTTTTCATGAATATAATTATCTCTGTATAGATATCGTCCATCGTCGGTACATAGAAGCCTGGGCCACTTTCTGATGTACAACTATGGTGTCCCTTGGATCAACTACTCTGATGCTCCGGACGAGAGAAAGGCGTTCTAGTTTGCACATTTTAAAATAAAAGTATATTTGGTTTTAATATCAATCATCAAACTTATGCATATTATATAACTTACTAAATTACTTCTTGTAGCAAACGTATTTCTATCCACCGCACCAGAGCAAATTGATCGAGCAGATATTTCACGTCATCGTCGCCAAGCTGATCTGTGATGCTATGGATGACCAGAAGGCTCGTGATCGCAAAGGAAAATCGATCCAAGGTTGGATCCTGCCTAAGCAGTAGACCGCGATGTGTAATAACCCATTCCGCTCAAGCGGAGAGCAAATTCAAATGGCACAAGTGCGATGACCGGACCCGCTTTGCTCAGCGAAAAGACTTGCTTGAGGCAAAGAATTTTAGACTTGGCCCTTAAGGAGTTCAGACTTATACTTTCAAAGGCACGCTCAAAGTATCGCTAGGTGAATCACCCCTTGCATGCTAATAATACAACGCACCTAGCTAAGAGAATAATTTCATTTTGTATTGCTTGTGTTAGAACATAAAAATAAAATTTGGCTTATAGTTGGACCCTCGCATGCTACCTTAGCTTCGTGCTAGTAGACTCCACTAATGCTTTGTGTATCACTAGGTGAATCACCCCTTGCATGCTAATAATATAACGTACCTAGCTAAGAGAATAATTATATCTTGTATTGCTTGTGTAAGAACATGAAAATAAAATTCGGCTTATAGTTAGACCCTCGCATGCTACCTTAGCTTCGTGTTAGTAGACTCCGCTAATGCTTCGTGTAGATCTTTATATACTCTATGTAGTACACTGCTTCACATGTTTATACTGTTCGTCTCATAGATTATACCGCCCGATAATGTCCCTGTACGGTTTCACTCCTCGCACTATCTCTTAGACCCGTGCTAGCATAATCACTTATGTTTTTAAGTATGGCTACGCCGCATGTTTCCTTAAATTTATATTCAACATTGTTCCAATGCATGCCGGCTTTACATATTCGCTATACTCGTTACTTAAATGCATGCCTCGACCCTGTAACACTATCCCTATATTGCATTCATCTAGTTTAGCCAAAAGACTATCAAATAGTCATTCTGTGCAAAGTATGAACTTGAAAGTATTCGGGACCGTTCAGTCGCCAAGGCAGTTTCTCGAACTAGGGGAATGCATCAAGTCAAGTTGAACTCGGAACGAGAATCATGTCAAGGTAGAAAGAATCACAGCTCGTGGAGCAATACTCGTTCAGAACAAGAATCAAGATTGAGCATGTCGTGTTGTGAATCTCGTAAATCTGGAAGAACCAAGACTTGCATAGTCACGAACAACTTGGTACACAAGGAAGATTTTTGAATCTCGTTCTGCGGATGGTCTCTGGGGCACTGGGGCCAATCCGATCCGATCCGATCCGGGCAGAACCTTGTGATAGTCTCGTGCGCTGGATGTGATGGTATGTAGCACCTAGTGTACTTTTTATTGTACACCATCATCGTCAATGACTATAACTCATCCTTTATGGCTATGTCAGCGACTCATGTTCATATAGATTAAGTCATCCTCGCTTAGCGGCAATCCGCGTGTGAGTTATTATATCGCATCGAGTAATCTGGAACACCTGAACGAATATGAGTATAACAAATTTTTTCATATTTGAACACCTGTGCAATCTGTTGTAACATATCTGAGTATAACACATCTGAGTAATCTGTGTAACTCGTGCCCCCAAATCAGGAACCCGCTCATGATACTTGTGTTTGCTTATGCGATTCCATAGATTACATTATATTATATATATATATATATATATATATATATATATATATATATATATATATATATATATATATATATATATACTCGTGCTTGGTTTAAATTGCTTTACCTTGAACTGGGAAGGATGAATGGTAAGTTGGTAAGTATCGTCGTGTTCATTTTATATCACAAGGCGCACTGCCACATGAGTTAGGATTGTACATTTTGCCATGAAACTGATCCTAAGGCAAGACTAGAAAGACAACTTAATAGATGATGCATGAAACCTATATAACGTGTTTGGATTTATCGAGCGGGCGAGAAATCTCTCCACCAGTGCATTCATGTACTGATAATCCACCAGATTGCTTACAGGGTACGGGAGAACCTCGTCCAGTGCAAAAATACCTCATTCCCGCTAAGGCATAGAGTTCTTTCAGGAGCCTTGGAGCGTTGCGTCCTTAGCTGAAGCACATATACAGGACATAATGTTGGAACATCGCCTATGTATCACTTTAAAAATTGTTTGGCATGCTTTTATTATTTCGAAAGAGAGGACTTGAGCGACTTGTAATCACAGCCTAGCGCCGCTTCTAACACTGATTCAATATCAATAAAGTACTTATTTTACTTCCATACTTGTGTTATTCATTGCTTCCGCTATGACGACTCCGTGAACTTGTTACCAGTTGCATGTTCGTTTGTTATTCCGCTGCATAAGGACTATATGTGCGACTCTGTGGCTTAGCTATTTCTCTGCCTATTCGAATTCATGGCCTTGCACGGGAGCAGCTTGTGCTTATATGGCATCACGTCCTGATGGGCACAATCGTCCCGCGGGAGCACTTGTGCGGTAATTCGCGCCTAGCGAGGATGGCCGATCATACGGGAGATCGGGGCATGACATATTAGTATCAGAGAATGCTTAACGTCCTTGGACTTTATATCGATTCTCTAATTTTTGGAAAGCTCGTTCGTGGGTTATGTGCATACGCTCGCTCTTGTTGTCCCGTTGGAATGTTCCATTCAATGAGTCTAAATATTTTTGAAAAGTGCTTGTGATTGATATGATTGCTTGAACGGGATAGTTATACGAAGACCCTTGTGTCGTCCTGTGTTTGACTTTGCGAAAATAGACTCGTGCTTGAAATTTAGAAGTTATGTGTCACCCTCACATTTCCAATTAAGGGTAGTTTGGTAATTGACACGGGAATTTTATTTTTAGGAGGATTGTATTTAATATTATGCATGAGTAATTAATTATTTGTTGTATTGTTTAGTGTTTGATTAGACGTAGTATTTATTTTAGACTTGTGTAGTGGACCTAACCTATTTTATTAGATGCATGAACCCAATATTTGGATGAGTTTAGTTTGGGCCCATTTAATTAGGCCCATGGATTAGGAGGTTGGATTTATTTAATGAAACCATTGGACTAGAACCTTCCCCCTTAATTAATTTCTTCATAAGAGGCCCCAAGGGGTATTTGGGACATTATACATTGCTTGGAGAGGGGTTTATGATCAGCCATAATTAGGAGGAGAGAGAGTGCTCTTATTTTATTTCTTTTCCAAATTTCTAGATCTACTTCTCCCTCTTCCAATTTCCCTCCATTCCCCCATCAATTCTCCATCAATTATTCTCAAATCTTTTTCTAAATTCATCATTGAGGCCTCTACATCAAGGATCTACAAACAAGAAGCAAGGAGCAAGGAAGAAGAGGCCAAGATCTACAAGTAGAGGAGCTACTTTGCATTGGAGACTTTTCATTGGGAATCCATCTTCCAATTGGTATATTTCAGTTTTTCCTCTTCTATTAAACTCTAGATCTGAGATTTTACCATGAGAAACCAACCCACATGCATAGGCTACCCATAGGATTTGGTTTGGAGTCATTCGGAGACCTACGGTGGAAGTTACATGCATTTTTGGTGCCAATTTTGGGAGAATTCCGAGATTGGCACATGTTGTGTTTGTCAATTGGTCAATTAGACCAAATTGACATATGATTATTTGTTTGTGACTAGTGTCGTGTCCACAATTGGATACGTGTAGGCCGTATCTCGTCAATTTGACGAAACGGGTTATTTTGGGGGTTTTTCTCCGACACGTAGCCTTGTGCATATCGTATTGTGACGCGGATACGTAGACACTCTAATAACTATATGTGTTGCCCATAATTTATGAATTTGACTTGTTCGTGTCCTCCGGGATGCGTTTGGTTGTGTGTTGGAGCCGTATCGCACACGTATCATAGAGCAAGTGTGATACGGGTGCGATGCACCCCATGTGTTTGATGTTTTATTTTTCTCTTTATACATGCATGTGTATTTATATATGTATAAGCTATCTATGTAATTTATAGAGTATATAATAGTGTATTTTTAGGTTATGTATATTTGTGTGGGTTTATATGTACATAATAGAGTATCTAGATACATATCACTATATGTGTATATAGATATATACGCGTGCTTGTGTTACATGTATATGTATGTATATATATGTGTTGACTAATATATTTCTGTGGGTTTGATTACATGTGTGTGTATATTTGCATATATCTATTTGTGTGGGAGTGTAGCTATATACATATGCATATATATATACATAGGTAGTTAGTGTAGCCTTGTATCAATATTTTGTGTGTGTGTAGTAATTATGGTGGCAAGTTGTGTGTATTGGTTGTGTATGTTGTGTGTGAGCCTGTGAGCTAGTGAGTGAGATACTTAGCCAGTATCAGGTATCAGTATCAGAAGGATGCATAGCAGTAGGTGCAGTCGGGTATTAGAGCAAAGGGCAAGCAATGCATTCATCAGTGCAAATCAACTCGAGCCCTACATTGAGAGGCAATGCAGTGGCAACAGCCTCGAGCTACTGTAACAACAAGCTCGGGCATGGACTGCAGAAGCCTTGGATAAGTAGAAGTTATATCAGAGCAGTGTGTAGATAGTTTGGAGCTCCGAGGAAAGCCAACTGAGGGAAGCCCAACAGCAGCCAACTGAGGACTGAGGGAAGCATGCTGTGTACAGCCAACTGAGGGGAAGGCAGTGGCAGCAACTGCCACTGCTCGAGCAGCCAATGCCATGCTGAGTTGCAGCAAGTTATGCATCAATTGCAGGGGAAGGCTAGCAGTAGCAGCTCCAGCAGGGAACTTACCAATGTATAGTGTGCACAGCCATGGGAGAGCAGGAAGACCTCAGCAGCAGTGTGGCAGCAATGCAAAATACTGCAGTCCACTGTGCAGCAGGCTATGCACTGAAGAGATCTGCAGTATCAGCAAAGATGAGGTTAGGCAGTAAGGCATCAGCAGAGGAGTACCTGTACAGTAATATAAAGCTAACAGTGTGCAACCACTGCATCAATTGTGCAGTAACACTGTACTGCAGAAAATGCTGCAATCTGCAGGAACCTGTAGCAGAATCCAGCAACTGAATCATCCACTGAATACAGCAAGTGCAGTGCAGCAATATGCACATCAGCATAGGTATTCAGTAAGTGCCATCCACTGAGTATACTGCAGGTAGCAATATACTTCACACAGCAACTAAAGAACAGAGAAGAGCAGCAGCTTATCACCAGCAAGGGGCAATTCTGCAGAGAGCTATTGAGAAAGGTATATCAGCTCGAGCACAGGAGCAATAGCAACTACTGCAAGGCAAGTCAGAGCAGCCAACTACACAACTGAGTAGTATTGAGCAGTTTCCAACTACAGAGTGCATCCAGTTAGGAGAGGCATCAAATACAGTGGGGGAGCAGTCAGTTGTGCATGTAGCAGCAAGCCTGCAGTACAATCATCCAACAGCAAATAACAGAGCACTATATTCAGTCAGCATGAAGTTGCAGCCAAGGCAATAACCCAACTGCAGAGCAATTATAGTAAGAAGTAGAGCAATGTATCAGCCAATGTACAGTCGAGCAAGGGTGCTCAGCAGTAAAGCCTTCACAGTTTCAGAAAATTTAGCAAGTATCTGCACAGTAGCAAATAGGTAGCAGTACTAGAGTATCAAGGTCTTCACAGCAGATACCAAGTTTTCAGAATATTCAGTTCAGTTTCAGTTTCCCAGCAAGGTTTCAGTGGGTTTCAGTTCCAGTCTTCGAGTATCAGTGAGGAAACACTGATATCACTACTGTTTCAGTTTCCCGTGTCAGTAGCTATGTTCAGGTTATAGTTAACTAATAGTTTGTTAGTTGGGTTTAGGGATTTACAAGGTTTTGATGTTTTGGGTAGTTAACTTATATTTTGTTAGCATTTTATAGTGTTAGAGTTAGTTAGGGAGATAGGTAAATTAGTGTTAGCATCAGTTTCAGTTATGAGGTATTAATATGTATATTGTTAGTAGTTTAGTTATATACATATATATATATATATATATATATACTTGTTAGTAAATAGTTAGGGTGATGGTTTAATTAGTTTAAGTGTTTAGTATATAGTTAGCTACATATATGTATCTATGTATATTAGTATAGGTAAAATATGTTAGATGGTTAGTAGTGTTGAAATAGGTAATGCTATGTATTAACATATAGTCTAGGTATTGGGTTTAGATGTTTTAGTTGGGTTAATGTGTTTAGCTAGTTAGTGGTTCAGTTAGTTAAGTTAATATCTATATACTAGTATATGGGTTAGCATATAATTAATATTGAGGGTTGTTTATGTATTAGCTATATGAATTAGGTCTTGGTTACTTTGGTATCACCAAGGTTTTGGACCGATACCAAGGTATTGAGATTGGGTATCGGTTTAGGTGCGATACGCTTTGATGCAAGGCCAATGTATCCTAATTAATTATTTTGATATAGTATTATAATGTTTGGCTCGTATACATATATAAAACCATTATTTTTTTATATTCAAAACTTGCGTATCTTAGGATACGACCTTTTTGTGATATTCTAGTATCGTAGCTTAGCTAGTACAGCCTAGTTTCTTAATGTATTGACTTAGTGACTTAATGTTAGACTCTTGCAACCTAGATTTTATCTGTTTGACTTAGAAATGGCCTTGTGACCTAGATGATGACTAGTTTAACTTAAATTCATTTCAACACCCTGTATTAATGTGATATTCCATATATAGGTTTGTGTGACACAAGTTGGGACATAGTTTGACATTTATTGCTTGGACGACATGCGAGTACATTCTCTGATAGTTTCCATTGATTGTTAATTACTATAATACAAGAATTTAGAAATGTTTTACATGACTCTTGACACATTGGTACACGGACTAGTATACATATGGATCAGTCATGGGATGTTACATATATAGTGTTCATTGTTTCTCGTGTTCTCAATGTTTAACTTAGACAATGTTTCGTGTTGAATGTTCAATGTTCAATATTTTATGTTCAAGGTTTATTGTTTATATGGCCTTGAGTATCTTGTATCACAATGTGTCATGGTTGGATCTATTGTACTAGTTGGAAAAAAGAGGAAATGTTAGCTAGGTATGTAATCAAATCCTAGACAATGTTTAATGTTAACTTAGAAAATATTTATCCAACGTTAAAGTAGACAATGTTCACCCAAGCCGATCACATATCTATCTAGTATTTCAATCACTTAGTATAGTTACAGTTCTTTACCACATTGTTCATTGTTTACCTGTTCTTCCACCATAGTTGATATTATTCAATATTTCTCGTCTTGTACTATATTCTCTATTTCTGTTTATAGTCACTATTAATTAATTGGAACTACTATTGGGTTGTACTTTGCTCCATTCCTGACTGGAAAATATTTTTCAGATGAATGGTTAGAGAGGATGTGTCCCACTCACTATGGACTGACAGATGGAGTGCCACCCGAGGATAGTGCCAGAGACTGAGGCCTTTTTGATTTCTATACCTTGTAGTAGTTATTTCTATTTTAGACTTTGGGTTGTATTATTGTTTGAATCTGGAGTTGAGTTTAGTTGGAGATGGTTATGTTATGTATTGAGACTTGTATTTCTTATTCTTTCTATTCTATATCGTGCGTTCATCTTTCTTCAGTTTTATATGTGATTGAGTATTATTTGGTATTGAGATGGCATGGCAGTCCTTTATACACTTTGTGTGAGATTCAGATAATATAGTAGACCAAGACAGCGTTCTACCGCCGATTCTACGGCGTAAGCTGGACGTACCTACGTACTCGTGCCCCTATACCGGGTGCGGGTCATGATACTATGTGCGAACCCAAATACCTATACGTGCTTATCAAGATGATTGGTGTGCGAGATAGAATATTGTTCAAACGGTTAGCTATGCACATAATCTTTCAGCTAAGTTGTGTTGAGTATCATGTGCCAAGTCCCTTTGGTGCTAGCAAGTTTGCGAGCGAGATTGGGATATCGTTCAGATAAGGATAAATCAGACTTAGAATGACAACCGATAGAAATTTTATCAGTTTATCTCTAAGGCGAATATAGAGGATCGTGCTTGGATTTTGAAAAATAGTTCGGATGTTATTTTGTGTCGGCAGATACAAATAAAATATGGTTTACTGGAAAACTATAAATAGGAATATATACGAGACTAAGATTTATCGAGACGACGCATAGGTATCATGTTGGAGTTCTAAAATACGAATTGGATATGCGAGCGAGTGATAAAAACACAATTGGGGATTTAATTAGATAATTCGATTCCTGTGTAGTGTATGGATCATTTTGGAATTATTTGAGCAAATTCGAAGATCCCGTGCGATAGTTGGTTTGAACGATTTGAGAATGTGCTGAACAAGTGATAAGGCTTATATCAAATAGGGACTTAAGGTAATGGAATCAATATCTTGGTCGAAAATACTTGAGTAGGATATTGCTCGATAGAAGTTAGGTTGAGAATGGACATTGTGGTTTCAAATTAATAGACTTGATATGGTATCGATAATTGGAAGATAGCACGGATTGATACAAGTAAAGGAATATTTTGGTTCAATGAAAGAGGTAAGCGATAACGAATTTGATCTTGAATTGGACGAACGATCTTGAATCTAGTTCGAGGAATAACATTCGATAATCAGGTTTGTTTGGTAAAGATTATTTTGTGGGAGCGCTGGCATGATGATTTCACATCCAGCGGAGATGATCGAACTCAAGAGAATATATTTGATGATTATTCAGACGAACTTGATAAAATAGAATGTAACAAAGGTGGATAGACTTTGTCTTGGGATTTAAACTTAGTTGTTTGAGGAATGCTAGAAGTGGACTACGGATTGATTGAACGATAATATTAAAGCTGGACGATTTAGCTAGACGAATTATAATCATGACATGAATGAACATAACTTGGTGGATATATATATATAACTTGGATGAAATGAAAGTGTAATGATAAGGTGTCTCGATCATTTTGATGATAACTATAACATTTGACGTTCTTGTCTTGTACGAGCGTAACTCCATGCTCGCACATACGTCATGCCCGGAATAGGACGACTATCCAGCGAAAACGTTGGCGTGGTGATCTCACGTCCAGCAGGGATGTTTGAACTTACAAAAAACTGGAGCGTGACAATTGAAGGGTCGTCTTGACTAGTGGTTCGACACGATAAGATGAGTTTGCGAATACAATTAAATCAAAAGTATTTCATGGATGAGTTAGTCTATAACATGGAGTATGACACGCTTGATGGTTTTGTGAACGGATACATAAATCTTGTTGGACGACTTAGAGTTTATGATTGAGATCGGTGATTGAAAATTTAATCGTGACCTGGTGGTCTAGACTTAGAATGGCAGGTGGATCCTATCAAACATGTTTGAGGAGATAGACTATACGAATTGCTAGGCTTGACGTGCGACATGGATGTATTATGGATTTGATTGAACGAACTCAGACCTGGTATAAACGAACGTGTTATTGTGAGTAGGATAATATGTGCTCGATGTAAATATGTGCTCGATGTTTACAAATCTGAGTAAAATAAACTTGGGTAAAATACCCCGTATGAAAAAAATAATGGTTTAACCTTAGGAATTGGGGCGAGCATCGTGCGACAAATTTGCACGATGAGTCCTGAGCAAGAAATGTACCTATGACCTTGTAAGATGACCTAGTAACTAGGAAGACGATCCTGCACCGAGTGAAATAACTTGTATGACCGACTTTAGAGTATTATCTGGGCAAGCCGTAGAACTGGGAAAGCAAGACTTAGAGTTAGACTTGGAACAGTATGTGTGTGCTTTATTTAACACAAACGGAATGGATGATAGGACATGGACGCTAGTCGATTAATCGAATAGATCATGCTTAACGGTAGTGCAATGCTTGGTTGAGTGAGATTTGGAAATGGCTTAGATTTTTAATTGACCTTGCTTGAGGAATCATGGTGAACCATAAACGAGAACCCTTGAGATTTTCGCAAGTAGCTTATCCGACTTGACTAATGCTAAGCTTAGTTGAATGCATATGTTTGAGGGATGCCTTGAACATGTGCACGATCCAAGACTCAGTAATATGTTGAACTCGAATGCAAAGATTTTGCTATTGCTAAGTTGGTTGACATGCATATGTTTGAGGGACGCCTTAAATATGTGCATGAACCAGACTCACGATATGCTGATCTCGAATGCTACTGCAAGTGAATATGTTAGATTTGCATGGACGAGTATAACGATTCGGATAAGTTTTTTTCATCCTTAGATCATTATTTAAGATGGATTATACTGTACCCCGCGTTAAGCGATATATATTTCATACTTAGGCGCATTAGAGACCGAGTCAGAGCTTTGATTTAATGATAGAGCCATTCAATGAATCAGACCCAACATACATACGACACGGAATGAGGAACGAATAGGAAGTTGTGTTCGAACAGGTCTAGTGATACGGATTGATATGCTTAAGATAGATTCAATAGTGTGCGATAGAACGGTTTGCGCTCAGAAAGTCTCGAGGACGAGACTTATTCTGAGTGGTATATAATGTAATGACCCATTTCACTCAAGCAGAGAGCTGATTCAAATGGCGCAAGTGCGATAACCTAGTCCGTTTTGCTCAGTAAGAAGACTTGCTTGAGGCAACAGATTTTAGACATTGCCCTAAAGGAGTTCAGACTTATACTTTCAAATGCACGATCGGAGTATCGCTCGACCGAGGTGAATCATCGTTAAGGTGGGTGGCTACGATGAACTTGCCTTTTCTTAGCCTGAACACATAAAAATATGGATGATACATGCTAGTCGCCAGTTGAATTATCCCTTGCATGCTAATAAATAATACAACGTACCTAGCTTAGGGAATAATTCCATCATGTATTGCTTGTGTTAGAACATGGAAATAAAATTTGGCTAATAGTTGGACCCTCGTATGCTACCTTAGCTTCGTGCTAGTAGACTCCGCTAATGCTTCATATAGATCTTTATATACTCTTCGTAGTACACTGCTTCATATTTTTATACTGCTTATCTCATAGATTATGCCGCCAGATAATGTCCATGTACAGTTTTACTCCTCGCACTACCTCTTAGACCCGTGCTAGCGTAATCGCTTGTGCTTTCAAGTATGGCTATGCCACATGTTTCCTTAAAGTTATATTCAACATTGTTTCAATGCTTTCCTGCTTTACATATTCGCTATGCTTGTTTCTTAAATGCATGCCTCGACCCTATAATACTATCCCTATTTTGCATTCATCTAGTTTAGCCAGAAGACTATCAAATAGTCATTCTGTGCAAAGTATTAACCGGGAAGTATTCGAAACTGTTAGGTCGCCAAGACAGTTCCCGAACTAGGGGAATGCATCAAGTCAAGTTGAACTCTGAACGAGAATCATGTCAAGGTAGCAAAAATCATATCTCATGGAACAATACTCCTTCAGAACAAGAATCAACATTGAGCATGTCGTGTTGTTAATCTCATGAATATGGAAGACCCAAGACTTGCATAGTCGATGACAACTTGGTGCACAAGTTTTTTGAATTTCGTTCAACGGACGATCTTTGGGGTACTGGGGCCGATCTGATCCGGGTAGAACCTCGTGATAGTCTCGTGTGCTGGACGGGATGGTATGTAGCACCTCATATAATTTTCTTTGCACACCATCCTCGTCAATGACTATAACTCGCCCTTTATGGCTATGCCAGCGACTCATGTTCATATAGATTAAGTCATCCTCGCTTAGCAGCAATCTGCGTGTGAGTCATTGTATCGCATCGAGTAATCTGGAACACCTAAACAAATATGAGTGTAAGACATTTATTAATATTTGAACACACGTGCAATCTGTTGTAACCCATCTGAGTATAACACATCTGAGTAATCTATGTAACTCATGCACCCGAATTAGGAACCCGCTCGTGATACTCGTCTTTACTAATTTGATTATGTGGATTACATTATATATATATATATATATATATATATATATATATATATATATATATATATATATATATATATATATATATATATATATATATATATAATACTCGTGCTTGGTTTACCTTATACAGGGAATAACGAATGGTAAGTTGGTAAGTATCGTCGTGTTCCTTTTATATCGCACGACAAACTGCCACACGAGTTAGGCTTGTATATTATGCCATGAAACTGATCCTAAGATAAGACTATAAAGACAACTTAATTAATGGTGCACGAAACCTATATAACATATTTAGATTTATCCAGCGGGCGAGAAGTCTCCCCACCAGTGCATTCATGTACTAATAACCCACCATATTGATTGCAGGGTGCGGGAGAACCTCGTCTGGTGCAAAAATATCTTATGTGTACTAAGGCATGGAGTTTACTCTGGAGCCTTGTATTCGGAGCTGAAGCACATATACAGGACATAATGTTGGAACATCGCCTATGTATCACTCCAAATATTGTAGCCATTTGGCACGCTTTTATTGTTTCGAGAGAGAGGACTTGAGCAACTTTTAATCTCGTCCTAGCTCCGCTTGTAACACTGATTCAATATCAATAAAGTGCTTGTTTTACTTTCATACTTGTGTTATTCAATGCTTCCGCTATGATGACTCTGTGAACTTGTTACCAATCGCATGTTCATTTTTTATTCTGCTGTATACGTACTATCTGTGCGACTATGTGGCTTAGCTATTTCTCCGCCTGTTCGAATTTATGGCCTTGTATGGGAGTCGCTTGTTCTCGTACGATATCACGTCCTGATGGGCACAATCATCCTGCGGGAGCACTGGCGTGGTGGTTCGCACCTAGCGGGGACGGCCGATCCTGCGGGAGATTGGGATGTGACACGATGAGGGCTAGATTCGACGATCCAAGGTACAAGAAAAGGTCTGATAAGGCCAAGGCGGCTAGGAAGAAGGAAGAAAAGTGATATGGTGGCTCAATTTCGATAATGGAACATTTTTGTCGTTTGGTATATTTTTTTATTTCTGATATATTATTTTAATACAAGTACGATAAAATGGTAGTATGATAAAATATTTAATTTTAGTACTAAATAATATATTTTTAACAGGTACATAGGGGTGAGGACGCCAACATGGTGACCGCCTTCCTGGCCACCCATCGAAAGGGCAGAAACCTCATTGATGGGAGGGACTCGCAGACCTATGTAAGTATTAATTTACTTCGTGTTAATTTTAATATTTCTTAGGAAATATGCAAATAAATATCCATGTAGTTAGTAATAAGTACCTTAGACATTAGCAATTATCTAGTATCCATACTTTTCTAGGCCGAGTATCATAGGCTTCGTGAGTTGGCGACTGCTACTGCACTTCCAACGGGAGAGGCTGGTACTTTCTCGCAGCCCTCTCGAGCTCCGTCGGTGGACAAGATGTGGGTGATCGCCGCTGGTGGTCTCCATACGGGTACGTACTACGGTACAAGATTCTATGGCACCCTTGTTACGATGCAGCCCCCTAGGGCCTCCTCTACAAGTGTGCATTTCCCACAGCCCTCGCAGGTATCTTCCCAAGTCTAGGAGACCATTGACGGTCAGATTGTGTCTTTTCGTTACGAGTTGCTACGAATGATGGAGGAGCAGTCATTGTCTTAGCCATAGACGGATGATGTGACGCTCATCGCACGATTTGATATGCTCGAGCGCAACATCATGGAGATTAAGGATATGACCAAGAGGACAGAGCATGGCATTACTGCTCTTGGAGCATCGACATAATACAGCCTGACAGAGCTGCAGGCATCACAATTGTTCGTGGGCGAAAGGCTAACGATGATGCATGATTCAATGGCTTCTAGCAGTACGAGACTGTTATCTACCATAGATTCATAAAACCATCGACTAGCATCGTTGGAGCAGATATGTCCACCTGGTGTGCCTTCATCAACATCGACTCCACTGACTTCACTGCCTTCTTCATCGACATCGGTGTCAATTTTATGGGAGCAGTAGGATTTGTTCTTATCCCTGATGCGCATCGGTGCTCATCCTCCTCCAGATCCGCAGTAGTCCTAGTTAGGACAATTTACTGATTGTTTGTATTTTGACCCATTATATTGGGTTATTTATGAATATTATACATTTATTGAGGCTTTCAGACTTTATTTCTTGCACTCAGTTGTGTGGATATTTATTGTATTTTTACGACAAAATTTTCTTGAGACTCGATTTGCAATTCCAATATGTAATTTTCTTTAAATTTACTTTATTATTCATATTAAATGTATGTGAATTTACCGGTGTTGAGTGTTTACTGAAGGGGTCGACGAACCCAGGGAATTCAACGGAGGGTTGCTCCGAGTCTGTCTATTTTTATGTACTTTGATATTGCAAGGATATATGACAAACTAGCATACATTTATTTTAGATTTTTTCTAATTTTTTTTACAATTTAACGACATTGCTAAATACTTCGCAAAATACGCCACTAAATGGTTGACATGATAGTAATTACCATGTTAGCAAAGCGTCGCTAAATGTGTTGTAAAACGTCGCTAAATAGAAAAAAATAGCGACGTTTAGCGACAAATGACACGTCATAATTTAGCGACGGAACGTCGCTAAACTTCACTAATGTGAAAAAAATTAGCGACACCTAAACGTCTCTATAGCGACGTTTTGAGACATTTTTCCTGTCAGTGACTGGCTAAAATGCGACTTCACTGAAACGTCGCTAATTATTTCGCTAAAATTTTTTAGCGACATTTTTATGTCATTTAGCGACGTTTCCAGTCGTTGCTAATTTGACTTATTCTAGTACTAAAATTTATATTAATGATCTTGACTGGACCTACTATGCTTGTAACATTGGTGTTGAATTTGTTTGATCTCCCACATGCTCCAAAAATATTAACAAATATCTTGAACCATTGTTACTGTAAAATTTCCATTAGTTGGCTAGTTGCACCCTACCCAGCCCAAACACCCAACTCGAGCTCTCAAACCAATTCATATGAGACACATACACTACCCCACACTCATCATATACCAAATAATATATATTTTTCACACTCAAACCCTCGCACATGCACAACAAACCAATAGCAAAACAAAAGTCCTAATTGTGATACCAATAGGGAACATTTTTGTGCACTTGCACTCAAACCCAACTAAGACCCAAAAAACTTGATCCAAATGAACCCAAAGCCTTACTAAGGGCTCAACCAAACCTCTTAGTTCTGAATACAAGCACAAAATCCCATTAGGACCCTCCTTTCCCATGACCTCTTAGATCTGAATACAAGCTTAAAATCCAACAACTATACATATCAAGCAAACCCTCACAAAGCCTAACCCTAATCAACTTCCCCCCCCTCTTTGGCTGCCTCACCCTCCTTTCCCATGACCCCTATAACAGTTTTTTCCCCTCTCCACTTCAGATTTTCTCCTTCCTATCTCCTCCACACAAGTCCTAGTGGTCGTCCACCCTAGTAGAAGAGTTCGAACCCCCTATTGTGGCCGAATACTTTCTGATGTTGCCGCTGCTGTTTATCCCACTCCATATGGGTTAAAACCTCTCAAAATTGATTATTTAATTTCTAATTCAAGGCCCCAAGAATCCTCTGAAGTTTCGTAAAGTTTGGAGTCCGTTTGGTGCTCCAAAAGGTCCGTATCGCAAGAAAAGCCTCCGTCGTAATTGCAATTGTGTAAGTTTCATAACTTCTTTTAATAATTATTTTTCAATGTAAGAAACCTTGTATGAGCCCATAAATATGTTAAATGATAAATGATGAAACCCTCATGCATGAGAAACCTTAATTTTATATGCAAAACTGCTCTTAGATGACACGAAACCAAGGCATGGCAAAGTGGTAATAATATTAAACCTAGTTTCGATGCATATTGCTATTTTATTATTAAAAACTAATTTTTCAGAAAATAAATAATAATTTCCAGAATATTAATTAATATATTTTTAAATATTAAATCAGTTTTTACACAAGTTGGCAACTTTGCATGCACAAACTAGTTGTCAAGTTGCTAGGACACCTAGTCGAGGGGCAACGAAACTTTGTGCATGAAACGGTAATTGTTTTAGTAATTTTCACTAATTAAAAATAATTTCAGAAATTAATTCATCTTTATTTCAGTTTTACTTAATGTCGACATGCGTGTTTAATAGACTACATGCATGTTCGAAGTATAGTTTAGCATTGTATGAGTCTCGGGACATCGTGTCGTATCTACGTACGTATAGGAATACGCGTATCAAAACTCATATAAGTTCCTAAATTTACGTATGATAACAAGATGTACGAGACCCTCATGACATAATAGACAATAGCTTGGTACATGTTCATTGGCACATTTCCCAATGACATACGACTGTTGCATTGTTGGCATGTACATCACAATATTAGTTGATGTTGTACGAAGATCTTACCATTTTTATATTAAGTAGATTAGTTATGTTGGTATTGAAAATAATATGTTATATAGGGAAACTTGGTTTCTCTGCACTTCCATTCGATAACATCAGTCAGGAAGCATTGTCGTAGCAGGCAGCAGGCAAGTGTATCTTGCCATGATGTATCACAGTTCCTTGTTTATTTATTTAGTTAGTTATTACTATTACTTGTTATTTATGATTGTATATGTGTTTACCCTAGGGCCAATATATGATACTTTATGTTCAAACCAGATTCGAGTGGCGACGTCCATCAGTAGAGTCGAGTATATTAGATAGAGAGTCATTAACTCGAACCCATGTTACGTGCTTGTATTATTAGTACGACAGACCGTAGGACACTCGACACAACCTCATGTGACAGAATCTTTCATGATATATTCTTGGTGTATGGATTCTGTACAGGGATTCTAGGACTCGTCATAGGATACTTATTTATATAATACTAAGACTCGTTGTTGTGATAGTTAGAGGTATTGATCTCACCATCTTATGACATGATATGTGAGATTACATGGGAGGAGAGAGTCTACACTGTACTTTGGGCAGAAATTTATATATATAAATACCTTAGTCTCTGTAGCAGAGCTTTCATGATATTTACATGTGTATACTAGGTTCCCTAATCAGGATTCGAGAGTGATATATGTTTGCCATTGAATACGAAAGTTGGAAAGAACTTGATTTAATTGAACAAACTAAAGAAAGTACAAAGAAAATTTTTTGCAGACAATCTAAGTACAAAGTTGTTTTCTGGGGGTAAAAATAGAGGATTAGGAGTGTAGCAACTCTTTTTACTCTGTGGACGATCGGATGCGGAAGCCCTTCTCTCTTGCTTGAGTGTAGATTCGCAGATAGCCAGCCAGCCTCTTTTTTTTTGTCCGATCTCTCTCTGAAGCACAAAAAGATAACCTTTAAAATGTTTAAGTTTCTCCTATTTATAGCCATCGTGCTGATGGGATAGGTACCGCATAGGCCTTTGTTTGGTGGCCGCAGAAGGCTCCTTCAACAGAATGTGGTTACAACTGTCGCCGTATGTCATGCCATGTGTCTTCTTCTAACAAAAAGGAGTTACAACTGTGCACAAGAATCCAGGCTTCAGATGTCACGTGGACATTTGTTAAGATTTTCTTGTTGCTGAATATCTGGATGGTTATCTTCTATTGTAGGCGTGACTTGGTCAAGTGGACACATGGACGCTATTTGGTTTGAAAGAATCACTCAGTTGTAACAGCAAAATTTGGTCGATGTAGAATCTGGGACACGTGTGGGCAAAGACGCATGGGACGCATGTAGTCTGGAACTTATGGGGCCAAAGACACATGGACTGTATGGAGTCTGGAATGCATAGGACAGAGCCGCATGGGACACATGGAGTCTGGGACGCATGGGCCAGAGATGTATGGGACGCATGGAGTCTAGAACGCATGGGGCCAGAGACGCATGGACCGCGTGTAGTCTGTAACACATAGGCCAGAGCCGCATGGGACACATGGAGTCTGAAACGCATGGGCCAGAGCCGCATGGGATCGTTTGTACACATGGATCTGTACTATCCTTGGGACTTCTATCTCTTAGTGTATTCTCGTCCTTCGAGGCGATCAGAAAAATCTTTTTGTCAGGATTCTGTGTCAGGTGCCATCTTTGTTGTTCGGACGTCATGTTAGGTCGACCTGTGACCAGTTGTCAGGATGCTCGTTTGGACCGTATGGGTATCCCTTTTCTGGGCTGTATGGTATCCTAGAGGTCCAACATCTGTTGAGTTTTATTTTGTGGCTCTAGACAAGTCTCTTGGCCACATAGCTTCTTTGCAGCATGAATAGAGGCAGGCTTTGATGTCATATCTTCTGGCGCCCGAACTCAAATTTTTTATGCTTTTACAAGACCCCTTTCAAAGTTTTTAAAGCTTGAACAACTTTTAAAATACTTTGAAAAAGAAGCATAGAAGAGAATTTTGACTTGGTCAAGAAGATGAACATTCTACTAGAGATAATGTGGACGTAGTAGGATATTGCATTCTCTCGGGACATTCTACTGGGAATTTTGGTAGACTTATTATCCATGACGTACCTAAGACCGGGTACTGAGTACTGATAATAAGATGAAATGACTGACACTATCAGGGGTCTTATGGACGTGATGGTAGAAAGTCGATGAGCAAGAATGTTGGCTCAGAGGTAATATGGACATGGCAAACCCTTGAGTTGTAACCCTACTGGGGATGGTGGTATATATCTGCTCAGAGTTAATATAGACGTAGCAGGATATAACCTGATTAGAACTCCCTGGAAGAATTTTAGTAGACTTATCATCATGGGCATACTTAAAGCTAAGTATGGATGACAAGTTGAAACGACTGACACTATCAGAGGTAATATGGATGTGACAGTAGGAAGTCGAAGGGCAAGAATGTTCGCTCAGAGGTAATATGGACATGGCAAAATCTTGGGTGGTGGACTTATTATCCGTAGCGTACCTTAAGTATGGATAATAAACTGAAACGACTAGCACTATCAGGGGTTATATGAACGTGATAGTAGAAGGTCGAAGAGCAGAACTTTACTCAGAGGTAACATGGACATAAAAAAGTTCTGGAAATATCTTACTCAGAGGTAATGTGGATATGGTAAGATATGATTCTGTGGAGATAGTGGAGAGACGTAGTTCAAAGGTAATATGAATATGAATTAACTTTTTCAGCTTGGGGTAGTTTAGTAATTTGACATGGGTATTTAATTTTAAGAATAAATATTGAATATTTGTGTGATGATTGTATTAATTAAGTTAAGCTATGATTATTTGTGACTAGTATCAATTAGTTAGTTAGAGAGAGACTAGACAATATTTAGACTTGTCACATATGGACCATTTAGATTTGTCATGACATTTAGTCAACCCAACTTGGATCCAAGCCCATTAGTCATTCTACTAATTAAATTAAGAAGGATTAGTTTAATTATAATTAGTTAGAGACTTCCAAAAATATTTATCCTTAATTATTCTCCATAATGCAACATATAGGGGACAACTTGGATATTTGAATTTGCTTGGGGAAGGGGGAATAGGCTGGCCAATATAGAGGGAGGGGTTCTTCTCTCTCTTTCTCTCCTTATTTGCATTTTATTTTTGATCCAAATTCTATATCCCCAATTTTCTATTTTCTCTCCATTGATTTTCTACACAATTCACCACCAATTCCCACTCAAATTCCGTACTCTTGGAGCCTTAGAGCTTGGAGAAGCAAGGAACACAAGGAGGAGAAAATTTGGAGCTAAAGATCGTGTCCGGATCGTGTCCAATTATATTATCATTGGAAATCCATCTCTCAAATGGTAATTTCTAAATTTTTCTCTCATTATAGCTTCTTAATCATGCATTTGACCATTAGGAATGATCCCATGGCATAGGACTACCTATAAGAACAAGTTCTAGGCTATTTGGTTATGTAATATGAGTTCTATGTAATGTTTTGTGTGCATGTTGGGAGAATTATGAATTTAACACATCAATTATGTGTCATGAGACTAATTAGATCTAATTAGATTTAGATCGGAGTTATGGGACTAGGTACGCATCCACAAATGGATAAGTATAAGCCGTATCATGATATTTTGTGGTACGGTATTATATGGGGCCAATTTTGAGTGATTTACATGAATTCTCTTCACTATATATTGTAATAACTCTAATTATTGTAATTATATATATATGACTTGTGGGAATGATCAATTGTGGAGAATAAAAAGTTTGGCACCTCAATGGGTTGAGTATCATAAATATTCTATTTGGTACACTATAGGTAATTGTTTAAATGTCTCAATATATATATATATATATATATGTGTGTGTGTGTGTTGTGTGTATGTATGTGTGTGGGGGGGTGTGTGTGTGTGTGTGTGTGTGTGTTACTGTATGAGGTGTTTGTGAGAGTTGTGTGTGAGGATGAGTGTATCGGGTTTTGTATAGATTGCAACAGCAGTAGTGGCAGCAACTTGAGGATGTTGCATTCAAGCTATGGGGGATCTGGTTTTACATAGCAGTACAGCAGCAACATTTGCATAGAGCAATAGCTGCACATAGCAATGAAGCAGCAGCAGAAATTGCATAGATCAGTAGATGCACATAGCAGTACAATAAAAGCAATATTTGCATAGTACAACAGCAACATTTGTATAGTGCAGCAGCAGCATCAACATTTGCATAGTACAGCAGCAGCAGCAATTGAGGCAATGCAGTATCAGCATTTAGCAGAATACAAGGGGGCAACACATTTATGTACATTATGCATTAGGGAGAGATGAGGGTGTTAGATGCAGATCTGGAGCAGTGTCAGTTACAGGAATGAATACTTGTATACTACTCGAGTGGTGTAGCTTGTACACATGAGTATATGACTCGGGCTAGGAGGGTATTCAGTTTGTGAGAAGATTAAGATGTTGGTGTGAGTATACCTATTATAACACCCCATTTCGTTCAAGCGGACTACCGATTCAAACGGCAAAAGTGTAATTATCCCGACCCACTTTGCCTCAAACGAGAAGCAAAGGATATCCAGACTTGTCCCTACAGGAATGCAGCTTAGGCTTTCAGAGGCTCGCTTGACATATCACTCGACCGAGGCAAATTATCGCTAAGGTGGGTGGCTACGGTGAACTTGTTTTTGCTCAGCCAGCACACATAAAATCTGGAATGATACATGCTAGTCGCTAGGTGATTCACCCCCTGCATGCTAATAAGAATCCAACGCACCTAGCTAAGAGAATAATTCCAACTTTTATTGCTTATGCTAGAACATGGAAATGAAACATTGCTTATATATATGTTCAGACCCTCGCATGCTACCCTAGAACGTGTCGCTCGGGAAGTCCCCTAACGATCTCACTCATCGGCTTACCTTCGGGCCCGAGCTAACGTGAATGTTGTGTTTATATAAATGCATGCTTGTCTGCTTGTATGTTGCCTTGTTTTCATCCAAACCTTGGGAGACTACTAAGTAGTCATTCTGTGCCTGAATGAATCTGCTAGTATCCTCGACCGTTAGGTCACTAAGGCAGCTCCCGAACCAGGGAACTTGCACCATGGATTAATGAATCCAAGAATCACAGCTCATGGAGCAAACTACTGAATTAACTGGCCTGGCAATCGATATACTACTGTGGACAATCATACCCTGTACATTGAACATGATATGTCCTACCCTGAACTTGATCCTGTGCCTAGCTAGACCTGAAAGATTATAGACCTGCATGTCGCGGACAACTTGAAAAAGGTGATCTTCGGATCTCAAGTTCCACGGGTGATCACCGGGGCACCGGTACCGATCCGATCCGGATGGAACCCCCACTGTTTAGTCATCCTGTACAAAGACAAAATGGTGTGGAGCGCATCCTGTGCTCTCGCTGCACACCATTCGCGTTAGAGACTAAAATTGGTCCTTTATGGCTATGCCAGCGACTCCTGTGCATATAGATAAGTCATCCTCGCTTAGCGGCTACCCGCGTGTGATTTATTGCATCACATCAAGAATAACTGAACACCTGAACGATCTTGATATAACGACTCTCGTGTTTGCATATGCTATTGCCCCTGAATGCTTATACTTGCCCGTACTTGAATTAATAATGTTTGCCTTGGATAGGGAATGTAAAAATAGTAAGTTGGTAAGTCTCGCCGCATTTTCTCTCATATCGCACGGCGCACTGCCACACGAGCTAGGCTATTCAATCTTTGCATAAAACTGATCCTAAGGCAACTAGAAAGACAACTTAATAGTTGTGCATGGAACCTATATTACGTGTTTGTATTTGTCAAACGGGCGAGTAGTTTCTTCACCAGTGCATTCAATGTACTGATATTCTACCAGTTTATATACAGGGTGCGGGAGAACCTCGTTCGGTGCGGATGCCTCCTTCGTGCGTGCTAAGGCGTGAAGATCACTCAGAAGCAGCGGTACGTCCGGAACTGAAGCACTATACAAGACATAATGTTGGAACTTGCCTGAACATCGCCTGTACAATCATTCCACAATTGTAGCCACTTGGCACACTTTTACTATTTCAAAGAGAGAGGCTTGAGCGACTTGTAATCTCGGTTATGCGCCGCCTGTAACACATATTTACATCAATAAAAGAGTTGCTTTACTTCAACTTGTGTTTCAATGCTTCTGCTATATTGTCGACTCAGTGAACTTGTTACCGATCGCCTATGCTTTCATGACTCCACTGCACTCGGATAATCTGTGCGACTCTGTGGCTTAGAACTTTTATCGCCAGCCAACGAACTATGGCCTTGTATGGGCGTGGCTCACGCTCGTGCAGCATCACGCCCGGATGGGTCATAAAGGGATTATTCCGTGGGAGCATTGGCGCGGTAATTCTTGCCTAGCGGGAACGGCCGATTTAGCCTGCTGGAGATCGGGGTGTGACATAATGGTATCAGAGCCTGGCTTCTACGCCTTTGGACTTTATTTCAATTATCTCAGTTTCGAAAGCTCGTTCATGGGTTATGTGCACGCTCTCTCTCAATGCCTCGATGGGATGTTCCAACAATAAGTCTAAATACTTTCAAAATACGTTTTGAATGATATAATTTCTTGTATAATATGGTGCTGCGAGTGGCCTTTGTGCCAAACTGTGCGAACCCTTGAGAGTATCGCAGTAGCTTGTCCGATTTTACTAACTCTATGTTTGGTTGAATGCATATGTTTAAGGGATGCCTTGAACTTGTGCACGATACAAGACTTAAGAAAAGGTGAAACTCGAGTGCTATGACTTCGCTATCGCTAAGTTGGTTGACGTGCTCATGCTAGAGGTGCACTTCGAATGTGCACACGATCCAGACTAAGCGATATGCTGATCTCGAATACTTGTGCAAGTGAATATCCAAATAAACAAGTACAACAACTTGGGTAGGTTTGCCTCAGCCTTGTATCGTTAAATCAAAATTGATTGAAATATACTGCTTGTCCCCAGTAAGTCTCGAGGATGAGACTTTTTCTGAGTTGGGTAGGATGTAACACCCTGTTCCGTTCAAGCGGACTGTCAATTCAAACGACAAAAGTATAATTGTCTCGACCCGCTTTGCCTCAAACGAGAAGCAAAGGATATCCAGACTTATCCTTACAGGAATTCAGCTTAGGCTTTCAGAGGCTCGCTTGACGTATCACTCGACCGAGGCAAATCATCGCTAAGGTGGGTGGCTACGGTGAACTTGTCTTTGCTCAGCCAGCACACATAAAATCTGGAATGATCCATGCTAGTCGCTAGGTGATTCACCCCCTGCGTGCTAATAAGAATCCAACGCACCTAGCTAAGGGAATAATCCCAACTTGTATTGCTT
Organism: Iris macrosiphon; assembly: GCA_036927795.1. Taxonomy (NCBI): domain Eukaryota; kingdom Viridiplantae; phylum Streptophyta; class Magnoliopsida; order Asparagales; family Iridaceae; genus Iris; species Iris macrosiphon. The sequence goes on from JAYESA010000007.1 coordinate 133,719,911, forward strand.
ATGCTAGAACATGGAAATAAAACATTGCTTATATATATGTTCAGACCCTCGCATGCTACCCTAGAACGTGTCGCTCAGGAAGTCCCCTAACGATCCCACTCCTTGGCTTACCTTCGGGCCCGAGCTAACGTGAATGTTGTGTTTATATAAATGCATGCTTGTCTACTTGTATGTTGCCTTATTTTCATCCAAATCTCGGGAGACTACTAAGTAGTCATTCCGTGCCTGAATGAAGCTGCTAGTATCCTGGACCGTTAGGTGGCTAAGGCAGCTCCCGAACCAGGGAACTTGCACCATGAATCATTGAATCCAAGAATCATAGCTCGTGGAGCAAACTACTGAATCAACTGGCCTGGCAATCGATATACTACTGTGGACAATCATGCCCTGTACATTAAACATGATATATCCTACCCTGAACTTGATCCTGTGCCTAGCCAGACCAGAAAGATTACAGACCTGCATGTCGCGGACAACTTGAAAAATGTGATCTTTGGATCTTAAGTTCCACGGGCGGTCACCGGGGCACCGGGACCGATCCGATCCAGATAGAACCCCCACTGTTTAGTCATCATGTGCAAAGATGGAATGGTGTAGAGCGCATCCTGTGTTCTCGCTGCACACCATTCATGTTAGAGACTAAAATTGGTCCTTTATGGCTATGCCAGCGACTCCTGTTCATATAGATAAGTCATCCTCGCTTAACGGCTACCCGCGTACGAGTCATTGCATCATATCAAGAATAACTGAACACCTGAACGATCTTGATATAATGACTCTTGTGTTTGCATATGTTATTGCCCCTGAATGCTTATACTTGCCCGTGCTTGAATTAACAATGTTTGCCTTGGACAGGGAAGGTAAAAATGGTAAGTTGGTAAGTCTCGCCGTATTTTCTCTCATGTCGCATGACACACTGCCACACGAGCTAGGCTATTCATTCTTTGCATGAAACTGATCCTAAGGCGACTAGAAAGACAACTTAATAGTTGTGTACGAAACCTATATTACATGTTTGGATTTGTCGAGCGGGCGAGTATTTTCCCCACCAGTGCATTCAATGTACTGATAATCCACCAGTTTGTATGGAGGGTGCGGGAGAACCTCGTTCGGTGCGGATGCCTCCTTCGTGCTAGCTAAGGCGTGAAGATCACTCCGAAGCAGCGGTGCATCCAGAACTGAAGCACATATACAAGACATAATGTTGGAACTTGCATGAACATCGCCTGTACAATCATTCCATAATTGTAGCCACTTGGCACGCTTTTACTATTTCAAAGAGAAAGGCTTGAGCGACTTATAATCTCGGTTATGCGCTGCCTGTAACACATGTTTACATCAATAAAAGAGTTGCTTTACTTCAACTTATGTTTCAATGCTTCCGCTATATTGTCGACTCAGTAAACTTATTACCGATCGCCTATGCGTTCATGACTCCACTGCACTCGGATAATCTGTGCGACTCTGTGGCTTAGAACTCTTATCGCCAGCCAACGAACCATGGCCTTGTATGGGCGTGGCTCACGCTCGTGCGGCATCACGCCCGGATGGGTCATAAAGGGATTATTCCGCGGGAGCGTTGGCGCGGTGATTCTCGCCTAGAGGGAACGGCCGATTTAGTCTGCTGGAGATCGGGGCGTGACATAATGGTATCAGAGCCTGTCTTCTACGCCTTTGGACTTTAGTTTGATTATCTCAGTTTCGAAAGCTCGTTCATGGGTTATGTGCAAGCTCTCTCTCAATGCCTCGATGGGATGTTCCAATAATAAGTCTAAATACTTTCAAAATACGTTTTGAATGATATGATTTCTTGTATAATATGGTGCTGCGAGTGGCCTTTGTGCCAACCTGTGCAAACCCTTGAGAGTATCGTAGTAGCTTGTCCGATTTTACTAACTCTATGTTTGGTTGAATGCATATGTTTGAATGATGCCTTAAACTTGTGTACGATACAAGACTTAAGAAAAGGTGAAACTCGAGTGCTATGACTTCGCTATCGCTAAGTTGGTTGACGTGCTCATGCTAGAGGTGCACTTCGAATGTGCACACGATCCAGACTAAGCGATATGCTGATCTCGAATGCTTGTGCATGTGAATATCCAAATAAACAAGTATAACGACTTGTGTAGGTTTGCCTCAGCCTTGTATCGTTAAATCAAAATTGATTAAAATGTACTGCTTGTCCCCAGTAAGTCTCGAGGACGAGACTTTTTTTGAGTTGGGTAGGATGTAACACCCTGTTCAGTTCAAGCGGACTGTCGATTCAAACGACAAAAGTATAATTGTCCTGACCCGCTTTGCCTCAAACGAGAAGCAAAGGATATCCAGACTTGTCCCTACAGGAATTCAGCTTAGGCTTTCAGAGGCTCGTTTGACCTATCACTCGACCGAGGCAAATCATCGCTAAGGTGGGTGGCTACGGTAAACTTGTCTTTGCTCAGCCAGCACACATAAAATCTGGAATGATCCATGCTAGTCGCTAGGTGATTCCCCCCTGCGTGCTAATAAGAATCTAATGCACCTAGCTAAGGGAATAATCCCAACTTGTATTGCTTATGCTAGAACATGGAAATAAAATATTGCTTATATATATGTTCAGACCCTCGCATGCTACCCTAGAACGTGTCGCTCAGGAAGTCCCCTAACAATCCCACTCCTTGGCTTACCTTCGGGCCCGAGCTAACATGAATGTTGTGTTTATATAAATGCATGCTTGTCTGCTTGTATGTTGCCTTATTTTCATCCAAACCTCGGGAGACTACTAAGTAGTCATTCCGTGCCTAAATTAAGCTACCAGTATCCTGGACCGTTAGGTTGCTAAGGCAGCTCCCGAACCAGGGAACTTGTACCATGAATCAATGAATCCAAGAATCACAGCTCGTGGAGCAAACTACTGAATCAACTGGCCTGGCAATCGATATACTACTGTGGACAATCATGCCCTGTACATTAAATATGATATGTCCTACCCTGAACTTGATCCTGTGCCTAGACAGACCTGAAAGATTACAGACCTGCATGTCGCGGACAACTTGAAAAATGTGATCTTCGGATCTCAAGTTCCACGGGCGGTCACCGGGGCACCGGGACCGATCCGATCCAGATGGAACCCCCACTGTTTAGTTATCTTGTGCAAAGACGGAATGGTGTGGAGCGCATCCTGTGTTCTCGCTGCACACCATTCATGTTAGAGACTAAAATTGGTCCTTTATGGCTATGCCAGCGACTCCTGTTCATATAGATAAGTCATCCTCGCTTAACGGCTACCTGCCTGCGAGTCATTACATCGCATCAAGAATAACTAAACACCTGAACGATCTTGATATAACGACTCTTGTGTTTGTATATGTTATTGCCCCTGAATGCTTATACTTGCCCGTGCTTGAATTGACAATGTTTGCCTTGGACAGGGAAGGTAAAAATGGTAAGTTGGTAAGTCTCGCCATGTTTCCTCTCATGTCGCACGGCGCACTGCCACACGAGCTAGGCTATTCAATCTTTGCATGAAACTGATCCTAAGGCGACTAGAAAGACAACTTAATAGTTGTGCACAGAACCTATATTACGTGTTTGGATTTATCGAGCGGGCGAGTATTTTCTCCACCAGTGCATTCAATGTACTGATAATCCACCAGTTTATATGCAGGGTGCGGGAGAACCTCGTTCGGTGCGGATGCCTCCTTAGTGCTAGCTAAGGCGTGAAGATCACTCCGAAGCAGCGGTGCATCCGAAACTGAAGCACATATACAAGACATAATATTGGAACTTGCCTGAACATCGCCTATACAATTATTCCATAATTGTAGCCACTTGGCACGCTTTTAGTATTTCAAAGAAAGAGGCTTGAGCGACTTGTAATCTCGACTATGCGCCGCCTGTAACACATGTTTACATCAATAAAAGAGTTGCTTTACTTCAACTTGTGTTTCAATGCTTCCGCTATATTGTTGACTCAGTGAACTTGTTACCGATCACCTATGCGTTCATGACTCCGCTGCACTCGGACAATTTGTGCGACTCTGTGGCTTAGAACTTTTATCGCCTGCCAACGAACCATGGCCTTGCACGGGCGTGGCTTACCCTCGTGCGGCATCATGCCCGGATGGGTCATAAAGCGATCATTCCGTGGAAGCGCTGGCACGGTGATTATCGCCTAGCGGGAACGGCCAATTTAGCCTACGGGAGATCGGGGCGTGACACCTATAGTATCAATAGAAATATGAGAATTAGAGGTACTTAAGTGTGAGTGTTGTGTGTTAGTACTATAGATATCAAGTACATTAAATTGAACTGTGAGTGAGGGTCAACTGTGAGGTACACTAAGCATTAGTATCCAGATTAGAGAGTATCTTGAGTGCCAAGGTATCAAGGTATGTGTTGATTATAAGTGTTAGTTAATGAGGTTAAAGTATAGGCACCCTTGTGGTACTCGGTATCTTGAGTATAGAGTAGTATTATGGGTATCTCTAAATAGATTTATATTTAAGATACCATGTGATGTATTGTAATAGGTTTTGAGTTGGAAATAGGTAAGGATGAATTCATAGATGCTTGTACATGACTATATAGGTAATGGCTTCATCTTAAAGTAGTAGCAGTTAGGTAGATAAGTTATAGCCTAAATACTATGAGTTAGTATATATTTCAGTGAGGGTAGTTAGTGTTAGTTGATATGGTGTTTAAGTGTGGTTATTGAATAAGAGTTAATATCTTAATATTAGATGTTAGGAATGGTTAAGTATCATGGATGTCAACCAAGATATTAGTTAGATAAGTATTAGCTAGTTGATATCCATAGGTAATGTAGTTCATAGTATATTTAACTAATATATTTATAATTGGTGTTAACTAATACTTAGTGTTAATAGATAAATAGCTAATACACTTGGGAGATAGACTAGTTTAGATAGTTTTAACTTAGAATGATAGGGTTGACCTAGCTTTGACTAGAGTTGACCAATATAGACTAGTTTGACTTTAAAAGTCAACCTTGACCTAGTTTGACCCCGTTTGACCAAAGTGACCTAGTATGACCTAGAGATTACCTATTTCTTTATTTTTTTTTAAATTTATTTATCTTTCATTACACCTAGTAACCTGTAATTTCCTATATAGGTCTGTGTGACACCGATTTAGGCATTTTTTTATTTTACTTGCTCAGGACCTCAGGCGAGTATATTTCTCTGTTAGTTTTTATTTCATAATAGTGTATATATCTTATGTTCTATAACTGTATACTTGATTATGATACAGTGGATTCACAGACTGGTACTATATGGATCCTGTTAGGAGATGTTATCCCTTACCGTATACAGCGGGTACTCATTCACATGTATTTCATCGTGTGTATTGGGTATTGATTTTAGTGTACTTCGTATTCATATACTGCTCGTGTTCAGTGTGTCCATATACGTGTTCGTAATGTGTCGTGATTGGATTCATTAGTATTGGTCGGGGATGGGGGAATAGGAGTTGGTTATGTGATCAAGCCCCAGTGTATTCGTGTATATGTCGATTACATATCACACGTGTAATGGAGTTACCATATTATATTTGTGTTCAACCCAAACCGATCACATAATAAACTTGCATTCCATGGCACATTCGTTAGATTTTATTTATTTCTATTATATTACAGTTATTCCATTGTATGTTCTTTATTCCAGTATATTATCTGTTCACTCTAGTTCATTTTTATTATGTTGTTTAGTTATCGTGTATCATTTTCTATTATCTGTTATATATGCTCGATTATGTATTTAAAACTGCTTTCAGAGGTATGTACTTTGTTACAATCCTGAATTGATATATTTTTCCGATGATTGACTCGTAGACCAGTGTCCTATGTACTATAGGCCACCGGACGACGTTCTATTAGAGGATACTCATTTAGAGCAGGATGACTTAGTACTAAAGCCTAAGGAGGTTTAGATTATTGCTAGACTTGCATTAGAATTTTATTGACGTTACTTGGCATATATATATTATTTTAGACTTGTGGATGTATCGTGATTCTTTCTTTTGTTATTCCATCTCATACTTTATCTTCCTTAGTTTGCATTATGATTAAGTATAGTTTACATTTATCAGATACCATTTTATTCCTCCGTTTGGAGTTGAGATGATTGACAGGTACCATGTATATATATATTGTATGAGATGTTTAGATAGTAGAGATGACCCAGACAACATTCTACTGCCGATGCTGCAGTGTAGGCTGGATGTACCCATGTACTCGTGCTGGAATATCCGGGTGCGAATTGTGACACATTTTTAGTGGTGGCCCATGCAGGTCCTCCTAGAGTTGCAATTAGAGCGATATCGTAGTAGTGCTCACCTAGAGTACTACTATGAGCCTGTTTTATGATATAGGATTTAGGCTGAGATTATATTCAATCATAAACTTGGAAACACTTCCAATATCAGTTTTGTTATCATTCTCTATTAGAATATTTTCTTTACTTTGAATAAAATATGTCCTTTATTGGTGATATCGTATCTTACTCAATAATGATTTCTTTGTTCAATCTATCTTCAGGATGCCGCCGAAGATGCGTTTCCAGCTCTCAGGCGCATTGTCAGCGAGGTCGGTCACTTCATCGCTTATAAGGGCAACACTAGCAGACGCTTTTCCAGCAGCTACATTTTAGAGGTTCGTTTCACTGATCCAGGTGGGCGTTTCTGCAGCAGCTTTCGAAGGTGCTCCACCTCTAGTACAGAGGGCAGCTTCGACAGTTTCAGGGGATCTTCCACCCCCACCATCCGTAGTCGATCAGATACAGATGTTTACGCTCTTACAGCAGATGATGGAGGCACAACAGCGTCAATCAGAGGTTATGAGGTAGGGCATTGAGAATGCTTACAAGATTGCGCTTTCAGCAGTCGAGAGAGTCGTCATAGTCCATCCACAGACGGCACCACCGCAGTTTATCCCGCAACAGCCAAGGCCGGAGACTATCATAGATTTCAAGAGGATGGCGCCGAAGGACTTTAAAGGCATTGGAGGGATTATTTATGCTGATGATTGGATAGAAGATATTGAACGAAACCTGTGGCTGGTATAAATTCCAGAGAGGTTGCAGGTAGAGGCTGCAGGAAGCATTATGTTCGATATCGCGTTGACTTGGTTCAAGACGGACCCCGGGATCTCATCATGAGGACTTACTTAGAAAGCTTTTAAGGAGCTCTTTAAGAAAAAGTTCTTTCCAGATGTGGCTCTGACATCTCTAGAGAGCCAGTTTCAATACCTTATTCAAGGAGGTATGACGATGGATGAGTATGCAGCAGAGTGTTACAGATTAGGCCACTTTGTGGAGGGACAGAACCCCAGAGGAAGAGCCAGAAAGTTCAGGAAGGGCCTGAAGGGAGATCAAATTACATACGAATGGAGATCCTATCGCTACTTTTGAGGAGATTCTAAGACATGCACAGCGAGAAGAGGATAATCTAGAGCTTGGCTCTAAGAGGCCGAGGGTAATAGGAGGATCCATTACCAATACGGGTCCAATGAATCAGCCTTATTTTTAGCAACAACACCAGAGACACTTCCAGCAGCCGAGGTAGCAATATCATGGACAAGCTAGAGTGCCGGTACAGCAGACGCACCAGATCCAGAGGCTAGATATTCCTTGCCAATTCTGTAAGAAGTAGGAACATGGATGGGATGCATGCAGGATGAGATTGGGCCAGTACTTATTCTGTAGATCAGGAGACCACCAGTTGAGGGCTTGTCCTAAAACTCCAGATCGTCCAGCTCAAGGCGGAGCTCAGGCATAGAGAGCACCCGCAAGACCACCAGTGGGACAGCAGAGAGGACCTCCTCTACCACCACAACAGCAGCAGTTTGCCCAGCACCAGCAGTAGCAGAGAGGTTCCCAGCGACAGGGGCGAACTTTTGCCTTGACTGTCGAGCAGGAGGAGCCAGTCGGTGATGTTATCTCAGGTTCAGTCAATCTTGATTATTTTTTAGCTCATGCTTTATTTGATTTCGGTGCTTCACATAGTTTCTTATCTGTATCATTTGCTCTGAAATATCATCTTGAGACTGAACCGCTGGCGAATACTTTCAAGATCACGATCGGGGTTGGCATTATCCTAGTCAGTGATGTTTGCAAGGACCGGAGAGTTTCTTTGGGAGGCCGAGAGTTGAGTGTATATCTACTCGTAATGCCACTTTCGAGATACGATATAGTACTTGGGATGGATTGGTTGAGTAGGCACCATGCTCGTATCGATTGTTGAGGAGGCAGAGTTTTGTTTTAGGTGCCAAGAGAGCCAGAGTTTTAGTTCGTTAGAGGAGCAGCAGAGCAGAGCGAAGAAGATTTTTGTGGAGCTATGGTGGAAGAGCAGGAGTCGCCACATCCTTTGTTTGCTGAGTATATGGACATCTTTCTGTAGGAGTTGTCGGGGTTGCCAACAGATAGAGATATGGAGTTCTCTATAGACTTGGTGTCAGGCGCAGAGTCAATATCACAATACATCTATAGGGTAAACAACAGAGAACTTGTGGAGTTGAAGAAGCAGGTGGATGAGTTATAGAATAAGAGCTTTATTCGCTCTAGTTCATCACCTTGGGGTACTCCGATATTATTTGTACCAAAGATGAATGGGTCAGTATACATGTGTATCGACTACAGGGCACTTAACAACCTAACTATCAAGAATAAATTCTCGTTACCGCGGATTAACGATTTATTTGATCAGTTGAGCAGAGCAAAGGTATTCTTAAAGATAGACTTGAGATCGGGGTACCACCAGGTGAAAGTGAAGAAGGAAGATATTCTGAAGACAACTTTCAGGACTCGGTATGGGCAGTTTGAGCTCTTGGTGATGCCGTTTGGGTTAACCAATGCCCCGACGATATTCATGAACCTGATGAATAAGGTGTTTTATCAGAATTTGGATCAGTTTATGGTAGTATTCATTGATGATATATTAATTTATTCGAAGACCCCGGAGGAGCATGAGAAACATTTGAGGATGGTTCTGGAGACCCTCAGGAAGGAGAAGTTATATGGAAAGCTTTCGAAGTGTAAGTTCTTCCTTGATAAGGTTGAATTCCTAAGACATATGATTACATGAGATAGAACCTCAGTAGACCCGAAGAAGATTTCAGTAGTTGAGTCGTGGTCTACCCCGAGTTCAGTAGCGAAGATCAGGAGTTTTCTTGGATAGGCAGGCTATTATCAAAGATTTGTTCAGGATTTTTCCAGGATTGCGGAGCTGATGACTAGACTAACCAGGAAGGACGTAGAGTTCGTCTGGACTGAGGATTGTCAGTCTGCTTTTGAGGAGCTAAATAAGAGGTTGACTATAGCTCCAATATTGACATTGCCATTAGGGATAGGAGGATTTTGTATATATAATAATGCATCGGGTAAGGGTTTAGGTTGTGTGTTGCAGCAGAACGAGAAGGTGATTGCCTATGCTTTCAAGCAATTGTGCCCGCATGAGAAGAATTATCTGATCCATGACTTGGAGTTGGCAGCAGTTATTTTTGCTCTTAAACTGTAGAAGCACTACTTGTATGGAGAACGGGTAGAGATCTTTACAGATCACAAGAGTTTGAAGTATGTGTTTACACAAAAGAGCTCAACATGAGGCAGCGACGGTGGTTTGAGTTGCTGAAGGACTTCGATATTGCTTTACAGTACCATCCAGGAAAGGCTAACATAGTCGTGGATGTCTTGAGCAGGTATCCAATGGCTAGGTATTTGACGAGGGACAAATGTTTATTAGCCGATCTTGATAGCTTGGGTATTAAGGTATTAGTTCCTGGAGTTGCAGCACAGATGTTGGGACTTCAGGTATAGTCAGAGTTGATGGGCCAGATCAGAGTCACACAGTTTAAGGATGAGTCTCTGAGGAGCATCAGAGCACAGGTCCGGATAGGATTGGCAGAGATCTTCAGTATTATAGATGATGGATCATTACGGCATGGTACCAGGTTGTGTGTGCTGAGTGGAGCATTGCACGAGGAGATTCTTCAGGAGGCGCATCGATCTCAGTACTCTATGCATCCAGGTGCAAACAAGATGTATAGGGATATGAGAAAGCATGTTTGGTGGTATGGTATAAAGCGGGAGGTGGCCAGCTTCGTATCTAGATGCTTGGTATATCAGCAGGTAAAGGTAGAGGGACAGAGGCCAGGTGGATTGCTTCAGCCTTTACCCATTCCAGAGTAGAAATGGGAGCATGTGAAGATGGATTTTTTATTGGGGCTTCCGCGTTCTCCAGGAGGCAAATACGCAATTTAGGTCATCGTAGATAGGTTGACCAAAATAGCCTACTTTCTGCCATTCAAAGTGGGTACGTCTACGGAGAAGCTCGCGGAGATATATGTATGTCAAATAGTCAGATTGCATGGATTCCTGTGAGCATAGTCTCGAATTGGGATAGTCGCTTCATGTCTCACTTCTGGCGGAGTTTGCGGGCTAGCTTGGGCACCCAGCTCAAGTTCAGCACCGCATATTATCCTCAGACAGATGGGCAGTCAGAGTGGACTATCTAGACTCTCGAGGATATACTACGCACCTATGTTTTAGATTTTGGAGGTTCTTGGGAGGATCATTTTTATTTGGTAGATTTTTTTTACATCAACAGCTACCAGGCCAGTATCAAGATGTCACCAGTTGAGGTATTATATGAACGGAGATGTCGTACTACGTTATCATAGGATGATGTTGGTGAGAGAGCCTTATTGGGAACAGAGATGGTCGTGGATACAGCTAAGAAAGTAAAGCTCATCATCGATAGACTTCGGGTGGCGCAGGACAGACAACGGCATTGGGCCGATAGGCACCGGAGACCTTTGGAGTTTGAGGTAAAGATTTTATTTTATATTGCTTGTGATTGTTTGTTTTAGTTAGAGTGCTAAGGCTGTGTTTCATGCTAGGTTGGCGATCTAGTTTTTTTAAGGATTTCTCTGATACGGGACATGATTCGCTTTGATGGAGACAGAAAGCTTAGTCCACGGTACATCGAATATTTCGGTATTCTTGAGAGGGTCGGTGCAGTGGCCTACAGACTAGACTTGCCACCTGCATTAGAGGGAGTGCATAACGTGTTCCATGGTTCATAGCTGAGATGGTACATGGCAGATCCTAGCCATGTACTAGATCACTCGGAGATCGAGGTTGGTCCAACTCTCAGCTACCTAGAGCCGCCCGTGGAGATTTTGGACCGCAGGGAGAAGGTGCTGCGAAACCAGACGATTCCTTTGGTGTGCGTCGCGTGGAGGTTTCGCTCACCAGGAGAGAGTACTTGGGAGCGAGAGGCCGAGATGCGCGAGCGATATCCTTATCTGTTTGAGCCGTGAGATATAATTCTTTCTTGATTGTATTGATTGTTCTTGGTAGTTAGTTTCTTCTTTAATTTTGAGGACAAATTTTTTCTAAGGTGGGTAGGATTGTCGCCCTCACTTTTTCAGCTAGGGGTAGTTTAGTAATTTAACATGGATATTTAATTTTAAGAATAAATATTGAATATTTGTGTGATGATTTTATTAATTAAGTTAAGCTATGATTATTTGTGACTAGTATCAATTAGTTAGTTAGAGAGAGACTAGACAATATTTAAACTTGTCACATATGGACCATTTAGATTTGTCACGACATTTAGTGAGCACAACTTGGATCCAAGCCCATTAGTCATTCTACTAATAAAACTAAGAAGGATTAGTTTAATTATAATTAGTTAGAGACTTCCAAAAATACACATCCTTAATTATTCCTCATAATGCATAATGCAGAGGGAAAATTGGACATTTAAATTTGCTTGGGGAAGGGGGGAATAGGTCGAAAACTATAGAGGGGGGTTTTTCTCTCTCTCTCTCTCTCTCCTCATTTGTATTTTATTTTTGATCAAAATTCTAGATCCCCAATTTCCCATTTTCCCTCCATTGATTTTCTATACAATTCACCACCAATTTTCTCTCAAATTCATCACTCTTTGAGCCATAGATCTTGGAGAAGCAAGGAGCACAAGGAAGAGAAACTTTGGAGCTAGAGATCGTGTATGGATCATGTCCAATTATATTTTTATTGGGAATCCATCTTCCAATTGGTAATTCCTGAATTTCTCTCTCATTATAGCTTCTTAAACATGCATTTGACCATTAAAAATGATCCCATGGCATAGGAATACCTATAAGAACAAGTTCTAGGCTATTTGGTTATTTAATGTAAGTTCTATATGATATTTTGTGTGCATGTTGGGAGAATTATGAATTTAACACATGAATTGTGTGTCATAAGACTAATTAGATCTACTTAGATCGGAATTACGGGATTAGGTACGCGTCCACAAATGGATACGTATAGGCCGTATCACAATTTTTTGTGATATGGTGTGATATGGTGTGATACGGGACCAATTTTGAGTGATTTACATGAATTCTCTTCTTTATATATTGTAATAACTTCTAGTAGTTGTAATTATATATATATGACTTATGGGAATGATCAATTATGGAGAATAAAGAGTTTGGCACCTCAAAGTATCATAGATATTCTATTTGGTGCACTATAGTTATTTGTTTAAATGTCTCAATATATGTGTGTGTGTGTGTGTGTGTGTATGTGTGTGTGTGTGTGTGTGTGTGTGTGTGTGTGAGGTGTTTATGAGAGTTGTGTGTGAGGATGAGTGTATCAGATTTTGTATAGATTGCAGCAGCAACAGTGGCAGCAACTTGAGGATGTTGCATTCAAGCAATTGGGGTCGGGTTTCACATAACAGTGCAGCAGCAACAGCATTTGCATAGAGCAGAAGCTGCACATAGCAGTACAGCAGCTGCAGCATTTGCATAGGTTAGTAGTTGCATATAGCAGTGCAACAGCAGCAAGATTTGTATAGTACAGCAGCAGCATTTGCTTAGTGCAGCAGCAATTGAGGCAATACAGTATCAGCATTTAGCAGAATCCAAGGGGACGACACAGTTAGTTATATGCATTATGCATTAGGGAGAGATGAGGGTGTTAGATGCAGATCTGGAGCAATGCCAGTTTTAGAAATGAACACTTATACACTGCTCGAGCGATGTAGCTTGTACACATGAGTGTGTGACTCGGGCTAGGAGGGTATTCAGTCAGTGAGGAGATTAAGATGTTGGTGTGAGTATACCTATAGTATCAATAGAAATATAAGAATTAGAGGTTATTAAGTGTGAGTGTTATGAGTTAGTACTATAGATATCAAGTATATTGAATTGAACTGTGAGTGAGGGTGAACTGTGAGGTACACTAAGCATTAGTATCTAGATTAGAGAGTATCTTGAGTGCCAAAGTATCAAGGTAAGTGTTGATTATGAGTGTTAGTTAATGAGGTTAGAGTATAGGCACCCTTGTGATACTAGGTATCTTGAGTATAGAGTAGTATTATGGGTATCTCTAAATAGAATTATATTTAAGATACCATGTAAAGTATTGTAATAGGTTTTGAGTTGGAAATAGGTAAGGATGAATTCATAGATGCTTGTATATGAATATATAGGTAATGTCTTCACCTTACAGTAGTAGCAGTTTGGTAGATAAGTTATAGCCTAAATACTATGAGTTAGTATATATTTCAGTAAGGGTAGTTAGTATTAGTTGATATAGTGTTTAAGTGTGGTTATTAAATAAGAGTTGATGTCTTAATATTTGATGTTAGGAATGGTTAAGTGTCTTAGGTATCAACCAAGGTATTAGTTAGATAAGTATTAGCTAGTTGATATCCAAAGATAATGTAGTTCATAGTATATTTAACTAGTGTATTTATAATTAGTGTTAACCAATACTTAGTTTTAATAGATAAATAGCTAATACACTTTGGAGATCGACTAGTATAGATAGTTTTAACTTAGAATGATAGGGTTGACCTAGATTTGACTAGAGTTGACCAATATTGACTAATTTGTCTTTAAAAGTCAACATTGACCTAGTTTGACCCCATTTGGCCAAAGTGACCTAGTATGACCTAGAGATTACCCATTTCTTCATTTTTTTAAATTCATTTATCTTTTATTACACCTCGTAACCTGTAATTTCCTATATAGGACTTTGTGACACCGATTCAGGCATTGTTCTATTTTACTTGCTCAGGATCTCAGGTGAGTACATATCTCTATTAGTTTTTATTTCATAATAGTGTATATATCTCATGTTCTAGAACTGTATACTTGATTCTGACACTGTGGTATCACGGACTTATACTATATGGATCCTGTCAGGAGTGTTATCCCTTACCGTATTCAGCGGGTACTCCTTCATATGTATTTTATCGTGTGTATCGGGTATTGATTTTAGTGTACTTCGTGTTCACATACTGCTCGTGTTTAGTGTGTCCATATTCGTGTTCATAACGTGTCATGATTGGATCCATTGGTATTGGTTGGGGATAGGAGAATAGGAGTTGGTTATGTGATCAAGCCCCAGTGTATTCGTGTATATGTTGATTATATATCACATGTGTAATCGAGTTGCCATATTATATTCGTGTTCAACCCAAACAGATCACATAATAAACTTGTATTCCATGGCACATTAACTAGATTTTATTTATTTCTATTATATTACAGTTATTCTCTTATATGTTCTTCATTCCAGTATATTACCTGTTCACTCTAGTTTATTTTTATTCTGTTGTTTAGTTATCGTGTATACTTTTCTATTATCTGTTATATATGCTCGATTATGTATTTGAAGCTGCTTTTAGAGGTATGTACTTTGTTCTAATTCTGACTAGATATATTTTTCAGATAATTGGCTCGTAGACCATTATCCTACATACTGCGGGCCGTCGGACAACGTTCCATTAGAGGATACTCATTTAGAGCAGAAGAACTTAGTACTAGAGCCTGAGGAAGTTTAGATTATTGCTAGACTTGCATTAACCTTTTATTGAGGTTATTTGGCATGTATATATTATTTTGGACTTATGGATGTATCGTGATTCTTTCTTTCCTTATTCCATCTCGTGCTTTATCTTTCTTAGTTCGCATTGTGATTGAGTATAGTTTACATTTATCATATACCATTTTGTTCCTCCGTTTGGAGTTGAGATGATTGACAAGTACCATATATATATATATATATATATATATATATATATATATATATATATATATATATATATTGTATGAGATATTTAGATAGTAAAGATGACCCAGACAGCGTTCTACCGCCGATGCTGCGGCGTAGGCTGGACGTACCCTTGTACTCGTGCCCGAATATTCGGGTGCGGGTCATGACATGTAATAATAGAATTGGAAAAGCTCATCATTTGTTGCATTGAATACTGTTAATGACTTAGCCTACGCCGAATAAGGAGCTCTATGCATAGAAATACTGCCACATATATATGACATAGTTGGCTGAGTTGTGTGTGTAGGATCATTGTTGTGTGCTCACGATGGTCTACCACGTCGAGGACCACCGCTTGTTGTGCATTTTTGTATATCGCGTAGGGGAATACTGCCTATTGCCCATAAGAATTTATTACGGCGAGAAGTACTATCGTGTGCACATAAAGTGTGATACGTCCTTGAGCTGAAGACTTGCTGGATGCGTATAATGGAACGATGCCTATCATACGCCATTGTTGATTTGTCATGCGAGACTTTGCTTTTGTGCACAGGAAGACTTTTTGAGCTGCGTTGAGCACCCGAAGTCTATAATTTTTATTTTCTGAGGAAAGGATCATGCGGCCTGGCCTACATTGCTTTCCCTTTGACCTGGTCATTGAAGATGCTATTTGTTGGGCCAGTTTTTGAGCAATGAACTCACCTCTTGGGGTTGTAAGTTATACCAGGCATGTTACTCGGTTGCGAGCTGCGGGAGGGTGACGACCTCCCTGGTTGCCTGGGCTTCCATCACTGGAAAGTAGCCTAATTGGAGGGACACTATGTTCGCAATGACTATCTTATCCTCGAAGTCGAGGGTGAGCTCATTAGCATCGATCAATTGCTGGATACATCTCTTCAACACAGAGCAGTCTCTGGTTGGATGATGAATGTACCGATGAAAGAGGCAATATTTTCGGTCAACGACCTTGTCAGCCTCTTCAGGGCATCTGATGTTGGGTAGCCGAAGTTTTTTTCCCTTTACCAATATATTGAAGATTTCAATGATGTCGTCATCATTGAAAGAGAAAGTCCCATTTTGCTTTGGGGCTTCCAATATCGGAGTCGTACGGTCCTCAGGGAAGACCGATAATTTTGCATCATTTTCGGACTAAAAGGGAATTCTACCCCCAGCTTTGGATGCTGCTCTATCTTGTCGAGGGATACTACCCCCAGACATATCATTGTCTGGTTCTTGGGAATCATCATCCTCACGGCATAACAGGTTGGTGTGGATCATCAGGTGATTGCTACTCCCGGCTTGCAGAGTTACTACGGGCCCTAAGGGTGGCAAGACCATGTTTGCCTTGATCTCAAGTATTGCCTGGGCCAGAGTCTGCATTGATGCACTCATTGTATGCATCATGGCCTCGAGAATCTCGAGTCATTAGTGATCGCTGATCCCTTCCGCCTTGGGTTCCTAGGTCGCACTATCCTCATAGAAAATGGTCATCGTTGCATCATCTCAGACTCAAAGAAGATGCTACCTCCATCTTCAGATGATGCTTTGACTATTCGAGCGTGACTACCCCCAGCATGTCATTATCTGTTCCTTGGAAGTTACAGTCTTCAGGGGAGGTAGGCATCATCGCGCCATCTTTCGATTCTGGAGGATTGCTACCCCCAGCCTTAGATGCTGCATTAACCCTAGGAATATTGCTGTCAGCTTCCTCGAAATTTTTGTCCTCATGAAAAGCTGAAAGAGCTACATCTTCTTCAGACTCGGAGGGAATGTTACCCCCAGCTTTGGAAGGTGCGTCTTCTTGATGAGGGTGATTACCCCCCAGAGAATTCGGTATCTGTCCCTTGAGATTTACTATCTTTATTGAATGCTGGGTTATTGCGTATGTCCAGGGGACACTACCCCCAGCTTGGGACACCCCAGGAGTTCTGAGGAAGAACTGCCCCCAAGGGATGACAGCTTCTTCCTTAAGCGGGTACCCTTAAAGATTCCTTCTACAGGTGTCGTTGTTAGCCCTCCGGGTAGTCGCCTTCGTGATACAGGGGTAGAGAGCGCCGGACTGGAGGTATTTGACTTTTTTCTTCCCTTGGTGGCATGAAGCTTTCCAGTTGAGTAGCATGAGGCAAAGGACAACTCTTTCTCCTCCGATACTTGCACCTGATCTCCAGATTATTGCCAGGTAGGTGCTTTCTGGTGCAGTCGCTTGAAGGCCGACTGCCTGTCTGTAGGTAATGCTGATTTAACATAGCAGCAGTTGATAATGTTGTTGGCACAACAGTGCCTTGGTGAGGGCACATCGCACGTCATAGTTATTTACCTTGCTTTGCTCTTGTGAGTAATCACGTTATGCAAATCATGCGAAGGGTGTTTTACCTTTGTATCCTATTTGTGGGTTTGGGTATCCCGGGCACACGGATAAGCAGGTACTATATTTGCTTCTTGGCCTGGGGTTCTACACGAACTTGTCCCGAGGTACCGGTAGAAGACTTTTAAGACTGAGCCTGTCCATTGGTCCCTGTGGGCTGGGCGCATGGGTCAGTCCTGTACAACTTTTTGTCAGAGGCTCGCGTAATAGTTAGCGATGCTAGTTGGTGGTCGGTCGTATGAGCAGTTGCTTGAGCTTGACGGGCTTGTACTACCCTGGACTTCTTCAGCTTAGCGACCGCAGGCGCGTAGTATGAAGAGTCCATATATGGTTTTTTACCATTCTCGGTGGGTCGTATATGATTGGTGCCACATGAGATACAGTCAAAAATAGAAGTTTTATTGCTATTAGGACCGCATCCGGCCTGCTGTCTGCGGCTGTGAGTTAATGCCACATGGATAGTCTTATGTGGCCTTCTCCTTAGCCGCATAGAAGCTGCCTCAGCACTAGAACGTCTGGAATCATAATATTTTCCTCTGCCAGAGTCTGGTTGTTAAACAGTTTCTGCGTCAGCCTGGGATACTGCATAGACGTGGACGTTCTGGGTGATCGTCCGACGACCATCATTGGCAACAGAGTGAGAAGATGAAAGTGTCTGATCCACAACTGGGTGGGGCGTAGCGGCCATGGCCACCCACATTCTGCAGGTCTTCTTGGACTTGGCTATCCTTGGCGAAGGATTAGTACTTTCTTCGGAGAGCATGTCCTTGAACAATTGCTGGTCAAAGCGGACCACCAACATCTTTTGCGTCGAGCAGAGCTTGGCCGCATCAGATTGTGTCACCGACTTCCCAAAAGTGGAGAATGACGTACCGAGCAGAATCGCCATCATATTTGCCATTAAATACGAAAGTTGGAAAGAACTTGATTCAATTGAACAAACTATATAAAGTACAAAGAAAAGCCCTAGCAGACAATCTAAGTACAAAGTTATTTTCTAGGGGGCTGACAATGGAGGGTTAGGAGTGTAGCAACTCTCTTTAGTCCATGGATGATCCGATGCAGAAGCTCTTCTCTCTTTCTTGAGTATAGATTCACAGATAGCCAGCCAACCTCTTTTTCTTGGTCTGGTCTCTCTCTCTGAAGCAGAAAAAGTGGACCTTTAGAACGTTCAAGTTGCTTCTATTTATAGCTATTGGTGATGGGCTATGGGTGCCTCATAGGCCTCTGTTTGATGGCAGTATAAGGTTTCTTCAATAGAATGTTGTTACAACTATTGTCGCATGCCATGCCAGTGTCTTCTTCTAACAAAAAGGAGTTACAAGTATGCACAAGAATTCGGGCTTCCGCTGTCACATGGACATTTGTTATGATTTTCTTGTTGCTGAATATCTGGATAGTTCTCATCTATTGTAGGCGCAACTTGGTCAAGTGGATACGTGGGCGCTATTTGGTTGGAGAGAATCACTCAGTTATAACAGCAAGATTTGATCGATGTGAAATCTAGGACATGTGTGGCCAAAGACGCACGAGATGAATAGAGTCTGGAACACATGGGGTCAGAGACGCATGGACCGTATGGAGTCTGGAACGTATGGGCTAGAGCCTCATGGGACACATGGAGTTTGGGATGCATGGGCCAGAGCTGCATGGAAGAATGGAGTCTGGAACGCATGGGACCAGAGACGCATGGACCGCATGGAGTCTGGACCGCATGGAGTCTAGAACGCATGGGCCAGAGCCGCATGGGACACATGGACTCTAGGACGCATGGGCCAGAGCCGCATGGGATCTTTTATACATATGGATATGCACTATCCTTGGAAATTCTGTCTCTTAGTGTGTTCTCGTACTTTGAGGCAATCAGGAAAATTCTTTTTGTCAGGATTTTGTGTTAGGCGCCATCTTTCTTGTCAGGACGTCATGTCAGGTCGATCTATGGCCAATTATCAGAACGTTCGTTTGGACCGTATGGGTGTCCCTTTTCTGGGCCGCATGGTGTCCAAGCGGTCCAATATCTGTTTAGTTTTATTTTGGGGCTCCAGACGAGTCTCTTGGCCGCATAGCTTCTCTGCAGCATGACTAGAGGAAGGCTCTGAGGTCATATCTTCTGGCGTACGGAATCGGATTTTCCATGATTCTACAATATACTTGCCTACTTTGGGTTCGTGACACCGAGCCTTGAGGGATTATTATTATTATTATTAGACTGGTTGGGGTTCACACACAGAGCCTTGAAAGTCTTTTGCCTAGGTATGAGTGATTCTCTCACTTGTATAGCACTTAGATGGTTACAGTAGTTTACCCCTAAGCTCTATATTATATTACTATTTTACTTCTGGCACGCTATTTCTTGTACCTTGTACGTCCCTCTGAAGACCTGATCCCTTGCCAGTTTTGCAGCATAGACAGTTGAGGAGTTTTCTGGAGATGATGTTGCCTATCGTCTCATCATGCAGGCATTGGACTCAGGTACTATTATCATTTCTACCACAATTATTTTTATCATTTCTCGTTACTTATTTTTTCTTATATGGCCTAGTTTTATAGACTCATATTTCTTTCTTGAGTCTATTCGAGTTTGTGTGTGGCCGACTTTAACACATAGTCTCATTCTTGTATTTTGTGTCATTGTGGATAGATATATAGTTATATTTACTGTATTATCTAGATAGTGACCATTATAGTATATCTTATATGTATTCGATTCAGAACAGAGTCTGGTCGAATGCATAGCTAGCATGTCTACTTATTCATAGTCTTGCGTATTTTGGAACTGGGCATGACACAAGTGCATCTAAGGTGTAAGTCATCCCCAAGCTATACAAGAGACGGGTCACGAAATATGGTATACCAAGGTCAAGTCTAGGCACTACTATTCACAAGTAAATATACTAAAAGTATATGCGTCACGCCCTAGTCCCAAAATACGTAAGACTAGGAATATGTGAGCATGCCAGCCGTATGCATATGCCAACTCCAATATATGGAAACCATAACACATATGTACGTTGTATTTTGAATAATAATTCATAAGTGGTATATAATGTCACAAGTCACATGCAATACTAATCTCATCCACAAAACCAATAGAAATAAATAACCAAATATGGCAATGAACCAAGTATGAAATAGTCGATAAGACCAATGGCTGGGTGGAGACAAATCCACTGCCAAACTAGAATAAGAAAGAAAATACATCATCTAATGATCAGAGATGCTCGAAGGAAAGACCTCTTCGAAAGAGAATGGAGTAACAAGTTCTGATACGTGCTCCTGCGAATAGTCATGATCGTCTACACCTGAAAAGTGACCAGGTCCTCAGAGGGACATAACAAGATACATAGAAGCATGTCGAATGTACAGTAAATAAACAGTATCATAAAACTAAGCAAGAT
The DNA here is from genome assembly GCA_036927795.1 of Iris macrosiphon. Taxonomy (NCBI): domain Eukaryota; kingdom Viridiplantae; phylum Streptophyta; class Magnoliopsida; order Asparagales; family Iridaceae; genus Iris; species Iris macrosiphon. The sequence continues at coordinate 133,740,733 of JAYESA010000007.1, forward strand.
GGTATCATACAAAGGTTGAAACTATACTAAATATGGTACATATATGAGAACCACTACTTGTGCGTGAACTGCCGAAAAGAAAACGGGATCAAATCACATAGCTCTCAACGAACTACGGCTAGACGAGTCAAACCATAGACCTTCGTAGCCACTAGTATAACAACATAACTCTATCCTTCGTGGACACTAGGTTAAAATAAAAACGATATAAGGAAAAATAGTTCATACACGTATAATCGTTCTTGCACGCGCGTCTCATACTCACGTAGGTCTATACAATCCATTGTTATCTAAACTAATACATGGTCTATGACAAGTGTCTCTAATCAAATAATAATGAAAATAATATCTAGGACTAGAATTATGTAATCTAGGAAAACAAATATAGATCATAAAATAAGTGAATCAATTTAAACATGCTATATGAAATTGAAAACTTGGCAAGGTATATTTGCAAAATAAAAATAGAGACATGTACTAATAGAAATAACGGGAACAATGCATGTAAATAAACTGTACAAAGTTGGCAATGTATCTTACCTACTCCGAAAAAGGATGAAGTCGCAACTCAAGACGTCGTCCGATCTATCCGTCACATAAATTAAACAAGTTAGATCTACAAAAGTGGTTGGATATATTTTCTACTATAATCTATTTTTATTCTGAATAAAATAACCTAAAATGCTAATTTAATTATATTCTTATTTTAAGGCTAACCCTAGATTTTAGTTAAGAAAATCAATTTTATGAATTTGGGATCCGTGGCACGCAAATCGAGGCATTCTGTTGACCAAAAAGTCAACCTACACAAAACCAAGTTTTGTGTGAAATTCTTTAGATTTTTGTTCTACACAATTCTGGAATCGATAATTTAACCAAATCTCGAACCGGTAAAGAATTATCGCCCATATGGCGCACAGATGACAGTTTTGGTGGTTTTCTAGTTACTTTTAAGTTGCACAAATTTTCCAGAATAGTAAAATAGCATATTTAATTCTTAGAAAAATAAATGTTATATTTTATTATGTCAGCTTTCTAAAATTTCAAACGTACCGTGATTCGGAGTTCGGGATGTCCCGAAATCTCGAAAACACCGAAACGTGTCAGATTTTGGACAACTAGCACTCCACCAATTTTCCAAAAATTTAGGTTCATAATTTTTGAAAATAAATTAGGCATTAAAAAAAAATAGCTCGAGATGGTTCCAAAGCAAGAAACGATGACACATTTGGAGTCCGAGGCTAGAAGTTATGGCCTTACGAAGTTGGGAGAAACCCTAGATGAAACCTCCTCCTCTCTCTCTCTCTCTCTCTCTCTCTCTCTCTCTCTCTCTCCTCTAATTTCGGCGGAATTAATGAAACCTTACATATACACACATATATATAGGCAGTAGCCGACAGGTGGGCCCAGACGGATAGCTTAGGGCTTACTGTGTATGTTGACTGGGTATTTAAATAGGTTTTAATATCCAAAATTTATTTATTAATTAGTTTTTAACCTAATAACTCCAAATAAATGTGTAAAAAAATCAAAAAAATTCAGAGAAATCTAGAAAATATAAAATATCATTATATCCCTAAATAATACTTTGAGCTATTTCATGGTCATAGGCTTCTACAATAAATTCTAAAAGTCCAAGAAAATTAGTTATTAGCCTATTTTAAAACGAAATAAATCCAATTAAATTCCAAAAAATAAATGTTTGGTAAGAACATTTAATCATTTTAACCCTAAAATAAATGTTTGGTAAGAACAACATACAAGTATGATTTAAAGTAAATTATGAAAGTCCTAGAAAATTATGTTTTCTATGTTTTAATTACCAAAATAATCTAAAAAATTCAAAAAATTCTAAAATAACCTAAAATAATTCTAAATAAGTATTTATATAAGTAATTAAATCAAAGAAGTTATTTCTAATTAACCAATAAAATAGCCAAAAGAATCCAATAATTTAACAAAAATACTAAAATTAAAAATTAAAAATTAGTGAGTTTTACAATATGCACCAAGGTGCTACGCAAGAAAACCAAAGAAAACATGATGAAAAACAAAGCACATGAAAAGAGTACAACATCAGTATACTATGATGGTCCAAAGACAGCAAAAACACAGTAAGTTTCGATTCCAACAAATCGGTATACCGTCGGTATACACCAGTATATCGTCGGCATACCGGTTTGTATCACAGCAGCTTTATAGGATTCCAAGTCGAGCCAAATCTGTATACCGTCGGTATGCCGGTTCCCATAGGCAATTCTAGGAAATGTCCAATCGCGTCGGTATTCCGGAACCGAAATCGCGTTCTGAAACTTAATAAAAACTGGTCCGATAAGATGTCAAGTCTAATGTAAGCCTCATATAGCATATATACTAATTCTCACGGAAATAACTCCGGTTATTATTTTTGACACCGAGTTACCTAACTAGTAAATATCAGGATTTCTACCAGAAAAGTCAAAAAAGCTTGAAATAGTTCTGAAACTAGCCCACGATAGAAAATTACTAGAGAAACATATTTAACAAAACCACTATCATGAAATTATAAGCATAAATTACCAAGAAAATTGAAAACTGCAGTAAAGTAAAGTCGTTCAAGATTTTGGCAAGATGTATTTATCTCAAGTTAAGCTCCCAACGTTAACCTTTAACTTCACTACCAAGAGGGGTTCAAAAATCACACTCTTAGGTCTCAAGATCAAGCTCCTAGCTCCCATGGAAAATAGAGAGGAAATGAAGAAGTGAAGAAAGAAAGAAAAGATAGAGGAGAGAGAAAATCAATTTATATATATATATATATATATATAAGGTGATTTAATCGTGACAATTCCGGAAGGGTGGTTCTGTAGTTCTCTAATGCCATGTTCTCTTCCTAGCATATAAATAAAGAAAATAGAGGGAGAAGGTACTGAGTCAACTAAAATTCTCCTGCGAATAGTAGAGTCACTATTTGTTATTCATCTTGTATCTAAGCATATATATTGTTAAAAGTTTAAACTGAAAATTATGGCTTACAACATAAAGGCGGGAAGAATGGGGAGACGTTTGCGGGAAATAGCATGCGGTCGCGGATACAGCACGATGGAGGTGTTCTCTCTGGCGGGCGAGACAGCTCTCGACAAGGTCCGGTTGGCACCAAAGGAGCTGGTAGCCTCGCGCACTTTGTCAAGGTGGTGTTAAGTTCTCGCGTATGCGGCGGCGAGCATGGGTCCTCCGGACACACGCGTGAGGCGCGGCCAACTGGAGTCGACGGACACGTCAAGTCGATCCAGCCCGGGGGTGGGGCACGTGGTGGCTTCGGGAGACGGGTTCCGGGGTCACGCCACAGTTTGGTCGAATCGGCCACCGCGGGTTCGTTATAGACGCCAGTCGAGGAATACTATGGGTGGTTTAGTATTTAAATAATTTTCTTTACCCAGAGAGAAGGGATTTTGATATATATATAGATTGAATATATACGGGTTGGCTTAAGCTGAAGAGATGAGAGAAGGGATGTAATTGACTTGTTGATATGAAGGAAAAAAAAAATTAAATAGGTAGACAACAGATGGTGATGCTCTCTAATTTAAATAAGGATTTGGGAAGATATATGCTTAACGAGGTGAAAAGGGAAATTTGGCTTCCTTTCTATAGCATGCGGTAAATTGGAAGAGATGTGCCGAATACAAAATCCGCTGGGTACCTGGGTTTAAGATTAGGAGGAATTTATACTTAAACGAATAAGGATAAGGTTAACACACAAGAAAAACTAGTTTTATCAAGTCTTATGTCTATTCTTCTGATTTCCTTCAATCAAATGAGGGTTAATAATTGTAGTTATTGTACACATCTTAATTAGAATTTGATAATTATCAATATGTTTATATATTTTATTTATTCAGTTAATATATTGATATTCAAGTATTCAATACGTATATGTTTTCTTTTAGTTTTTTCTTTTATTTTATTTTAACTAATGCTTACTATTACTATTTATTTATTTTATTGTTATTTTCTTTTCCCTCATTATGATTAATGAACAAAAGTATTTTATTTGTCATCAAGTCTAGTTAAATATAAAATTTTAAATTATCTAAAAATACTAAAATTGGAAATTCGAGGCGGGGGTTTACAGATCACTAATGATACCTAAAATTTCGAAAAAATATCCCCGATAATCCTACATCAGATCTCGGAATATAACTGAAAGAAAATCAGCTCCTCCAAGGGGCGTAACAAGATATATAAAAATATGTCATATAAAAAATAGTAATAACATGCGAAGAAGTAAGCAGGGGGTCCATGTACAACTAACAACAACCAGTCTAACTAATCTATCTGATATGCAAATGAGGACAACGTTTGACGCGAGGACTGTCTAAAATAAAATATATATATCCAAAGTTCCAGACACTGAATCTCCTGGTAAGTAATAGTGGTCCATAGCTCTCTACACCGAATCTTCCAGTAAGTACAAGAGGTCTGTAGCTCCGGACACGAAATATTCCGGTAAGTAAAAGTGGTCTGTAACTCTACATACGAGATCTCTCAAAATTATATATAGTAATATGTAAATAATATATACATAGTAGCCCTCACGCCTAATAATCGTCCCCCCCCCCTAATGCTACTATCTATGTCGCATCCGCGACACGTCCAGTCTGACTCTAACAGGTGATACGCTAGTATATCAAGTATATGGGTAAATCCATCAAAAACATAGCAATGATCATGTACGACCTATATGCCATAAAATTAATACGAATCCGTGTATCATGTCTATGTGTCAACAGGTAATCATGACAGTACACTGGTATTAAGCAGGAGAAGCATGTAATAGTGTATCCAAAGTGAATTACAAATAAAAGGTAAAGAATGTAAATAATGTAATCAATAGGCAAGGTATACTTGCCAGAGGTTCGTCCAAACTGAACTTAGACTAAAAGTACAAAAGTTTGATCAGGTCTAACCCAGTTATAAGTGCTAAGACCCACACAAAATCTACCAACCCAAACAAAAAACCAAGAATTACACCACCATATATGCATATACTTATATATAGAGGCATGCCTTGTTTGGGTTTTAGATAAGAAAATAATTTTTTTATAAACTATGATTATATATATATTAAGAAATTTAATTTTTTTATTCTACAAAATATATTTTAAAATATAATTATAAAGAAACTATGGATAACATAGATATCTTTAATAAATTATTTCTAATGTATATAGCAATTATACATAAAATATATCCATATTTATATGTCTATATTTATACTTACTCATATAATGATTTTATTAAACAGTTATTTTAGTTATATCAAACATTTGAATATGGGATTATATAGATATCCATATTTAAACTTCTATACCAACTTATCTAAATTATGAAATTAGTTTATAAATCCTTATTAGGGTTTTAGCTATGAAAATAGTTTTATTTTATGGAAAGTAGTTTATTAAATGCCTTTCAGGAAATGGGCATTGTTATTCTACTAGAATATCTATACCTATAAAAAGACGTGCATTTACCTATATAATGACTATATATAAATAAACATAGGTCTAAACATGAACTTGTATGTTGATACATATAATAATAAAACCATAATTGTCATGTCCCGCTCTCAGAATAATGGGTAAATATGGGGATGGACATGGCCATCTCCCGGTACAAGGTATAGAACGTCGTACGGCGGTCACGGCTGTTAGTCATGTTGGGTATCCTAGCATGCAATATAATCTATATCCTAATTCTGATCTCATATCCACAGGAAACCACAATGAAATAAGCAACAAGAATGATATCAACTAGTAATCATGTAAGACCAAACGGTCAAAAATACAAATGATAATCAGGAAGTCTACAGCAGAAAAAAGATGTAGACGAGAGTACCTTCCCATTCAGTTCTCAATATGATTACGAAACTAAAGCGCATCCTCCAAGTCAGGTCTGGAAGATCCAAAGGGCCGGTCACAGAAAATCTGGAAATAATTCAGGGTTGGTTAGGCCAACCGCAGCAAGTACCAGAAAGGAAGGCTCAAGGACAGGCGAAGAAAACCCAACAAAAAATATTTAACTTGGATTTTGTGAATTTTGGAGCACAAATATGGTCAAATATTTGATTTGATATAATTTAGAAATCTACATTAAATATAGTTTTGATTAGATTTTAAATGTATATCAAATATATTTAATTTGACCACATTTGGACGTCCATAATTGGTGTTGGGCTATTTTAGATGGAATAAGATTCATATTTTAAGGTTTTCTATTTAGGAAATTCTATTATGACCTAAAATATGATTTCTTATCTTATAAATATAGGAGGAGGGTGAAGGCACAAAGTATAGCACAAGTTGGAGATTCGGGGTACTCGTCCACAGAAAATCTAAGAGAAAGTATGTGCTTTGCTCTTAAGACTTCGCCATCCAAGATAGAAGGAAGAAGGAGATCTAATCGAGGAGTCGTCGACTTCGCTCAGGAAGATTACTATGGGTTGGTGAGTGATTTCAATTATAATCTCTTTATTTTCTTCTTGAGAGTGGTGAGGGGGTTGAATCTATTAGGGCAAAGGGTTCAACATTGATTCTGTCAATCTTGTAATTTAGAGCTAAAGAGGCTGACACGTAAACCAAGGTGCAGGTATCCCAAGAACGGCGGTATAGGCCCGAGAAAAGGGACAGAGGAGATGGAGATGGAGATGGCGACGACATGGGTGGTAGTCACGGTAGAGGTACTGGAAGTGGTGGTGGTGGTGGTGCTCATGGAAGATCTGGGTCGGAGGCTGAACCAAGGGGAAGAGAGAACCGAGAGGAAGAGAGAGAGAGAGGGGGGGGGGGATGGAGAGATCAAGAGAGACGAGGGGGGAAGAGAGGTAGGAGAGAGATCGAGAGAGATAAGCGAGAGAGAGAGATCCTAAGTAGAGAGAAGTGGGGAGAGCAGAAGGGGGGGCGAGAGATGAGAGAGGAAGGGTCGAGAGATCACCTGAGAGAGAGGGGGGAGCGGGAGCACTGTCCAGCGGGGTGGGGTATGAGTGAGAAGAGAGTGAACGGAAGAGAGTAAGTAGAAGCGGGAAAGAAAGAGGGATCAGAGAGAGGGGGCGGGTGTAACACCCCGTTCCGCTCAAGCGGACTGCCGACTCAATCGGCAATAGTGCAGCTGTCCCGACCTGCTTTGCCTCGATCAAGAAGCAAAGGATATCCAGACTTGTCCCTATAGGAATCCGGCTTGGACTTTCAGAGGCTTGCTCAGACGTATCGCTCTACCGAGGCAAATCATCGCTAAGGTGGGTGGCTACGGTTAACTTATCTTTGCTTAGCCAGCACACATAAAATCTGGAATATTTATGCTAGTCGCTAGGTGAATCACCCCCTGCATGCTAATAAATCCAACGCACCTAGCTAAGGGAATAATCCCAACTCATATTGCTTGCTAGAACATGGAAATGAAATACTGCTTATACTCAGACCCTCGCATGCTAAGTCCCTTAACGGTTTTATCTCTCGGACTACCTTCGGGCCCGAGTAACGTGCTGATTATGTTCCTTAGAATGCATGCTTGTCTGCTTGAATGTTACCGTGTTTTCATGTAAACCCCAGAAGACTATTACGTAGTCGTTCCGTGCCTGAACGAACCTGCAAGTATCCGGGACCATTAGGTCGCCAAGACAATCCCCGAACTAGGGGCACACATCAGGGTAACGAATACTGAACGTGAATCCTTAACGTGACAACTGAATGATAATCATATCAAATTTATGTCTGAACGAGAATCACGTCACGTAACGAACGAATCTCAGCTCTTGGAGCAAACGCTCGTTCAGATCACGAATCATGGATTATCATTCAAGTTATGGATTGAACTGACCCTGATCCTGACCTGCATGTCGCGGACAACTTGGAAACAAGGTTTAACGGCTCCACAGGCGGTCACCGGGGCACTGGGACCGTTCCGATTCGGATGGAATATCACGATAGTCTCACGTGCGGACAGGATGGCGTGTAGCGCCTCACGTACTTTGTTGCACACCATCCTTGTTCAAAGACTAAACGGTCCTTTATGGCTATGCCAGCGACTCCTGTTCACTTGTTCAAAGACTAAACGGTCCTTTATGGCTATGCCAGCGACTCCTGTTCATATAGATAAGTCATCCTCGCTTAGCGGCTATCCGCGTGCGAGTCACTGTATCGCATCGACTGAACACCTGAACGATCATGTTAAAACGACCCTTCTGTTTGCATATGCTTGCCTCCTGAATGCTTATACTTGCCCGTGCTTGAATTAACATGTTTGCCTCAATGCTTGCCTTGGACAGGGAAGAAATGGTAAGTTAGTAAGTCTCGCCGTGTTTCCTCAAACATCGCACGGCGCACTGCCCGACACGTTAAGCTGTTCAATGTTTGCATGAACTGATCCTAAGGCAACTAGAAAGACAACTTAATAGTTGTGCACGGAACCTGTATTACGTGTTTGGATTTGTCGAGCGGGCGAGTAGCTTCCCCACCAGTGCATTCAATGTACTGATAATCTACCAGTTTGATATGCAGGGTGCGGGAGAACCTCGTGCGGTACGGACGCTTCCTTCGTGCGTGCTAAGGCGTGGACAACACTCCGAAGCAACGGTGCGTCCGGGACTGAAGCACATATACAAGACATAAGTTATGAACATCGCCTGACCATCGCCTGTACAATCATTCCACAGTTGTAGCCACTTGGCACGCTTTTACTGTTTCAGAGAGAGAGGCTTGAGCGACTTGTAATCTCGGCTATACGCCGCCTGTAATACATGTTTCATATCAATAAAGAGATTACTTTACTTGTTTCGATGCTTCCGCTATATTTGTCGACTCAGTGAACCTGTTACCGATCGCCTATGCGTTCATGACTCCGCTGCACTCGGACAATCTGTGCGACTCTGTGGCTTAGAACTCTTACCGCCAGCCAATGAACCATGGCCTTGCACGGGCGTGGCTCACGCTCGTGCGGTATCACGCCCGGATGGGTCAAAGCGATCATTCCGTGGGAGCGCTGGCGAGGGTGATTCCCGCCTAGCGGGAACGGCCGAAATAGCCTGCGGGAGATCGGGGCGTGACAGGTTGGTATCAGAGCCTGGCTTCTACGCCTTTGGACTTCAATCCGATATCTCTGTTTCGAAAGCTCGTTCGTGGGTTATGTGAACGCTCTCTCTCAATGCCTCGATGGGATGTTCCAACAATAAGTCTAAATACTTTCAAAATATATTTTGAATGATATGATTGCTTGTCTGGTTGTATGCTGCGAGTGGCCTTTGTGCCAACCTGTGCGAACCCTTGAGAGTATCGCTAGTAGCTTGTCCAATTTTCACTAGCCCTAAGTTTGGTTGAATGCATCTATTCGAGGGATGCCTTAAACTAGTACACCATCCAAGACTTAAGAAAAGGTGAAACTCGAGTGCTGAGACTTCGCTATCACTGAGCTGGTTGACGTGTTCACGCTAGAGGGGCCCTTCGAAAGTGCACACGATCCAGTCTAAGCGGTATGCTAATTTTGAAGCTTGTGCAAGTGAATATCCAAATGAAACAAGTACAAACGACTTGTCTAGGATTGCCTCAACCCTAGATTTCTGCTTGTCCTTAGTAAGTCTCGAGGACGAGACTTTTTCTAAGTTGGGTAGGATGTAACACCCCGTTCCGCTCAAGCGGACTGCCGACTCAATCGGCAATAGTACAGCTGTCCCGACCTGCTTTGCCTCGATCAAGAAGCAAAGGATATCCAGACTTGTCCCTACAGGAATCCGGCTTGGACTTTCAGAGGCTCGCTCAGACGTATCGCTCTACCGAGGCGAATCATCGCTAAGGTGGGTGGCTACGGTGAACTTGTCTTTGCTTAGCCAGCACACATAAAATCTGGAATGTTTATGCTAGTCGCTAGGTGAATCACCCCCTGCATGCTAATAAATCCAACGCACCTAGCTAAGGGAATAATCCCAACTCATATTGCTTGCTAGAACATGGAAATAAAATACTGCTTATACTCAGACCCTCGCATGCTAAGTCCCTTAACGGTTTCATCTCTCGGACTACCTTCGGGCCCGAGTAACGTGCTGATTATGTTCCTTAGAACACATGCTTGTCTGCTTGAATGTTACCGTATTTTCATGTAAACCCCGGAAGACTATTACGTAGTCGTTCCGTGTCTGAACGAACCTGCAAGTATCCGGGACCATTAGGTCGCCAAGGCAATCCCCGAACCAGGGGAACGCATCAGGGTAACGAATACTGAACGTGAATCCTTAACGTGACAACTGAATGATAATCATATCAAGTTTATGTCTGAACGAGAATCATGTCACGTAACGAACGAATCTCAGCTCTTGGAGCAAACGCTCGTTCAGATCACGAATCATAGATTATCGTTCAAGTTGTGGATTGAACTGACCCTGATCTTGACCTGCATGTCACGGACAACTTGGAAACAAGGTTTAACGGTTCCACGGGCGGTCACCGGGGCACTGGGACCGTTCCGATCCGGATGGAACATCACGATAGTCTCACGTGCGGACAGGATGGCGTGTAGCGCCTCACGTGCTTCGTTGCACATCATCCTTGTTCAAAGACTAAACGGTCCTTTATGGCTATGCCAGCGACTCCTGTTCATATAGATAAGTCATCCTCGCTTAGCGGCTATCCGCGTGCGAGTCACTGCATCGCATCGACTGAACACCTGAACGATCATGTTAAAACGACCCTCCTGTTTGCATATGCTTGCCTCCTGAATGCTTATACTTGCCCGTGCTTGATTAACATGTTTGCCTCAATGCTTGCCTTGGACAGGGAAGAAATGGTAAGTTGGTAAGTCTCGCCGTGTTTCCTCAAACATCGCACGGCGCACTGCCCGACACGTTAAGCTGTTCAATGTTTGCATGAACTGATCCTAAGGCAACTAGAAAGACAACTTAATAGTTGTGCACGGAACCTGTATTATGTGTTTGGATTTGTCGAGCGGGCGAGTAGCTTCCCCACCAGTGCATTCAATGTACTGATAATCCACCAGTTTGATATGCAGGGTGCGGGAGAACCTCGTGCGGTGCGGACGCCTCCTTCGTGCGTGCTAAGGCGTGGACAACACTCCGAAGCAACGGTGCATCCGGGACTGAAGCACATATACAAGACATAAGTTGTGAACATCGCCTGACCATCGCCTGTACAATCATTCCACAGTTGTAGCCACTTGGCACGCTTTTACTGTTTCAGAGAGAGAGGCTTGAGCGACTTGTAATCTCGGCTATACGCCGCCTGTAATACATGTTTCATATCAATAAAGAGATTACTTTACTTGTTTCGATGCTTCCGCTATATTTGTCGACTCAGTGAACCTGTTACCGATCGCCTATGCGTTCATGACTCCGCTGCACTCGGACAATCTGTGCGACTCTGTGGCTTAGAACTTTTACCGCCAGCCAATGAACCATGGCCTTGCACGGGCGTGGCTCACGCTCGTGCGGCATCACGTCCGGATGGGTCAAAGCGATCGTTCCGCGGGAGCGCTGGCGAGGGTGATTACCGCCTAGCGGGAACGGCCGAAATAGCCTGCGGGAGATCGGGGCGTGACAGCGGGGGGCTGAACCAGCGGGGGAGAGAGAGAGAGAGAGAAAGAGAGAGAGATATGAGGGAAGGGGGCGGCTGAAGAGGGGAAAATAGTAGGTTAGAGTTTGGGTTAACGGTTAAGGATTGGGATTAAAAAAAAAATAATAATAATAATAATAATAATAAACCATACTAATAACAATAATAGTAAGAATAATAAAATGAAACGATACTCCCAATGCCAATAATAATACCAAGAATTTATTAATTACTAAATAATACTAACAATCAAAAATTAACAACGGAAAAAATAAGAAATCAGGCATCAACAACCAAGTCAAGTCAAGCTCCAAGAAATAAAAATAAAATTTTAAAAATTCGCAAAATTCCAAATACAGTCATATAAATATTTTAGAAAAATAGGATTATAACAATAATATTTATAATTATACTATATATATAATTTATTTTACCATACTACCTGTTTCTATAACTATATCTTTAAATACTCAAAGCATAGTGTCCATGGGGCGGTGGCCTATTGGTTATGATAGGGGGCTCCCGTATGGATGGGCACGGTTTGAATCACCTTGTGAACTTAGTTTCTAACCCGGTGGGAAGGACATATCAAAAAAAAAACTCAAAGTATAGTTATGTATGCTACATATATACCCATTTAGTTTAAACAACTATTTTAATTCTAATAGTTACTCATATATAATATAACTAACATAGACATTATATTATATATGTATCCAACCATTTTATGCAACAATAAATGATGATGGGATTTATATGGTAAGTTACCAATATGAGAATACCTAAAAAATTTACCTGGATATTTCTTGGTTGATGCAGCCATTTGCTACTCTTCTTCTACTTTATTTTCTCTTCTTGCTCTTGTTATAAATGTGTTCTCTTCTTATAACATGCAGCGTTGTTGTTCCCGTCCTCGGTTCTTGCTACAGCCATTGTTGGCTTCATCAGCCAGGGCACGAGAGACCATCTTACTATGCTGACATCGGCCGGTTGAGCATAATGTTGTTGGGAGGACAAACGTTCGCAGTGCCTCACTAGATCGAGTGCATTTACACTGGTGAGTTGTTGCAAAGAGACAACCTCGACCGCATGTGAAGTCCGTCCGTGAATGAAATATTGAATGCTCGAGTGAGACGAGACACGAAGGACAATGCTCGTCTAAGATCTTGGCGTGGACCTGCCTGAGAAGCTCGACAGAGCCAACGTCGCGACGGTTGTTGTCACCCTCACTTTTTCAACTAGGAATAGTTTGGTAAATTCGTATGGATAAATAATTTTAGAAATAAATATTTATATTAGTATGTTATTAAAATTATTTAATGATTGTATTAATTATTTAATTATTAGTTAGTTATAGATTAAGAGTAACTACTATTAGTTATTTTGTTAGAGGCTAGTCCAATAATTAGACGTGTCATGACAAATAGTGAGCCTAGCTTGGATCTAAACTCATTAAACCCATCCTCATTAATTAATTACAGAGCATTAGCTTAATTAGAATTAGTGTAGAAGCTTTCCAAAATAACCCTTCCCTAATCCTATTCCTAATTTGATGGAGAGGGACAATTTGGACCATGCAAATAACTTGGGAAAGGAGGAAGGGGGCCGGCCACTATTAGAGGGGGCGCCTCTCTCTCTCTCTCTCTCTCTCTCTCTCTCCTCTCATTTGCACTCATTTAGATCTAGAAATTAGATCCCCAATTTTTTATCATTCCCTCCATTGAATTTCTACTCAATTTACCTCCATTTTCTTCTCAAATTCATCACTCTTAGAGCTTTGGAGCTTGGAGAAGTAATGTGTCACGATCTACACCAGGTGTAGGAATGCAAGTCAGGAACAACGTCCAGCCTATGCTACAGCATCGGCAGTAGAACGCTGTCTTGGTTAACTATACTATCTAAACTTCTCACAATAATATAAAATCTGCCAATAGTATCTCAACACAAAACTCAAATCATAATTCTAGAAGCACGAAAAGATATCAAAAAAGTCTAACTATCCATTCAATATATAACAACACCAATAGAAACAATAATCAAAAACTCAAATATAAGCCGAAAACAAATCCGGTACCAAAATGCTAAAGAAAACTAACTATGCTACCTACTAAATCCGGCTAAAACTCCTGGCAGTCACTCCAGAACTAGTGGGTCCAAGTCTGCACCATCTATAGGTCGAAGTCCATGGTATGTTGGACACCAATCTCCTGGATCCTCTGAAAAATATTTTTCAGTCAGGAATGAAACGAAGTACATCTCTAACAGCAGTTCTAATCAATGATATAAACTACGTAACAGTAAATAGATGTGAATATACAAGATACAATAATAGATACAAGAGATATACAATAAAAAAAATTTAGAATAAATACAAGAATGAACAATATAAAATGAACAAGAAAAATAAATGACTAAGTGAGTGAGTACCAGCTTTAACATGTGATCGGCTTGGAAACTTGATACAAGATTTATGGCCTGGCTAATGATAAGTGCGGTGTATGATTAACACTATTCAAGAACAAGACTTGATACAAGGAGGGTATGATCACATATCTATACTACATACTCCCCAACCCCGACTGGTATAGCAGATCCAACCATGGTACGCTATGGCACGGGATTCTCTAAGAAGATAGCTAGTCTTCCCGAGAATCAGTATCTGTACATGTACAAGAAGAATAATAAAACAAGGCTTGCATAAGATACACCATATATACCAAGGAATAACATCTCATGACGAGATCCGTATATACCAATCCGTGTAACCATCGTATCAAAAAATCATGGATATCTACACTAGATACAATGAATATAGAGGATATCATAAATGAGAAAGTATCAGAGAATGTACTCGCCTGTGGTCCAGAGCAATGAATGTCAAACTATGTCTGAACTGGTGTCACACAGAATTATATATGGAATATTGCATTAATACAAGGTGTTGGAATAAAATTAAGTTAAACTAGTCAACATGTAGGTCACAAAGCCATTTTTAAGTCAAACCGACTATTTTTAGGTTGTAAGAGTCCAACACTAGGATACTAAGTCAATATACTATGAAACTAAGCAACACTAACTAATCTAGGATACTAAAAAATACTCAAAAAGTCATATCCTAAGATACACAAGTTTTACCATATAAAAATAGTAATTTAGATATATATATACAAGTCAATACATATAATATCTTAACTAATTAATGCAAATTGGATACCTTGGCCTTGCACCAATACGTATCTTACTACCTACACACCCATCTTGATACTTAAACCCAATACCTTGAGTATAGACCCATTACCTTAACATTACCTTGGTATCCCAAGGTAATTCAAATCCTATTAGATATCTAACACCCATATACTAAACTATAATAATATAAATAAACCATAAGCTAAACTAATAGTTAACATTGAACACTAACTCATCTAACTAAACCATTAGCTAAACACTAAGAACTAACTAAACTACTAGAATATATTACCTAACAATACACATATCTATCTAACTTAACAATGAAATACTTATGTAATACTATATATGGTTACTTAGCCAATAACATATATACATAGATATATATATATATATATATATATATATATATATATATATATATAGCTAACTATATACTAATCATGTATACAACTAGCTATCTAGCTATACTAACTATAAACTAACAACCATCTAACTAACTAGCTAACCATCTAAACTCAACTAGCTAACTGAACCACCCATCATCTGCCTTGAACTTGTTGAATGCTCCCTGCTGAAGTTGTTGTTACTGTTGCATCTTAATACTTGCTGCTCACTGCATACTCTCTTCGCTGCTGTTGTTACTGCGTTTGTGGCTGCTGCTGGTGCAGGCTTGCTGCTGCACTGCTTCGTTGCCCGTTGCAGCTGCTGCAACTAGCTGCTGCTGCCGCTGCAATGCGTTGCTGCTGGAGCTATTTCTGTGACTGTTGCTGCTATGCTGCATCTTAAAATGCTGAAGCTAGCGGCAGTTTCTCCTCCCCCTTTGTTGTGCTTGCATTGTCGCTGCTTTGCTTGCATCAGTTGGCAGCTCTGATGCTACTGTAGACTGCTACTGTTATTGTTTCCTGTACTGCACTGCCTGCAGTGCCCGACCCTCTCTACATATTGCACACACACCTATCCACACAACCCTCTCTACCATACTTATATAAATATATATATAACATACACCTATACAAGTATCTATAAACACTCCTATTTACATATATATATATATATATATATATATATATATATATATATATATATATATATATATATATATATATATATATATATACATATACTATGTATTAGATATCGATATATATATGTACTCTCACATCTATACATATATAGATACTCTCAAATATACATATATATACAAAATACACATATACATATAGACATGTCACACACACACACACACACACACACACACACACACACACACACACACACACACACATATATATATATATATATATATATATATATATATATATATATATATATAGCTATGTGCCTATATGTAAGTGTATATGCATATCTATATGTATATATGTAAGTGTGTTGATGTCTGTTATGTATATATATATATATATATATATATATATATATATATATATGTGTGTGTGTGTGTGTGTGTGTGTGTGTGTGTGTGTGTGTATCTAGTATATTATATAGAGTATATATATATATATATATATATACAACATACATATATACATATAGATACACATATGCACTTATAGATATATTAATACATATATACATATGGATATAATACATATATATATAGATAATTATCCATGTATATATAAATATATCACACTACACACACACACACACACACACACACACACACACACACACATATATATATATATATATAGAACTATGCATACACATTTACTTATAGATGCACATAGATATCAATTTACATATATAAACACACAATCACATAGTTATATATACATAACTATATGATATAATATAAATACATATACTTATACATATACATAGGAATACATATAATACCAATAACTAAAAACAAAGAAAATGGATCAAGAATTGAAATACAACAAACACGTGGAGTGTATCGTACCCGTATCACACTAGATCTATGATACGCTTGCGACACGAGTCCACCACACAACCAAACGTACCCCGAAGGACACAAAAAAGTCTAAAATACTAATTATGAACAATACGAAGAGTCAAACACATATCTACGTGTCCGTGTCAAAATATGATATGCACAAAGTCCCGTGTCGGAGAAAAACCCCCCAAATCAACACGTATTACCAAAATATTGGGATACGACCCACACGTATCCAATTAAGAATACGACACTAGCCACAAACACATAAACACATGCCAATTTGATCTATAGGACCAATTGACAAACACAACAAGTGTCAATCTCAGAATTACTTTAAAATTGACACAAAAAGTACCATAACTTTCTCAATAGGCCTCCTATGAACTCAATCCCAAATCCTATGGGTAGCTTATACATATGGATTAGTTTTTTATGGTTAATTCTCATATTTAGAACCTAAATTAAGGGAAGAAAGATGAATTATATCTATTGAGAGATGGATTCCCAATGAAATCTCCAAAATTGGTAAAATTGGCCTCAACTTGTAGATCATTGCTCCTTCTTCTAGATCCTTGTTCTACTAGCCTCCAATGGTGATTTGGGAAGAAATTGGAGAGAAATTTGGTAAAAATTTGATGGAATTTGGTTGAAATAAATTCTAGATCTAGATTTGGAATAAAAAATAAAGAGAGAGAAAGTTTTCATCCCGTTTATATAGGCTTCACCCCCCCCCCCCCCCAAGATACTATGTAAAGTCTAAAATATCTCTTGGGGCCTCTCACGAAGAAATTAATTAAGGAGGGAAGTTTTTAGTCTAATGGGTTTAAAATAATTAATCATCCTCCTAATGATTGGGCTTCTAATTATTGGACTCAATTCTAACTAGAATTAAATATTCGTCCATGGATCTAATCTACACTATTAGGTCTACTAACACAAGTTCAAAAATAAATCTAACATGATAATAATAAATAAATAATACAATAAATAAATATTCAATATGCAAAATATTTAATTTTTACCAAATGACTAAAATATTCTTTCCTACAAAATGTGGTAGTAACAAGTCTACCCACCTTAGAAGAATTTCGTCCTCGGAATTAAAACTCTCACCCATCTCTCTTGGGCCTGTTATACTACTTTACTAGTGTCAAACTCCCATCAATCATAGTCTAATATAATCCTAACATACAATCATACCATTCTACTGAAAGAGAATCATACTTGGATATAGTCTCTAACTATCATGAATTTTAGTCTTTGCCTTGCTGGGATGTCTCCCTCTACTGGCGCGGGATAATCTGTTATGCCACATGTGGCATATTCCATCATACACTAAGCATTCACTAATCATCAACCTAGTCATAATATTCTTAATACTGAGGGTTACCAAATACTAGTAATATACTATAATTCTAGGTCATGGACATACTTTACTTACTAGAACTTGCTACCTAGGATACTATACAAAATACCGCTAAAATATTACTTTCTTTATCTGTTTCGGTTCTTTTAATCACCAAAAATTTTCAATCATTCTCTTGCAAGGAACACTTGCATACTTTTTTTTGTGTTTTATTAGCATACCATTATCCAACTTGAATACTCTCAATAGGATGCATTACTCAAATCTTGTTACTGTATATGCAAGGCACCAATTCTCATATACATTTTAGATGACCTCCTTATACCAAGTTACTCGTGTCTCTCCTCTATATCATTATATTAAAATGCTTGTGCCTAAACTTTTCATAATACTTGAGGTACTCCGGCTCTTGTTACTAGGGTATCTCTTTCTATCTAATACTTGGTGCAACTCATCCTCTAACTTTTATTAATCATCCTAAGGTTTTCATCTATACATTAGTATCACAATACATACACAATTATCTTCTAACCATTACAACACCATGACATCGCACTTTTATCCTTATACCCCTCGGACTATTCTCTGATACATACGACCTCTATAATCAAAATTAGCAAGGTACTATACTTACTAAACTTACTTATATATATATATATATATATATATATATATATATATATATATATATATATATATATATATATATATATATATTATCTCTCTCATCTACTGCTTGGATCACTTGTACTATTACTTCCAAATAATTTTCTATCTATTAACTGATACACCAATCCAATTATCTCACAAGGTGCTTACTGTTACTAGCACATTACTCAACTAATCCCTGATATAGAAACACTAGCACTCTTGATATAGTAACACTAGTTCACAACATATGCCCTTAATGTTCTAGGATACTAGCTTCGTCATTAGATTACCTCATCACACTCACTAGAACTCATGATCCCTTGCACTAGTTATTAACTTCGATAATACACATGTTTTACTTCACTCTCAAAGGTAGGCATATGGTTCTATATCTCTATTGATGTATATGTATTTCTCCTTAACCCTTTTACAGACTGATACACTAATCAGTGATACACTATATATCTTCCATGACCAATCTTGATATTTCTCAATCTATAACATACTATTAACACTCAAGCTTCCACTTTCTGATACTCATAAACTTCCACACTGACACTTATCACCCACTATGCATCCTGAACACAATTTCTAGACACTCTTCCACCTATTGCTTCCAATACATCACTAGCCTCAATATCAGATGATATACCCATCACTAGTCATATACTGGTATACTCCTATTTACTCACATCAACCTGTAACACAAGTCCTACTACTTTAGCACAATGTATTCTTATTCCCTCACACTCTCCTATATACTTATGGGTACCATTCTACTATGGCACACTCACTAATACCCTTGATGCATATATATTTCTTTACACTTGACACACCCAAGTATCAACCACCCAATTGAATATCATGTTCCATAAATTTCTTGATACTTAATTGTTTACATGGATCACTCAACTACATGAATTCATGATTATCCAGAACTGACATGCTGACTCTGATACCTACTCCTGGAACCACTACTGATACTCTTTTACTCTTTCTTCTACCATAATACCAATACTAACTATAATGACACATATCATAGAACTATTGCTACGAGGTACTATGCTATGGGTTATCTCTAGATTGATGCATATTTCTCACATGCCAACCAAGAACCACTTATAGACTTATAAGCCACACTCCCAACAGTCAATACTGATACTCAAGATACAGACCTAATTGCAAGTCACCAACTATCACACTAATAAGGAACCCTAATGGAATAAAGCTCTATAAGGATCTGGACTAAAGAACTGAAGGTATCTCTACTACTAAGCTAAAGAATGATGGAACAAATCCTATAATAACAGAAGTGGATAAGTATTGAGATGATACTTTAAAAACTAATTTAAGATACAACCTAATAATCATATATGTCTGTCCGAAATTATGACACTCAGAATCCTCACCATGCCAGTAAGCATAGCTGCGATAAACGATAGATTCCATAACTAGGGTATGCAGCTCTATAATCATGTCATCTAGAATTCTCACCATGACAACTGGTATGGCTACAAGAAACTCTAAATTTCATAACTAAGATATGTACATCCGAAGTTAAGTCCCTACGTTTTTGCTACGCCAGCAAATATGCCTGCGATAAACTCTAGGCTCCATAACCAAAGCAGACATTTCACCTTTCTCACTGTCCTCATCAACATATATCATCAGATGATATCGTAATTTTAGTCCATAAAATTCATTTCGATATGAAATCAAACTCAACAATGACACCAAGAATTAAATTCAACAATCGATCACCAAGAATCAAATTCAATAACAATAAGTGAGAGCGGACGAAAATAAGAGAAAATATTTAAATTAGAATTTATAATAAGATTCTCAAGGGTCGTCATAGGAATCTCTCAAGAAATTTGTGATTGAGTATCCTCTTATCCTAATATCTTATATCCTACATCTTGTATTCTATAACCTATCGTAGGCTCGCAGTAGTACAACTAAGTTATCGTACTACCACGACATCGCATAACTTGCGAAGCCTGACCTTCATGGGCCACCACTAAAAATGTGTCACGATCCGCACCCAGTGTAGGGATGCAAGTCGGGAACAACGCCCAGCCTACGCCGCAGCATCGACGGTAGAATATTATCTTGGTTAACTATACTATCTAAACATCTCACAATAATATAAAATCTGCCAACAATATCATAACACAAAACTCAATCACAATTCTAGAAGCACGAGGAGATATCAAAGAAGTCTAACATAACTATCCATTCAATATATAACAATATCAATAGAAACAATAATCAAAAACTAAAATGTAAGCCGGAAATAAATCTGGTACCAAAATGCTAAAGAGAACTAACTATGCTACCTAGTAAATCTGACTAAATCTCTCGACAGTCACTCCAGAACTAGTGGGTCCAAGTCTGCACCATATATAGGTCGAAGTCCATGGTATGTTGGACACCAATCTCCTGGATCCTCTAAAAAATATTTTTTAGTCAGGAATAGAGCGAAGTACATCTTTAATAGCAGTTATAATCAATGATATAAACTATGTAACAGTAAATAGATATGAATATATAAGATGCAATAATAGATACAAGAGATATACAATAAGAAAATACTGGAATAAATACAAAAATAAATAATATGAAATGAATAAGAAATACAAATGACTATTGAGTGAGTACCAGCTTTAACATGTGATCAGCTTGGAAACTTGATACATGATTTATGGCTTGGCTAATCATACGTGCAGTATATGATTAACACTATTCAAGAACAAGACTTGATACAAGAAGGGTATGATCACATATCTATACTACATACTTCCCAACCCCGACTGGTATAGTAGATCCAACCATGGTATTCTATGGCACAGGATTCTCTAAGAAGATAGCTAGTCTTTCCGAGAATCAGTGCCTGTACATGTACAAGAAGAATGATAAAACAAGGCTACCACAAGATACACCATATATACCAAGAAATAATATCTCATGACGAGATCCGGATATACTAATCCGTATAACCATCGTGTCAAGAAATCATGTATATCTACCTTAGATACAATAAACATAGAGGATATTATAAATAAAAAACTATCAGAGAATATACTCTCCTGTGGTCCAGAGCAATAAATGTCAAACTGTGTCTGAACTGGTGTCACACAGATCTATATATGGAATATTGCATTAATACAAGGTGTTGGAATGAAATTAAGTTAAACTTGTCAACATTTAGGTCATAAAGCCATTTCTAAGTCAAACCGACTATTTTTAGGTTGTAAGAGTCCAACTCTAGGATACTAAGTCAATACACTATAAAATTAAGCTACACTAACTAATCTAGGATACTAAGAAATACTCAAAAAGTCGTATCCTAAGATATGCAAGTTTTACCATATAAAAATAGTAATTTAGATATATATACAAGTCAATACATATAATATCTTAACTAATTAATGCAAATAGGATACCTTGGCCTTACACCAATGTGTATCTTACTACCTACACACCCATCTTGATACTTAAACCCAATACCATGAGTATCGAACTATTACCTTGATATTACCTTGGTATCCCAAGGTAATTCAAATCCTATTAGATATCTAACATCCATATACTAAACTGTAATAATATAACTAAACTCTATGCTAAACTAATAGTTAATATTGAACACTAACTCATCTAACTAAACTACTAGTTAAATACTAAGAACTAACTAAACTACTAGAATATATTACCTAACAATACACATATCTATCTAACTTAACAATGAAATACTTATGTAATACTACATACAGTTACTTAGCCAATAACTTACCTACATAGATATATATAGCTAACTATATACTAATCATGTATACAACTAGCTATCTAGCTATACTAACTATAAACTACCAACCATCTAACTAACTAGCTAACCATCTAAACTCAACTAGCTAACTGAACCACCCATCATCTGCCTTGAACTTGCAGAATGCTCCCTACTGAAGTTGTTGTTATTGATGTATCTTGAGACTTGTTGCTCAATGCATACTCTTCCCGCTGCTACTGTTACTGCATTTGCTACTGCTGCTGGTGCTGGCTCGTTGCTGCTATCACGACTCGCACCGGGTATAGGGGCACGAGAGCGTGGGTACGTCCAGCCTACGCCGCAGCATCGGCGGTAGAACGCTGTCTAGGTCACAAAGAATACTAATGTAACTAAACACCTGTCAATGATATATATCTCCATAAGGAGGTCAATATACATCTCATAATATCTTACAATGTAAACTCAATCACAACAACTATAAAGTAAAAGGCACGATAAAAGATAAGAGAAAACCACATAGTTAAACACCATGTCTCAAACATAAAGATAAATCACAGTCTAGTTGTCCAATACAAGTCTCCAATTAAACTTAACATAAGTCTAAACATAAACTGAAATAAACCTCAATAAGTCTCAAAACATAAATAAATACTATCTAGATAGTTGCAAGTAATGTCTCATCTAAAGGTATAGTCTCCTCTAGGATCTCTGGTGCGTAGTCTGCGTCTATACCTGGTCCGTAGTGTGTGGTACATAACTCCTCAAGATCCTCTGGAAAAAATATCCAGTCAGGATTGGAATGAAGTACAAGCACTAACAGCAGTTCCACATATATTGATAAAAACTAACAGTGTAAAGAAATAAATGACAGATAGGAATACTGGCAATAAGAAATACTGGAAATAAGAAAATACTGAAATAAGAAATACTGGAACATAATCATCAATATACATCTAGCAATGAATAGAACTACAAGTACACGCAAGAACAATGAACTAGTATATAAGTGTGTACAAGATCAATAACTAGAACATGTGGAAATGTAAGATCAATATACTAAGATACATGTCAAGAATCATCTAACTAAGTGTGTGAAATATCAGTATATCATGTGATCAGCTTGGGACTATATGACTCATTACATTGATTAACGATCATCCCTAATAGGTCAGGCTAACCACATGTAACAGCGATGAGGCATGTAATGGTAAGGCTGCACCGACGTGAGGTGTGGGTGAGCTATGATGCATGTAAAGTTGGGTATGATCACATAAGCTACTAATATTTTCCTATTTTTCCCCCAGCTAGCACGATGGATTCCAATCATGACTCCTCGTGACAGGTCTCAATGATGCCAACTCGTGTGAACAATAGTGTCAGAGTCTTGTACGCTATACAACAAGAGTTATAGAGATAATCAACATAATAGAAATTGTCAGAGAATGTACTCGTCTATGGTCCTTAGCTGGCAATACCTATGTCCGGGTTCCAAGGTATCGTCTGAACGATCCAACAGTACTATAGATATATCATAAACATAATACTGCATCAGATATTTCACTAATACACAATCAAACACCATGATATTAGGGACTACGCTAGGGTGGTCACGTCTGTCGTTGCTGTGTATAACAGACAGTCACTTGTACGGTCTTGCCAGTACGTCAATGTACATATGGCAGTCTTCTATCATGCTACATGGTCACAGATCGATATAACTATGGGGTATCCGTGGTTATACTTGGTCCTCTAGTACCTAGGCCTATAATATATATATATATTATCTATCATATTCATAAATGCTAACTAATTACAATTATAAAAGATACATGTATATACATACTTAATAGAATTTATACTATGTACATATATTAAACATATTTTAGGGATATATATATATATATATATATATATATATATATATATATATATATATATATATATATATATATATATATATATTCAAGACATATATGTACATATGCAAGTGGAGATACACTATATATATATATATATATATATATATATATACAAATGCATTTAACATATACAAATACGTATGCAATTACAATCATATACTAAATACACCACGGCTAATACATGTGAAATACTACAAGGAATACGTGTATACGTGTACGTGTTCATGCATGCGAGGGATTCGAACCTGTGTACGTGAAAGTAAAGGGTTCGATGTCGAGGTCATCCGCAGCAGGTCACGGCGTCGTCCCGGCGAGTTTCAGACGGTCGTACAGGCGTGGGGTCGGTCGACGGGGTCGTTGACGGGATGGCAGCGGGGTGCTGTTGGCTCCGGTCGACACGGGATGAAGGACGACGGGTTCTGGCTGTCGTCCAGGTGGTTTCGCGATGAGGCTCCGGCGAACGCAGTCGGCGCGGGATGATCAGGCTTCAGCAGCGGTCTCCGGCTTTGGTCTGGGCGGAGGGAACGGCGGGTTCACGGGGGTTGGGGCCGTTCAGTCCGGCGCGGGGGTGCTTCAATTCAGTCCGGTCCAGGCGAGTCCAGGCAAACTCCGGCGAGTGATCGACAGGAAAAGGAAGAAGGAGGCGGGTGAACAGTAAGGATGGGGGGGTAGTCGGCTGCTCCTTTGGTTTTAGGAATAGAAAAAGAAAATAAAAAGTAAAGGAAAAGAATATTTATACATATGTGCAAGGGGTTGGGTTGACCTAGAAAATGGCTTGGTCAAACCCTTGGAAAAATGGCTTCTCATGTGGGTATTTCAAGGGTTATGATTTAATACATTCAAAATAGATGGCTATGATTGTATTTTGTTCAAAGTTTGGAGGGCTATGGTTTGAGGAGGTTGGTGCTCAATTACACACTCCCAAAAATCATGAAAAATATAAATGAAGGGAAATGGGTTTTGTTCACGTGTCGTGTCCAATGGGATGGATAC
Organism: Iris macrosiphon; assembly: GCA_036927795.1. Taxonomy (NCBI): domain Eukaryota; kingdom Viridiplantae; phylum Streptophyta; class Magnoliopsida; order Asparagales; family Iridaceae; genus Iris; species Iris macrosiphon. The sequence goes on from JAYESA010000007.1 coordinate 133,766,150, forward strand.
CTTAATGCACTTTTGCACCAAAGTGCCCAATAATTGGAAAATTGTACAAAGAGTGATTTTGGTTTTAATTAATTAATTTTAAATGAAATTGGTTGCGACAAATATCATGCGTCTAAAATGAGCACGACAAGACAAGATTATGAGTCACACAAGGGTTAAAATAGCAGTCTGGCATGTCTAAGACAGGGGTATGAACTGTTGGAAGTCAATGGCTAGCGTAGCGTTCTAATTTTCGAACAACGATAAAACACAACAAACAAATAAAGTCACAGTAATTTAAATAAGATTAATTATCATGCAATCATTGCTCATTAATTACGAGAATGCGAAAATACCTTTAATCCGAAATGTGGGGGTGACAAGTCTACCCTCCTTAAAAGAATTTCGTCCTCGAAATTAAAATAAACTAGTACAAGAACAACAGTCAAACAAGAAATTATACCTTAAGTCTTGAAAAGATACGGATACTGCTCGCGCATTTCGTCCTCTCTCTCCCAAGTTGACTCCCCTGGAGAGTGATTTCTCCATGCAACACGAACCAAAGGAATAGTCTGGTTCCGCAATACCTTCTCTCTACGATCCAAGACCTCAACGGGTTGTTCAGGATAGCTGAGTATCGGTCCAACTTCGATCTCCGAGTGGTCTAGTACGTGACTAGGATCTGCCACGTACCGTCTCAGTTGCGACACGTGGAATACGTCATTCACTCCATCTAGAGCAGGTGGCAAGTCAAGTCTATAGGCCACTGTACCGACCATTACAAGAACACTGAAAGGCCCGATGTATCGTGGACTAAGTTTTCTGCCTCTGCCAAAATGAATCGTGTCCCATGTCGGAGAAATCCGTAGGAACACCAAATCGCCAACCTAGAACAAACAATCTTAACACGCAATCTAAAACAAAATAATCATAAACCAAAAGAAAACAAGCTTATACCTTAAACTCTAGGGGTCTATGGTGGCTATCGGCCCAATGCCGCTGTCTGTCCTGCGCCACTCGCAGTCTGTCTCTGATAAGTTTTACCTTTTCTGCTGCATCCACGACCATTTCTGGTCCTAACAAAGCTCTCTCTCCAATATCATCCCAAGATAACGGTGTACGACACATTCGTCCATATAAAGCCTCAAATGGTGACATCTCAATGCTGGCCTGGTAGCTGTTGTTGTAAGCAAATTCTACCAAGTGTAGATGATCCTCCCAAGAACCTCCGAGATACAAAACGTAAGTGCGTAGCATATCTTCAAGAGTCCGAATATTCCTTTCAGACTGTCCGTCTGTCTTGGGGTGATACGCGGTACTGAACTTGAGCTGAGTGCCCAAGCTAGACTGCAGACTCCTCCAGAAATGGGAAGTGAAACGACTATCCCGATCGGAGACAATGCTCACATGAACTCCATATAATCTGACAATCTGATGCACGTACATCTCTGCTAGCTTCTTCGTCGATGTACCCACTTTGAAAGATAAGAAGTGGACTGATTTGGTCAACCTATCTACGATGACCCAAATCGCGTCATTTCCTCCTAGAGAACGAGGAAGTCCCGAAATGAAGTCCTTGGTCACGTGCTCCCACTTCCATTCTGGAATGGGTAAAGGTTGAAGCAATCCTCCTGGCTTCTATCGATTTGCTTTTACTTGTTGGCACACTAAATATCGGGATACGAAACGTGCTACTTCACGCTTTATACCATACCACCATACATGCTCCCTCAAATCTCGATACATCTTGTCGGCTCCAAGATGCATCGACTACTGAGAGCGGTGTGCCTCCTGCAAAACTTCTTCGTGCAGCTCTCCACTTGGCACACACATCCTCGTGCCATGTCGTAAGGATCCATCATCCGCAATAGTGAAGTCGTCTATCAATCCTGTCTGAACTTATGCTCTAATATTCTTTAGAGTCTCGTCATCATACTGCGCAGCTCTAATTCTGTCCATCAACTCTGATTGTATCTGCAATCCCCATATCTGAACCTCGGCTCCTGGAACTAATACTCCAATTCCTAAGCTCTCAAGATTAGCTAATAAATGTCTATCCGAAGTCAAGTACATAGCCATTGGATACCTGCTCAAGGCATCGGCGACTACGTTGGCCTTTCCTGGATGGTACTGTAATGAGATATCAAATTCCTTCATCAACTCTAACCACCTTCTCTGTCTCATGTTCAACTCCTTCTGTGTAAACACATACTTCAAGCTCTTGTGGTCTGTGAAGATCTCCACACGCTCTCCGTACAGATAGTGCTTCCACAGCTTTAGGGCAAAGATAACTGTTGCTAACTCCAAATCGTGAGTGGGGTAGTTCTTTTTATGAGGGCGTAATTGTCTTGAAGCATAGGCAATTACTTTCCCGTGTTGTTGAAGAACGCATCCCAAACCTTTTCCTGAAGCTTCACTGTAGATAGTGAATCCACCTGTCCCTGACGGCAACGTCAAAACTGGTGTTGTCGTTAATCTCTTCTTCAGCTCATCGAATGCGGCTTGACATTCCTCTGTCCAGACAAATTCCACATCCTTCTTGGTCAGCCTAGTCATTAGCTCTGCAATCTTGGAGAAGTCTTATACAAATCTTCTGTAGTATCCTACTAGTCCGAGAAAGCTCCTGATTTCAGCTATCGTACTGGGGGTAGCCCATGACTCCACTGCCTCTACCTTCTTTGGGTTAACTGAGATTCTGTTACCTGTCACCATGTGGCCAAGAAATTCTAATTTGTCAAGAAAGAATTCACACTTTGAAAGCTTTCCGTATAACTTCTCTCTCCTGAGAGTCTCTAACACCATCCTCAGGTGCTCTTAGTGCTCTTCTGGGGTCTTCGAATATACTAGAATATCGTCAATAAACACCACTATGAACTTGTCAAGGTACTGGTGGAATACCTTATTCATCAAGTTTATAAATACTGCTGGTGCATTGATTAAACCAAACGCCATTACTATAAATTCAAACTGGCCATATAAAGTCCGAAAGGCGGTCTTCGGTATGTCTTCTTTCTTCACCTTCACCTGGTGATAGCCTGACCTCAAGTCTATTTTTGAAAACACATTCGCTCTGCTCAATTGATCAAAAAGATCATCTATCCTCGGTAGCGGGTATTTGTTCTTGATAGTGAGGTTATTCAAAGCTCTATAATCGATACACATGCGTACCGTGCCATCCTTCTTTGGTACGAATAATATCGGTGCTCCCCATGGCGATGAACTGGATCTAATGAAACCTTTGTCTTGCAGCTCTTCTACTTGTTTCTTCAGTTCTACCAACTCGTTGTTATTGACTCTATAGACATGTTGCGAAATAGGCTCCGCTCCTGGTATCAAGTCTATAGAGAATTCAACATCTCTGTCTGGTGGTAACCCAGGCAACTCCTCTGGAAATACATCCAGGAACTCTGCTATAAGTGGATGTGGTAACTCCTCTTCTTCCATTCTGGCTCCGCAAAAAGTGCCTCTGCTCCGCTCCTCTGCTCCTTTGGCGATCTCGAACTCTGGTCCTCCTGGTGGTCGAAATACTACTCTGCCTCCATGACAATCTATAGAAGCATGGTGTTTACTCAACCAGTCCATTCCGAGTACAATATCGTATCCTGGAAGTGGCATGACGAGTAAACTCATGCTCAACTATCGGCCTTCCAATGACACTCTCCGATCCTTGCAACAATCATGGACTAGGATAATGCCTCCTCCTATCGTGATCTTGCAAGTCCTATCTAATGGTTCTGTTTCTAAATGATGCTTAAGGGCATAAGATACAGATACAAAACTATAAAAAGCGCCAGAATCAAATAATGCGAGTGCTATAATAGAATCGAGTAAAACTGAACCTGAAATCACGTCTCCAGCTGGCTCGGCCTTCTCAGTAGTCTTGGCATAAGCTCATCCCTGGGGTGCTCCTCTCTGCTGTTGCTGCTGGTGCTGAGTAAACCTCTGCTGCTGTGGTGGAAGTGGAGGTCCTCTTTGCTGGCCTTCTGGTATAATAGGTGCTCTGGCTGGTCCTCTCTGAGCTGTTGCTCCTCCCTGGCGAGTCTGAATAAATGGGAAGTCCCTCAGCTGATGTGCTGTTGATCCACACGACAAGCAAGTTCCCAACCTTTTTCTGCAGATATCTCTTGTATGTCCCATCTTTCAGCAATACGAACATGGTGCAACAAGCTAATTCTGTCTCTGCGGTTGTTGTTGCTGAACATGTCCTCGAACTGGTGTCTGTTGCTGGTGTTGCTACTAGTACGACCTCTGTTGTTGTTGTTGAAAGTGTGGGCACTTGGCCAGTCCTGTGTTACCACATGTTCATCTAGAAGTATCACGTCCTCTCTTGGACCTGAGGTCCAAGTCGTCTTCAGCAATCTGGACATCCATCAGAATACCCTTAAATGTAGCAGTGCATCGTCCCGAAGTACGAGACTTGATCTCCCTATTTAATCCCTTTCTGAATTTCTGTACTGTCTTCTGGATCTTGAATCATCAAAGGCGCAAATTGACTCAATCGGCAAAACTCTGCGGCATATTCGTCGACTGACATACTTCCTTGGATTAAGTCATGGAACTGACTTTCTAATGCTCCCAAGGCTACATCAGGAAAGAAATTCTCCTTGAAGAGATCCTTAAAGTCCTCCTAAGTAAGTCCTTCAGCGGCGAGTCTCGGCTCTGTACGATACCACGTTAGTGTGATATCAAACATCTGACTGCCAACGGCCTCTATATGAAGAATCTCTGGGATCTATGATAAGCGCAAGTTCCTCTCTATGTCCTCTAACCATTCATCAGCATAGAGTATTCCTTCTGTGCCCTTGAACTCTCGAGGCATCATCTTCTTAAAGTCCACTATGGTACTGGGCCTCTGTTGTTGTTGACCCTGATGTTGCGGTTGTCGTGCTACTCTCTCCACAACCTGGAGAGCCACTTGATGAGCATTCTCCATGCTCTCTTTCATCAGTTCTGTCTGCGCTTGGTGTGCTTCTGCTTGCACCCTCTGGGCTTCAGCTTGAACATGCTGAGCTTCTGCTATTACTCTCTGGGCCTCTAGCATGCCCTGCATCAGTGCGAACATCTGTGCCCCGTCAGTAGGCACTCCTCTGGGAATCGGTGTCGGTGGTGGTGGAAGGTTGTCCGTCATAGCTGGAGCAATCCTCGGAATAGGTGGAGGAGGAATCCCGTTAGCTGCAGATACTCCCACACGAACATGAGATGTAGGAGGGACTCTAGGTGTCTGTTCGTCAGGTTGAGAGGTGGCAGACCTCTCTGAATTTGCTGCTCCCACTCTCATGGATCTAGTATTCGGCGGCATCCTGAATACAGATCAAAAGAATCAATTTAAGGTGATAGATATGATATTATCAAGGAAGGACAGTAAAATGTTAAGGAAGCAATCAATTAGAATAGCAATATGAAGTTCAGAATTTCCTAGTGTGATTGAGCATACTCTCATCCTAAATCTTATTTCCTATATCCTAGCACAGGTTTGTAGCAGTACAACTAAGTTGTCGCACTACCACGATATCGCACAAATTACGAAACTGACCTGTATGGGCCACCAATAAAAATGTGTCACGACCCGCACTCGGTATAGGGGCACGAGAACGTGGGTACGTCCAGCCTACGCCGCAGCATCGATGGTAGAACGCTGTCTAGGTCACAAGGAATACTAATGTAACTAAACACCTGTCAATGATATCCATCTCCATAAGGAGGTCAATATACATCTCATAATATCTCACAATGTAAACTCAATCATAACAACTATAAAGTAAAAGGCACGATAAAAGATAAGAGTAAACGACATAGTTAAACACCATGTCTCAAACATAAAGATAAATCACAGTCTAGCTGTCCAACACAAGTCTCCAATTAAACTTAACATAAGTCTAAACATAATCTGAAATAAACCTCAATAAGTCTCAAAGCATAAATAAATACTATCTAAATAGCTGCAGGTAATATCTCATCTAAAGGCATAGTCTCCTCTAGGATCTCTGGTGCGTAGTCTGCGTCTATACCTGGTCCATAGTGTGTGGTACAGAACTCCTCAAGATCCTCTGGAAAAAATATCCAGTCAGGATTGGAACGAAGTACAAGCACTAACAGCTATTCCACATATATTGACAAAAACTATAATACAGTATAAAAAAATATAAGACAGATAGGAATACTGGCAATAAGAAATACTGGAAATAAGGAAATGCTGAAATAAGAAATACTGGAACATAATCATCAATATACATCTAGCAATGAATAGAACTATAAGTACACGCAAGAACAATGAACTAGTATGTAAGTGTATACAAGATCAATAACTAGAATATGTGGAAATGTAAGATCAATATATTAAGATACATGTCAAGAATCATCTAACTAAGTGTGTGAAATATCATCATATCATATGATCAGCTTAGGACTATATGACTCATTACATTGATTAACGATCATCCCTAATAGGTCAGGCTAACCACATGTAACAGCAATGAGGCATGTAATGGTAAGGCTGCACCGACGTGAGGTGTGGGTGAGCTATGATGCATGTAAAGTTGGGTATGATCACATAAGCTACTAATATTTCCCCATTTTTCCCCAGCTAGCACGATGGATTCCAATCATGACCGGGTTCCAAGGTGTCGTCTGAATGATCCAACAGTCCTATAGATATATCATAAACATAATACTGTATCAGACATTTCACTAATACACAATCAAATACCATGATCTTAGGGACTATGCTAGGGTGGTCACGTCTGTCGTTGCTGTGCATAACAGACAGTCACTTGTACGGTCTTGCCAGTACGTCAATGTACATATGGCAGTCTTCTATCATGCTACATGGTCACAGGTTGATATAACTACAGGGTATCCGTGGTTATACTTGGTCCTCTAGTACCTAGGCCTATAATATATATATATTATCTATCATATTCATAAATGCTAACTAATTACAATTATAAAAGATACATGTATATACATACTTAATAGAATTTATACTATGTACATATATACATATATTAAACATATTTTAGGGATATATATATATATATGTACATATGCAAGTAGAGATACACTATATATATATATATATATGTGTGTGTGTGTGTGTGTGTGTGTGTGTGTGTGTATACAAATGTGTTTAACATATATAAATACGTATGCAATTACACCAATCATATACTAAATACCCCACAACTAATACATATAAAATACTACATGGAATACGTGTATATGTGTACGTGTTCATGCATGCAAGAGATTCGAACCTGTGTAAGTGAAAGTAAAGGGTTCATTGTCGAGGTCATCCGCAGCAGGTCACGGCGTCGTCCCGGCGAGTTTCAGACGGTCGTGCAGGCGTGGGGTCGGTCGACGGGGTCGTTAACGGGATGGCAGCGGGGTGCTGCTGGCTTCGGTCGACGCGGGGTGAAGGGCGACGGGTTCTGGCGGTCGTCCAGGTGGTTTGGCGACGAGGCTCCGGCGAACGCAGTCGGCGCGGGATGATCGGGCTTCAGCAGCGGTCTTCGGCTTAGGTCTGGGCGGAGGGAACGACGGGTTCACGGGGGTTGAGGCAGTTCAGTCCGGCGCGGGGGTGCTTCGGTTCAGTCCAGTCCAGGCGAGTCCAGGCGAACTCCGGCGAGTGATCGGCGAAAAAAGGAAGTAGGAGGTGGGTGAACAGTAAGGATGGGGGGTAGTCGGCTGCTACTTAGATTTTAGAAATATAAAAAGAAAAGAAAAAGTAAAGGAAAAGAATATTTATACATATATGCAAGGGGTTGGGTTGACCTAGAAATTGGCTTGGTCAAACCCTTGGAAAAATAGCTTCTCATGTGGGTATTTCAAGGGTTATGATTTAATACATTCAAAATAGATGGCTACGATTACATTTTGTTCAAAGTTTGGAGGACTATGATTTGAGGAGATTGGTGTTCAATTACACACTCCCAAAAATCATAAAAAATATAAATGAAGGGAAATGGGTTTTGTTCACGTGTTGTGTCCAATGGGATTGATACCTTAATGCACTTTTGCACCAAAGTGTCCGATAATTAGAAAATTGCACAAAAAGTGATTTTTGTTTTAATTAATTAATTTTAAATGAAATTGGTTGCGACGAATTTTGTGCGTCTAAAATGAGCACGACAAGACAAGATTATGAGTCACACAAGGGTTAAAATAACAGTCTGGCATGTCTAGGACAGGGGTATAAAATATTGGAAGTCAATGGCTAGCGTAGCATTCTAATTTTTGAACAACGATAAAACACAACAATCAAATAAAGTTACAGTAATTTAAATAAGATTAATTATCATGCAATCATTGCTCATTAATTATAAGAAGACAAAATACCCTTAATCCAAAAAGTGGGGGTGACAGTTGCACTGCCTCGGTGCCCACTGCATGTCACGCCCCAGACCCAAAATGCTGAGGGACTGGATGCGTGGCAATAGCCAGCAGCACGCACCGATGGACAACCCAATTTAATGGATCCATCAGGGCATGCTTAAGCTGTAGTCTAACTGTAATATGTTACAAGTCCCAGGCTTTTCTAATCTCATCCACTGAGTAAACACAGATTAATTGCCAGAAATAATGCAAATGGAAATAAATAAGCAATATCAAATAAGTATCTCAGGAAATAATCCGAGAATCAGTCTGTTACATTTAAGGAAATAGACAGGAAATAAAATACTGAAAATGGAAATACTGAGTGTATGAAGCCGGTGCTCAGGAGAAGTCTTCGGCCACTATCTCGTCCTCGGTTCCTGGTTCTGCTCCAAGGAGTGCTCCTGTACCGTACACCTTGGGGTACATCTCTGCGGCTATACCTGGGGACATAGTCCATTCCAGGTCCTCAGGGGACATAACAAGGTACAAATAATACAAGCCAAAATAATGTAGTGCAGCAATAATAAAACAGCAGGGTAAATAAATAAACCAGCTAAGTGATATGCAAGTGAGAGTTTTAGTCATACTCAGGCTGAGACTACTACGAGATCAGTGTCGAAGAAACCATAGCAGTATTTTCTCGAAGGGCCAGTAGGGTACCAAATCTCTATGTCAGAGTCTAAGGCACAATCCATTAAAGTATTATATATATATATTCAGCCTTTTGTATGATAAATCTCTCCCCATCCCATGTAATCTCATGTCACAGTTCCATAATATCTCAGGTATAAGTCACGCAAGATCAACTAATGCAATAAGTCAGAATATGCTCTAAGCCAGTAAATTGTAATGTCATGAATATGTATCCTATACGGAATCACCAGGTATATCTCAGGTAATTCCGTCACATGAATAGTGTCAGGTGTCCTGGGTTGAGCAGTTAAACAAGTTTACATATGAATCTACATCAATCAAGTAAAATACTATAACAGGATTTACTGCGAGTAGACAAGCTCTATGTTCCCACTGATGCAAAATTAAACCAAGAAAATATATAGCAAGCTGCAGCGTTTGGCAAGGTACACTTGCCCACTGATGTATAACTAAGCCAAGGAATATTTAGCAAAGACTGCAAGTTTTGGCGAGGTACACTTGCCTGCGGTTCCGGTTCCAATTGCTGCTCTGTCTTCAGCTGGAATTGCAGGCGGCACTCTGGTTGCTGAAATAAACATCACTATCAGATCCAAAAAATATTAATCAGCTAGAAACGCCTATCCTTGAGTCCAATTTGGAGACAAAGGCATAAACGGCAGTTTCGGGTCAAAACGGGGTCCACCTATGGGCCCGCTTTGCACCGAAAAATGTGTCAGGATCAAAGGTCTCCAAATTCACCAAACTTAGTGTCAACAGGTCAGGAACGATGATACAAATCCAACGGAACTTCCAGAATTGGATTCTGATGAGCCGATCACAAAATTGCCCATCGAGCGGGGCCTATGGGGCCCACGACACACGATTTCGTCAACGTTCTCGGAATTGAACCAAACTTGGGTCACAGGACCAGCGTATCGCTACGAGTCCGATGGCGCAAGTTTTGTTTCATTCTGACGTGTGTACACAAAGTTAGGATAAAATGCAGAAAAGTCGGATACGGGACGATGTCCGCGGATACGCGTTGATCCCGGTGTGCACGTACACCCGAATCGACTTCTGTAAAATCTCGCACGTCCGTATCGACGACGCACACGTATCTGTGAAGACCGCGCGCGACCAAGTCGTCCCGTTTGGCGGGGCGTACCCAGTTCCGGGGTGAATCGGGGCATTGTTTTTCCTATTTTTGGATCGCGGTGTGCGATCACCACAGGAAGCGATGCCCCGAACGGTTTGTCAGGGCACCGAGAGGGTCAAACAGGCTTCGCAACGTAATTTACGGAATCTAAATCAGAGCTGCGAACAAGAAGTTATGAGTACCTGAACAGGGCCCGAAAACTGGGGATGAAACCGTGTCCGACACGACACAGGACACTGTGTCCTGTGTCCGAATTAGGAATTAGGGTTAGGGTTAGGGATTCCGGCGGAGACGGCGGCTTGGGGCGGCCGTGCAGAGGCGGAGGGGAGTGGGGGTCGCGCGGCGAGGAGGGAGGCGCGGCGCTGGCTGACGGCGGCGGCACCGGAGCGGGCTGGAGCTGCTGCCGCTGCGGTTGTTCGTCGTCGAGCGGGGAGGAGGAAGGAGGAGAAGAGCTGGGGGTCGGGCGAGGCGCTGGGAGGAGTCGACGGCAGGGCGGAGGGAGCCGGCGGAGGGGAGGTCAGCCTGAAGCGAGGCAGAGCCGGGTGATGCACGGTGGTGGCGGGGTAGGCTAGGGTTTAGGGAGGCGGTGGTTTAAATAGGCTGTGAGGAGGCTGGGGGGGCCGAGAGAGGCGGAGGGGAGTGGGGGTCGTGGGCGAGCGAGGCGGGCTGGGCGACGCGTGGCCGAGCGGGCGGCCGGAGCGCCGGGAGAAGCGGGCACGGGCAGTCGTGGGGGAGGGGATGGGTTTCCCGAGTCTGGGTCGGGTCGGGTTGCGGGTCTGGCCGACCCGCCCGACCCGCTAGGCCGGGGCTGGACTGCGCTGGGCTGCGGCCACTGGGCCGGCCCAATGGGCTGGGGTCTGAGGGATTGGGCCTGGCCAGGCCAAAAACAATAATAATAATAATAATAATAATAATAATAATAATAATAATAATAATAATAATAATAATAATAATAATAAATAATTTATAAATAAATAAATAATTAAATAATTAGTTTTTAGGTGTTTTAAAATATGCCCGGGCCCGATAAATTCCAGAAAAATTAACCTAAGTCGAGTTTTTCATTTTACTTCCAAAAATATTATTTTTATAATATTTTAATACTGTTTAATATCATTTAAAATCATTTAATAATTAAAATCCTTGCTTTAAATTACAGAAAAATCTCAGAAAATTCCAGAAAATTATGTAAATTCCAAATTTGAAATTTTGAAAAAATCAGGGGGTTTACAATCTACCCCCCTTAAGAGGATTGCGTCTCGCAATCAAAGAATAACTGGTCCACAGAGATGGCACGGTTGCAAGTATCGTTCGAAACACATCACAAGATACTTTAGGAAAATACCGTTTCCCTAAAAAGAAAGTTCTACACTTTCCAGAGAAAATCTAGTTAAAGTAAAAGAACTACAACTTTTATGAAAACCAGGTTGTTATTAACAAGTTGTAAATTACTAGGTTGGGGCTGAGGTCACGAACCAATAGGCACGAGCTAAAACAAGACTAGAAACGGATAACTACGAATCACTTACGCGCATCAGCGTCCTCCACAGTCATCGCATAAGCTTGTCCTCGTCCTTGTGGTGGATTCCTCTGCTGCTGTTGGGCTGGCTGGTAGGGTGCTGCTTGAGGCGCTGGTGGAGCTTGCTGGTTCACCCTTGGTGCTCTTTCTCTACGCTCAGGGCAGTCTCTCACTGCATGCTGTCTGGATCCGCAGCCTAAGCATAGTCCGAGTTTACGTCTACACTCCTTCTCGACATGGCCTATCTTGCCGCAGAAGTAACAAGTAGGAAGGAATGAGGTTCTTGGTGCTGCTCTTGGTGGTGGGTTTATTTGTTGACGCTTTGCAGACTCCTCTTGTGCTTCTCTGGTTGGTGCGGATGTGGAAGGCCGCTTCAGACTGATCTCTCTCTTGGTGACGCGCTCCATGCGTCGAGCCGCAGCAAGGACGTCCGAGTATGATGTTGGTGAGACAGACCCAATTAGTTTCTGTAGCTCAATGTTTAGTCCGTCGAAAAATTTCTCGACCTTCTCTTCCTCTGTCGGGATCAATGTTGGGGCAAAGCGGCTTAGACGAATGAACTCAGCGTTGTACTCTTCCACCGTCATAGTATCCTGAGTGAGGCGATTGAACTTGTCCCGAAGTTCTGATCGAGCGATGGCTGGAATGTACATCTCCTGGAAGAGTCTAGAGAACTCCTCCCAAGTAACTCGGTTTGGTCCGAGCCGTGTCTCCTCGGACAACCACCAGTGGTGCGTATTGCCTGTCAATTGCATTCGGACGGCAGTCATCCAGCGTTCCCGGAAAAGCTCAACTGTTTCTAGTTGATGCCGAACGTTGGTGAGCCACTCATGAACTTCTGTGGGCTCCTCTTTTCCAGAAAAAGTGCGGGGCTTCAGTTGGCAGAAATCGGTGATGGAGCCCGTAGATGGCCGTCGAGCTGGTAGATTGGCCTGCTCCAGTGCAGTTACGATGTTGCTCCTCAAGTAATCAGCCTCTCGACGCTGAGCCTCGTGTTGAACTTGTTGCTGAGCTTGCATCATCGCGTAGATCAGTTGGAATATCTGTTGCCCGTCAATCGACTGTCCTTGTGGGAATACGGGCATTGGTGGAACTAACTGCGGCAGAGGTGGGATGTCATCACGCCAAAATCAGGAGGTAGGTTTGCCTGCCTGCTGGCTCTATTAAGTTGATGGAACTCCTCCGACTGGTGTCACTTCGTCGTTATAGGTGACACTTGTAGCTTGTGGTATTCCGGCGGGAGTCTCGTTGCATCTTGGTGGGTCCATTTCCCTGTATCCAAAATAAACAATAAGAGGCACACAGGAATCAAGGCAGGATGCAAGTCAAAATTAGTTCGAGTATGATACAGATATCAAAAATGATTCAAGCAAGTAGATGAGATCCTAAAAACTTATCCTATTCTGCAGGCCTGTTCGGTTCCTAAGTTGAAATCGAACAATTTAGTCGTTGACCTGCATGGGCCACCACAAAAACTATGTCACGCCCCAGTCCAAAAATGCCGAGGGACTAGATGCGAGGCAATGGCCAGCAGCACGCACCGATGGACAACCCAATTTAATGGATCCATCAGGGCATGCTTAAGCTGTAGCCTAACTGTAATATGTTACAAGTCCCAGGCTTTTCTAATCTCATCCACAGAGTAAACACAGATTAATTGTCAAAAATAATGCAAATGGAAATAAATAAGCAATATCAAATAAGTGTCTCGGGAAACAATCCGAGAATCAGTCTGTTACATTTAAGGAAATAGACAGGAAATAAAATACTGAAAATGGAAATACTGAGTGTATGAAGCCGGTGCTCAGGAGAAGTCTTCGGCCACTATCTCATCCTCGGTTCCGGGTTCTGCTCCAAGGAGTGCTCCTGTACCGTACACCTCGGGGTAGATCTCGGCGGCTATACCTGGGGACATAGTCCATTCCAGGTCCTCAGGGGACATAACAAGGTACAAATAATACAAGCCAAAATAATGCAGTACAGCAATAATGAAACAGCAGGGTAAATAAATAAACCAGCTAAGTGATATGCAAGTGAGAGTTTTAGTCATACTCAGGCTGAGACTACTACGAGATCAGTGTCGAAGAAACCATAGCAGTATTTTCTCGACGGGCCAGTAAGGTACCAAAGCTCTGTGTCAGAGTCTAAGGCACAATCCATTAAAGTATTATATATATATATATATATTCAGCCTTTTGTATGATAAATCTCTTCCCACCCCATGTAATCTCACGTCACAGTTCCATAATATCTCAGGTACAAGTCACGCAAGATCAACTAATGCAATAAGTCAGAATATGCTCTAAGCCAGTAAACTGTAATGTCATGAATATGTATCCTATACGGAATCACCAGGTATATCTCAGGCAATTTCGTCACATGAATAGTGTCAGGTGTCCTGGGTTGAGCAGTTAAACAAGTTTACATATGAATCTACATCAATCAAGTAAAATACTATAACAGGATTTACTGCGAGTAGACAAGCTCTATGTTCCCACTGATGCAAAATTAAACCAAGAAAATATATAGCAAGCTGCAGCGTTTGGCAAGGTACACTTGTCCACTGATGTATAACTAAGCCAAGGAATATTTAGCAAAGACTGCAAGTTTTGGCGAGGTACACTTGCCTGCGGTTCCGGTTCCAATTGCTGCTCTGTCTTCAGCTGGAATTGCAGGTGGCACTCCGGTTTCTGAAATAAATATCACCATCAGATCCAGAAAATATCAATCAGCTAGAAACGCCTGTCCTTGAGTCCAATTTGGAGACAAGGGCAGAAACGGCAGTTTTGGGTCAAAACAGGGTCCACATGTGGGCCCGCTTTGCACCAAAAAATGTGTCAGGGTCAAAGGTCTCCAAATTCACCAAACTTAGTGTCAACAGGTCAGGAACAATGATACGAACCCAACGGAACTTCCAGAATTGGATTCCGATGAGCCGATCACAAAATTGCCCGTCGAGCGGGGCCTGTGGGGCCCACGACACGCGATTTCGTCAACGTTCTCGGAATCGAACCAAACTTGGGTCACAGGACCAGCGTATCGCTACGAGTCCGATGGCGTAAGTTTTGTTTCAATCCGACATGTGTACACAAAGTTAGGGTAAAATGTAGAAAAGTCGGATACGGGGCGATGCCCGCGGATACGCGTTGATCCCGGTGTGCACGCACACCCGAATCGACTTCTGCGAAATTTTGCACGTCCGTATCGACGACGCGCACGTATCTGTGAAGACCGCGCGCGAACAAGTCGTCCCGTTTGGCGGGGCGTACCCAGTTCCGGGGTGAATCGGGGCGTTGTTTTTCCTGTTTTTGGATCGTGGTGTGCGATCACCACAGGACGTGATGCCCCGAGCGGTTTATCAGGGCACCGAGAGGGTCAAACTGGCTTCGCAACGTAATTTACGGAATTGAAATCAGAGCTACGAGCAAGAAGTTATGAGTACCTGAACAGGGCCCAAAAACCGGGGATGAAACCGTGTCCGACACGACACAGGACACTGTGTCCTGTGTCCGAATTAGGAATTAGGGTTAGGGTTAGGGATTCCGACGGAGACGGCGACTTAGGGCGGCCATGCAGAGGCGGATGGGAGAGGGGGTCGCACGGCGATGAGGGAGGCGCGGCACTGGCTGACGGCGGTGGCGCCGGAGCGGGCTGGAGCTTCTGCCGCTGCGGCTGTTCGTCGTCAAGCGGGGAGAAGGAAGGAGTAGAAGAGCTGGTGGCTGGGCGAGGCGCTGGGAGGAGTCGACGGCAGGGTGGAGGGAGCCGACGGAGGGGAGGTCAGCCTGAAGCGAGGCAGAGCCGGGTGATGCACGGTGGTGGCGGGTTTAGGGAGGCGGTGGTTTAAATAGGCGGTGAGGAGGCTGGGGGGGCCGAGAGAGGCGGAGGGGAGTGGGGGTCATGGGCGAGCGAGGCGGGCTGGGCGACGCGTGGCCGAGCGGGCGGCCGGAACGCTGGGAGAAGCGGGCACGGGCAGTCGTGGGGGAGGGGATGGGTTTCCCGGGTCTGGGTCGGGTCGGGTTGCGTGTCTGGCCGACCCGCCCGACCCGCTAGGCCGGGGCTGGACTGCGCTGGGCTGGGCCCACTGGGCCGGCCCAATGGGCTGGGGTCTGAGGGATTGGGCCGGGCCAGGCCGAAAACAATAATAATAATAATAATAATAATAATAATAATAATAATAATAATAATAAATAATTTATAAATAATTAGTTTTTAGGTGTTTTAAAATATGCCCGGGGCCCGATAAATTCCAGAAAAATTATCCTAAGTCCAGTTTTTCATTTTACATCCAAAAATATTATTTTTATAATATTTTAATACTGTTTGATATCATTTAAAATCATTTAATAATTAAAATCCTTGCTTTAAATTACAGAAAATTCTCAGAAAATTCCAGAAAATTGTGTAAATTCCAAATTTGAAATTTTGAAAAAATCAGGGGGTTTACACTGCAGCTGCTGTAGCTATTTCTTTGACTGCTGCTGCTATGTTGCATCTTGAAACGCTGAAGCTAGCTGCAGTTGCTCCTCCCTATTTGTTGTGCTTGTATTGCCACTGCTTTGCTTGCATCAATTGGCTGGTTTGATGCTACTGTAGGCTGCTACTATTACTGTTTCCTGCACTGCCTACAGTGCCCGACCCTCTCTACACATTGCACACACGCCTATCCACACAACCCTCTCTACCACACTTATATATATATTTATATATATATAACATACACCTATACAAGTATCTATAAACACTCCTATATACATATATATATATATATATATATATATATATACACTATATATTAGATATCAATATATATATATATACTCTCACATCTATTCATATATAGATACTCTTAACCATACATATATATATATATACAAACATACACATATACATATAGACATGTCACTCATACATATATACACATATATATATATATACATAACATAGATCAACACTGTCACCACCCCATTTCCAAAGTCGGGCATTTTTTTTTTTAATTTGGTTAATTGTGCATTATTTTTAATTAATTGTATTTATAATTAATTATTGATTGTATTATATTTTTATTGTTTGTTTTAGGGTTTTGGCTAGCCTGGACCCATGTCAGACCCTAGTGGACCCATGTCCGACCCAGCCCACACCCTTGTGAGAATTATTTTGGGGCTTAGAAATATTTATTATATTTTTAGAAGGTTAGTGGGAGAGATTTGGAGTTAGTTTGAGTGTTTTTGGACCCCGAAACCCAAAACTGAGTTACGGGAGGGCATTTTGGGTATTTTGGAACTTGTAAACCCTTTAATTAGGTGCTTGGCCGGATTCCCACAGCCCCCACACCCGTACACAGCAGCTCCCACTCCCCCATTTTCATTTTCCTCTTCTTCTTCACTTCTCCTTCTTCTCCACTTCTTCTTTCTTCTTTCTTCCTTCTTCCAAAGTAAGTTTTCTTATTTTTCTTCCTTCCTCTTTCCATTTCTTCTTCTTACTTGAACCCTAACCTTACATTTTTCCCTAACCTAGGTGGGTAGAGCCTAGATTTGGTGTTGGAGCTTGGATTTGAGGCTTGGAAGCTTGGATTGGAGGATTTGGAGCATTTTTGAGATTTTGGCTTGGGATTCCAACTCCCAAGAGGTAAACCCTAATTTCCCCTTGTAATTACTTTTTTATAGTGTAATTAGTATTTTAGAACCTTCCTAGACCCTTAGGCTACCCGTGGGAGGAAGTTGGAACTAGTTGGGTAGTGTTTGGAGACTTTAACACTAGGTTTTGTGTCAATTTCGGGTGAAATCTGAATTTGGCCCAATTTTGGGTGATGTCCTAGGTTAGATGGACCTAGGTAGACGTTGTCGGGTGTCTTGAGGGTGAGTGCGTGTCTCCGTTCGGACACGGGAAGCCGTGTCGCGGAGAAACGGGCATTTTGGGCAAAATTGGGGCTTTTCGTCGTCGCCGATTCTAAGTGCGTGTGCGTTTCCGCCACGGGCCTAGAATCGACGCGGGAGTGCATTTTCTAGGATCTAGACATCGTGTAGAGCACGTGGGTAAATTTTGGGCCGATTTCGAGTTCGTTTGGTGTGCGTTTCAGGAGGTTTTCCGAGCCGCGCACCACGTGTTCGTCGAAATGACCGAACGGCCATTTCGACTTGGGTTCCTCGTTTCGGGCTTGTGCGCGCGTTGGGTTAGTATCGGGGAGTGTGTGCTAGAGTTTTCGAGTTATATTTTATATATTTTTAGGTGTTTGGGCGTGTCGGGGTCGTTGGGCGTGCGTTGGTGGGCGTTGTGGGCGTGGTGTGCGTTGTGTTGTGTTTGTGAGCGTGTTAGGGAGTGCTTGTGTGAGTGTGTAGGTGAGTGTGTGAGTGAGTGCTTGTGTGAGTGTGTAGGTGAGTGTGTGAGCGAGTGCTTGTGTGAGTGTGTAGGTGAGTGTGTGAGTGAGTGCTTGTGTGAGTGTGTAGGTGAGTGTGTGAGCGAGTGCTTGTGTGAGTGTGTAGGTGAGTGTGTGTGAGTGTGAGTGAGTGTTTATAGGTATATATATATGAGTTTATGTATATATGTATATATATTTATATATATATATGTATGAGTGTTATGTGTGTGGTTGTGTGTTTGTGAGAGTGTGTGCTAGTGTGTGTGAGAGTGTGTGTGTGAGGGTGTGTGCTAGTGTGAGTGAGTGTGTGTGAGTGAGGATATATAGATATATATTTGTGTTTGAGTGTGTGAGTGTGTATATGTATATATAGATGTGTGTTTGTATATATATAGATATATGTGTGTTTATATATATTTAGATATGTGTTTGTGTGTGTGTGTGTGTTGATTTGTGTTTGAGTGTGTTAGTGTGTGTTAGTATATAGATATATAGGTGTGTATATATGTGTATCTAGTTATATATATATAGTTATATATGTGTATGTATATATATATATAGGGGGTGATATATATATGTGTATATGGGAGTGTGTGTGTGTGTGTGTGTATGTGAGAGGAAGGGGGAGGCCAGCACTGCAGCAGCAGTTTGTAGCAGCAGGGAGCTGCAGCAGCAGCAGGTGCAGCAGCAAGGAGCAGCAGTAGCAGCTGCACCAGCAGCATAGCAGCCACAGCAGCAGTTTGCAGCAGCAGGAGCAGCAGCAAGGTGAGGAGCAATACGAGAGAGAGGGGTATGTATATATATATATATATATATATATATATATATATATATATATATATATAGATAGATTGTTAGATATTTAGATAGATAGTTAAATAGGTACATAGATGGTTAGATAGATACATAGGTAAAGAGATACATAGATAGTTAGGTAAATAGATAGATATCTATAGTTAGGTAGATAGGTAAATAGATATTATAGATATATGATAGATAGATATAGATAGATATCTATAGATAGTTAGATAAATAGATACATGAATAGATATATTAGATAGATAGATAGATAGATAGATAGATAGATGGGTATCTATGTTTTAATAGATAAATAGGTATATAGTTAGATAGATTGATAAATAGATGAATAGATTCATAGATTCATAAATAGATAGATAATTGATAGATAGGTAAAGGCATAGATAGATAGATACGATAGGTATTTGGATATATCTATCTATAGGTATAGATATATAAATACATATAACTAGATATATTATAGCTAGATATATAGATACGTAAGGTATGTGTAAGATAAGGTAAGGTATTGGGTATAGATATATAGGTATATGCCTATATGTATTAGATATCTATATTTTAGCCTAGAATATAACTAGATATATATGTTTATGCATAGTTAGTTAGCTAGAGGGGTAGTCGGGTTGAGTTTAGAGCGGTATCTCAATACCTTGAGATACCGAGGTATCTCAATACCTTAAGATAACCAAGGTATTGGGTTTCGAGCGGGGTTTTTGAGCAATAGCCTAGAAATAGTATTTGAGTGATTTTTATATGCTTATGTGTATATATTTACGCGTGCTAGCATAGGTTTTAGAGGGTATAGGCGGGGTGCGTAGCCTAGGTTGAGGTATCGGATACCGAGGGTATCCCGGTATCTCAAGGAGGCGAGTTTGTGAGTTTTCTAGCTTAATGAGCTCGGTTTGACCTAGAATTTCAGGAGCACCCTAGTTTGACCCAGACTTGACCGTAGTTGACTCGGTTGACCGCCAAAGTCAACTTTTGACCTAGTTTTGACCTAGAGTTGACTTTTTGGACATAGAGTTGACTTTTTGACCCAGATTTCACCGGTTTGACCCGTTTGACCTAGAACGACCCTAGAAGCCTATTTTTAGTTATTTTATATCTGTTTAACTCTTTAGAACCCTGTTTAACCTTACTTTTTGCATTAGGTCCTTGCGACACCGGTTCAGATCGCCAGTTGCTCAGGACGTCAGGCGAGTACATTCTCTGATAGTTTTCATTATCTGATAATTATTATGATTCAGCTTCTAGTATAGTATCATCTGATTATTCTGGCACAACACGGGACACTGACTGGTATTTCTGGATTCATTTACTTATGACACGTATATTTCATGTTTCTGGCCTCTATTCTGGAATCACTACTGGCATCACCTACAGGCATCACTACAGGCATCAGTCATGTTCAGGCTGGACTCATCTTGATTTGCGTGTCGGGTCTTGGATATACTTGTATTAGTCGGGGCAGGGAAATACTCGAGTAGACATGTAAACATTCCTATCTGGCATCATCAGGTATCACTCCCTCTGGTCTAATCTGGAATGATAGCAGCCGCGCACCCAGTGCGCGGTGAGCCGTACTTACCCCTAGCCGTTTACATGTCGAAACAAGTATTTCAAAGACACCGAGTTCATTCTTTATAGTCTGGACTCTCATGCATTTCTTGACTTGTCTCACTTACATGTTTCTGGACTTGACTCACTACATGTTTTTCATGCTGGACTCACTACACGTTCATGTGCACGGACTTGATCTTAGCTTAGATTTTCTGTATCTTGCAGTTATTACTATCTTGCTCTGATATCCATGCATCTTTACCTTTATGCACCAAAGATTTATATATTTCTTGTTTCATACTTGCTTCATTTTTCTTGCTACTTGCTATAACTGTTTTATAGTTTTAATCATTTAAATGGAACTGCTGTTAGAGATGTACTTGCTCCAGTCCTGACTGGACATATTTTTCAGAGTATCCGGAGGATTGGTGTCCGACATTTTATGGACCTGAGCCTGTCGACGGTGCAGACAGGGACCCTCTAGTTTAGGAGTGATTTCCGGGTTGGTAGCCGGGATCACTAGGACTTTGTTGTTGTTTTTTTATTAGCTTTTAGCACCGGATTTGTCTCCGGTTTTAGATTGAGACCTTGTTTGTATATTATTTTGGATATTGTTGTATTATTATTATGGATGTTGTGGTTGTTGTAGTAGTTGTTGTTGGTTAGACTTTATAGCTGTTACTCTTCTTTGTTATCTTATCGTGCTTAGATTCGTGATTGAGTACTTGAGATTATCATTTGTTATTGCTCCTCCGTTTGGAGTTGAGATCTTGACAGGTTTATATATTGATTGTGTGGTTGCCCTCCTTTTGGAGAGGTCATGGCCGATTTTTTGTGTGAAATTTTATCTAGATAGTTGACCTAGACAGCGTTCTACCACCGATGCTGCGGCGTAGGCTGGACGTACCCACGACTCATGCCCGATTTTCCGGGTGCGGGTCGTGACAAACACACTTACATAAATACATGTAGATATACATATACACTTATATATAGGCACATAACTATATATATATACTCTATATAATATACTAGATACATACACATATATATAACATCTCATACATATATATACAACATACATATATATATATATATATAGATACACATATGCACTTATAGATATATCAATACATATATACATATGGATATAACACATATACATATAGATAATTATCCATGTATATATAAATATATCATACTACGCATATATATATAGAACTATGCATACACATTTACATATAGATGCACATAGATATCAATATACCTATATAAACACACAATCACATATCTATATAT
Organism: Iris macrosiphon; assembly: GCA_036927795.1. Classification (NCBI taxonomy): domain Eukaryota; kingdom Viridiplantae; phylum Streptophyta; class Magnoliopsida; order Asparagales; family Iridaceae; genus Iris; species Iris macrosiphon. The sequence continues at coordinate 133,787,843 of JAYESA010000007.1, forward strand.
ACATAACTATATGATATAATATAATATAATATAAACACATATACTTATACATATACATAGGAATACATATAATACCAATAACTAAGAACAAAGAAAATAGATCTAGAATTGAAATACAATAAACATGTGGAGTGTATCACACCCGTATCACACTAGATCTATGATACGCTTGAGACATGAGTCCAGCACACAACCAAACGTACCCCGAAGGACACAAGCAATTCTAAAATACCAATTATGAACAATATGAAGAGTCAAACACATATCTACGTGTCTGTGTCAAAATATAACATGCACAAAGCCCCGTGACGGAGGAAAAACCCCCAAATCAACACGTATCACCAAATTATTGAGATACGACCCACACGTATCCAATTATAGATACGACACTAGCCACAAACATATAAACACATGCCAATTTGATCTATAGGACCAATTGACAAATACAACAAGTGTCAATCTCGGAATTCCTCCAAAATTGACATAAAAAGTTCCATAACTTTCTCAATAGGCCTCCTATGAACTCAATTCCAAATCCTATGAGTTGCCTATGCATATGGATTAGTTTCTCATGGTTAATCCTCAGATTTAGAATCTAAATTAAGGGGAAAAAATGGAATTGTATCTATTGGGAGATAAATTCCCAATAAATCTCCAAATTTGGTAAAATTGGCCTCAACTTGTAGATCCTTACTCCTCCTTCTAGATTATTGCTCTACTAGCCTACAATAGTGATTTGGGAAGGAATTAAGGAGAAATTTGGTAAAAATTTGTTAGAATTTGGTTGAGAGAAATTCTAGATCTAGATTTGGAATAAAAAATGAAGAGAGAGAGTTTTTATCCCCTTTATATAGGCCTCACTTGCCCCCTCCCACAAGCTACTATGTAAAGTCTAAAATATCTCTTGGGTCCTCTCATAAAGAAATTAATTAAGGAGAGAAGTTTCTAGTATAATGGGTTTAACATAATTAATCATCCTCCTAATTATTGGGCTTCTAATTATTGGGCTCAATTCTAACTAGAATAAAATATTGGTCCATGGATCTAATCTACACTAGTTAGGTCCACTAACAGAAGTCCAAAAATAAATTTAACATGCTAATAATAAATAAATATTCAATATCCACAATATTTAATTTTTACCAAATGACTAAAATATTCTTTCCTAGAAAATGTGGTAGTGACACAAGAAGCATGAGGAGGAGCTTTGGAGCTAGAGATCATATTCGGAATGTGTCCAATTTTATTTTTATTGAAAATCTATCTCCCAATTGATAATTTCTAAATTTCTCTTTCAATATAGCTTCTTAATCATGCATTTGACCATTAGAAATGACCTCATGGCATAGGACTACCTATAGGAATAATTTCTAGGCTAATTGGTTATGTATTGTGAGTTCTATGTGGTAATTTATGTGCATGTTAAGGGAATTACAAATTTGACACACAAATTATTTGTCATGAGACTAATTAGATCTAATTAGACTTAGATTGGGGTTGTGGGACTAGTTACGTGTCCACAATTGGATACGAGTAGGCCATGTCACAATAATTTTGTGATATGTGTTAATTTGGGGGTTTTTTCTTCGACACGGGAATGTGCACATGTCATATTTTGGCACGGACACGTAGTTGAGTAGTTAGCACTGCGTATTGTTTATAACTTCTATTCTAGACTTGCTCGTATCCTTCGTGATATGTTTGGTGGTGTGTTGGAGCCGTATCGCAAGCATATCATAGATTGAGTGTGATACGGGTGTGATGCACTCGATATGCTTGTCGTATTGTATCCTACTCTATTTATGTTGTATATATACTTTAAATTATATATCAAATGTGTTGATATATATATATATATATATATATATATATATATATATATATATATATATTGGTTATATATATCTATTTTCTATGTTTTATGCTAGTTGTTGTTGTTGTTTTTAGAGAGTTATTAGATTTTATTCAACTGATCAGTAGAAGATATGGGAGAGCGAGTATCAGGCTTGCATGTTGGTTGCAACACAGTGTTGAACGAGTGTTTACTGTACAAACTGCAACATACAGCAACGCCATGTGTTGCAAAGCAACACAGCAGTAGTCGGGCAAGGTAGAGTTGTGCACAAGCGTGCACAACAGTCCAAAACAGATAAGGGGAAAAGTGCATTATGTGATAGTGCACTGTGTGCACTGTCTGATACTCGGGAGCAGCAGTAGGTTGGGGTGGTTGCTGCTGTGTGCAACATAGTAGTTCGATAGTCGGGCAGTGGTATTGAAGAGAAGACAGTAGCAGCAACTGCTACTATTGCTCTATGCAGTCGAAGGGGGAAGGAGGAGTAGTTGCATCTTCATGTGTGTATCAGTGGTTGTACCCTGATGTTGCATCAGTGCACACTGATGAAGTATCGGTCTTGAGGAGGTTGTGATGATCTGAGATAGAGGAGTAGGTCGGTTAATTAGTTAGTGTTGTTAGCAAATGTTAGTGTATATATGTATCAGTTAGTATGTTAGTGTTAGAGTTAAGTTAATATATGGTTCTAATATTCGTTAGTATATATGAGTTAATGAGTTAGTTGTTAGTATATCATCAAGTATCAGTAGAAGTAGTAGAAGGGTGAAGGTCTGTTAATGTCACTACCATATTCTAAAATAGGGATATTTTCATCTTTTCATTTATTATAAGTATTGTGTTAATATGTTGCATGATATATAGTGTTCTTTAGTGTATGGGTTAGTGAACTGGACCTAGAAACCCACTAGTAGAACCTCTGACCAAAATAGGGTTATGGATTTAATTAGCATTTTGGGAAATTAAATGTTAGGGATTATAATTTACTACTGTGATTTTATTTGATTGTTGTACCTTACCGTTGCTTCGATAATTGGAGCGCTACACTAGCTTTTGTCTTCCAACAAATTTTACACCCTTGTCCTAGACGTGTCAGTCTTCTATTTTGACCCTTGTGTAACTCATAAATATGCTCTATTGAGCTTCATTTTAGTCGCACAATATTTGTCGCAAATATTTAATTGTATTTCCAAATATATCTAACTTTGCATCTTTGTGCATTACAATCAAAATTGGAGACACAATCTTGATCCATTTTTTGTAACCCAAATTATGGTAATATTCTATTCTGAGTCTTCTACTTCCATGACACCTGTGTCCTACCAAATTTTATCCCTATGTATTTCTAATTTATTTTAGAACATCATTTATATTAATTTTAATTTAATTGGTGTAAGGACCCAACTTAACCCAAAACTAAACCCAACACCAAGCCAAACCCCCATGCACACCCTCAAGGTTCATACTAAATACCACATACCCTTTTTATCTACTACATCACACCAAATATGGTATTTCCCTCATTCAATCCAAATTTCCCACTTTTGTACAATTTTTTAATTATTGGGGACTTTTATGCAAATATGCAGTGAGGTGTCCACACCCCATTGGACCCAACACATGAAGAAGCACCATTTTTCTTCATTGACCGATCACATATGATTTTCTCTATAATTTTTGGAGTGTGCAACACTTAACATCTTTCCCCTCACTAATCTTAACCATCCATTCAAACCCACTCAATCCTAGCCTTTAAAATTCCTTTATGTAAAAGCCAACCCCAATCCTTAGGTGTACTTGGACGGCCTAAATCCCTAGGACAACATCATCCTATTTCTTCCCATATATAAACACTTTTTCTCTATATTTTCATCAACACCACAAAACTACAAAACCGAAACCTAACCCTAAGCCATCACTCTCTCCAACCGCCGGACTTCCCTCCCTGCTCACCACCTTCAGGCTACCGGACCGCCTACTTCCCACGGACCCCAGTCACCCCTGAACCGCCTGAGCACCCAACACCACCGACGCCTCCTTCACTATCATCATCTCCACCAACACCACCATATCACCCCCGACCGCTGAACCCGCCGGCCACCGCAGCCATCCCCATAGCAGCTTCAAGACTTCCTACGCCATCGACCTTCGCCTGAGCGCCTAGACGTCGATAGCCTGAACAAGCCGCCTCCTCTCGTTTACCCTCATCCCCATGCTGCACCGCCGCAATCGCCTGAATGACCCGCGGCCGACCCGACTGACATTGACTCCATCTTCCCCAACGCCATCACCAACACCACCGTCCCAATCAACATTAACACCGCTATCGTCTCCTCCCTTCACGACCCCGACAACCCGCTGAACTGCCAACACCCCGTCGTCATCCTCCTCGACGATACAGCAGTGACACCACCGCCTCCTTTTATCATCATCATCATCTACACCATCCTGACCCGACCAATCGACGACCCTGACCCAAACTCGATCGCCTGAGCAATAGCCCGAGCCCTCCGCCGTGACAGCAGCCGAGCACCATCTCCAGTCGACTACACCCTCGACCTCATGCACGACCAGGTTCGATTTGCCCTCCTTCATGATTGTGTGTGTGTATGTATGAATATTAATTAGGATTAGAAATTACTTCATGACAGTTTAGTTGACATAAGACCTGTGTTGGTGAACCTAGTAATTAATATGCATGTATGCGTATAATAATTAGTTTGATATATACATATAGATATATATATATATATAATCCATAAGAAATTGGTTGCTAGTGCTATGTAGGACTGCAATATATATATATATATATATATATATATATATATATATATATATGTATGTTGTATGTCCATAAGTGTTAATTGTGGGTATCCCGTATTTGCATATGACTATGTGACCCTGAATATTAGTGAATTGACTGTCTTGTATACACCAACATACTGGCTTAGACATGTGTTGGTGTTACGCTGGATTTAGATCTTTAGACATGTGTTAGTGAGTTGACTGTCTTATTATGCACAATATTTGAGGACATGACACCCGTGCAGTTAGATGCACACTTGACCTTGTTAGTTGACAATTATCACCCCTAGCGTAGTCTCTGAGTTCAGAGTAATTATGTTTTTGTGTATGCTAGTTTAACGACTGATGCTATATTATTATTACATTATGTATATAGGATCGTTAGATTGTTCAGACAAGACTTCAGAAACAGGATATTGGTATTGCCAGCTCAGGACCACAGGCTAGTACATTCTCTGACAGTTTTTATTATGTTGATCATCTCTATGATTCTAGTTGTATAGCGTACTTGATTCTGACACTATGAATACAGGGTTAGCATCATCAAGTCCTGTTACGAGGAGTCATGATTGGAATCCATCGTGCTAGCTGGGGACAGGGAGATATTAGTAGATTATGTGATCATACCCCATTTTATATGCATCATAGCTCACCCCATACCTCACGTCGGGTGCAGCCTGACCATTACATGCCTCATAGCCTATTATATATGATTAGCCTGACTATTGCTCGCATTATAGCTAACTTGATGGTTAGCCTAACCTTACATAAATCATAGCTAATCATATGTAACAAGCTTGATCTGTCCCAAGCCGATCACATGATAGACTGATATTTCATACACTTAGCCAGATATTATATTCATGTATTTTTAGTTCATTGTTCTAGCATGCACTTTTATTTCTGTTCATTGCTAGTTGTACTATTGATGATGATATATTCTCCAGCATTCTTATTCCAATATTTTATACTCACCAGTATTTCTTATTTTCAGTATTTATATCCATCATGTATTTTTTTACACTGTATTATAGTTTTTGTCAATATACATGGAACTGCTGTTAGTGCTTGTACTTCGCTCCAATCCTGACTGAATATATTTTTCTAGAGTTTCTTGAGGACTTCTGTCCCATACACATGGACCAGGTATAGAGGGAGACTACATACCAGAGATCTTAGAGGAGTCCCTTCCCTTAGAGGAGACACTACCTGCAGTTATTTAGACAGTTATTATTTTATGCATCTTTTGAGACTTATGTCGAGTTTATGTTGAGACTATTTATGTCAGCTAGACTTTAGTTTTGTCCCTATTTTGAGTTGTTGTGCTTGACTTATGTCAGTACTTCCTATCTTTATATCTCATCGTGCCATTTATCTCTTATAGCTACTGTGATTGAGTATAAATTATGGACTGTTGAGCAATGTATATTATTCATTGTCCTCTTTATGGAGTTGATATCATTGACAGGTTGTGAGTTATATTTAGTATTATTGAGACCTAGACAGCATTTTACCGCCGATGCTGCGGCATAGGCTGGACATACCCACGACTCATGCCCAAATTCCGGGTGCGGGTCGTGACATTTAATAGATATCAGCTAGTATATAGGTAGTTAGTGTTATTAGTCATTATTAACAACATCTAGTTAATAATGATATTAGTATGTGTTAGTATATATGTTAAGTATTAGCGAATGTTAGTTAGTATGAGTTAAATATATATATATATATATATATGGGTATATCTATATACCTTAGCTAGCTAGTTATTAATAGTATGGGTAAGTTAGTATAGTTAGTTAGTATTACTTGTGATACCAAGGTAATTGCTAAGTATTAGAGTTACTCAAGGTATTGAGTTTGTGTATCAAGATGGGTATAGCTAGTGTGATACCGTGTTGGCTCAAAGCCAAGGTACACACTAGTACTAGTTTTAGCTAGGGAATAGTAATATATATTATATTTGTATATATTGTATAGTACTTTCTTATATCATATTTTGTGTATCTTACGATACGGTATAGTATTGATACTCTAGGATCGTATTATAGCTAATATAGCCTAGATATCTAGTATATGGACCAAATATCCTAGAGATGGACTCATACAACCCAGAAATAGCTATTAAACAAGTTTGACTTCTATGACCTAGAGTTGACCTAGTTTGACTGTTTTAACTTAGAATTGGCCTAATGACCTATAAATGGACTAGTTTAACTTGTTATCTTTCCAAAATCTTGTATTGATGTAACTTTTCATATTTAGGTCTTCGGAGCACCATTTCGGATACGGGTTTATTCTTTACCCCAAATTTTAGGCGAGTATATTTCCCTATTAGTTTGTATTTTATTATAGTGTATATATCGCATGTTCTAGAACTGTATACTTGATTCCGACACAGTGGCTACACGGACTGGTACTAAATAGATCATATCATGGGATGTTATCCCTTACAGTGTTCAACGAATACTCATTTATAAGTATTTTATCGTGTGTATCGAATATTGATTATCGTGTACTTCATGTTCACATACTACTCATGTTCAGTGTGCCTATATTCATGTTCGTAACGTGTCATGATTGGATCCATAAGTATTAGTTGGGGATGGGGGAGTACGAGTTGGTTATGTGATCAGGCCTAAGTGTATTCATGTACATGTCGATTATATATCATACGTGTAATCGAGTTACCATATTGTATTCGTGTTCAACCCAAACCGATCACATAATGAACTTGTACTCTATAGCACATTAGTTAGTTTTATGTATTTTTATTTAAATTATAGTTATTCATATTGCATGTTCTTTATTCCAGTACATTACCTGTTCACTCTAGTTCAATCCATTCTTATGATTAGTTATCATTTATTCTTTTCTATTATCTGTTATATATGCTTGATTATGTATTTAGAACTACTTTTAGAGGTATGTACTTGGCTCCAATCCTGACTGAATATATTTTTCAGATGATTGTCTTATGGACCAGTGTCCCATCTACTACGGGCCACAGGATGGCGTACCATTAGAGGATACTCCTTTATAGCAGGAGGACTTGGCACCAGATGCTGAGTAGGCCTAGACCTATTATTTAGACTGTATTAGACTTTTTGAGACTTTTTGACATGTTTATATTATTGGGGACTTGTGGTTGTATTGTGACTCTTTTTCTCTTTTATTCTATATCGTGCTTTATCTTCCTTAGTTTGACATTGTGATTGAATATAGTTTATCATTATCATATACCATGTTGTTCCTCCGTTTGGAGTCGAGATGACATGGATAGGTAACTTATACATATTGTATGAGATATTAGATTATATGTTTGACCCAAATAACATTCTACCGTCGGTGCTGCAGCTTAGGCTGGGTATTGCTCACTGCTCGTGCCCTTATTTCGGGTATGGGTCATGACACTTGCACAGTTGATCGGTGGTGCTGCAGATGGAGGCAGTCGCAGTGGTCACTTGGGCCACATAGAAAGGAGGGTTGGGTATCTAAAGTAGCTCGACTGTAGCCGACGAGGTGCAGCTACTGACGTCCATCCCAGCCTGAGCGGGAGGGGTCGATGAATGCCGACAGTGCATCAATCTGCTGAGTCAAACATCATTATGGTCGTCGATGTTGGGGTCAAGAATGCACGCGAACAAGGAAGGAATGGTCCAGGAGGCGAGGGTGACGGGTAGGTCATGCGATTAAATTTTGAGCCGAGGGAGTCGGTTGCTCCTTGTTGAGGACTTGCAACGGTGGTAGGGCCTATGGTGAATGAAGGCCGAAAGTGTTGGTGATGGCGGTATTGATGACCCGAGTTGGAGGTGGCACCGGAGTAGTGGCATAGACGAGATGGAGGTTACAATCCATCCGATCGGTACTGAGTGCACGACCGCTGATGCATGATCGGAGTAAGGGAGGCATAGTGAAGGTGGTGATTTCGAATAGTGATCGAAAGCAAAATTAGGATTATTGTCTCATTGCAGGAACAATACAGAGGTGGAATGGTAGGAAAGGTGGCTACTTGGGGGTTTAGGGTTTTAGGAGAAACTTCCTATTTATAATTATTGAAAATAGTGAAAGATAATTGGGTTTATGGTTGCAAGTCAGTGATAGGCATGGGCTTAATACAAATTATATAGATGGTCTTCTACGCGCTGCTTATAGATGTCATATTGATAGTTATGGCAATTAGAAGATATGTTTAAGTTATAACTAAATAAATATTAATAATATATTCACTATATTAATATAACTAGATTTAGAAATGTACTAATTCTGGAAGAAGGATATTTTTGTCATTTCACAATTGTTTGATATTATATTAATATTTATATAGTTATAACTATATTGGTATTAGCTAGTAGGCTAGCTAATTAGAATGGACTAAGTGTTGGTTATGGTTAGTTAGTGCCATTTATGTTAGTTCATGACTTAGTCACTTAGAATTAATTAAATTAGTGCATTGATAGAATATCCCTCATTCATTAATTAGATTCCCTCTTAATGCAAATAGATTCTAGTAATGATATTTTTGGAAACTAATTAGGGAATGAGAGGGGCATTAGTGTCATTGCATGACCACCCTAAAACCCTTGTGTGGCCGGCCTTATATAGGGTGAGGTTAGCCTCCATTAATCCCCCATTAGCCTCCTTTTATTACACATTCATCCCCAAATTTCTTTCTTCCCCAAATCAACACAAATTCCTACCAAATCCAATTCCAATCTACTCATTCTCATTCATTAACATTCTCATGATGACCTAGAACATTGGAGATTGCAAGGAGCACCATTGGAGAAGAGCTTGGCTATAAGGAATTATGTTCACAATCTTGTATTGTGTCTATTGGAGTAATTTTATTGGGATTTTAATTCTTCCTCTATAGGGTTGTTCCTAGCCACAAGTAGGTTTTTAGAGGTTTAATAACCTACCCGTGGCTAGGAACAACCATATAGAGGAAGAATTAGGTAGTATTGGCCTCTAATTTGATAGTTTTAAGCATTTTGTGGTCAATTTAGAAATTTTGAATTGTGTCCACTAAGTATTTGAGTGTGTACTTAATAGGACTAATTGTGTCTATTTTGATTGTATTATAGTGCCATGGTATCCATAATTGGATACGTGTAGGCCATATCATGATACGCCATTATACGGGTAGGTAGGTTTGGTATTTTTCTTGTGTTGGTGTCCATTGGTATCTATTATACTATATTATGTGAGATCTATTATTTATATATGTAATTACGTTATATATATTGGTTGTAAGGTATTTCAAAGTATTTGGGGTTGGTATCATGATGATGGAGGTGTATTATGAGTTTTATGGGTATTTTGTGTGTATCAGAGAGTAGTGCATGCCAAGTGTTTAAGGATGGTATTGGTTGTGTATAGGTTGGGTTGTGTTGGGTATTTGATACTAGAGTATCATAGTGGGTGTGTGGGTGTGTGTCATTCTAGACTTGGCATTATTTAGTATCATGAGTATTTATATGTGTTAGGGTGTGTGTGTAGTAGATAAGTATGTGTTAGATGTGAGGGTGGATTGGTGTTCAGGTCTGTGTGTGTGTGTGTGTGTGTGTGTGTGTGTGTGTGTGTGTGTGTGTGTGTGTGTGTGCGCGCGTGTATGTGTTATGTTGAGAGGAGGTAGTGGCTGAGCTTAGTATTTTATGTATGGTGGATAGGATCATGAAGTATAGATGTTAGATTGTTAAATAGAGTGGGGTATGCACTTGAGATTATGTAGTGTGCACAATTATGAAGTCTAGATCCTGTATTTCTTCAAGCTTGAGGTGGTCGGGCTGTGCTCTAAACTGCAGGGTGTAGCTTTTGCTTCAGTAGCACCTGCAGTATGTTACAGTTGTGAGTACTACTATCACGCCCGCTCCTAGAATACTGAGTAAATATGAGGACTGACATGGCCAACCGCACCTTGCAGAATACCGAAGTAAGCCGTAATGTATTAAGGTTGTCTAGAAGATAAATGGGTGAACTCTAGTATGCTATGATGTCAGTCCTAAGGACGATAATTCCTATTATCTTAATCCAACAACACAAGCACAATAGTATATCATACATGAAAGTAAAGATACATCCCAAATTATATGTCACATATGATTATGAAGCTAGTGAATGCAAAATGCTACACTAGCAAAGTATAATAATACATAATCAAAATATACCAGCCATGGTCTAATATATACATCATGTTTATCGAAGTCTCAAAAATATAAGGAGCTAACTATGCCCCTTGCTAAACACCACAAAATAAAGTAATCAAGATGACGAGGGGTGAAAGAAAGAAAACCCACTCACGAGGTTCGGCCGCAGTCCTACGACTGCGAGCCATCTTGCTGGAAGCACGGTGGATCCTGGTTCTCTTCGGGATAACCTGGCCATGCAAAGCCAGTGGGGTCAGAACCCCAAGCAACAAGTACCACAAAGGAGCTCGAGGTGATAGACCAAACACATCACAACATAAACAAAAGAAATATTTAAGGAATAAATGCTGACCGAGACTTGTACGATACCATTGTACTTGTCTCAAGAATAATACTGAAAGAACTAAAAATAAGTGCAGAAATGAAAGTAAGACGACGAGCGGCAAGAGAGCATAGAAACTACTCTTGATCGGAACCACAACCCTTAAACCAAATAAGGATCGGGGTATTGACCTTTACCCGAGCAGAACTTAACAACCTAACCACCCGTCGGGAAAAAAAACTATAAGAGCGAGCTATACGAATAACAAACATCCAAATCATGGCCAAACATGCCTCCAGCTTGGTATAATTAACTAACTAGAGTTATCACAAGCCCTAATTACTAGAAAATGCATTGCTAAGAATATCGCTGCCGCCGACACTGTAGTCAACCCGGATAGCTAAGGGCTTGTCTAGTAAATTTTAATACACATTCAACCATACAACAACATATTTTGTTACTAGTCACATACAGAAATCTAACTCAAAGCATAAACTTGAACTTGAAATCATTAACTTGCTTTACCAACATAACTTGTATATAAACTTGTCTTGTAAGTGTCGTAGCATACGTAAACTTGGTCAGTCATGGAGCATTTGCCTAGCAGGGTTTTCCATGCCGCATGGGAGCCTTGGGGATCGGGGTAGCCGGTAGCGCAATATTCTTTCCTCCCAAAATATTCTAGGTAAATCTTATCTTATTTAATCATAGCTAAATTATTCCAAGTTCTTAAGTCGTGGACACTTGAGAACTCTCTAAGATGACGAATTACGAGAATAAGCATTTCATGAGTTATTGTATTTGCGACACACGATACATTGGACAATGCTCAAACTTGATTGTCCGATGCCAAATGCGATAGATTTTTATACACAAACATTTCTACGGTGTCATGAGGATTGTGAGCTTGTACATAAACTAGTCTTGTGAACTCAAATGCAAAACTTATATGGTATCATAAACTTGTATCGATATAAAGAAGCTGCAACAAAAATCACTAAAAAGGAATTACTAATCAACAGGGAACAAAAAATGCACACAGGAATTTCTGGCCGCATACGCCCACTGGCCGTATGCACTCACTGACCGCATGGACTCTCTGGCCATATTCACTCACTGTCCACATAGACTCTCTAGTCGCATGCACTCACTGACCACATGGACTCTCTGGCCGCATGGACATACTTTTCGACTTAGCAAATTTTTATTCGTACAACGAGTACAAATGAATAGGTAATCATGCGTCCAACAAGATTGACACATGTTGTCATCATGCGACAAGAGTTCAGGCCGCATAACCCTCTCGGGCCACATGACACTCTCGACTGCATATCCCGTTGGCCGTATGAAGACTTCGTCTTCTTCAACAACAAGTTCAGCCATGGCCGAAACTCCAAAAAATTGAAAATTATTTTCTACATAAAAACTCTATTTTAAGTCCAAATCAAGTGAAATAAAACCCAAAATGCTCTAAGTGAAATGCAATAACATAAGAAACTACTAGTTTTCGGAAAAAAAAAAGGTTTTGGTACATCAAAACCAAGGAAAACAAATTGAACACATAAAAATCCTAAACTTGAAACTCATATTTACAAAAATCTATACATCAAAATCCAAAACTCTAACAACTATACATGATCAGCAACTCAAGGAGAACATTTCCCATCAAATATATTTTTTAAAACAACAACATATATAAAAATCAAAAAATTCATGATTTTGCCATTCAGCAAGACATACTTGCCTTGGGTGGCTCATAGCCTCTACCTCTCACGGTCCAAGACGCAGCAATCTTTCTCTTAGGGTTAGGGTTTTGGGGGAGCTTGAGGGAGAGGAGGAAGGAGGAAAATGAAGAAGAAAGAGAAGAAAGAGAAAAACTCATATATATACTAAGAGAGGAGAAAAGAGGGTTTAGTCATGGGTTTACCCAAAATGAACCATACTAAGGGTCCATTCTACATGCGGGTCCTAAACTAGGTCTATGGCAATGCCAATAGGTATTCTACTAGTCTCGGATGGTCTCTCTCAACAACAGAAGAATAAAATAATAATATAATAACATGAACCAACATATTAAATACAACAGGAATACATAATCAAGAAAAATAAAATTCTAAAAAATTTAAGAAATATTAAATCTGGAATCAGGTGTGACATCTCTACCCTCCTTAGAAAAATTCCGTCCTCGGAATTTCACCAAGGCTTGTCGAGTTGGAACACACGATAAAGCTCAAGAAATCAAATCATAATTAAAATATTTACACTAAGCAAATAACTAAAATAGAAAAGATAGCTGCAGAAGTAACTAATGAAATAAATGCACAAAACCAACATAGAAGGAATTAAGGCATATGGATACATATACTCCCGAGTCAGTCGAATAGGAACTCGTCCTCGCTTGCCTATACTAACTCACACAAATGGACAAGAGCCAAGCCTGGAGATATGTCGGTACCAATGACTATATCGAGGAGATAACTCTAATCCAGGACATACCTTCGCAGTCGGGATACATGATAGACACCACGTACCATGAGTCGTGAAGGCAGAAGAGCGGGGGCGATGAACTCATATTTTGCTCAATGAAAGGATCAAAATGACTATTGTATCTCGAACGTGTCGGGACACGAGGTCGTTCGACAAGAACCGAAGAATGAGACAAGCTAAAGAGAGCTCCAAAATCTTACCCACAATCTTAGCATCTTCAGCTAACAACTGCTCTAGGTCACTAAATATTTCGTCAGGCCCTCATCCAGGGGCCGTGGCTCTGACTTAATGCGGGTTCTGTCTCGCTGGTTGGGCTTGTTAGACTCGCACATACTGTGCCAGAAGTTGCTGCTGGAAATTCTGGGTCTGTGTCAGGAGAGAACGCTAGGCTGGGGGGCGAATTGCTAATACTGGTCCTCACGGAACTTCAGTCATTGCCCGAGGCTGAGCTGGTAATTGTCGAACTAAAGAAGCTTCTGGGTACAGGGTTGTACATGAACCAATCATGTGGTCGGATGCCCCACATTTGAGACACTAACCATTGGCCCTCCTACACTGTTCTTTGGTGTTCCCTCGCTTGCCGTAGTGGTTGCATCCTGCTTATACAGACTGCCTGGTAGATTGTACTGATGTTACTGTATAGGTTGGAGGTACTTGCGGACGAGGTATTCTTATTGCTGGTGCTGGAGGTGATGACTGAATACTAGTGCTTCTCAAGGATGAGTGGGACTTCTTCTAGCCTCATATCCTTGCTACTAATCTCTGACCGACAAGTTCTTGTGACCTAGCTACCTTGAGTACTGTATCGTAGGTGGTATAATTATAACCCACCGTAAATTTATGGAGCTCTAGATGTAACCCTTGCTCAAATCTCTTGGCTCGGTCTTCCTCGAAAGCTACCATATGAGAAGAAAATCTGCTGAGTCGGCAAAACTCGTCCGCATACTGGTCGACCGATCTTGTGTTCTGGCGGAGGTTGATGAACTACTGCTGGAGTTGGAACTTGGCGGTGGTGTAAAAATACTTCTCCTTGAAGCACTCCTTGAACGTATACCAGTCAATGGACTTCAAAAGTGCCATTTCTTGTGCTGCCTACCAATCTCAGGCAAGATCTGATAATTGTAGCTTTACGACTGCTACCTTCTAATCATCTGGGGATAGCCTCAAAGTCCTGGAGCCAAGAATCTGCTGAAACTGAATCTTTTGTGCCAATGAACTTGGCTGGGCGCATGCAACTAATATTGGTCACCGAGTTGTGAGTATAATGCCCACTATTCTCGAGTGCTACTCTAACTCCCAGGCAAAGAGTAGTGTTGGTCTGGTCTTATCCCAGCTAAAACTGCTGGCAGAGTTGGACCACTTGTTGCTAAATCTAGAGTTGTTGTTGTTGTTGTTGTTGCACCATCATCATATCTTGGATCATCTCTAAGATAGCCTGCAAGCCTGCCTGCCCTGGTTGAACTGGTAGAACTGGTGGTATTGTCTGGACTGGCTAGGCTGGTATGAATGACGGAGCGGACTAAGATGGCTGATGAAAAGCTATTGATGCTTGCCCTTGGTTCAATATCAAAATATGACCCTGGTCTACTTGATCTGCTGGAGTTATTGGTACAATGGAACCCTCAAAAGGAGGAGCAGGTGGGGTATCCCTGAAGGATAAGGACACAAACAAGGGACGAGAATGGAACAATCATATCAAGCAAGTTTGAAGTTTAGTAAAAATGAAAGGTGCATATTGCAAGTGGAGTTCAATCGAAGATAAGTAGAGGATTATGATTCTAACAAGAAGAGTCCTTCCACAAGTTTAAAAAATAGACCTGTATGGGCCACCAATAAAACCTTGTCACGCCCCGCTCCCAGAATACTGAGTAAATATGGGGACTAACATGGCCAACCATACCTTGCAGAATATCGAAGTAAGCTGCAATGTGTTAAGGTTGTCTAGAAGACAAATTGGTGAACTCTAGAATGCTATAACGTCAGTCCTAAGGCCGACAATTCATATTATCTCAATCCAATAACACAAGCACAAGAGTATATTATACATGAAAGTAAAGAGGCATCCCAAATTATCTATCACATATGATCATGAAGCTAGTAAATACAAAATATTGCACTAGCAGAGTTTAATAATACATGATCAAAATATACCAGCCATGGTCTAATATATAAATCATATTGACCGAAGTCTCAAAAATTTAACGAGCTAAGTCTTCCCCTTGTTAACACCACAAAATAAAGTAATCAAGATGAAGGGTGAAAGAAAGGAAATCCACTCGCGAGCTTCGACCACAGTCCTACGAGTGCGAGCCATCTTGCTGGAAGTGTGGTGGATCCTGGTTCTCATTTTGGGTAACCTGGCCATGCAAAGCTAGTTGGGTCAGAACCCCAAGCAACAAGATCCACAAAGGAGCTCGAGGTGATAGACCAAATATATTACAACATAAGCAAAAGAGACATATAAGGAATAAATGTTGACCGAGATTTGTACGGTACTATTGTACTTGTATCAAGAATAATACTGGAAGAACTAAAAATAAGTGCAGAAATAAAAGTAAGGCGACGAGTAACAAGAGAGCATAGGAACTACTCTAGATCGGGACCACAACCCTTAAACCAAATAAGGATTGAGGTTGCAGACCTTCACCCAAGAAGAACTTAGTACCCTAACCATGCGCCGGAAGAAAATGAAACTAGAAGAGCGATCTATACTAATAATAAACATCCAAATCACAGCCAAACATGTCTACGACTTGCTATAATTAACTAACTAGGGTTATCACAAGCCCTAATTACTAGAAAATGCATTGCTAAGAATATTGTTGCCACCTGCACTGCAGTCAACCCAGATAGACAAGGGTGTGCTTGTCTAGTAAATTTAAATTCACATTCAACCATACAATAACTTAACTTATTACTAGTTACATACAGAAATTTAACTCGAAAGCATAAACTTGAACTTGAAATCATAAACTTTCTTGACCAATATAACTTGTATATAAACTTGTCTTGTAAGTGTTATAGCATGCGTAAACTTGGTCAGTCATGAAGCCCTTTCCTAGTAGGATTATCCATGCCGCATAGGGCCCTTGGGGATCGGGGTGGACGGTAGCGCAATATTCTTCCCTCCCAAAATATTCTAGTTAAATCTTATTTTGTTTAATCATTACTAAATTATTTCAAGTTCTCGAGTCATGGACACTTGAGAACTCCCTAAGATGACGAATCATGAGAACGAGCTTTTCATGAGTTATTTTATTCGCGACACATAATGCATTAGATAAAGCTCATACTTGATTGCCCGATGCCAAATGCAATAGATTTTTATAACCAAACATTTCCACGATGTCATGAGGATTGTGAGCTTGTACATAAACTGGTCTTGTCAACTCATATGAAAAACTTGTTTGGTATCATAAAATTGTATCGACATAAAGAAGAATGCAACAATAATCACTAAAAAAGAATTACTAATCAACAGGGAACACAAAAATGTACACAAGAATTCCTTGTCGCATACATCTACTGGTCGCATGCACTCACTGACCTCATGGACTCTCTGGCCGTATGTACTCATTGACCGCATGAACTCTCTGGCCGCATGCACTCACTGACCGCATGGACATACTTTTGGACTTAGTGAATTTTTATTCGTTCAACGAGTACGAATGAATAGGCAGTCATTCGTCCAACAAGATGGACGCATGATGTCATCATCCAGCAAGAGTTCAGACCTCCATAACCCTCTTGGTCCGCATGGCACTCTTGGCAGCATAGCTCGCTGGCCGCATGAAGACTTCGTCTTCTCCAACAGCAAGTTTAGTCATGGCCGAAACTCCAAAAACCAAAAATTGTTTTCTACATAAAAACTCCATTTTAAGTCCAAATCAAGTGAAACAAAAGCCAAAATGCTTGAAATAAAATGATCTAACATAAGGAACCACTAGTTTTTGAAAACACTAAATTTTGGTAGATCAAAATCAAGAAAAACTCATAGAACACATAAAAATTCTAAACTTGAAACTCAGATCTACAAAAATCTATACATCAAAATCCAAAACTCCAAGAACTAAACATGATCAGCTGCTCAAGGGAAACATTTTTTATCAAATACATTTTTTAAAACAACAACATATATAAAAATTTAAAAATATATGATTTCACCATTGAGCAAGATGTACTTGCCTTAGGTGGCTCCTAGCCTCTACATCTCACGGTCCAAGTCGCAACAATCTTTCTCTTAGGGTTAAGGTTTTTGGGGAGCTTGAGGGGGAGGAGGAAGGAAGAAAATGAAGAAGAAAGAGATGAGCGAGAAAAGCTCGTATATATACTAAGAGAGAAAAAAAAGGGTTTAGCCATGGGTTCACCCAAAATGAATCGAACCAAGGGTCCATTCTATATGCGGGTCCTAAACCGGGTCTATGGCAGTGCCAATGGATATTCTACTGGTCTCGGGTGGTCTTTCTCAACAACAGAAGAATAAAATAATAAATATAATGACAAGAACCAACATATAAAATACAACAGAAATACATAATCAAGAAAAATTAAATTCTACAAATTTTAAGAAATACTAAATCTGGAATCGGGTGTGACAAATGCTACATAGTTCAAGTTGTAGAAAGGGGTTGGCAGAGAGTCAGAGCAGTTGAGAGGAAGGTCTGACCTTAGATCAGGTATGCCTACTAGAGGGGGGAGCCTGCAAGTTCCAGATTGAGATGGTGTAGTAAAATTATGCACTAAGTTAAGCTTGGGTTTGGGAGTCCAGACAATGTGGGAGAGAGCGCACACTGGTATGGTTCAGCAACCTATAGTGGATGTGGTTGTTTAGGGTATGAATGGCAGTAGGGGATAGGTTGTGCACCGGTTCAGTTGAGTGTGCAGTGGGGGATAGGCATTGGGTAAGTGCAGGTAGGGTGACTCATACCAAGGTATCAGTGAGTGTTAAGGTGTTGATTCATGTGTAAGAAATAGGTTTCAGTGAGTGTTAGTCATGAGTGCATTCTGTTGTGGATGAAACTATGTGGTGAGTAAGGATGGGGTGTAGTGTAAGGGTGAATTTGTGTATTATGATATACTAGTGAGTGAGGATAAGGTATTAGTTATAAACTAAGGTATTAAGTATATAGTGTAGGGTATCATAGATACTATGGTGTTGAGTAGATACTCTATGATACTAATTAAATATGAGTATATAGATAATAGCTAGTGCCTAGTGTCTAGTTTGACTATATACCTAGGGTATAGACCTAAAAACCTAGGAATAGTAAAGTATTGACTATAGTAACTGCATAAACTAACTAGGTAAGTATCTTTGAACCTAAAACTAGGTATTGGGCTAGTTTAACCGATAAGGCCTAGAAATGACCTAGAGACTTAGTTTTGAACTAATTAAGTTGTTTATGGTTCAAAAATACCTTTTTAAAATAAAAATTCATATATAGGTCTTTGAGACACCGCTTATGACACTGTTTGATATTCAACACCGGATTTCAGGCGAGTATAGTCTCTGATAGTTTTCTCTATATGGAAGCTTCTATGTTACATGTACTTAGTATGTTATACTTGATTCCTGACACGATGGTACATGGATTGGTATATATTAGATCACCGTCATGAGATATTATTTTTATGTTATCCCTGTGTATGTTATCCTTGTGCATGTTATTCTTATACTGGTATTTAGACTTGCCCTGTGATTTATGTGTTGTGATGTGTCATAGTTTAGATCCATTATACTAGTCGGGGGCGAGGAAGTATTAGTTAGATATGTGATCATACCCTTTACCATATTTATGTTCCATATGACTGTTAATTATACACCTCATGTATGATTAACCAAGCCATAAATTCTTGTGCAAGTTTCCAAGACAATCACATATCGAAACTAGTACTTTATACATTTAGTTGGTACAGTTATTTTTGTTCAGTTTATGTACTTGATTGATGCTCTATTGTTCCTATTTACTTACACTCTGTATTACCATGTCTTATTTCCTGCTCTTACTTCTTTATCATGTATTTCTTTTTTATTTACTGTTTCATAGTCTTTATCATTTATTTGAAACTATTGTTAGATTTTTGCTCGTTCTATCCTAAATGGATAATATTTTTAGGATTTGTTGTGCTTTAAGATTGTCATGCCCCAGAACCAGAATACTGGAGAGTGGGAAAGTGACTCAACTAACCACACCTTGCAGAATACCGAAGTAATCCATAATGTGCTAAGGTTGTTAAGAGATGAGGGGGTGCATGCTACAATCAAGTCACCTAGGGTCAAGAACATCAATGTCTCAATCATTAACCAAGAAATAATAAGAATAAACATGTAAGATAAAGCAGTTAGGCGTCATTGATGCTCTATCGTAATGATCATGAAACTAGTTATATAAGATGGTATACTAGTGCATTGTCAAGAGTACATGACTATAAGTCAGCCACGATCAAAATAATATACAATCATGTAGAGGAACTAATGTCCAAATAAATCAGCTAACAAGTGTCGTCGACTAAACACCAAAAGGTAAAATAGAATGATACTCATAGTGGAGAAGAAGAAATCCACTCAAGTTCCTCGGCGGACATCCTCCTGGTGTGCACCATCGAAAAGATACAGGACAGGATCCTCGGGCTCGACTACTAAACCTGGCCAAACAAAACCAGCAGGGTCAGGTCCCGATAGCAAGTACCACAAAGGAGCACAAGTGAATGAAGCAAATACCAATAAAGTACATAAAATAGGATAATTTGTGCCATAACTGCAAGCGTATGACCTTTCATCGGAGAAGTATGACACCTCTACAACCAAACAAGGAAAAGAGGGGTCGCACTACTCCAAGATAGGGTACGACTAACCAATTATGAACACGACGAAGGTACAACACATCAATATAATCTAGGACACACATACCATAATACAAGCTAAGATATAGGTATAATATGCAGCTTCGGTACATGACCTATTATGACACATTGGCCAACCTTACAACCAAACAAGGACAAGGTTTGAACCATCGCACCATAATAGTTCATATCCCTAGATTACCAACACATACTTATTTAATCGACCAATCATTCGTACGGCTTGAAACGTGGAGTCTAGGTTATCCCAGAGATATTATGCATATAGGAATCCTCAGATCAAACCAGGTACTAGCAGGGCTAGCCGAGCCATAAATTATCGGATAGCACATAGTAATATGCACTGGTCCCTCGTAAGGCTACCATGCTAAGATCGTATAGAATACATAGTATCATATAATAGTCGGATATTTCCATCCACTATAGAGGATTTAAACAATATCCATGGGGACTAGCTTGCACACCCCAATTTAGATGACTGAAGGTAGCTAATTAGGCACGATCTCCAAATTATATTCCCTCCCAATGCTCTATATGTTTTAGTTGCCTAGTTAACCATACAGTCAGTTGGAATCACATGACATGGTCATATGTTACTCCCTTTATATGTCGTACCGTAGTACGGTCCACGCTAGATACTAATCCACTTTGTCACTTGGCAGTTCATTTTAGATTTACCCTAGCATAATGCAATAATCAATCAAGTCCTAGCCACGCTTTGGTAGTTGACCCACATACCATGCCCGTGCTGGGGAATTAATATAATAATATCACATGTCGTATAGTATAGGAGGTATTCTCGATGCACAACCCATAACATGTAATCTTATAGCACGTAGCATATTTTGTCGTACCTCAGTGCACATTTATAATACATGTACACGTAGAACGTAGTAATTGTATCGACACGGATACAAGAAATCAGATCGAATCACCAAACTTACAGTTGGTCATATGAGTCTTATCACATGGGGACACTTGGACAAAATATAATCTTCTTAAATCAAGTACACCAACTACTAATCAATTGGAAGTCTAAATTTATAAAATTCTCGAATCAACAATTAGGCCGCCGAACGTGAGTAAGGGGGAAAGTGTGAACCACTCTGGAGCAGATCCACAATCCTTAAACCAAACAAGGACCGAGATTGCAGATCGTCTCCCGAGCAGAACCACGCCCCCCATACTATCCGACGAACAAAGGATAAGTTAATCTACTCATCTGAGTTCACTTTGGGTTGTCACATGGCCTACTACAGCATATAATTATACTATGCACATAGTCAGTTCTAGTACATAGCCAGTTCTAGCATAGTCTGGTTGCTAAGTCTATTTCTTTCTTAGGATCAATAACAAGAAATTGTCAAGACCAACCACATAGAACAAAAAAATATTTCAAATAAAATAATTAAACTCAAGAAATTATGGAACTTGTACATAGATCACTAGAGTCGCATATGATCACATACATGCATGAGAAGTGCACGCATGAATTGCCGCATGGGTCAGGCCTCATGGACTGATCAGGCGCATGAGCACTAGCACATGGACGAGCTAGCCGGATATTTCTCCAGGCCGCATGGACTGCTTAGCGCATGAGGCAGGTGCTGCATAGGGGTCGGTGCCGCATAGCGTCAAGGTAAAGTCCACTCCTTGGAATAAGTGCCGAAGTAACGTACGTTAAATGAGTGTCAGTAAAGTGACATAAAGAGTGATATGACAAAAAGTATGATGTGACATAAAATATGTCAGAAAAAAGACAAAACCATAAAAAGATGCGCCAATGATGTGCCAAAGATGCGCCAAAGTTCAGAGTCATGCGTCCAAGGAAAGTTGGTTGTATCCTCTGCTTGCCATATGAGTTTGAGGTCGCATGGAGTATCTTTTGGACTTAGCAAATTTCTTATTCGTTCAGCGAGTGAATGAACAAAGTGTTCAAGGGAACTTGTGTAGGTCAATAGCCCTGCGTCCAACAAGATGGAAGCATGCTGGTTGGCTATGCGGCAAAGAGTCCAGCTGCATAAGGATCATGCCGCATGGAGTTTCGGTCTCATATTGCGCTGGCCGTATGAGAACTTCGTCTTCTCCAAACAGCAAGTTCAGTAATGGAGGAAAAAGCTCCAAAAACCCAAAAATTATTTTCTTCATAAAAACTTTATTTTAAGTTCAAATCAAGTAAAACAAAATCCAAAAGGCTCTAAATGAAATGTTCTAACATAAGAATCAACTAGTTTTCGAAAACACAAAGTTTTAGTAGATCAAACCAAAAAAAACTCATAGAACACATAAAAACTCAAATCTTGAAACTTAGATCTACAAAAATCTATACATCAAAATCTAAAACTCCAAGGACCAAATATAATCAGCAACTCAAGGAGAACATTTTCCATCAACCATATTTTTAAAATAATATATATATGAAAATCCAAAAATCTATAGCTTCACCACTTTGAGCAAGATGTACTTGCCTTGGTGGATTAACAAACCTCTTCCTAGAACCAAGTCTAGGGCTAGGGCTAGGGCTAGGGCCAAGGGGAGCACTTGAGGGAAGGAGGAAGAAGAAAGAAAGTGGAAAAAAGAAAGAAAGTGGAAATAAAAAAGGAGAGAGAAAACCACATATATATACCAAGTGGAGAAATGAGGTTAGCCCTAAGATTAAGTCATGAAACTCTCCAACCAATCTCAACCATCCAAAATAGGCTTAGTGGTTCCAAAAGTGAACCGGGTCTGGTATTCATCCTATATACGGGTCCTAGCACGGGTCTATAGAAATTGCCAAGGTGTTCACTACTGGTCTCGGACAGTCTCCCACAATAAACAAGAATATAATTAAATAAATACAACATGATTAACAGGAATCTATATGTAAATACAGCATGAATACATCTACAGAGAAAATTTTAAATATCACAAATTCAAGAAATATCAAATCTGGGAACAGGTGTGACATCTCTACCCACCTTTAAAAAAATTGTCCTCGCAATTCACCAGGCTAGTCGAGCTGCTCACCAAGAAAGAAAATTCATAGACAAAGCAGAAGACTTATGATTCAATCAGGAAAATCATGATCCAGAAAATCTTATGAACTACCAAATCTCATGAACTACAGTTAACTGAATACCAAACATAATAAAATAGGCAGAAAATAAAAGCAGCAGCAATGTAAATAAGGCACAAGCAATCCACACAATCAAAATGAAAAAGAAAGAGAAGGAGCATATGGATACATATGTCTCCCGAGTCAGTCAAAATAGGAACCCGTCCTTGCTGGCCTATGCTGACTCCCAAAATGAACATGGACCAAGTCTTGAGATAAATCAGTACGAACGACTTAGTCAAGAACATGACTCTGCCCAAGACATACCTTCGTAGTTGGGACATATGACATACATTATGTATCACGAGATACGAAGGCATATAAGTGAGACGAAAGATCATCTCCACTAGTCGAATATACGAAACCCAAAAGATAGATAAAAGTGGAAGAACTCAAATCTCATCCTCGACTTGATTACCTTCTGCTAACATCTGTTCTAGTATGCCAAACTCAGGTGGCTCACATATCGGTGCTGCTGGAACTCTGATATGAGAATGTCTCTGTTGACCAAACTGGCATTGCCTAAGGTGAAACATATATGCTTGCGTCAATATCGGACGTTGGGCTAACGGCCGCACTACTAAAACTGGCTCTTAATACGGAACTGTCCTGGAGCTGGCAATATTGGGAATTATTGATACGATCCTCCCTGCCTTTGCGTTTGTGGGCAAGTAGCTATCATGTGGTCGGAACCACCATATCTCAAGCATCTTTCACTTGCCATCCTACATACAGTATAAGTGTGACCCCTTTTGTCATAATAGGTACATCCTACTGGATTTATCGGGCATTATTGAAGTTGTCTCGGTTGTTGTTGCCAAGTTAAAATTGTCTCATCTAATGCCACTGGCCCCCGTGGTGCCAAATCACGAATAAAAATGTCGGGTGTTGGTCCCCTACCTGTGTTATGGACATGAGACCCCTTATGCCCTCCAGTCCTTGAAGCTAACCTCTGGATAGTAAGCTCATGTCTCCTGGCTGCTATCAATACGGCAACGAATGTCTGGTAGTCATTTCCTTCAACTAGTTACAGAATCTTGTGAAAAAGTCCTTGCTGGAATCTCATAGACCTTTCTTGCTCTATTATCACCATAGCTGGAGCAAACCTGCTCAGCTGCAGAACTCTGCTACATATCCATCCAATGTTCTGCCGGATTATCCGAGATTAATAAATCTCTGTTGCAGCTCGTACTATGCCACTACTCTGAAATACTTGGCTCTGAACCTGGTTCTGAAGTTATCCCAAGAGATAGGATGCCTCAAGCTGACTTTCTCTATTTTCCACCAATCGCGAGCAAGATCTTGTAGTTGTAATTGGACTTGATTGACTAGCTCCTCTGCTGGAATCTTAGCTGTCGTTATGATCATCTCAATGTCTTGAAGCCAAGCATCCACCGTAGTAGCATCCTCTATGCCTTTGAAATAGCCCGGGTTGAGTCAAAAGAATCTCTATGATGCCCCACCATCTTCTTCTTCACTCTCCCCCAGAGCCATTTGCATTCCTTGGTTTAACAGGAAGTTCTGCTCCTGTTGTCGAAGATGCTGGTGCTGCTGCACTACCATCTGATGTTGTTGTGTAGCCATTATACCTCTGATAATTTCTAACAGTACTGGGGTATCAAATGCTGCTGGTGTTACTGGAACTGTCGGGGGTACCGGGATCTCTGGTACATGTTGCCCACCCATTAGCTCTACTCGAAGCTGATCATGAGGAAGTACTATCTCTTGTTGGCGCTCAATGGAATCTTGCTCTACTAGCTGTTCTACCACATCTGCTGCTCTAATAGGTCAAGTACACCAAGACATCAAACAACAGGACATGAAAGAACAAGGAAGCAAACTACTGATAGTTCAAGCTCGGTATCAAAGAAGACAAATTCAGGATATCAAAAGAAACAATTTTTATTGAGACTCCTAGAACAAGATACCCCACAAGCCTGAAAAGATAGACCTACATAGGCCACCACTAAAACCTTGTCACTCCCCAGAACCAGAATACTAGAGAGCGGTGGAGTGACTCAGCCAACTACACCTTGCAGAATACAAAAGTAATATATAATGTGCTAAGGTTGTCAATAAAAAAGGGGGTGCATGCTACAATCAAGTCACCTAGGTTCAAGAACATCTATGTCTCAATCATTAACCAAGAAATAATATGAATGAACATGTAAGATAAAGCAGTTATGTATTCCTGATGCTTTATCAGAATGATCATGAAACTAGTTATACAGGATGGCACACTAGTGCATTGTCAAGAGTATATGACTATAAGTCATCCACGGTCTAAATAATATACAATCATGTAGAGTAACTAATATCCGGATAAATCAACTAACAAGTGCCGTCGGCTAAACACAAAAAAGTAAAACAGAATGATACTCATAGTGGGGAAGAAGAAACCCACCCAAGTTCCTCGACGGACATCCTTCTGATGTATGCTATCGGACAGATACAAGACAGGATCCTCGGGCTCTACTACTAAAGCTGGCCAAATAAAACCAGTGGGGTCAGGCCCCGATTGCAAGTACCACAAAAGAGCACAAGTGAATGAAGTAAAAACCAATAAAGTACATAAAATAGGATAATTCGTGCCATAACTGCAAGCGTATGACCTTTCATCGAAGCAGTAGGACAGTTTTACAACCAAACAAGGATAAGAGGGGCCGCACTACTCCGAGATAGGGTACGACTGACCAATTATGAACACAACGAAGATACAACACATAAATATAATCTAGGACATACATTTCATAATACAAGCTAAGATATAGGTATAATATACAACTTCGGTACATGACCTATTATGACACATTGGCGCAACCCTACAACAAAACAAGGACAAGGGTTAAACCATCGTACTACAATAGTTCATATCCCTAGACTACCAGTACATACTCATTTAATCGACCAATCAATCCTATGGCTTGATACGTGGAGTTTAGGTTATCCCAGAGATATTATGCATATTGGAATCCTTAGATCTAATAGGGTACTAGCTGGGTTAGCCGATCCACAAATTATCGTATAGCACATAGTAATATGCATCAGTCTCTCGTTAGGCCACCGTGCTAAGATCGCATAGAACACATAGTATCATATAATAGTCGGTTATTGCCATCCAATAATGAGGATTTAAACAATATTCATGGGTACTAGCCTGCATATCCCGATTCAGATGACCGGAGGTGGCTAGTTAGGCACGATCTCGAGATTCTATTCCCTCCCAATGCTCTATATGTTTTAGTTGCCTAGTTAACCCTACGGTTAGTTGGAATCATATGGCGTGGTCACATATTAATCCCCTTATATGTCGTACCATAGTACGGTCCACGCTAGATACGAATCCATTTTGTCACTTAGCAGTTCAATTTAGATTCACCCTTGCATGATGCAACAATCAATCAAGTCCTAGCCACGCTTTGGTAGTTTACCCACATACCATGCCCATGCTGGAGAATTAATATAATAATATCACATATCATGTAGTATAAGAGGTATTCTCGATGCACAATCTGAAACATGTAATCTTATAGCATGTAATAAGTTATGTCGCACCTAAGTGCACATTTATAATACATTTACACGTAGCACGTAGTAATTGTATCGGCACGGATACAAGAAATTGGGTCGAATCACCAAACTTACAGTTGGTGATATGAGTCTTATCATATGGGGACACTTGGTCAAAATATAATCTTCGCAAATCAGGTACACCGACTACCAATCAATTGGAAGTCTAAATTTATGAAATCCTCGAATCAACAATTATGCCGTCGAACATGAGTAAGGGGGAAAGTGTGAACCACTTTGGAGCAGATCCACAATCCTTAAATCCAATAAGGATCGGGATTGCAGATCATCTCCCGAGCAGAACCACATCCCTCACTCTATTCAAAGAACAAAGGATAAGTTAATCTATTAATCTGAGTTCACTTTGGGTTGCCACATAGCCTACTACAGCATATAATCATACTATGCACATAGTCAGTTCTAGAACATAGCCAGGTCTAGCACAGTCTGGTTACTAATTCCATTTCTTCCTTAGTTTCAATAACAAGCAATTGTCAAGACCAACCACACAGAACAAAGAAATATTTCAAATAAAATAATTAAACTTAAGAAATTATGGAACATGTACATAGATCACTAGGGTCGCATAGGATCACATACGCGCATGAGAAGTGCATACATGAATTACCGTATGGGTCAGGCCGCATGCACTGATCAGACGCATGAGCACTGGGTGCATGGATGAGCTGGCCACATATTTCTCCAGGCCGCATGGACTACTTGCCGTATGAGGCAGGTGTCGCAAAGGGGTCGGTGCCACATAGCGTCAAGGCAAAGTCCACTCTTTGGAACAAGTATCGAAATGACGTGCATTAAATATGTCTCTATGAAGTGATATAAAGAGTAATGTGACATAAAGTGTGATATGACATAAAGTATGTCAGGAAGAAAAGACAACCATAGAAAGATGCGCCAAAGATACGCCAAAGTTTAGAGTCATGCGTCCAAGGGAAGGTGGCTGCATGCTCTGCTTGTCGCATGAGTTCGATGTCGCATGGAGTTCCTTTTGGACTTAGAGAATTTTTTATTCGTTCAACGGATGAATGCATAAAGTATTCAAGGATACTTTTGTAGATCTGCAGTCATGCATCCAACAAGATGGACGCATGTTGGTTGGCTATGCGGCAAAGAGTCCAACCGCATAAGGATTATGCTGCATGGAAGTCTCGGTCGTATATTGCACTGGTCGCATAAGAACTTCGTCTTCTCTAGACAACAAGTTCAGCCATGGCAAAAAAAGCTCCAAAATCCAAAAATTATTTTCTTCATAGAAATTTTATTTTTAAGTCCAAATCAAGTGAAACAAAAGCCAAAATACTCAAAATAAAATGCTCTAACATAAGAATCGATTAGTTTTCGAAAATACTAAGTTTTAGTAGATTAAAACTAAGAAAACTCATAGAACATATTAAAATCTAAATTTTGAAACTCAGATCTACAAAAATCTATATATCAAAATCTAAAACTCCAAGAACTAAATATAATCAGCAACTCAAGGAGAATATTTTCTATCAAACATATTTTTAAAATAACATATATATATGAAAATCCAAAAATTTATGGCTTTACCATTTTCAGCAAGATGTACTTACCTTGGTGGACTAACAAATATCTTCCTAGAACCAAGTCTAGGGCTAGGGCTTTGGCCAAGGGAAGCTCTTGAGGGAAGGAGGAAGAAGAAAGACGAAAGGAATTAGAAATGAGAAAGAATGAGAGAGGAGAGAGAAAACCACATATATATATATATATATATATATATATATATATATATATATATATATATATATATATATATATATATATATATATACCAAGTGTAGAAATGAGGTTAGCCCTAGAATTAAGTCATGACACTCTCCAACCAATCTCAACCATCCAAAATAGGCTTAGTGATTCCAAGAGTGAACCGGGTCTTGTATCTATCATATATATGGGTCCTAGCACGGGTCTATGGCAATTACCAAGGTGTTCACTACTGGTCTCGGACAGTCTCCCATAATAAACAAGAATACAATTAAATAAATACAACATGATTAACAGGAACCTACATATAAATACAACATGAATACATCTACAGAAAAAAATTAAATATTAAAATTTAAGAAATATTAAATCTGGGAACGGGTGTGACAACGATCCTAGACTTCTGATTGATGCTATAGTCAGGACTGTTTTTGCACTGTGGACGGACCATAAGGTCATATTTATAGAGATATAGACTAGTGTTTCTTATTCCATATTATGTTCTAGTTTTATTTCTTTTAGATTGTTGTTTAAATTATCTTTCTTATTCATTCTCCTTTAGAATATTGTGATTGATTACATGATAGAACTAGATGTATTAGTATAATTTTATTTAGGTTTAGATAGTATTCTATCACCGATGTTGTAGCGTAGGCTGAACTTACCCATGACTCATGTCCAATTTTCGGGTATGGATCATGACACATTTTTTTGGTGGCCCATGTAGGTCTCATCTTCGCAATTAGTACAATGTCTTGGTAGTACTTTGACTTAGAAATACTACTGCAAGCCTGCAATAAAATATGATTGATGGATTATAAGAAGTATGATACTCAATCACAGTGCAGGATTTCTTAAAAGATTCCTATGATGACTCTTGAGAATCTTACTATAAATTCTATTCTACAATATGTTTCTATTTATTTTTGTTCACCTTCACATGTTCATCGTTGAATTTGATTCTTGTATCGAGATAAATTTTATGGACTAAATTAAGGTATATTTTGATGACGTATTTGGATAAGGACAATAAGAAATATAACCGTCTGTCTTAGTTATGGAGTCTAGAGTTTATCGCAGCCATACTAGGTAGCGTAGCAAAAACGTAGAGACATAATTTTGGATATACTTATCTTGGTTATGGAATTTAGAGTTCTCATAGCCATGCTAGCTGGCAACAAAAAAATTCTAGACAACATGATTATAGAGGTATGTACCTTAGTTATGGACTCTATAGTTTATCATAGTTCTATTTACTAGCATGGCGAGGATTCTGGGTAATATAATTTCGGATAGACGTATATGATTATCAGATTTTATCTTAAATTGGTTCTTAATATATCGTCTCTATCATTCAACCTTGTTATTATTGAATTTTATTCCATCATCCTTACTATCCTAGGATAGAGATATCTTTAGTTTCTTTACTTAGTTCCTTATAGAACTTTACCTTCATTAGTTTATGAGACAGATTCCTTGGGTAGTGCAATATTCTAGTAACTTGTAGATAGATTGTGTCATATTTAAGTATCAATATTAAATATTAGAAGTATAGCTTGTGAGTCTGTGAGTGGTTCCTGGTTGGGTAGGTGAGCATTAGGTATCAGTGTATAGGCCTAAAAATAACTCATAGTGTAGTACCCTTTGTAGGAATAGTTTTGTGGTAGATGTCAGAGTAGTTAGTAATTGGTGCCCATGGTATCAGAAATAAGAGAGTTATGAGGAAGAGTAGTGTACCAATTTATGATTCTAGATGTGGTATCATGTTATCATGCATATTTTAGATTCATATAGTTGAGTGATCCATATATTAATTGAGTATCATTAAATTTGTGTTGGATATCAATGGAGCTATGATAATCTATTGGTACTTGATACTTGGTTGTGTTATGAGGATGATAATGTGTACCCATGAGATGTACTAGTAAGTGCGACAAATTAGAGTGGTGTCCATAAGTATGTAGGTGGGTGTGCTAGTGCCAGGGTTGTGTTGTGCTAGGTAGTAGGACTTGTGTTATGTGTTAAGTGTTGGGCATTGGTATGGGTAGACAGGTATGTGTCTAGTGTAAGATGTATCACCTAGTACTTGAGGGTATTGATGTGTTAGTGAGTGATGTGTAGGGAAAGGAAGTAAGGTGTCCAAAACTGTATGCACAAATGCACAGAGAGGGTATGGGAGTGAGTGCATGAGTGGTGAAGTGTAGTACATGTGTGGATATTTTATGAGTATCATGGAGTGAGAGTCTGGGTATCGAAAATACCAATAGTGTATCGTGGGAAGGTTAGTATTAAGTAGGTATCATAGAGTATTAAGTGCATGAGTCAAGTATAGTTATGAACTTAGTGAGAGTGCCTAAAAAGTGCTAGTGTCTAAGGTGTATCAGGATTAAGATGTGTATTATGTAATATGAGTAGGGTATCAACTTATATCAGTGAGTTTCTTGTGAGTGATAGAATTATATACGTATATCAGGAAAATATTAATATAGGGTATGATTAGGGGTAGTTATGTATCAGTGAACTGTATGAGGGATAGAATGATACTAATGTAATATCTTAGTGTCAATGTATAAGTATCATAGTAGGTAGGAAGTAATTATATATTTATATTGATACCAAAGTATAGATGACTATCCTGGGGGTGATTGTTAAGTGTTAATGTATGAGTCTGTACCAGATACCAAGATAAGAGGAGTAGTTGTGTTCAGATATGGGGTATCTCGAGTATCATAGATATTCAAAATATGAGTTACCTAGTGGCTAGTAAATTAGGCATAGAGGAGATCCTTGAGCACCTTGGTAGAAGAGTATTCCATGAGTGTCATGTACAGGAGTTAGTGTTTTGTGGAGATAGTGTCAGAAATTTAGATAGGCACCCTGTAGATAGTATCCTAAAGTGATGGGTGTGTATCAATAGGATACCTGAGTGCAGCGTAGTTGGATATCATGAGTATATAACTAGTGTCAATGCCAAGTATAGTATCCCTGTCAAGTGTCTTAGGGTATTAGGGTATGAGATACATAGATATCTGTGATAGAGGTGTATAAATGACTATGGAAGAGATAAGTGAAGGTAACGAGGTATTTAGAGTTGAAGTTTAAGATACTACTCTTAAGGTATTATGAACCCAATAAGTAATTCTCACATCTCTAGGAGGCCCATCTATACTTCTTGGTCCTTCTCCTAGAACCTAAGATACGGATGATATTAGGCTTCTTGTTTACATCATGTAGAGTGTATAGGAAACTCCTTCTAAACTATGGCAGTTGATTATATTCTCTAGTTGTCCCCAACCTTCTTGTCCTCTTTATATTCTTCAGGGTATGAGGATTTTTCTGGATTCCATTTACCTTTAGAGGTAATGTATAATCTTTAGCTTGTATGCTTCCTTCATGTACTAGTATCTACATTAAATTTTGAGGACGAAATTTTTTTAAGGGGGTAGGATTGTAACCACATAATTCTGGGTGAGGGATATTTTTGTTATTTCATAATTTTTGATATTATATTAATATTTATATAGTTATAATTATATTGATATTAGCTAGTAGGCTAGATAATTAGAAAGGACTAAGTGTTAGTTATGGTTAGTTAATGCCATTTATGTTAGTTAATGACTTAGTCACTTAGAATTAATTAAAATAGTGCATGGATAGAATATCCCTCATTCATTAATTAGATTCCCTCTTAATGTAAATAGATTCTAGTCATGACATTTATGGAAACTAATTAGGGAATTAGAGGGGCATTAGTATCAATGCATGACCACCCTAAAACCCTAGTATCTATATAGGGTGAGGTTAGCCTCAATTAATCTCTCATTAGCCTTCTTTCATTACACATTCATCCCTAAATTTCCTTTTTCCCCAAATTAACCCAAATCCCTACCAAATCTAATTCCAATACATTCATTCTCATTCATTATCATTTCCATGGAGACCTAGAGCATTGGAGATTGTAAGGAGCGCCATTGGAGAAGAGGTTGGCTAGGAAAAATTGTGTCAACAACCTTGCATTGTGTCCATTATAGAAGTTCTTTGGGATTCCAACTCCCAATAGGTATAATTTATTTCCTACATTAATTTATATATTAAATTGTCATTTTAAACCTCTAGAAACCCATACATGGCTAGAACAACCCTATAGAAGAAGAATTAGGTAGTATTGGCCTCTAATTTGATAGTTCTAGATGTTTTGTGGCTAATTTAGGAAAAATCCAAATTGTTTCCACCAAGTATTTGATTGTGTCCTCAATAGGACTAATTGTGTCTATTTTGATTGTGTGATAGTGTTATGGTGTCCACAATTAGATATGTACATGTTGTATCATGATACACCATGATACGGGTAGGTAGGTTTGGTATTTTCCTTGTGTTAGTGTCCATTGGTATCAATTACACTATATTATGTAAGATCTATTATTTATATATATAAGTATGCTATATATATTGGTTGTGAGGTATTTCATGATGTCTGGGGTTGGTATAATGATGATGGAGAAGTGTATCATGAGTATCATGGATATTTTGTGTGTATCATAGAATGGTGCACATCAAGTGTTTGAGGATGGTATTGGTTGGGTTGTATTGGGTATTTGATACTAGAGTATCATAGTGGGTGTAGGTGTGTCACTCTAGACTTGGCATTGGTTAGTATCATGAGTATTTATATGTGTTAGGGTATGTGAGTATAGTAGATGAGTATGTGTTAGATGTGAAGGTGGATTGGTGTTCAGGTCTCTGTGCCTGTGTGTATGTTATCCTGAGAGGAGGTAGGCTGAGCTTAGTAGTTCATGTGTAGTGGAGAGTCTTATGAAGTATAGATGTTGGATTGTTTGATAGAGTGAGGGTTGCACTTGAGATTATACAGTGTGTGTAATTGTGCAGTCTGGATTCTGCATTGATACTGGCTTGAGGAGGTTGGATTGTGCTCCAAACTGCAGGGTATAGCTTTGTTGTAGTAGCACCTGTAGTATGTTGCATTTGTGAGAACTGCTAGATAATTCAAGTTATAGGAGGGGCTTAGCAGAGGGTCAGAACAGTTGAGAGGAGGGTCTGACCTGAGTTCAGGTCTACCTACTTGAGGGGGGAGCCTGCAGTTACCAGATTGAGATGGTGTAGTATAATTTTGCATTGAGTTAAACTTGGGTTTGGGAGTCCGAACAATATTGTGGAGGGTGCACACTGGTATGGTTCAGCAGCCTACAATGGATGTGGTTGAAAAGGGTATGAATAGCAGTAGTGGATAGGTTATGCACTGGTTCAGTTGATTGTGTAGTAGGGGATAGGCAATGGGTAAGTGCAGGTAGGGTGACTCATACCAAGGTATTAGTGAGTGTTAAGGTGTTGATTCAGGTCTAAGCAGTGGGTTTCAGTGAATGTTAGTCATGAGTGCATTCAGTTATGGAGGAAACTATGCAGTGAGTAAGGATGGGGTGTAGTATAAGGGTAAATTGGTGAATCATGATATACTAGTGAGTGAGGCTAAGGTATTAGTTATAAACTAAGGTATTAAATATATAGTGTAGGTTATCATAGGATAATAAGGTGTTGAGTAGATACTCTATGATACTAATTAAATATGGGTATATATATAATACACAATGTCTAGTATGACTATATACCTAGGGTATGGACCTAGAAATCTAGGAATAGTAAAGTATTGACTATAGTAATTGCATAAACTAACTAAGTATCTTGGAACCTAAAACTAGGTATTGGGCTAGTTTAACCCATAAGGCCTAGAAATGATCTAGAGACCTAGTTTTGAACTAATTAAGTTGTTTATGATTCCAAAATACCTTTTTGACATGGAAATTCTTATATCGGTCTTTGAGACACCGTTTCGGACATTATTTAATATTTAGCACATGATTTCAGGCGAGTACATTCTCTGATAGTTTTTTCTATATAATAGCTTCTATGTTACATGTACTTAGTATGGTTATACTTGATTTCTGACACGGTGGTACACAGATTGGTATATATTGGATCTCCGTCATGATAAGTTGTTTTTATATTATCCCTGTACATGTTATCCATGTGCATGTTATTCCTGTACATGATATTCCTATATTGGTATTCAGACTTGCCCTATGATTCATGTGTCGTAACGTGTCTTGGTTTGGATCCACTATACTAGTCGAGGGAAGGAAAGTGTTAGTTAGATATGTGAACAGTAGTAGCAATGACGAGTATAACATGAATCAAGTAGAGAAACAAGAAATAAAAAATACGTGTAACATGTGTCATTTAGAATCCATTGTTTGGTATATGTAATGTGATAGGCTATTCTGGCAAGTCTGTGCGTGATCACACTAGACAGCTATATAGAAATAGGATGGGATAATGGGTATACAAGTAGTAGTCAATAACCTAGTAGTGCATTCTCTCATTTATAGTTACTAAATTTTTATAATGAAATAGTTATACAAGTAAACAAGTAAGAGTAAAAAAGAGTGAACGAGTAGATCATGCATAACTAGTTGTAAATAACTATAAAGAAAGGACACTGCTACTTGGCCAGCAGGCCATGTGGCGACCGCCCATTGGAGGGATTTTAGGTGCCCAAACTAACAAGGGTGCCAATAGACTGCTGCTACATGAAAGTACGGTCACGCCTGCAGTCACAAACTGCGGGAAAAATTTTCTATAAAGAAATTATACGTGTACATGTGATGAGATCAACGAGAATAGATAGTCATGAATGACACCTGGAAATATCAATGATAACGTAAATACAACATGTAAGCTAGTAGTAATGTTAGATATAAACATTCATGTAATTGCTTGCATGCTCCTTTGGTTTGATGTGTATTGATAACTGCTAGACGGTCGTGAGGCGCTCACCTTACTATACCCATATCATACAACACACAAATAAAGCAACAATCAATACATAACAACTCAAAGTTTTCATATGTAACGATTTCTTGGGCTTAAATCTACTTTGGGAAATTTTAGGTTATCTTTTCGTTATAATTCTCAAAAAATAAGAGAAAATAGGATTATGTTCCCACATAACCCCATGGTATACTCAATTTTTTTACAACACCAAAATTATATAAATTATAGATCATTACCATTTCGTAATATTTAATCCGTTTAAATAGGACAATACGTAAAGTAATTGTGTTTTCTCCCGAACTGCTGTCCCGATGAAGCTAAAATTTTTGTTTGAGTTACCTACTAGAGATCTAATAAATTTCATGCAAAGTTCATATACAAATTTTGAGTTATGATTATTTGAAATTGCCTATATTCTGAATATATCAAAATTGTAACAATTGCCTAGACATTTATCAAAAAATTTACATAATTAATTTTTTAGTAATGCTATTCGTATCTCCAAATTTTTTCTCTAAACCATCTCTCCTTATGTGGCGGCTGACATGACATGCTTAATAGCATTATGTGACAGCTGACGTAGTAGTTGACATTGGAAATTTTAACCCAAAAAATTAATCACCTAAAATATTTCAATATTAATATTAATATTAATATTAATGTTAATTTTAATGTTATTGTTAATGTTAATGTTAATGTTAATGTTAATGTTAATGTTAATGTTAATATTAATATTAATGTTAATATTAATGTTAATATTATTTTAATTTTAATATTAATTTTAATGTTAATTTTAATTTTATAATTTGCCATGTCAACTACCACATTAACTGTTACGTCATCTGACACATAAGGAGAAATAATTTGGAGGAAAACTTTGGAGGTAAAAATAGCATTATTCTTAATTTTTGGATACCACCTTTAGATTTTATTGACCCTAGATGTTAGTTTTACTAACAAATTAGTTTCATCAAAAAAATATTATACTAGCTAAGAGTTATGTACGAAAAACTAGGGGTATACACTACTAAAAATACATCTTTTTAGATGAATTTCTTCAAGAATCAAATAAGGTCTATTTTCAATTTAGGAATATGTTTTGGAAAGATAAAAGGAGGAGAACATACTTGTAAAATTTTATTTTAAATTAGTTTCTTTATCCCTCAAATACACCTCCAAAGTCCAAAAATTTTCTATGGTTGTTGTTGAAATCCTCGTTTCAAACTAAAACCTTACAAATACTAAATGCATTTATCTATAAAAAGTTAGGATTCAATATGGTTCAGTATGGTTCAAACTGGGGTTTCACCAGCAAATGGAGGACACACCCCTCCCCCCCCCCCCCCCCCACATGGATAAATGGGCTCTTTTGGATTTTGTTTGTATTGTTTTTAATTAAGAAACCTATTTCATAACTAGTTTATATTCTAAATAAATTGAAATAAATTATGAAAAAGAGAAACTCTTAATTATATTCTTAGACTACGATAAAAAAATTGGATCAAAATTCTTACATATGTTCATACCAAAATTTCTCAAGCCTATAATTTAATATTAATAAATAGTTTTATGCCTCGATTAATTGCTAAATAATTCCATAATAGTTTTAAAATTACCAAACCACTTTCCAAGCTATTATAGAGTATTTATAGTATTTAGGCTCACTCAAGCCCCATGTTTATCTAAGTTATATATTATACTTTTACTCAACCTATATATGTGGGAAGATTCAAGTCGTAAGCAACATATATCCTAATGCATAATGTAAAGTCGCTATAAGGATTAGCCATTTGCATATTCAAATTGGGAATTATTGGGTTTTAATTTGAAATTAGTTATTAGTGACCCTATACTGCTACTC
This sequence comes from Iris macrosiphon, assembly GCA_036927795.1. Lineage (NCBI taxonomy): Eukaryota > Viridiplantae > Streptophyta > Magnoliopsida > Asparagales > Iridaceae > Iris > Iris macrosiphon. The sequence goes on from JAYESA010000007.1 coordinate 133,825,433, forward strand.
CATGTTGAAACAAATGCCTATGTATGTATATTTCAATAAATGAGCTTTCATTTATTGACTTGTACACATATGATGGTTTTAAGTAATTTGTGTGGTGGGCGGTTTCTTAGTAGGCAATATTCAAATCTCACAACAAACTTTTGTTTTTGTCATATTTTCTTAAAGGATTTTTTTTGGATCTAGTCCCAAAACCTAGAACTTGGGCTTAGGTGTGGGTGAAGGGCTCAAACTGGCATTTTGGTGACGCACTTCGCACATATGAATAAGGCGAAGAGATGACGTTCTTCTACACTATGACACCATGGAAGCAACATAGTTGCTAGCGGTTATGCTACATAAGCAAAGCGGTAGCTCTGTAGGTTTCAACAAGTTTTGTGGTTTCACCGGCTCCTTGGATTATTTGCTATTTCGGGCGTCCCGTGGGATTCGTAGCTTCCATGACACTCCCTGACTCCATGGTTCCGTCGTCTTCGCATGTTCTATAACACTATGTTGTTGTGGTTCCGTAGAACTGTTGCTTTTGTGGGGCCTTTTGTTCTATTGTCGCAGTTTTGTTGTTTGTCGGTCGGTTCAATTTTGTAACTGTCATATTTATAAGAAGTTACTATTAGTAATTGTTCACTTAATGGGGATTTACTCCCTAGTTATCCTCCTAAGTTGGTAATGAACGGTTATGGTTGCTAGGGGGTTGTCTCCCTTATATAAAGTTAGTGCCTTGCACTTGTGCAAATACTAGACAAAATTGAAAATAGGGTAGTAACAGTAGTAGAAATCAAGAGTGCAGTCTATGCATTGTCTAAACCCCACAGAGGTAACAAGAAGCATTCTAGAAGTTCTACCGAACTTGATGGTTTTTGGGAGTGGATCGATGTCACTACCACGTTCCAAAAACAGGAGTATTTTTGACTTTTTATATATTATTAATATTGCGTGTATTTAATTTAAATGATTGCATGAGATGTGTATTTATAATATTATATATATACAGTGTTCATTAATATTTGAGCTGGTAGACTTGACCTAAAAGCCCACTAGATGAATACCTGACCGAATTATAGGGTTGTAAATTAATTTGTATTATTTAAGATTTAATTATTGAGGTTGTAATTAATTACCGTAATTTTATTTAATTGTTGCGCCTTACCATTGCTTCGATATTTGGAGCGCTACCTTATCTTTTGTCTTCCAACAAATTTCACAACCTTGTCCTAGTTGTGCTCGCCTTCCATTCTGACCTTTTTGTAATTCATAATTATGCTCTCTTGTGCTTCATTTTAGCCGCACAAAATTCGTCGCGGACATTTATTTAATTTCTAAATAATTCTGACTTTGTATCGTTGTGCGTTCCAATCAAAATTGAAGAAAATCTCGACCCATTTTCGTGTAATCCAAATTAGGGTAATATTCTGTTCTGAGTCTTCTTCACTAATGATATTTGTGTCCCAACCTAATTTTGGCCCCATGTACTCCTAATTAATTTTAGAACACCGCTTGCATTTATTTCCAATCAAATTGGGGATACCAAATTTGACTAATCCAATTTTAACCTAATTTAATCCCAATACCCAATTCATTAAGCCCATACAAAACACACAATATCCCCTCATCCTACAAAATGCCAAACACAAATTTCTCCACCAATTTTTCATCATTTCATATGTCTGTGCAAATACCCAAATTTAAGGGGGCTTATTTGCAATTGTTGTATTAGGTGTCAACACCCCATTGGTTCAAACCAAATAGAGAAGCCCTAGTTCTTTGACTAGTCAACCCAACCCCTCCCCTTTGTATGAATGAATTCTTCATGTCGAATCTGAGCCACCCATTCAAAATGGGGCTCATCATCACCACACACCTCCAATCACCTCCCCTATTTTATGTCTCCTCACACTCTTCCAAAGCATGCCCTAATCCCCAAACCTAGGAAACAACCCCCACCTCTGTCTCTCCTCCCTCCTCACACAACCGTAGCCTCCTCTATATTTTCTTTTTCTTTTCTTCTTCCCTTCTTCTTCTTCTCCTCCTACTTTTAAAAAAAGGGGGGGAACCAACTATACCACCATCTGTCTGGCCACCCGAGCCTTCTTCTCCGGCCAAGCTCTAGTCAGCATCCGGCCACTCTTTCTTCTCTGGCACTATTTTCATCCCACCTCAGCCGAGCCAACCACCGCTGTGCATCGACTTCCCCGGCCTGAAGCCCCGGCCACTCCCTCTTTCACGGCTGCCACCCGCTGCAAATCCATCCACCACCATTGCAACCACCCGAGCTCCTTCCCCTCCGGCCACCTGCTGCAACCGCCCTGCTCAACATAGCTGCACCGGCGAACCACCCTCCATCGAGAAAACTCTCCCTCCCCATCACTCCCCTCTTCCCGAGCTGCACAGCCCGGAGCTCCCTGCTCCTCTCCTCTTCCCGACCCCGGTCGAGCTCCACCCGGCCAACTCCCGCACCTCCGTTCGAGCCCGACCTCCAAGCCTCATCAACTGTACCACAATCATCAGCTTCGACCCAGGCAGACGGACCACCAGTGCCACCCTTATCATCAGAACCACCACCGTATCATCATCTCCACCGCCATTGCTACCACCCCGTACCACCGACCTCCCCCCAGCATCACCCCGCCGGCTTTCCTCCTCTTCTCCTCTGACTACTTCACCAGAATTACCACCACCCTTAACTCCGGCCAACCCCCACTTCCCCCTCGACCTCGCCTGAGTCCCTTCACCAGCCCCTCCACCATTAGAACCACCACCACCATCATCGTCAGAACCATCACCTCCACCGTTTCCGTGTACCTCCTCCACTTCTTCTCCACCGGCCTCTACTCCGGTGGACAAACCCGAGCAACACCCCTCGTCTTCCCCACCCGTTCGAGCCGACCCCGGGGCCAAACACCACCAGCCACCACCCTCCAGCCGATGCTCCTCTTCCCCTCCGACCACGAGAACCAACACCACCACCATCAACAGTTCAGACTGGCCGACCCAGCACCACCTTCGTCGTCATCATCTTCATTGTCTTCGTCATCCTCATCGTCGTCATCATCGTCACTGTGAGCCTCCCTCTCCCTTTTTCCCTCCTTCATTGTTCTGAGGAGTTGATTTAATGTAGAGTAGTAATTACATGTTAATAGTTTTAGTTATATTAGAATGTAACTAGTTTAGTTATGTAATATATATAAGGATTTTTGGTATATAAATACAGTATATGTTTAGTAAATACATATTTGTTATATATATATATATATATATATATATATATATATATATATATATATATATATAACATGATATACGTTAGTATGTTTATATATGGTATATGTATTAAAATTGGTATATATATATAAATATGGTATATGCGTATTTTTACTTAGTATATATATACATATATATATAGTATATTCTCAAATTAATATATATATACATACATAGTATATGTTAGTATGTATGGTACATGTATTAGTATAGGTTAAATGTATTTTGGTATATGTATATATATAGTATAATTCTAAATTAACATATATTCATATGTATATGTATTGTATAAAGTATTTCCTAGTATATATTTTATATTTGAACATACAGTATTAATTCCATTGGTATATATACATATATATACGTATTGTATATATCTCTCCATAATATATGTTTATATATATATACAAAGTATTAGTTTTATTTAAAGTATATATATATATATATATATATATATATATATATTATTTGTAATTAATGTTTATGTTAGTTAATGATATGTGTAATATATATATATAGGTACGAGATGACCCGATTGTAATTACGAATACTCCGTATTTACATTGACCTACAACCCTGTAATTATTAGCAGGCTGCCATATATACACCGACGTACTGGCGAGACCCGTATCACCGACTGTCTGATTTCAAAGCAATAACAGACGCGACACCCGCGCAATTAGACGCACACTTGACCCTAGTCGACCAGTGTAATACCTAGCGTAGCCCCTGAGTTCAATGTATTTATGATTGAGTGTTAGTGTAACGTCTGATGCAAATATTGTATTGTATTATATGTGTATAGGACTATTGGATCGTCCTGCGAGACTTCAGGAGTAGGACATTGGTATTGACAGCTAAGGACCCAAGGCAAGTATATTCTCTGATAGTTTCTTATTTATGATATTCTCTATGTTTATTATATCTAGTATAAATATCTATATTTCTTGACACAATGGTTACACGGATTGGTATATCCGGATCTCGTCATGAGATATTATTCCTTGTTCATGGTGTATCTTATACAAGTCTTATTTCATTGTTTATCTTGTATATGTACAGACACTGATTCTCGGGAAGAGTCGCTATCTTCTTGGGGAATCCCGTGCCATAGCGTGCCATAATTGGATCTACTATACCAGTCGGGGGTGGAGAGTATTTTAGTGTAGATATGTGATCATATCCTTCATGTACAAGTCTTGCTTTCTCGTAAGTGTTGGTCATGCACTACACGTATGACCAGCCATGCCATTATTCTCGTACAAATTCCCAAGCCGATCACATGTTAAAGCTAGTACTCACACACTTAGTCATAGTATTCTTGTTCATTGACATATTGTTCCTTCCTGCATTTATTTACAGTATTTCCTTTATTGTATATCTCTCGTACATGTATATGCATCTTGTTTATTCTATCAATTTACTGCTACATAGTTTATATCATTGATATAGAACTGCTGTTAGAGATGTACTTTGCTCCTTCCTGACTGGAAATATTTTTCCAGACTATGCCTTAGAGGACCGGTGTCCGATATTTTATGGACCACAGGGAGAGTAGCTGCAGACTTGGACTTGGTAGTTCAGTTATAATTTTGGGAGTCTAGCCAGAATTACTAGTTATCTAGTTAATTTCTTTTAGCAGATTATTTAGTACCGGATTTGTCTCCGGCATACTTTGTTGAGACTTGGATATTATTGTTGAGTTAGATTATTTCTATTTAGACATGTGTTGCATTATATTTTATTTTTTCGATATCTTATCGTGCTGTAGTTATGTGATTGAGTATGTTGTTCATTTTATATTGTGTTATCCGTGTCTCCTTATGGAGTTAGATACTCGTGCGAGATTGTTTAGATAGTGCATTGACCTAGACAACTTTCTACCGCCGATGCTGCGGCGTAGGCTGGACGTACCCACGTACTCGTGCCCCAATTTCGGGTGCGGGTCGTGACACATTTTTAGTGGCGGCCCATGTAGGTCAGACTTCACAATTAGAGTGATGTCGTGGTAGTGTGACATCTTAGTTGTACTACTGCGTGCCTGCGATAGGATATAGGACATAGGATACTAGGATGAGAGCGAATACTCAATCACAACTAGGAATATCTCTAATCTATTTATCTTGTTATCCTTATTTTCTTCTGAATGTTGCTTCCTTAGAATTTTACTGTCCTCCCTTGATGATATCGCATTTATTGTCTTAATTGATTCTTTGGGTCTGTCTTCAGGATGCCGCTGAAGACAAGATCTATGAGAGTGGGAGCTTCAGCTTTAGAGGGGTCTGCCACCTCTCCACCTGATGGACAGACATTCGTAGTTCCTCCTACATCTCCGGTGCATGTGGGAGTATATGCACTTTTGGGGGGTCCTCCTCCCCCACCTGTTCAGAGGATTGCCACAGCTGTGACGGATAACCTTCCACCTCCACCGACTCCGATTTTCGGAGGTGTGCCCATTGATGGGACGCAGGTGTTTACTTTGATCCAGGGCATAGTAGATGCCCAGAGAGTGACGGCAGATGCTCAGCGAGTTCAAGCTGAGGCTCTGAGAGTGCAGGTAGAGGCACACCTAGCGCAGACTGAACTGATGAGAAAGAGCATGGAGAACGCTCACCAGATAGCGCTACAGGCAGTTGAGAGAGTTGCCCAGCAGTATCCTGGCCAGCAGCAGCCAAGGTCATTTTAGTATAACCACCAGTAGTATCCTGGCCAGCAGCAGCTGAGGACGTTTCAGCATAACCACCAGTAGTACCAGGCACCGGTTCGTGTTCAGTAGGATCAGCAGACTTGTCATTACTATAAAAAGCCAGGTCATCTTATGTCATAACCCGAATTTTTTCAGAATATTTTAAAACATTTTCTCATAATTTTTTGGAATTAAAACTAAGGTATTTTGTGATTAAAGGATTTTTTAATAATATTAATTAATATTAAAATATTATGGAAATAATATTTTAGGGTGTAAATGAAAAAATAGACATAAAGTAATTTTTCGGGAAGCATTTTTAAAGCCCTAAAAATCAAGGTATAAATAAACCTAATTAAACCCTAGAAATAAACCGGGTTTATTTCCAAAATAAACCAAACCAACCCAGACCCGGTTCAACTGAACCGAACCCAACCTTATCGGGTCGGGTCGGATCTAAACCCGACCCGAAACCCGCCTACCCGAATCCATACTTAAACACTAGTGGGTCGGGCCGAATTCATGTTGAACCCGACCCGCGGACCCAAACCCGAAACCCTCACCGAAACCCTAGACCTAATCCGACCCGGATCACTGTTCCGGCATCCCTATATATATCCCCTCGCCGCCTACGCCGGAACCCTAATCCTCCAGACTTTATCCCCGACCTCCCCTCGCCGCCTACGTCGGAACCCTAGGTCCACCGCCCTAATCCCCGAGCCCCCGCCATCGTCTTGACAACCCGTCTCCTCCGCCTCTCTTCCCGACCCGCTCTTCCCTCTCTCCACGATCGAACCCTCCGCCATCTCCTCCACCTTCCTCCGCCTAGCCACTGCTCCTCTGCCCTGAGCCCCGCCGTCTCACCACCACCCTCTCCCCTCTCAGCCCCCTCAGCCGACGACTCGACCACCACCCCATCCACCCTCGTCTCTCTCCCGCCGACGAACCCTTCATCGTCCTCCACCCGTCCCCGACCAGAACGACCACCGTCCAGAACTCCTCCTTCCCAACCATCCCCTCACCAGCTCCGCCCTAGCCCATCCCAGCACCGACCTCCTCCTCCTGTGCACCTCTCCACCATGCCGCACCACCATCGAACACCCGAGCACAGCCCCGTCGACACCCCGCCCCGGCATCGAGACCGGCCAACCCCTCTCTACCGTCTCCTCCCCCATCTCCCTCTTCCTCCGCCTCGAGCACGACCCCGCAGCCCCCATCTCCTTCATCTCCCACCACACGACTCCGCCGCTTCCCCTATCGAACCCCCTCAACCGGATCTCGTCGACCCCAGCGACACCCTAGCCTGGCCGTCTCTGCCCTCCTCCGGCCAGCCCCGGCATCACAGCATCGAAACCCTAACCGCATCAGAATACAGGACACAACACGGTACCGGACACAGCAGCCCCGTGTCGGTGTGTCAAAATGACTCGCGGACACAAAGAACCTAGTTTCATGGAGCCCTATTCAGGTAACATTTTCTCTCTCCTCGTTGCTCTGTTTTCCGTTCCGTCAGTTGTGTCGCATAGACTGTGTAACCCTCTCGATGCCCGTGCAACCCGCTCGGTACATCGCGTCCTGTGGTGATCGCAAACTGCGATCCAAAAACAGGAAAACCAACGCCTTGTTTTACCCCAGAACTGAGTGCGCCCCGCCAAACGGGATGACTTGGTCGTGCACGGTCTTCATCGAAACGTGCGCGCCGTTGATACAGACGTGTAGGATTTCACAGAAGTTGATTTGGATGTGCGTGCACACCGAAATCAACGCGTATCCACCAACAACGCCCCGTATCCTCCTATTCTGGAACACATTGTAATTTTGTGTACATACGTCGGATCGAAACAAAACTTGTGCCATCGGACTCGTAGCAATACGCTGGTCTTGTGACCCAAGTTTGGTTCGATTCTGAGAACGTTGACAAAATCGCGTATCGTGGGTCCCGCGGCTCCATTTGACGGACGATTTTGTGATCGGTCCATCGGAATCCAGTTCTGGAAGTTTCGTTGGGTTCGTATCATCGTTTCTAACTTGTTGATACTAAGTTGGACAAATTTGGAGACCTTTGATCCTGACACATTTTCGGTGCAAAGCGGCCCACATGTGGACTCCGCTTTGACCAGGAACTGTCGTTTTTGCCCCTGTGTACAAATTGGACTTAAGGACAGGCGTTTCTAGCTATTTGATATCTTCTGAGACTGTTGGTGATATTTATTACAGCTTTTGGAGGAGTACCTGCAGGATCCACTGATATAGGGACAGCTGTTGGTATTCAAACCCCAGGCAAGTGTACCTTGCCAACTTTGCAGTCTTGTTGCATATTTTTTTCTTGATTCATTTATATTGTTGTGCATGCTTGATCTAGGACCGTATGACGTACTTAGCGTCCGATTAATAGTCGGGTGCCAACACTGTACGCAGAGTTGTGTAACGTCACCTAGAGATGGACATTCGTGACCCTTTACATTCTCGTACTTGTCTTATCAAGTATATCATATCCCAGGATACTTGACACTATTCATGAGACAGAATCTTCCTGAGATATTCATGGTGATTCTGTGTAGGTTGCAGGTTTTATGACATAGACATTTTATTCATAGACATTATATGACTTGCTGCATTAGATATGATCTTACGTGACATGGACATAATGCATCGTGGACATGAGATATATGATTTCATTGGGTGGGGAGAGACACACAGGCTACAGGCTGATTTGTATATATATATTTACTATGGTGAGGCCTTAGACTCTACATCAGAGCTAGGCACTCTACTAGTGTTATATTTATTGTGAGGCCTCAGACTCTATATCAGAGCTAGGCACTCTACTAGTGATATTACTGCTACCAGCTCCCCGACAAAGAGCTTGTAGTGGTCTCAGCCTGAGTTTTAGTGATGCTCTCATCTTGTATTTCACTTAGCTGGTTATTTAGTATTACCCTATTTTATTTTATTTATTGCTGCACTGCATTTATTTGGCTTGAGTTATCTTGTACCTTGCTATGTCCCCTGAGGACCTGGATCCGGATTATGTCCCCAGGATTAGCAGAGGAGATCCACCCAGAGTTATACAGTACATTAGCAGGAGCAGGAGCAGACACTGGAGTAGTACCAGATCCAGTAGACGAGTGATCATCGAGGGTATCTTCTGAGTATATACTGTTTCTATACTCAGTATTTGCTGCTTGTATCTTGACAGATATATCAGACTCATTATCAGGTTATTTCTCGAGTATTATATTTATTGAGATTGATCTTGCTTTATGATTCTGACATTGTTGTATTTATTTCTGTGGATGAGATTAATATATCTAGACCCTTATTGTTGTATTACAGCTTAAGTACGCCCCGATGGATCCATTAAATTGGATTTGTCCATCAGTGTGTGCTGCTGGCCATTGACACGTATCTAGTCCCTCGGTATTTTGGGACTGGGGCGTGACATCTTAGGAAGAGTTGTAGAGTAAGGCTAGGACTTTGTTTGCACTGTAGCGCTGCGAGACATCTAGTGAGGGATTGTCTTCGAGCTCCTTATCTTCCCGGTCAGTGCGCAGCTCCAAATTATAGAGATTCAGTTAGGCCACCTGTGGAACTGCAGATTGCTCAGCACCCCCGGAGGAAGCCACCCCAGCAGGGCGGAGCATTTACAATGACGGTCGAGGAGACCGATACTGCAGGTGACGTGTTAGCAGGTTTTGTTCTTTCCTTTCCTCCTGTCCTTTCTATTTGATTGATTGACTCCTTAGTACCGTAGCTTGTATTCATGATTTTCTTATTAGAATATAGTTAATAGTACACCCTGACAGAGACTGCAATACCATGACAAAGACACCATAACCCTACATATTCTTCTTAGATTGCATATTGAATGACTGTAGGTAGAAAATTTTCTTAGACCTTGATTATTGGGGATTTGACCGTAGTAGATTTATGAAGAGGTTATGACTTGACAAGGAGAGACAAGATGCTTAAAATTTTGAGGATAAGCATTAATTTAAATAAAGAGATAAGGATTTAATATGGCAGAATTGATGAATCATTGATTTTATGAAGATTGAGATATGATTGAAATTATCATTAAAATTTGAGGATAAACATTAATTTAAATGAAAAGTTAAGAATTTAATATGGTAGAATTGATGATTTATTGATTATGATATAATTTATCATTAAAACTCGAGAAAATTAAGGAGATTATCATTATATTTATTTGATTGCAAGATATGAATTTAAAATTTTATATTTTAAATGTTGTGTTTGAAGACTTCGTAACTATTACATTATTTGAGTATTTTGTGGAAAAAGAAATCAAGGAATAAGATCATTAATGGATTAGTGTTTGAATTCAATTTTTGTGATGAGGATTTAAATTTTATAAATATGCATCGATTGGATTTAAATTAAGAGGAGTAAGATGATTAATGGATTAGTATTTTTGATGAGATTTCTTAATTTCATAAATGTGCATTGATTGGAATTAAACTAGAGGATTGGATATTTAATTTTTGAGTATTTAATTATTATCTTAAAATTTTAGAGGAAATTGTGATAAAAATAGAATTTTATTTTTTTTATTTCGAGAATTTTCAGGAATACAATAATTACAGAATTTTAAAAAATTGTGAAATGACAATGTGGATTATTTCATGATTATGTGGATTGATTATGTGGGTTTTAAATTTTGATGGAAAATAATATAACGAGTAAATAATACTATTGAGGAATTAAATTTCGAGGACGAAAGTCTTTTAAGGAGGGTAGACTTGTCACTACCACGTTCCAAAAATACGAGTATTTTTGACTTTTTATATATTAGTAATATTGCGTGTATTTAATTTAAATGATTGCATGAGATGTGTATTTATAATATTATATATATACAGTGTTCATTAATATTTGAGCTGGTAGACTTGACCTAAAAGCCCACTAGATGAACACCTGACCGAATTATAGGGTTGTGAATTAATTTGTATTATTTAGGATTTAATTATTGAGGTTGTAATTAATTACCGTAATTTTATTTAATTGTTGCGCCTTACCGTTGCTTCGATATTTGGAGCGCTACCCTATCTTTTGTCTTCCAACAAATTTCACAACCTTGTCCTAGTCGTGCCCGCCTTCTATTCTGACCTTTTTGTAACTCATAATTATGCTCTCTTGTGCTTCATTTTAGCCGCACAATATTCGTCGCAAACGTTTATTTAATTTCTAAATAAAATCTGACTTTGTATCGTTGTGCGTTCCAATCGAAATTGGAGAAAATTTTGACCCATTTTCGTGCAACCCAAATTAGGGTAATATTCTGTTCTGAGTCTTCTTCACTAATGATATTTGTGTCATAACCTAATTTTGGCCCCATATACTCCTAATTAATTTTAGAACACCGCTTGCATTTATTTCTAATTAAATTGGGCATACCAACTTTGACTAATCTAATTTTAACCCAATTTAATCCCAATACCCTATTCATTATGCCCATACAAAACACACAATACCCCCTCACCCTACAAAACACCAAATACAAATTCTCCCACCAATTTTTTATCATTTCATGTGTCTGTGCAAATACCTAAATTTAAGGGGACTTATTTGCAATTGTTGCATTAGGTGTCAACACCCCATTGGTTCAAACCAAATGGAGAAGCCCTAGTTCTTTGACTAGTCAACCCAACCCCTCCCCTTTGTATGAATGAATTCTTCATGTCGAATCTGAGCCACCCATTCAAAATGGGGCTCATCATCACTACACACCTCCCATCATCTCCCATATCTAATGTCTCCTCACACTCTTCCCAAGCATGCCCTAATCTCTAAACCTAGGAAACAACCCCCACCTCTCTCTCTCTCCTCCCTCCTCACACAACCGTAGCCTCCTCTACATTTTCCTTTTTTTTCCCTTCTTCTTCTTCTCCTCCTACTTTTAAAAAATAAGGGGAGGAAACCAACTACACCACCATCAGTCCGGCCACCCGAGCCTTCTTCTCCGGCCAAGTTCCGGTCAGCATCTGGCCACTCTTCTCTTCTCCGGCACTACTTTTATCCCACCTCAGCCGAGCCAACCACCGATGTGCATCGACTTCCCCCGCCTGAAGCCCCTGCCACTCCCTCTTCCACGGCTGCCACCCGCTGCAAATCCCTCCACCACCATTGCAACCACCCGAGCTCCTTCCCCTCCGGCCACCTGCTGCAACCGCCCTGCTCAACACAGCTGCACTGGTGAACCACCCTCTATCGAGCCCAACTCCCCCTCGCCATCTCCCCCCTCTTCCCGAGCTGCATAGCCCGGAGCTCCCTGCTCCTCCCCTCTTTCCGACCCCGGTCGAGCTCCACCCGGCCAACTCTCGCACCTCCGTTCGAGCCCGACCTCCAAGCCTCATCAACTGCACCACCATCATCAGCTTCGACCCCGGCGGCCGAACCACCAGTGCCACCCTCATCATCAGAACCACCACTGTATCATCATCTCCACCGCCATTGCTACCACCCCGTACCACCGACCTCCCTCCAGCATCACCCCGCCGGCTTTCCTCCTCTTCTCCTCCAACTACTTCACCAGAATCACCACCACCCTTAACTCCGGCCAACCCCCACTTCCCCGTCGACCTCGCCTGAGTCCCTTCACCAGCCCCTCCACCATTAGAACCACCACCACCATCATCGTCAGAACCATCACCTCCACCGTTTCCCTGCACCTTATCCACTTCTTCCCCACCGACCTCTACTCCGGCGGACAAACCCGAGCAACACCCCTCGTCTTCCCCACCCATTCGAGCCGACCCCGGGGCCAAACACTACCAGCCACCACCCTCCAGCTGACGCTCCTCTTCCTTTCCGGCCACGAGAACCAGCACCACCACCATCAACAGTTCAGCCCGGCCGACCCAGCACCACCACCATCAACAGTTCAGCCCGACCGACCCAGCACCACCTTCATCGTCATCATCTTCGTCGTCTTCGTCATCCTCATCGTCGTCATCATCGTCACTGTGAGCCTCCCTCTCCCTCTTTCCCTCCTTCATTGTTCTGAGGAGTTGATTTAATGTAGAGTATTAATTACATGTTAATAGTTTTAGTTATATTAGAATGTAACTAGTTTAGTTATGTAATATATATAAGGATTTTTGGTATATAAATACAGTATATGTTTAGTAAATACATATTTGTTATATATATATATATATATATATATATATATATATATATATATATATATATATATATATATATATATAGCATGATATACGTTAGTATGTTTATATATGGTATATGTATTAAAATTGGTATATATATATATATATATATATAAATATGGTATATGCGTATTTTCACTTTGTATATATATACATATATATATAGTATATTCTCAAATTAATATATATATACATACATAGTATATGTTAGTATGTATGGTACATGTATTAGTATAGGTTAAATATATTTTGGTATATGTATATATATAGTATAATTCTAAATTAACATATATTCATATGTATATGTATTGTATAAAGTATTTTCTAGTGTATATTTTATATTTGAACATACAGTATTAATTTTATTGGTATATATACATATATATACGTATTGTATATATCTCTCCATAATATATGTTTATATATATATATAAAGTATTAGTTTTATTTAAAGTATATATATACATATATCTATTATTTGTAATTAATGGATATTAATGTTTATGTTAGTTAATGATATGTATAATATATATATATATATATATATATATATATATATATATATATATATATATATATATATAGGTACGAGATGACCCGAGTGTAATTACGGATACCCCGTATTTACATTGACCTGCAACCCTGTAATTATTAGCAGGCTGCCATATGTACACTGACGTACTGGCGAGACCCGTATCACCGACTGTCTGAATTCACAGCAATAACAGACGCGACACCCGCGCAATTAGACGCACACTTGACCCTAGTCGACCAGTGTAATACCTAGCGTAGCCCTTGAGTTCAATGTATTTATGATTGAGTGTTAGTGTAACGTCTGATGCAAATATTGTATTGTATTATATGTGTATAGGACTATTGGATCGTCCTGCGAGACTTCAGGAGCAGGACATTGGTATTGACAGCTAAGGACCCAAGGCAAGTACATTCTCTGATAGTTTTTTATTTATGATATCCTCTATATTTATTGTATCTAGTGTAAATATCCATATTTCTTGACACGATGGTTACACGGATTGGTATATCCGGATCTCGTCATGAGATGTTATTCCTTGTTCATGGTGTATCTTGTACAAGTCTTGTTTCATTGTTTATCTTGTACATGTATAGACACTGATTCTCGGGAAGAGTCGCTATCTTCTTGGAAAATTCCGTGCCATAGCGTGCCATGATTGGATCTACTATACTAGTCGGGGTGGGGAGTATTTTAGTATAGATATGTGATCATATCCTTTATGTACAAGTCTTGATTTCTCGTAAGTGTTGGTCATGCAATACACGTATGACCAACCAGGCCATTATTCTCGTACAAGTTCCCAAGCCGATCACATGTTAAAGCTAGTACTCACACACTTAGTCATAGTATTCTTGTTCATTGACATATTGTTCCTTCCCGCATTTATTTACAGTATTTCCAGTATTTTCTTTATTGTATATCTCTCGTACATGTATATGCATCTTGTTTATTTTCATCTATTTACTGCTACATAGTTTATATCATTGATATAGAACTGCTGTTAGAGATGTACTTTGCTCCTTCCTGACTGGAAATATTTTTCCAGACTATGCCTTAGAGGACCGGTGTCCGATATTTTATGGACCACAGGGAGAGTACCTGCAGACTTGGACTTGGTAGTTCAGTTGTGATTCCGGGAGTCTAGCCGGAATCACTAGCTATCTAGTTAGTTTCTTTTAGCAGATTATTTGGTACCGAATTTGTCTCCGGCATACTTTGTTGAGACTTGGATATTATTGTTGAGTTAGATTATTTCTATTTAGACTTGTGTTGCATTTTATTTTATTTCTTCGATATCTTATGGTGCTGTAGTTATGTGATTGAGTATGTTGTTCATTTTATATTATGTTATCCGTGTCTCCTTATGGAGTTGGATACTCGTGCGAGATTGTTTAGATAGTGCATTGACCTAGACAGCGTTCTACCGCCGATGCTGCGGCGTAGGTTGGACGTACCCATGTACTCGTGCCCCAATTCCGGGTGCGGGTCGTGACAATCGATGAGAAGGGTCAAATCGATAATTTGAGTGACGATGATCTTCATTACACCAGCAATAGTGGGCCACAGGGACGAAGAGACTATGGACCCAATGGGGGGTTAAAGCCCCCACAATGGATTTTTTTTTTTTTAGTTATATACAAGGACAGAGGGACTATAAATAAGGATATCATTATTCGACTTGATGAAGTTATAATGTATAATGATGAGTTCAAGAATTTAGAGATCCTTTTAAAATAAACAAGAAACTCTAAATTTTACAAGAATATCATTATTCTTGAAAAACTAAATATTGTTTATAGTCTCTTTGCCTATGTAATACAAGGATAGCAATACAAACAAGAATTTAGAGTTCATTGTAAAATTTCACAATGATAGAATTATTCTTGAATAACTAACTATTGTTTATAGTCCTTTTGTCCCAGCAATATAAACAAGGATAACAATATAAACAAGAATTTAGAGTTCCTTGTAAAATTTTACATGGATAGCATTATTATTGAATTGAATTGAAATGAATTATTTCTCTTGCAAAAAAAATGGTAGACAACTAATTGGTGTATATGCTTGTGAACTTGGCACTAATCTTACCAGTTGTAACAACAAGTGTGGATAGAGCATTTTCTACTATAAATTTTATAAAGGCCTCATTGCAAAGTCGGATGGAAGATCTAAAAAAAATACATTAATAGAGATGTATTCGGTAGTATAAAAAATGATGCTATTTTACAACACTTCCAAAATGAGAAAAGTCGTCGAGAACAATTATAATTGTACTTGACCAAAATATAATTAATATAATATTAAACATATTCTTTTGTTATGTTTCTTAATTGTTTTTAGTAATTATATACAATCTCCTTGCACACTCAAAATTTTGGCTCTGTCACTACTCATTATATAATATGCGGCTTAGGAAACGCTCTATAAGGGATTGGTACACGAAATCTTTTTTTCGGACAAATTTATGGTAATAAACATATTTTCATGTTTGATTTAGGTTTAAAAAATATATTTTCAAAAATTACGAATACATAGATAAATAATTTATCCAAAAAAATAAAAATTATATCCCTTAAGAATAAGTGGATATATATATATATATATATATATATATATATTTGTTTTTTTTGTTTTTTTTTTTTTGGTCCGGACAAAAAAATATTTGTTGTTTTTTTATTTTTATTTTGTCCTTCTCGTTTTTAAGATATTTTTGTTTCAGTTTTTTTTTTTTTCGTTTTTCATTTTTTTCGTTTTTTTTTTATGTTTCATTTTTTTTGGTTTTTTATTTTATTTTCAGTTTATCTATTTATTTATTTTTCGAAAATATTTATATAGTCAGCAAATATGAAAATATGATTTTTAAATAATTTAATTACTTAAATTTTGATTTTAATTTTAATTTCCGAAAATATAAAATTTCCGTAATCCCCATACAAACGTCCCTAAAGATTATATGAATATCCAAAGCGGAGCCCACCCAAACCACAACACACAGCACCCCCCGGACAAATAGCTGTATTAGAGTGACATCTCCCCTTGGCTTCCATTCACTCAACACTCCGGACCACTTCTTTAAACCACCCGCTTTTCAAAATTTTCCGACCGTTGAGATACCTAACGTTCTTATTCTCCTCCCCCGCCCCCCATCTCTTCTTCTTCTTCTTCTTCTTCTTCTTCTTCTTCTCCCCCTCAAAAGAAAAACCCTAATTTCTTCCAAACCCTAAAATTCTTATTCCAATGGCGAGCGATCTGCTCCAGATGGACGAGGCCTACGAGTTCGCGGCGCCTCGGTTCTTCGACTTCATGAACGAAGAGACCGACCAGGAGATCAGGATGGCGGAGCTCTGGTTCGAGACCAGTCTCAGCTATGCCCCCTCTCGTTAGTGCTCTTCGTCTTGTTCTTGACCTATTTCTTCTATGTCGCTCGGACACGGCACAGTTCTTTGAACTTCGCCAATTTCATGAATTTCTGACTTCTTGGTGGTTTTGGGGGTTCTTGGGTCTTGTGATTAGCTTACGTAATTTGGGGAGAGTCTCGATTTTACGGAGGAAAAAGGGTTCCGGGTCTTCTGATGTTGATGCAAATTTATGCTTTTGTTTTGAGTTTTTATTTATTTTTTATTATTATTATTTTTATGGAGGGATTACGGTTTTTGGGTTTTTTCTTTTCGTTGCAAGATGCAAATTTATGATTTTGGTTTGAATTTTGTACTGGTTAAAATTCCATGGAAGAAATTATGGTTAGATGTCCAGACTTCTTTGCTTTCGTCAATTTCAAGAAATTCTTTTATAATTTGGGAAAAAGTTGTTTATTTTCTAGACGAATTAGGATTTATTTGGTGTTCTTCATTATTGCAGATTTAGGTGTTTGGTTTGGAATTGGGTATATAAGTGGCATTTTCATTGGATTGGTTCATCTTTTATGCCAGGATTTTTGTTTAAATTTTGGTGGATATTTTACTTTATTGAGGAATCAGGGTTTTGGGTTTTTCTTTTTGAGTTATTTTCTTGTGGAAATTGATTTCGTTATGGTTGTGTACATATTGGTTTCATCTTTCTTGCCAGCAATTATCTTAAATGTGGGAAGTAGGGTTTTATTTTATTTTTAGGACACACCAAAGTAGGTTTCGTGTCCATATTGTGTCTGTACTGCATTGTATCATATTCGTGTGTTTATGGTTTCCCTTTGTATTGTTTCGGTTTTCATGCTAGAAATAAATTGTGCAAATTCCTTTCTGTTTATTTTTGTATATTCTTATATAATAATAAAATTAGGGTTTAAATTTTGTCTCTTTTTCGATTGGTTTAGCTTTCATGCCAAAAATAAAGGAGGGAAGAACTGTTCAAATTGACAGCCTCTGTGACTTTGGAAATGTGGGGGAGCCACAACTGGTAATTTATATTAATTCCATTTTTTTTTAATTAGTAGTGGAGTAGGTCAGATCTCAAGCAAGAAAACAAATTTTATGAATCTTTTTATAATGGTAGGAACCAGAGCAGGATGTAAGAGAAGCCAATGATTGGATGAATCATCCTACATCTGAAGTAGAAAACATTAGGTTGGTATATTTCCTTCAAAAATAATCACAATCTTCAATCGCTTCTTTGTGATTTTACTTACTAGAGTGTTTATTTCCATCCATTTGAGATACAGGCAGGGGCACATTAGTGCTGTGGAGGCAAAAGAAGGCCAACAACAAGAAGTAAACAGTGGCAAAGGTTCCTTTGAATTTGTAAGTTCAGTCACAAAAAAAAGAAAAGAACAGTTCAATTATAATTTATAGAACATCTGTGATGTGTGGACATCTGTGATGTTTTGTTTCAGGTACCTTGTGGCACTAGTAGACCCCTTCAAGAAGAGAAAAGGTTCTAATTCATTCAGAACTAGTTAGTTCTTGATTTAGCTAAAGTGATAAACCTGTTTGATTCAGTTTCACTATATTGGCCTTCTATTTGCAGTTCATCTATGGCGAGCAAGGAGACCCCTTCTTTTGTATTTCCCATTCTTCCTGTGACCAATGTGGCTGTAGCCCTAGGTAGAATTAATTCTTGTTTTGATGGTTTAACCTACAAGAATCTGTTGTGCTAATATGGTTTTTATCGTCTTTGAACTCGTCTCTTGCAGCTGGTGAAGATGTCTCAGCAAAAACGCCAAGCATTTTGGTTAAAGATTCGGTACCTATGAGGCTGAAGAACCAAAGAGCTTCAGAAGCTTGCACTCCCAACGCTCAAAAGATCCCTGTCAAAGGAGCAACGGCTCCCACTAATTCTAGGAAGCAGACAGCCAAAAAGAATGACAGTTCTTCAATTAGGCAATCATCTGCTTTCAAGATGAAAGACCAATCACCTTATGTTCAATCTTCAAAGAGCACCAAATTGAAGTGTGTAATAAAGTGAGTGCTTTATTTCATGTTACATACATGTCCCAAAGCAACTTGTAAATGAACACAACTTAATTTCCTTGTTTTCTCTTGAGTAGGCCTGCTGGTAACACTGCAAAGAAGAATACTGTGGCACATGATTTTGTTCAAGAGAATCAAGCTATCAAAAGGCAAAAGCTGGACAATGGAAGAACCAGACAGGTAACCTGCTGCTATATGTTTACTTAAGTTTGCAATTGTTAAGCTCTCTTGTTAGTACAAATTTCTCATTCTATGTTGTTAACTTCAGATACTCAATGTTAAAACTAGAGTGTTGCCTCACAAATCAAAGCCAGGATCAGCCGGAGGTACAGACATGTTTTCTTCATCTGTGAGAAGATACGGGGAAGATTCAATAGTGCGAAAGGTTTGTTTAATATTACCTCATGCTTAGCTTTTGGTAGTTAGCAATTCATTCTCACCCTTCAATGTGCTTGGAATAGGAAACAGACCCATTTGTATCAGCCGCAGAAATGGTTAAGAAGTTCCATTCGAAGACTCGAGATATAGAACTCTCTCATAATAAATCAGTTTCACATGTGAGTATATCTTTCAACACCTTTATGAATGAATGATGTTGGTCTGACTTAAGTGGATCTAAATATTGTGCCACACAGAACAATATGCAACAATATTTATTAATTTTAGTGTCTTCTACACAACTGCTCATGAATGCACATGGACAATTATCTGCAAGTGTTTTCTTGGAATTTAACACCTTATATGGTTCTACCGCTTTTCCTTCTTTCTCCTTTATATCTTCTGGAACTTCTTACAAGCGGAATTGGAATTTAACAAGCTATTGTAATTTTCTATACTGGAATGTCTCATGTTGATTACTTTTAAACAAAATGTCTCATGTTGGAAAATCACATCTCTTGCTTTACAATAGTACTTCAAACTGGACTATACAAAGCATGCTAGTTTTATGAGTACCATAATAATTTCACTGCCTACAAAGTGACTAAAGATAGTTTCTTATTCCTGGTATTATATATTTAGTGACTAATAACTAAAAGTAACTAGACACCTAAATTATTATTTACAAATGTACAAAACATGTTGTTTACTTTTAAATGAAATGTTCATGTGGAATCCTTTGAGGAAACTCGCATTTCTTGTTTCACTATAGTTCAAAATGGAATATACAAAGCATGTCAGTTTTATGACTACAAAATAAGCTCAATGCCTGTAAAGTGAGTAAAGACAGATTCGTATTCCTGGATATTATATCTCTAGGGATCTACTTATGATCTACTAGCCACCTAAAAAATTAGTTAGATAACTACAAAGTGAAGTCAATATATTTTTTTTTTACAGATAGTTTCACATTATTCAAGGATATTATATACTAGGGATTAATGACTAAAAGTAACTAGCCACCTAAATAATTATCTACTTATGATCTACTAGCAACCTAAAAAATTAGTTAGATAACTACAAAGTGAAGTCAATATATATTTTTTTACAGATAGTTTCACATTATTCAAGGATATTATAAACTAGGGATTAATGACTAAAAGTTACTAGCCACCTAAATAATTATCTACAAAGCATGTCAGTTTTATGACTACAAAATAAGAGCACTACCTGCAAAGTCAGTAAAGATAGTTTTATGACTACATAATAAGCTCAATGCCTGTAAAGTGAGTAAAGATAGATTTGTATTCCTGGATATTATATCTCTAGGGATCTACTTATGATCTACTAGCCACCTAAAAAATTAGTTAGATAACTACAAAGTGAAGTCAATATATATATTTTTTACAGATAGTTTCACATTATTCAAGGATATTATATACTAGGGATTAATGACTAAAAGTAACTAGCCACCTAAATAATTATCTACTTATGATCTACTAGCAACCTAAAAAATTAGTTAGATAACTACAAAGTGAAGTCAATATATATTTTTTTACAGATAGTTTCACATTATTCAAGGATATTATATACTAGGGATTAATGACTAAAAATAACTAGCCACCTAAATAATTATCTACAAATGTATAAAACAGAGTCGATTTGAGGCTGACAAGGTGATATGGTGTTGGAGATTATACAATACAGACTAAGAAATAAATTGCATTCGGTGGTCACTACTGTAAAACATACTGACTTTGCTAATTCAGTGAAATATTTAATGTTGAATGGATCATGTCTAGGGATGAATGAAAGGCTATTATATACTAGAAATTAATGACTAAAAGAAACTAGCCACCTAAATAATTATTTACAAATGTACAAAATAGAGTTGATTTCAGGCTGACAAGGTGATACGGTAATGGTTGGAGATTATATAATACAGACTAAGAAATAAATTGCATTCGGTGGTCACTCCTGTAAAAATGTTTTGATATGCTCTGCTAGTAGTATACACCAATAAACAAAGTTGTATGAGCCTAGGCGTGGTGATGTCAGTGTGCATGGTCACCCCAGTAACACATTCCGACTTAGCTAATTCAAAATATTGAATGTTGAATGAATCATTGTTTTATATCCGTTTTCGTAGTTGTATACACCAACAGACAAAGTTGTATCCATGTGCCTAGGAGTGTGGTGATGTCAATGTGCATTTGTTGGTCACCCACTAACACATTCCGACTTAGCTAATTCAGTAAAAATACTGAATGTTAAATGAATCATTGTTTCAGATCTCCTTTGGTAATTGTATACACCAACAGACAGTTGTATGCTTTTGTGCATAGGCGTGGTAGTACCTGTGTGCATTTGTTGGTCACCCCAGTAACACATACGGACTACACAGCTAATTCAGCAAAAATACTGGATGTTGAATGAATCATGGTTTCATATATGCTTTGGTAGTTTCAGATCAGTGTGCATTTTTTTGGTCACCCCAGTAACACATTCCGACTTAGCTAATTCAGTAAAAATATTGAATGTTGAATGAATCATTATTTCAAATCTGCTTTGTGTAAACACCAACAGACAAAGTTGTATGCTTGTGCTTAGGTGGTACCGATGTGCATTTGTTGGTTGGTTACCCTAGTAACACATACAGAACTAATTCAGTAAAAATATCAACAGACAAAGTTGTATGCTTGTGCTTAGGCGTGGTGGTACCAGTGTGCATTTGTTGGTTACCGTAGTAACACATACGTACTTAACCAATTCAGTAAAAATACTGAATGTTGAATGAATCATTGTTTCAGATCTGCTTTGATAGTTGTATACACCAAAAGACAAAGTTGTATGCTTGTGCCTTGGCGTGGTGGTACGTACCAGTGTGCATTTGTTGGTCACCCCAGTTACACATACGGACTTAGCTAATTCAGCAAAAATAATGAATGTTGAATGATTCATTGTTCAGATATGCTTTGGTAGTTGTATACACCAACAAAGTTGTATGCTTGTGCCTGGACATGGTGGTACCAGTGTGCATTTGTTGGTCACCTCAGTAACACATTCGGACTTAGCTAATTCAGCAAAAATACTGAATGTCGAATGAATCATAGTTTCAGATCAATTGCAAAGACCAGCAAGACATGGACTTTCTATATACCATTATAATATTAATGGAGTTGTATGATAAATGACAATCAATGAATCATAGCACATTTTGTTTATCAAGTGAAATTTGCCAGAACAATGACTGAAATTTCAAGCATGCACTCCTAGTGGTGGCAGACTTGAGTAGAATTTCTAAGAAGATAGGTCTTCAATTGTGTTTTGATCTATAATTTTCTTGCTAGTTGCACTATCATCTAGGGCCAAAAGTTAAATCACATGAAGTGGTTATTTTTTTATTGCCCTCTTGGAACTCATTGAGTTAAACACAAGTGTCATTTTGAAGTTGCTCACTCATTGATTGTCATTTATCATACTTCTCATGCAATTTGAAAGTTGATTTCTTTGGTCATACTTCAGGAAAGCACAACTTAATTAATACATAGGAGGCATAAACTTTCTGACTTAGTTGAATGCCAGTAACACATTTCGACTTTGCTAATTCAGAATGTTGAATGAATCATTGTTTCAGATCTGCTTTGGTAGTTGTATAAACCAACAGACAAAGTTGTATGCTTGTGCCTAGGCGTGGTGGTATGAGTGTGCATTTGTTGGTCACCCAAGTAACACATAGGTCTTCAATTGTGTTTTGAATCTATAATTTTCTTGCTAGTTGCACTATCATCTAGGGCCAAAAGTTAAATCACATGAAGTGGTTATTTTTTTATTGCCCTCTTGGAACTCATTGAGTTAAACACAAGTGTCATTTTGAAGTTGCTCACTCATTGATTGTCATTTATCATACTTCTCATGCAATTTGAAAGTTGATTTCTTTGGTCATACTTCAGGAAAGCACAACTTAATTAATACATAGGAGGCATAAACTTTCTGACTTAGTTGAATGCCAGTAACACAATTCGACTTTGCTAATTCAGAATGTTGAATGAATCATTGTTTCAGATCTGCTTTGGTAGTTGTATAAACCAACAGACAAAGTTGTATGCTTGTGCCTAGGCGTGGTGGTATGAGTGTGCATTTGTTGGTCACCCAAGTAACACATATGGACTTAGCTAATTCATCAAAACTACTGAATTTTGAATGAATCATGGTTTCAGATCTGCTTTTGTAGTTGCATAGACGAACAAGACATGGACTTTCTATATATACCATTATGCTTGTGCCTAGGTATGGTATCAGCATACATTTGTTTATCAAGTGAAAATCTGGCCAGAATAATGACTGAAATTTCAAGCATGATGCACTCACAAGTGTCATTTTGTAGTATAGCTCACTCATTGATTGTCACTTATCGTACTTTTGCAACTTGAAAGTTGATTTCTTTGGTCATACTTCAGGAAAGCAGATCTTCAGTAATACATAGGAGGCCTAAACTCTGACTGAATGCCAGTAACACATTCAGACTTGGCAAATTCAGTAAAAATATTGAGTGTTGAATGAATCATTGTTTCAAATCTGCTTTGGTAGTTGTATACACCAACAGACAAAGGTAACACATACGGACTTATCTAAGTCAACAAAAATACTGAATGTTGAATGAATCATGGTTTCAGATCTGCTTTAGTAGTTGCATAGACCAACAAGACATGGACTTGCTATATTATAATATTGATGGAGTTGTATGCTTGTGCCTAGGTGTGGTATCAGCGACATTTGTTTATCAAGTGAAAATTTGGCTAGAATAATGACTGAAATTTCAAGCATGCACTCCCAGTGTCGGCAAACTTTAGTAGAATTTCTAGGAAGATAGGTCTTCAATTGTGTTTTGAATCTATAATTTTCTTTCTAGTTTCACACTGTCATCTAGGACCGAAAGTTAAACACATCAAGTGGTTAAGGTTTTTGTTTACTTTTTTTTATGGCCCTCTTGGACTGTCATTTTGAAGTAGCTCATTCATTTATTATCATTTATTTCAGGAAAGCACAGCTTCAATAATACATAGGAGGCCTAAACTTACTCTGACGTGGCCAAAGGAACCTGCATTTGAAACAGCCCAGCGTGTGCGTGCTGTTAGGGTGAAGAGTACTGCAGAACTCGAGGAAGAGATGCTGGCAAAGATCCCCAAGTTCAAAGCTCGTCCAGTAAACAAGAAGGTAAATTTCGTTTGGTATATGCATGAAATCTATCTTTTTATGCTCCTTAGAAGTTGCCTAATGTATGTCTGAAGATTCTGGAAGCACCTTCACTTCCTCCACTGCCTAGAAGTGCTCTAGAACCACCTGAGTTTCAGGTAATCCATTTTCGTTCATGGTCAAAGAATTGTTCCATAGAGACTCTGTTCAAAGAGTTATTCATAGTGAATCAGTTATCTTAGCTTGTTTCTCCTGTTAACAGGAGTTCCATTTGAAAACAATGGAAAGTGCAAACCAACATGCCAAAACATCTTCTGTAGTCTCCTATACGTCATCCCAGGTAAGGAAAACAAACCATTTTAGATTCTCTGACTTTATCTTGCTTGGATTATTAATTTCTATCATCAAGTAACACTTCTCATTGAACAGAATCAAAGCAAACCATTGAGACTGACTGAACCAAAACCTCCCCTTCTTGAAACATCATTACGGGCTCGGCCTATAAAGTATGCGCTTACATAATCATTCTATGTTCACAATTATTTATTTAAGTTGATTTCAGTTCTTTTCCTTAAATCAGCAACTAACAAATATACTCCTTTAAACAGGGTTAAGAGTTCCCAGGAATTGGAGGCAGAAGAACTTGAAAAGATTCCAAAGTTTAAGGCCAGGCCTCTAAATAAGAAGGTTTATTCTTTCCTTTGTACCAATCCTAGATATCAAATTGATAGGTATGATTGCTTACTTTTAACAAAAAACGTGTAGATTTTTGAAAGCAAAGGAGATCTTGGATTGTTTTGTATTCTAAAACCTCAAATAACAACTCCGCAAGAATTCCACTTTGCAACTAATGAGAGGCTGGGTCCACATCCGTTAGCAGTTACAGAGCTTTTTGATAAGGTGAACAATACAAACTTTCTAGCAAGGTTGAAAGATCTTGCAAGTCGTATACCTATTAACTTTGTACTTCATACTTTACCAGCTTTCTCTACACTCTGAAACATCTTATCTCCGTGATCAACATGATATTCCTAGACTCACTATCCCAAATCCATTTCATCTCCATACAGAGGTATGCAGAGTTTGTTAATCTGCTTGTTCCTTTTAAGTTCAAGCTTCAAACCCTGACCATGTTGTTGGTTTGTTTGTTATCAATTCTTTCAGGAACGGGGACTTCTGAAGGAGAGGCAGTTTTCGGTTCAGATTCTAGAAAAGCAGTTAGAGGAGGTGAAGGCTCGAGTCCCCAAGTCGAATCCTTATCCTTACACCACAGACTATCCAGTGGTAAAGACCATCATTTTACACCCATAGAAATTCGTCTAAAAGAAATAATCAAATGCATTTTTGTTTCTTACAAAATCTGGTAATATTCACTAGATTCCACCAAAACCTCAACCTAAACAGTGTACGAAGCCTGAGGCTTTCCAATTGGAGAGTCTAGTTAGGCACGAAGAGGAGATGCAGAGAAAACTGGAAGAGAAAGAAAGGTTGGAGAAAGAAGAGGCACAAAAGAGAATGTTCAAAGCACAGCCTATACTGAGAGAGTATGATTGTTATTATTGAGACTTAAAAGATTATTAATTCATCATAGCAAGTTACTGATATAATGTTCTGTATCTGGCCGCAGAGACCCTATTCCACTGCCAGAAAAAGAAAGGAAGCCTCTCACTGAAGTGCAAGAGTTTGTACTTCATGTGGATCATAGGGCAGTCGAGAGATCCGAGTTTGACAAGAAGGTAAAGACGTATTTTAGTAGCTAGTTTATCATAGTGTGCATTTTTACTTCTCGTGCTTACTATAAGTCTTGCACCTATTGCCTAGACAGATTGGTTTTAACATACTAGGTGCATAAATAGAAACTGAACAGAGAATTTATTTAGCAAGTATGCCACCTTCGATATCCAATTGTGTTGTATTGAGGGTTCCACAGTTGAAAGCAGTCAATCTGCTAAACCTTTTGTAAAGTACAACACAAATGCGTTGGTCTTACTCTTGTACAGCTTTTGGCTTCTTCTAGTTTTAGGCCTTTTACTCCCATACTGGGAAATATGGTTCTTTTGATTTTTGCCTCTTTTATGCCCCTTTTTGCCTCCTATATAATCCTATATTGCCTAGACAGATTGGTTTTAACATACTAGGTGCATAAATAGAAACTGAACAGAGAATTTATCTAGCAAGTATGCCACCTTCGATATCCAATTGTGTTGTATTGAGGGTTCCACAGTTGAAAGGAGTCAATCTGCTAAACCTTTTGTAAAGTACAACACAAATGCGTTGGTCTTACTCTTGTACAGCTTTTGGCTTCTTCAGTTTTAGGCCTTTTACTCCCATATTGGGAAATATGGTTCTTTTGATTTTTGCCTCTTTTATGCCCCTCTTAGCCTCCTATATAATCCTATACAGGCTCGGGCCAAAATGAGGGTGAGGGTTCCACAGTTGAAAGGAGTCAATCTGCACCTTTTGTAAAGTACAACACAAATGCTTTTGGCCCGAGTCTGTACTCTTGTACAGCTGTTGGCTTCTTCTAGTTTTAGGCCTTTTACTCCCATATTGGGAAATATGGTTCTTTTGATTTTTGCCTCTTTTATGCCCCTTTTAGCCTCCTATATAATCCTATACAGGCTCAGGCTCGGGCCTCTTTTATGCCCCTTTCATTGCACGATAACTTACATACATAAATCACACAATTACGGATGTGTTTTAAGTAAATCCTATTGAAACTTCTCCACCAAATATTTGTTGTGGTTGATCCTAACCCAAGTCATATATTAGTTGCATATTAGGACAAACACTTGTGTATTTTAATATAAGATTAATGCTAATTAAATACATAATAAGGTTCGAGTCTGAGTTGGGCATAGGCTGGTGCTCATGTGGATCATCTTTAGGCACACTTGCCAGTTAGCACGTCGTCATCAGTCGTATGCGGTCGCTTACATGACCCCATTACATAGGAACTAAAGTAATTGATTGTTACGAGTTGCTGAGTCTGATCATATTCTTGCATTGCAATTAGGGGACCTTTTTAGATTCTAAACTGTAGATTGTTCATATCCATAACTGACCAATGACTGAATCTCACGGTAAAGAAAAAGTCACTCTCTCTCTCTCTCTCTAAGCAAGAACTGATGATGTACGTCCTAATCGAGATGGTGTCAGAAGATTCTACGAGAAATTACCACACTTCCCACTGATTGCAGCGAACCAGTACAACATCAACTAGCTAGCATTCTATAGTAGTTGAGCGTTCTAGTAGTTTTTCTGAACTTATTGGTTCCTGGAGGTGATCGACATACAATGTCACTCACACACAGTGAGTTTTGTTTCATTTGTACTAATCATATTTGATTTTGTTGGGCTAATGTTTCAGAGTTTCTCATTGCGATAATGACTATTGCCTAGACGGGTGGAATATACTTGGTGTAGAAATAGAAACTAAACAATATTTAGGCACAAGCTGAAACAAAACAAAACTGTGTTAATCTTGGTTGAAAGGAATCAATCTGTTTAGTCTTGAGGAGGCCTCACAAGCTTATCGCTTGCATCCACAAAAACTGGCTGTATGAGCTCATTGCACAGACATATGTAATACGCAAGTCACTAGCTGTGGTTACACAAGTGAGCAACTCCTACTAATATCTGCTGTCAGTGACTTGTGAATCTTCAGTCCCTTACAAGCTTGTTGCTTGAAAAGCATGCTAGATACATGTTGATATGGTATGTTGGGTGTCATATTTAAGTATAGTATAAGCACATGGTAATATCCTGAGGACATATTTGCGATGCCAGAATATGTCACAGGATATTCCATTATGAGATTATTGTCATAATGATTGAGATCATTGTATTAATGACTGTAAGGCTATATAATGCCAATGAGACAATCAATAAAATCATCAATTAATTTCAACGTGGTATCAGAGCCAAGTTTCCACAAACCCTAGCCGTCACCAAGCTTCCACAAACCCATAGGAGGATTTCCTAGATCTCCTCCACCGAACTCTTCCACGCCCCCCCCCCTTCTTCCCTTCTCTGCCCTTCGCTGTTGCTGCCCCGTCCCGCTACTGCTGCGGCTACTACTGCTGATGCGGCTGCTGCGACTGCTGCTGCGACTGCTGCTGTGACGGCGGCTGTGACATGCGTCTTGCTGCTCCTCCGCACCAGCACGAGAAAGCGCCTAATAGGGATGCCTAGATCTGAAAAAAGGGAGGACATGTTCGGATCTAGGAGCGGACGACGAGGACGAGCGTGAGTCGTGGAGCGGACGTGACGTGATTGGATAGACGATGCATCGATGGAGGAGATCATCAAGAAGCTAGATTCTACAGAGGTAGCGACGTTGATAAAGTTGTTGACGATGTCGGCTGGTGAGAACACGACACGAACGTCGTCGGAGTTGAAGCTTCCCTCCATCGATCTGAAATTAGGTGGACCAGCCACCTATCTGAGTTGGTCACGGCGGGTGAGAAGAACCCTCGCAGGAAAAAACATGGAAGGGTTCCTGACGGGCGAGAAGACAGAGCCGGACGAGGGCTCGACAGGACGCGATTAGTGGAAGTCTACTCATATGGTGATCTATATCTGGCTTCTCAACTCCTTAGTCCAGTCTATTGCCGCCACAGTAGACGGTATTGAGATGGTGAAAGATGTGTGGAAGAAGTTGAGAAGGACCTATGATGGTGTGGGGAACAACTTACGGGTCTTCCAGATAAAGGGGGAGATTGATGACACCGTACAGGGAGAGAAGACGGTGCAGGAGTATGCCACGGAGTTGGAGCGTCTGTGGTTGGATTATGATCACTCCTCAGATCGAGCGAGCTGCGGGGACCCTAAGTGTAAGAAGAGACAGGTGTGTTTGCAGGAGAGGACGATGAAGTTCCTCAAAGGGCTGACTGCAGCTTTCGCATAGAGGACGGCCCTACTAAGCCCAACCAAAGATCCCTAGCCTTGAGGAGGCTATCTCAGCCATGATCCAGGAGGAGACACGCATCAGGCTGCAAGCCGGGACAGGTGGTCCCCCCGAAGCAAAGTCAGCACTAGCGATCACCAGTTCACGTAACACAGGATCTAAGGGAAAGCCCTGGCAGCATAACCGGCAGTGCTACAACTGTGGGGAGATGGGTCATCATCGATATGCTTGTACCAAACCACTTAGGGAGGAAGATTCAGGTGGTGGACGAGGACCATTCGGCGGACGAGGATATAATGGAGGACGTGATCGTGGTCGAGGGGGTAGACGAGGCGGCCGGGGAGGTTATCGGACGAACCTCCTGATATCAGAAGGGAACGGAGAAGCTGATGGCACCTTTACTGTGGAGGACCAGGCACTGGGAGACATGAGGAGTAGAACAGAGGAGGCGTCCACCTCATTCTTTGTTAGGGGCAACGCTGCCATGTATGCCCATCCATCAGAAGGTACTGACGAATCACTTGCCCTTGCGTCTATCTCTTCCCTTAAATCATCAGTCTGGATTATCGACTCGGGAGCATCTCGACATGTGACGGAGAATGCTAGTGAGTTTTCTTCCTACACTCACCTAGCATCAGCAGACAACATTCAGACAGCTGATGGCACTTTCAAGTCAGTGGTCGGTAAGGGTACTGTTAATTGTACAGGTTCAGTAAGATTATCCAATGTTTTACATGCTCCATCCTTTCCAGTCAGTCTCTTGTCCATTAGTTCTATAATCCTCCAACTTAAATGCATTTTTTCTTTTGATATTCCTAAGGTGACCTTCCAGGAGAAAGGGACAGGACGAAGACTTGGGACTGGCACTTGGCATGAGGGACTGTGATACCTAGATCGAGAAGGACTGGACTCGGCATTGATATCTATGGCAGAGAAGGCTGGCATGGAAGGACTGCAGCAGAGGACTGAGGATACCTTGATACTCCATCATCGGAGGATGGAACATTCTTCCTTTGATACTCTAAGTAAGTTGTATCCAGAGATTTATGCAAAAACAAATAAAGAGAAATTAGTATGTGATGCGTGCGAGTTAGAAAAACTTACTAGGAGCTCATATGTTGGCACGGGTCATAGGAGCACTTTTGCTTTTGAGGTAGTACATTCTGATGTCTGGGGTCCATGTGCTACTAACACTATGAATGGTTATAAGTACTTTGTTTCTTTCATTGAGTGTGCCTCTCGTGTTACCTGGTTATATTTGATGAAAAATAAGAATGATGTACCTGCTTGTTTTCGGAATTTCCATAAGCATGTCCAGATTTAGTACAAAGCAGTTGTGAAGGTACTGAGGTCTGACAATGGAACGAAGTATACCAACAGGACGCTTGCAGAATACTTGTCAGCACACGGAATACAGCATCAGACCACCTGTGCATACACACCAGCACAAAATGGAGTTGCAGAAAGGAAAAACAGACACCTTCTGGAGGTCGCAAGAAGTATGATGATCGACATGAATGTCCCACAGAATCTGTGGGGGCATGCAGTGTTGACAGCAGCTCAACTCATCAACAGGATGCCCTCGAAGGTCCTCGGATGGAGTGAGGTATTGCAAGGCAATAATAGTGGGATACTCCCACTGAAGGTGTTTGGGTGTGTATGTTTTGTGAAGGACAACAGGCCATCAGTTGGGAAACTTGACCCTAGAGCGGTCAAATGCATCTTCGTAGGCTACTCGGCGACCCAGAAGGGGTATGTGTGCTGGAGTCCAGTAGAGAAGAAGAAGTTTGTCAGTATGGATGTCCACTTTCGGGAGCATGAGCCATACTACCACCAGGACGGAACTTCACACAACACGCCTAATACTGCCAGTATTAGGCGAGAGGGGGAGATGGAGAACTTGGTGGTAACCGATTTAGAAGTTTGGCATGGAGGCACGGAGAAGGGACAAGAAGGTGAAGGTGTTAGGCCTACGGCTCAGGGAGAGTTACTTACCTACAGCAGGAGAGAGAAGCAAACTGCAAGACCAGTACCGACAGTGCCAGTGCCAAGTTCCTTGCCTGCGTTCGTCCCAACTCCTGAGGCACCGACACCAACCCCCCTTCAGGTGATACCCCCTCGATATCATTCCTCCTACTTCTACTCCTCCCACACCACTATCTGTACGGAGGACCACTCGCAGCAATGCAGAAAATCTTCCAAACAGATATGGTTGGGATATTGCTCAGTTTGTTTCTTATGACCATATCTCTTCTTCTCATGGAGCATTTATAGCATCTTTGGATAGTATTACTATACCTAACAATTGGCAGGTTGCCAAGAACGATCCAAAGTGGAAAGCGGCAATGCACGAGGAGTTGGGAGCTCTGGAGAAGAACCACACTTGGGAGCTTGTGAGACTGCCAGAGGGGAAGAGAGCAGTTGGATGCAAGTGGGACTTTACCGTGAAGCAGAACCCAGATGGACAAGTTGAGCGCTACAAAGCTCGACTAGTAGCCAAAGGATACAGTCAGACGTATGGCATCGACTATGACGAGACCTTTGCACCAGTTGCAAGATGAGCACTGTCAGGACTCTGATTTCTCTGGCAGCGAATGGTGGATGGAAGCTACACCAACTGGATGTGAAGAATGCGTTTCTTCACGGAGATCTAGTGGAGGAGGTGTACATGAAGATACCACCAGGATTTGGCACCAATCAGACAGTAGGCAAGGTCTGCAGGTTGAAGAAGTCCCTCTATGGTCTGAAGCAGTCTCCTCGAGCGTGGTTTGACAGATTCAGAAGGGCGATGATAGGGATGGGATATCAGCAGATCAATGCCGATCATACTGTGTTCTTCCGTCGGAGTGGAGGCCACATCACCATGCTTGCGGTGTATGTGGACGATATGATTATCACAGGAGATGATGAGCAGGAGATCGCCCAACTCAAAGGAAAGCTTGGCAAGGAATTCGAGGTGAAGGATCTCGACCTTCTTCGGTACTTCCTTAGGATTGAGATTGCTTGAGAAGCGGAGGGGATTGTTCTCTCTCAAATGAAGTATGCACTGGACTTTCTCACAGAAACTGGGATGTTGGGGTGCAAACCTGCAGCGACACCAATAGATCAGAGGTTCAAGATTGATGCTGAGGCTGGAGAACCAGTTGATCGGGACAGATACCAGAGACTGGTTGGCAAGTTGATCTATTTGAGCCACACACGTCCTGATATCTGCTTTGCAGTAAGTGTGGTGAGCCGCTACATGCATGACCCACGGAAGGGTCATATGGATGTAGTGTACCAGATTCTGAGGTACTTGAAAGGTGCTCCCGGGAAGGGATAATATTCAGGAAGAACAATTACGTGAGCATCGAGGGCTACTGTGATTCTGACTGGGCTAGTTGTGCTGATGACATGAGGTCTACCTCGGGATATTGCATATTTGTAGGAGATAACTTGGTCTCCTGGAGGAGTAAGAAGCAGTCTGTGGTGGCCAGATCGACAGCTGAAGCAGAGTACAGAGAGCTATGGCCTTGGGAGTTGCAGAGCTGCTATGGTTGAAGAATATGCTGGTGGAGCTGAAGCTGGATCAAGGAGTCATGATGAAGCTGTGGTGTGACAATCAGTCAGCTATTAGTATCGCCAACAATCCAGTACAGCATGACAGGACCAAACACATCGAGATTGATAGATTCTTCATCAAAGAGAAGTTGGATAGTGGATTACTGGAGCTTGGCCATGTTCCAACCAGGGATCAAGTAGCAGATGGACTAACCAAGGGACTCGTCTCAGTGAGCATGATTAGAGGATGTGACAAGATGGGCTTAGTGAATATCTTTCACCCATCTTGAGGGGGAGTGTTGATATGGTATGTTGGGTGTCATATTTAAGTATAGCACATGGGAATATCCTAAGGACATATTTGGGATGCCAGAATATGTCACAGGATATTCCATTATGAGATTATTGTCATAATGATTGAGATCATTGTATTAATGACTGTAAGGCTATATAATGCGAATGAGACAATCAATAAAATCATCAACTAATTTCAACAATACATCTACACAACTGGCTGTGGTTACACAATGAGCAACTCCTACTAATATCTGCTGTCAGTAACTTGCGAATCTTCAGTCCCTTACAAGCTTGTTGCTTGAAACGCATTCTAGAATTTTGAGCCCTCACAACCTTGCCGCTAGATACATCTCTACAGATATTGAGCCTGAATGGGCTCATTGCACATATGTATAAATCAGACAAGTCACTGATGCTGAATATTACACAAACTCCTACTAATATCTGCTGTCAGTAACTTGCGAATCTTCAGTCCCTTACAAGCTTGTTGCTTGAAACGTATTCTAGAATTTTGAGCCCTCACAACCTTGCCGCTAGATACATCTACAGATATTGAGCCTGAATGGGCTCATTGCACATATGTTGAATATTACACAAACTATGCTATCCAATTTCAATGGAGAGGGCTGCTGCTTGAAACGAATACTGGAAATTTGACCCTTGGCAATACATGCATATCCGAACTCATCGATCACCCAAGTATCTGATTCATGTTCTTTCTTCTGAAAACCTATCCTTTGGGAATGAAAACCTGTTTAGTTTGGTATCTCTCACAGAAAAGTTTGCTGCCTCTAGACACATCTCTAGATGTTGGACTCGTATGTGCAACTTTGTTGCCCTTCAACCACCTTACATTACACTGATATCGATTGTTAACTGGTAGCATTGTTTCTATCGATTCTGAATTCTTTATGTGCGCAGATTAAAGAGAAACAAGTCATATATAAGCGACTAAGGGATGAACAGGAATCCACAAGGATGGTAAGGGTTTTATTATTAATTACTGAAACTATGTTTCTTTGTTTGGGTCCGGAATGTTTAATTTGTGATGCCATTTTTTGATCTTGTGGAATTTACGAAAGATCGAAGAAGAGAAGGCAGTTAAGCAGATGAGAAGGACGATGGTGCCCCATGTGAAACCTCTTCCAAAGTTTCACCATCCATTTCAACCACAAAAGTGAGTGTGATCTTTCTTTCTTGTAACCTTGATTAACCAAAAGTAGAGACAATGATCTTTTTTTAAACAACAATGGCGGTGATATTAGGTCAACAAAGGAAAGAACAAAGCCCAAGTCTCCGTTACTGCACGTCAAGCTGAGGGAAGAAGAGAGGCGAAGGGGTCATGTTCACTTGAGATGAACTCTCGTCTATTTATTGTTCAAGACTGCTTGAACCAGTCATGATGTATTACACAGACAAGCAGCTAACTTTGACTCACTCAATAGTTCTCTGTCAACTATCTATATATCACTCGCATTCTTTTTTCCTGGATTTCTTCTTCTATTTGATCGAATCTCAACTTCCTCATGCACATGTACGTAGTTAGAGCACTACATGAAATTAACCGAGATTAGCTGACGTATCAGTTACTGGAAAATGTTGCACGGAAACTGCTGTTTTTAGAAAAGAATGGGACCAGAAATTAGAATTGGAGTTGACTGATATAATAAAAAAAGGAAAAAAAATATGAAAAAAAAAAGAAAATTATTTTTTGGGGTGGACAGTCCACCCAGTTCCTACATAGTTTCCGTCTATGATTTTACGTAGAAAGATTCTTAGTTCAAGTCGCACGAAAGAAAGTTATGCGTGATTGTGACAACGACTCTGATTTTTCTTCTTTTTTCTGAAATAACAACATTATCTGTACATAATATTTTGACATAAATGACAAGAAAAATGCCAACAACCGTCCTGCCACCTTCTCACCTAAATGCCAACAACCGTCTTAACTGTTGTGTTTGGAATTGCTTACGAGCTTTTTTCTTGAAAACGGATCCAAAATAGAATGGCTAGATTAATAAACAAACGGATATAAAATGGAATTGCTATTCGTGAAGTAATATTAAGCTTTTTTATGGATTGGATCTAAGTAGTAATATTAAGATTAATAAACAAACTACTAAAAGTATTATATAATGGGCCAAACCACAATTCCTAAAAATCTAAACCAATGGGCCTTCATAACTCAAATAATTCATTGGGCTAACCTAATTAATTCCAATTGGGTCACAATAAGTAGTTTTTTTTGGGGCACTAACTTATTTAACCAATTGAGCTTAAACCAGCATCTATATTATTTATTTTTATGAACCAAATGACCCCTTATCTATCAGCCAGCCCATAGTATATAACCTCTCATTCTTTTTATTTTCTTTTGGGCGTATTCCGCCTGGCCTAATCTTGGGAACATATTCCTTCTAAAGTTCCTTTCTTTTTTTTCCCTTCTCATTGGGTCCATTCCCATCTAGCCGACCCAGCCAGAGCAAGACCACCTCTCTCCATTTCTGTTATGTCTTCTTTTTACTGACTCTCGATAAATGCACTACAAAATTCACTCAGAATCACCATTAATAATTATAAGTTTATCACTATAAAAAATTACTCACTAGACTGTTCACTTTCAAATTTTTTTTATAATCAATTTTGACATTCCTACCAATTAGAAGGACTGTCAAAATTTTGACAGTACTAATAAATGGTTGGACTGTCAAAAATTTTACAGTCCTAAAAATATATGTTAATTTTTTAGGGCTGCTAAAATTTTGACAGTCCTAACAATTGGTAGGATTGTCAAAAAATTTACAGTACTAAAAATATTGTTAGGACTGGCAAATTTTGACAGTCCTAAAAATATATGTTAATTTTTTACAGTACAAAAATTTGACAGTTGAGAAAGGAGGGCTACGCGAGGTGACCACGAGGGCCGGACTGCTTGGAGGCCGGAAGGGAGGAGGAGGCGGAGGACGAGGCGGCGACGGAGGACGAGGGAGGAGGAGGAGGCGGAGGCGCGCGCGCAGTGGAGGACGAAGCCACTGCTGCGCTCGCGGACGACGGTAGAGAATGGGACCGCTGCTCCGTACGGGACGGTGGTGAGCGCTGGGGGCAGCGGCGAACGTTGGGGACGGCAGCGAGCGATGGAGGAGCGGGAGGGGGAGCAAGAGTAGGAAGGTGAAGAGGGTGGACAGTCCTAGTAAATTTTGGACTAGCCTGAGTAAATTTTTTTTATAACTGGACTAGTTCCAATATTAGACTAGTCCTGAGTGTACTTTATAGTACCTTTATCACAAGCCTTTTTAATTGAGTCCCTATTCCATTTCATTCCATTTATTTTCTTTTTTCTATGTTCTTTTTGTCACTGACCTTCTTCCCTAGCTAGATCCAATCCATAAAAAAAAATTCCACACGAATAGCAAATTTTCGCTCCCCGACTATGTCTCTCCTTCTGAAAAGAGAAAGACAGATGCGTCTGCACCAACTTGCAATCGCAATCATGCCTTCCTGCCAACCAAAAGACAACCCCCACCTCCTATTCTTATGCATCTCCCATTACTCTTTCTTCCTACACTTTCTTTTCTCCTCCTCATTATGGAAATTTATAAGGGCACTACAAAGTTTACTCAGGACTAGCCCATTAATGAACAAAGTTTACTCACACTAGTCCATTTGTTTACTCATACTAGCCCAAACTTGAAACCCTCCTCCCAAACCATTCCAAAACCATCAGAGCCCTCCCCCCTCCCGCCGGAGCCATTCTCCTCGACTTCGTCCTCCTCCTCCTTGTCGATGGCTCCCAAAGTCTCGAAAGAATCAAGGTACAAATCTTCTTTCTTCTTGTTCTATTGCATTTACAAAATTTTCCAAAAAATTAAAAAAATCCTATTGCATTTCGAAAATTTTGAGTGATTTTCTTTCCATTCTTCAAATGAGGGCATACAAGTCCTGAATGGAGTTTAGGATGTAGTTTAGGCGTTTACTTGGATGGTCGAACCCGATTTTAGGGCATACAATGTCGACAATCGTCGACAGTATCGAGCAGTATCGGGCGGGACTGTAGAAATTTCTAGAGTCCCATATAGATTTATGACTGTAGTCTACAGTCATAAATCTATATGGGACTGTAGAAATTTCTACAGTCCTATATTTATAAAGGACTGTAGAAATTCCAACAGTCCTAAAAAATTAGAACTGTTGAAATTTCTGCAGTCCTGTATACGTATAGGACTGTAAAAATTTCTACAGTCCTGAATGTTAAATTAATTTAGAATGTTAAATGAAATTTTATTTTTTTTCTTATAGTCATGACCCTCGGAAGGGCACTGTGGATGAAGATATCATCAGAAGATGCCCTACTGCGTCGATGCGTAAGGAACGCAATGTTTCGCGTACTATTGCACCAGGTGTCACTATCCGCGAGCCCGAGGCACGCCCTGAAGTGAGAAAACGTCGATTGACGAAGAAGACTGTCACTCGTTCGAAGAGACGTGCTCCTCCTAGTTCTTCCGGTTCTTCTTCCTCCTCCGATGAGGACATGCCAAATGTCCCACATCGGCCTACTGATGGTTCAGGACCTTCTCAGTCTGCAGATAGTCCTGTCGAGAGTCTCCCATAAACCCTCGAAAACCGGGCTACTAATGGTTCAGGACCTTCTGAGCAGCCACATAGTCCATTCGAGACTCGTCCAAACGGTTGCTCTATGTTACCGTCGATCGAAAACCATATTGCATACCAAATATGGAACAATCCGGTAAGTACATTACGTTATGATAATTTTATATATAGTTGTAAGTTCAAAGTTCATCCAATTATTTATAGATAAGTACATTTTACATAGAGGTATAACTTCATCCAATTGTTTACTTTTCAGGAGAGTTCTCGTATGTTGATGGTGATCAACCACGAAAAAAAATGTAATACATGGAGGTATGAATTTGTCACCCTCATATTTCCATCTAAGGGTAGTTTGGTAATTATCATGGGTATTAATTATTTTAGGATAATTATAATTAATAATTGTGCATGACTGATTTATTTATTTTATTGTATTAATAATTATTGCTAGTGTAGACTTATTTTGGACTTGTGTAGTGGACCTAACCATTTAATTAGAGGACATGAA
Organism: Iris macrosiphon; assembly: GCA_036927795.1. Classification (NCBI taxonomy): domain Eukaryota; kingdom Viridiplantae; phylum Streptophyta; class Magnoliopsida; order Asparagales; family Iridaceae; genus Iris; species Iris macrosiphon. The sequence goes on from JAYESA010000007.1 coordinate 133,863,937, forward strand.
CAAACTTTTGAACTAGTCTAAGTTGAGCCCATGAATTAGGCCCATGGATTAAGAAACATGTTTAATTAGTGAAACCATTGGACTAGAACCTTCCCTCCCTAATTATTTCTTCATGAGAGGCCCCAAGGGGTATTTGGGACATTATACATTGCTTGGGGAGGGGTTTAGGATCAGCCATAATTGAGAGGAGAGAGAGTGCTCTCATTTTAATTCTTCCCCAAAATTCTAGATCTAGTTTTTCCCCTTCCAATTCCCCATAAATTCCCCATAAATTCTCTTCAAATCTCTTTCTAAATTCAACATTGAAGCCTCTACATCAAGGATCTACAAGCAAGGAGTAAGGAACAAGAAGGAGGAGGCCAAGATCTACTAGGAGAGGAGCAACTTATCATTTGGGACTTTTTCATTGGAAATCCATCTCCCAATAGGTACAAATCAGTTTTTTCCCTTCCTATAGGCTATAGATCTGAGTTTTTACCATAAGAAACTACCCCACATGCATAGGTTACCCATAGGATTTGATTTGGAATCATTTGGAGACCTACGGTGGAAGTTATGTCCATTTTGGTGCCAATTTTGGGAGAATTCCGAAATTGGCACATGTAGTGCTTGTCAATGGATCTAATAGATCTAATTGACCATTGATTGTTTGTTTGTAGCTTGTGTCGTGTCCACAATTGGATATGTGTGGGCCGAATCTCGCCAATTTGACGAAACGGTCGATTTTGGGGGTTTTCCTCCGACACAGGGCCATGTGCATATCATATGGTGACACGGACACGTAGACACTCTAATTTCTATATGTGTTGATCATAAATATATGTATTGGACTTGTACGTGTCCTTCGGAATACGTTTGGTTGTGAGTTGGGGGCCCTGTCGCAAGCGTATCATAGAAAAGTATGATACGGGTGCGGTGCACTCCATGTGTTTGTGTTTTGGCCCATTTCACTCTACATGCATATGTAAATATATATGTATATACTATCTAGGTGTTATATGGTATATGTAATAGTGTACTTTGGGTTTTGCTATATACGTATGTCTATATGTGTATGTTATGAGGGTATCTAGATATATAGAACTATGAGTATATGTCTATATATATATATGTGTGTGTGTTAGTGTATATAATATGTATCTAGATATATATATATATATATATATATATATATATATATATATATATATATATATATATATATATATTTTTGTATATAAATCTATATGTATACCTATATGTTGATTCATATGTGTGGCTAAGTATTTGCATATGTAGCTAATGATTAATATGTATGAGTATATCTATATGTATTGGTATCTATACTTTAGTGTTATGCATATTGATTGATATGTATGAGGGGTAGTATATGCATCTATGTTTATAGATATTTAGATATCTATGTGTGTGTACATATATATATAGATATATTCTTAGAGATTGTTAGTGTTGTGTAGTGTTGTGTGTCTGTGTGGATGTGAGTGTATGAAGAGGGCAAAAACTGGATAACAGACAGCAAGGTTCAGCACGTACAGAAGCTGCACAGCAACAGTGAGGATCGGGCAGTGTCAATGCACACTGCAGTAGGGAACACTACAGGATCGGGCAGCAGCAGTTTCTCCACTGTGCAGTTGCACAATACCGGTTGCATAGATTTTTGCTGTAGTGATATGTATCAAGAAACACTGCAGTCACTGCAGTGTGCAGTGCAGTTTCAATGTTCAAGTCTGAAATGAGAGGTGCTAGCAGCAGCTAGCAAGGTGTGATTGTACACTGCAGAGGTATCTGCAATGTACACAGCTTTGAGCAAGGGACTGCAACAGCTCATGCAGTAGAGGCTCAGCCTAGAGAAAACAGCAAGATGGAAGGGAAGGGAAGCTGTTTGTGCAAGTCACACAGAGTAGAGGGTCGGGCCTGCACAGCGTATTTCAGACTTCACTGTGCTGTGCCGATACAGTGGCAGTTTATGTTTTCTATTGACTATGTAGTCCAGTCTCTTATTGTGAGCTCGGTTCCAGTTAAGTGTTGTTGTCAGATTGGTCCTTTTAGTTCTGCAGTAGCATCAGTATGTGGCTAAATCTCTTATAGTGTTAGCTTTTGTTAGTTGAGTTTAGTTATTAGTTGAACTATTAAGTTAGCTAATAGGTAGCTAGTGCCTATATATATAATTATGTTAATATATACATATACTTTATTAATGTAGAAATTAACTATATGTATGTGTGTATTATGTAAGTATGTTAGTAGAGTTTGTTATCTTGTAGTTAGTTAACTACATGTGTATGTATATATTGTACTAGTTATGAGTTAGTGTTGAGATACCTTGAGATATCAAGGTATTCCCAAGGTATCGGGCCGATACCCAAGGTATTGAAATTGGGTATCGAGTTGGGTGCGATACGCATGGTACAAGGCCAAGGTATCCCATTTATATTGTTTTGAGATATTGTTACTATATGTGACTTATGTATATGTATAAAAACCTATTTTTATATTAGAAAACTTGCGTATCGTAAGATACGGCTCTTTGAATGCATTATTGTGTATTAGTTTAGCTAGCATAGCATAGCTTCATAGTGTATCGACTTAGTGACTTAACATTTAACTCTTGCAACCTAGATCTCATCGGTTTGACTTAGAAATGGCGTATCGACCTAGAATTTCATCAACTTCAGTTATTTTCATTATCAAACCTGGTATTGATGCAACATACCATATATAGGTTGTGAGACACCGGCTTGGGCATCGAGAGACACACCTTGCTCAGGACGTCAGGCGAGTACATTTCTCTGATTGTTTTTAATTCATAATATTGTATATATACATGTTCTAGAATTGTATACATTGATCCCGACACAGTGATTTTCACGGACTAGTGCTATATGGATCCCGTCATGAGGTGTTATCCCCTACCGTGTTCAGCGGGTACTCGTGTACATTGTATCTTATCGTGTATACTAGGTATTGATGTTACTTCGTGTTCACACACTGCTCGTGTTCAGTGTGCTTATTCGTGTACACCCACTGCTCGTGTTCGGTGGTTATGATATTCATGTACACCCACTGCTTGTGACAGTGGTTATATTTTCGTGTTCGTAGCGTGTCGTGATTGGATCCATCGGTATTAGTTAGGGGTGGGAGAGTAGGAGTTGATTATGTGATCAAAGCCATTGTTACAAATCGTGTACATTTTGATTACATACTTCACTTGTAATCCGTCTTACCTGATCATGTTCATCCAACCCGATCACATAATAAACTTGTATTCTGAGGCACAGTAGTTAGTTTTAGATTGCAGTTACTTCATCATATTGCTGATATCCATATTGTTGATCTATATACCCTCGTACATTACCTGTATATATCTTGTTCATCTTTCATATGTTCAGTGATCTTATATTTCATTTCTATATCTGTTTATATGCTCGATTATGCTATTGAAAGTGCTTTCAGAGGTATGTACTTCGTTTCAATCTTGACTGGATATATTTTTCCAGATGACTGGCTTCTAGAGCAGTGTCCCACCTACTACGGGCCGCAGGATGGCGTACCTATAGAGGACTTATTGACCAGGGAGACTTAGTTGCAGAGCCCGAGGAGGTTTAGAATTTTGTATCTGAGATTGTATTAGACTATTTCTTTGTGGATTCACATCTTGTATATTATTCGGATTGTGGATTTGTACCTTATTTTCTTCCCTCGTTATTTTCATTCGTGCATATTTCTTCCTTAGTTTGTTTTTGTGATTGACATTAGTTATTCATGTGAGATATCATATTGCTCCTCCATTTGGAGTTGAGATGTTTGACATGTACCATATATATTGTTGAGATGTTAGATAGTTAGAAATGACCCAGACAGCGTTCTACCGCCGATTCTGCGGTGTAGGCTGGCGTAACCACGTACTCGTGCCCGAATATCCGGGTGCGGGTCGTGACACGTTTTTAGTGGTGGCCCATGCAAGTCTAGATAGATATCGTAGTTGTGCTCGACTAGAGTACGACTACGAGCCTGCCTTAGGAAACAAGATTTAGGCTAAGAGAGTTTACTCAATCACATCTAGGAAAATTCGAATATCTATTTTTGCAAATCCTTATCTATTGAATATTGTCTTCTATTTTGAATAAAGTTCTGTCCTTCTTTGATGATATCGCATTATATTCGATATTGATTCCGTATTTTTAATCTGTCTTCAGGATGCCTCCGAAGATCATATTCTACCGCTCGGGAGCAGCACCAGCTTCCTCAACTGCTTCCCAGCCTACTGCGGAGAGGGTAGCACCTACTACGGATTCTTCCCCAGTTGAGAGGGTCGCCTCACCGCTTCAGGTAGGGGTCACAGCAGCTATTTTCGGGGGTGCTCCTCCCCTAGTTCGGAGGGTGGCTCCAGTAGCTCCAGTTGTTTCAGAGGGTCTTCCACCTCCACCACCAGTGGTTGATCAGACACAGATGTTTGCACTTCTCCAGCAGATGATGGAGGTACAGCAGCAACAGTCAGAGGTCCTGCGACAGAGCGTGGAGAACGCTCACCAGATCGCACTTGCAGCGATGGAGAGAGCTACTACCACCCAGCCACCGACGGCACCAGCTCAGTTTATTCTGCATCAGCCAAGGTCGGGTACCATCATCGACTTCAAGAGGATGGGTCCGAAGGACTTCAGAGGCACCGAGGGGATATATATGCGGACGAGTGGATCGAGGACATAGAGCGGAACCTGCGGCTGGCGCAGATTCCAGAGATGCTACAGATTGAGGCTGCGGGTTGTATGATGTTTGATATTGCCCTGACATGGTTCCGGACCGACTCGAGGATTGCAGCACCAGGACTCTCTTGGGAAGCCTTCAAAGAGCTTTTCAAGGAGAAGTTCTTCCCTGACATGGCTCTTACTTCTTTGGAGAGTCAGTTCTAGTATCTTGTACAGGGAGGCATGTCAGTAGATGAGTATGCGGCGGAGTATTGCCAGCTAGGACGCTTCGTAGAGGGTCAGAATCCTAGAAGCAAGGCAAGGAAGTTCAGGAAGGGCCTGAACCGGGAAGTCAAACCCCACACCAACGGAGATCCTACCGCCACCTTCGAGGAGATACTCAGGCAGGCGCAGAGAGCAGAGGATGACTTAGAGCTTGGCTCTAAGAGGCAGAGGGACACAGGAGGATCCGACAGCTACACGGGTCCGGCGAAGAGGCCTCATTTCTAGCAGCAAAACCAGAGGCCTTACCAGCACCAGAGGCAGCAGCACCACGGGCCAGTTAGAGCGCCGGCTCAACAGATGCATCAGATCCAGAGGACAACAGCTCCTTGTACTTTTTGTAAGAAGCAAGGACACGGATGGGACGCATGCAGGATGAGGCTAGGCCAGTGCTTATTTTGTGGATCAGGAGATCATCAGCTACGGGCTTGTCCCAAAGTCCAGGCTCGTCCAGCTCAGGGTGGAGGACAGGCACAGAGGGCACCCGCTCGACCACCAGCGGGCCAGCAGAGAGGACCTCTTCCACCGCAGCAGCAGCAGTTTGCCCAGCATCAGCAGAACAGAGGAGCGCATCGACAGGGGCGAGCTTTTGCCCTGACTGTCGAGGAGGAGGAGCCGATTGGCGATGTCATTTCTGGTTCTGTTTATCTCGATTCCTTTCCAGCTTATGTTTTGTTCGATTCTGGTGCTTCTCATAGCTTTTTATCTGTATCTTTTGCTTTGAGGCATCGCCTTGAGTCTGAACCGTTGGCGAGGACTTGCAAGATCACGACCGGTGGTGGTATCATCCTGGTCAGTGATGTTTGCAGGAACCAGAGAGTTTATTTGGGAGGCCGTGAGCTGAGTGTATGTTTGCTCGTAATGCCACTTTCGAGTTACGATATAGTACTCGGGATGGATTGGTTGAGTAGACATCACGCTAGTATCGATTGCCGTAGAGGCAGAGTTGTATTTCAGACGCCAGGAGAGCCAGAGTTCGAGTTCGTCCGATGAGCAGAGCAGAGCAACGGCAATTTCTGTGGAGCTTTAGTCGAGGAGCAGGAGCAGACGCCGCCACATCCGTTGATTGCAGAATTCTTGGATGTCTTTCCGAAGGAGTTGCCGGGGTTGCCGCCGGACAGGGATGTGGAATTCTCTATAGATTTAGTGCCAGGTGCAGAGCCGATCTCTCAGCACGTCTATAGAGTAAACAACAGCGAACTGACGGAGTTAAAGAAGCAGGTGGATGAGTTGCAAGACAAAAGATTTATCCGTTCCAGTTCATCACCATGGGGTGCTCCGGTACTCTTTGTACCCAAGAAGGATGGGTCGGTACGTATGTGTATCAACTACAGGGCACTTAATAACCTCACTATCAATAACAAATACCCGTTGCCGCGGATAGATGACTTGTTTGACCAGTTGAGCGGAGCGAAGGTATTCTCCAAGATAGACTTGAGGTCAGGGTACCACCAGGTGAAAGTGAAGAGGGAAGACATCCCAAAGACAGCTTTCCGGACTCGCTATGGGCAGTTCGAGTTCTTGGTGATGCCGTTTGGGTTGACCAATGTCCCGACAGTGTTCATAAACCTAATGAACAAGGTGTTTCATCAGTACCTGGACCAGTTTGTTGTAGTCTTCATAGATGATATTCTGATATACTCAAAGACCCCGGAGGAGCATGAGCAGCACTTGAGGATTGTTCTGGAGACCCTCAGGAAGGAGAAGTTGTATGGCAAGTTGTCGAAGTGTAAATTCTTCCTTGATAAGGTTAAATTTTTTGGGCATGTCATTACAGGAGATGGAGTCTCGGTGGACCTGAAGAAGATCTCAGCAGTTGAATCGTGGTCTACCTCGAGTTCAGTAGCAGAGATCAGGAGCTTCCTTGGATTAGCAGGCTACTACCGAAAGTTTGTTCAGGACTTTTCCAGACTAGCAGAGCCGATGACCAGGCTGACCAGGAAGGACGTAGAATTCGTCTGGACTGAGGATTGCCAATCAGCATTTGAGGAGCTGAAGAGGAGATTGACTACAACTCCCATCTTGACACTACCCTCAGGAGCAGGAGGATTTTCCATCTACAGTAATGCATCAGGGAAGGGTTTGGGTTGTGTGTTACAGCAGCACGGGAAGGTGATTGCCTATGCTTCCAGGAAATTGCGCCCGCATGAGAAGAACTACCCTACCCATGATTTGGAGCTTGCAGCGGTTATCTTTGCTCTCCAATTATGGAAACACTATCTATATGGAGAGAGAGAGAGTAAAGATCTTCACAGACCATAAGAGCTTAAAGTATGTGTTTACACAGAAAGAGCTCAACATGAGGCAGCGACGATGGTTGGAGCTGATGAAAGACTTTGACATATCCTTGCAATACTATCCAGGGAAGGCCAACGTAGTTGCGGATGCCTTGAGCAGGTATCCCGTGGCTATGTGCTTGACTAGAGACAGATATTTATTGGTCGATCTTGACAGTTTGGGCATTGAGGTACTGATTCCGGGAGTCGCAGCACAAATGTGGGGGCTTCAGGTTCAGTCGGAGCTGATGGACCGAGTCAGAGCCGGACAGTATGAGGATGAGTCTCTGAGGAGCATTAGAGCACAGGTTCAGGTCGGGCTGGCAGAGGACTTTATCATCGTAGATGACGGATCATTGCGACACGGTACCAGATTGTGCGTACCGACAGGAGCTTTGCGCAAGGAGATTATGCAGGAGGCGCATCGTTCCCAATACTTTATGCATCCCGGTGCTAACAAGATGTATAGAGATATGAGGGAGCATATATGGTGGTATGGCATGAAGCACGAGGTAGCTAGCTTCGTGTCCAGATGCTTAGTTTGCCAACAGGTCAAGGCGGAGAGACAAAGACCAGGAGGATTGCTTCAGCCCTTGCCCATTCCGGAGTGGAAATGGGAACATGTTACTATGGATTTTGTATCGGGGCTTCCGCGTTCTCCAGGAGGCAAGGATGCGATTTGGGTCATCGTGGACAGGTTGACCAAATCAGCCCACTTTCTGCCATTTAAAGTGGGTACATCTACGGAGAGACTTGCGGAGATGTATGTGCACCAGATTATCAGATTGTACGGTGTTCCAGTGATCATTGTCTTGGATCGGGATGGTCGCTTCACGTCCCATTTCTGGAGGAGTTTACAGGCTAGGTTGGGCACTCAGCTCAAGTTCAGTATCGCTTATCACCCTCAGACGGACGGATAGTCGGAGAGGACTATCCAGACTCTCGAGGACATGCTACGCACCTGTGTTTTGGATCTTGGAGGTTCTTGGGAAGATCACCTTCACTTGGTAGAGTTTTCATACAACAACAGCTACCAAGCCAGCATTGAAATGTCACTATTCGAGGTGTTGTATGGACGGAGATGCCGCACTCCGTTGTCCTGGGATGATATTGGTGACAGGGCTTTATTGGGACCAGAGATGGTAGTGGATGCAGCAGAGAAGGTGAAGCTTATCAGGGACAGATTTCGAGTGGCGCAGGACAGGCAACGGCATTGGGCCGATAGCCACCGGAGACCTCTGGAGTTTGAGGTATAGCTTTAGTTTTGTCTTGTTTGTGTTTGATTGTTGCTTGTTAGAGTGCTAAGTTTGTGTTTCGTGCTAGGTTGGCGGTCTGGTTTTCTTGAGGATTTCTCCGACACGTGGCATGATTCATTTCGGTGGAGGCGGCAAGCTTAGTCCGCGATTCATCGATCCTTTCAGCATTCTCGAGAGGGTCGGTGCAGTCGCTTACAGACTAGACTTACCACCTGCATTGGAAGGAGTGCACAACGTGTTTCACGTGTCGCAGTTGAGACGATACGTTGCAGATCCCAGTCATGTGTTGGATCATTCGGAGTTAGAGGTGGGCCCTACTCTCAGTTATCCAGAGCAGCCAGTAGAAATTCTGGATCGGAGAGAGAAGGTGCTGAGGAACCAGACAATTACTTTGGTGCGCGTTGCGTGGAGGCATCACTTGCCAGGAGAGAGTACCTGGGAGAGAGAGGCCGAGATGCGCGAGCGATATCCGTATATTTTCGAGCCGTGAGGTATAATTCCTTCTTACATTATATGGTTTGTTTGGTAGATAGTTTCTTCCTTAATTTCGAGGACAAAATTTTTTTAAGGTGGGTAGGTTTGTCACCCTCACATTTCCATCTAAGGGTAGTTTGGTAATTATCATGGATATTAATTATTTTAGGATAATTATAATTAATAATTGTGCATGACTGATTTATTTATTTTATTATATTAATAATTATTGCTAGTATAGACTTATTTTGGACTTATGTAGTTGACCTAACCATTTAATTAGAGGACATGAATAAACTTTTGGACTAGTCTAAGTTGAGCCCATGAATTAGGCCCATGGATTAAGAAACATGTTTAATTATTGAAACCATTGGACTAGAACCTTTCCTCCCTAATTATTTCTTCATGAGAGGCCCCAAGGGGTATTTGGGACATTACACATTGCTTGGAGAGGGGTTTATGACCAGCCATAATTGAGAGGAGAAAGAGTGCTCTCATTTTAATTCTTCTCCAAAATTCTAGATCTAGTTTTTTCCCTTGTAATTCTCCATCAATTCTCCATCAATTCTCTTCAAATCTCTTTCTAAATTCAACATTGAAGCCTCTACATCAAGGATCTACAAGCAAGGAGCAAGGAACAAGGAGGAGAAGACCAAGATCTACAAGGAGAGGAGCAACTTGTCATTTTGGACTTTTTTATTGGGAATCCATCTCCCAATAGGTACAAATCAGTTTCCCCCCTTCCTATAGGCTATAGATCTTAGTTTTTACAATGAAAAATCATCCCACATGCATAGGTTACCCATAGGATTTGATTTGGAATCATTTGGAGACCTACGGTGGAAGTTATGTCCATTTTAGTGCCAATTTTGGGGGAATTCCAAAATTGGCACATGTAGTGCTTGTCAATGGATCTAATAGATCTAATTGACCATTGATTATTTGTTTGTAGCTTGTATCGTGTCCACAATTGGATACGTGTGGGCCGAATCTCGTCAATTTGACGAAACAGTCAATTTTGGAGGTTTTTTCTCCGATACGGGGCCATGTGCATATCATATGGTGACACGGACATGTAGATACTCTAATTTCTATATGTGTTGATCATAAAATATGTATTGGACTTGTACGTGTCCTTCGAGATACGTTTGGTTGTGAGTTGGGGCCGTGTCGCAAGCCTATCATAGAAAAGTGTGATACGGGTGCGGTGCACTCCATGTGTTTGTGTTTTGGCCCATTTCACTTTACATGCATATGTAAATATATATGTATATACTATCTATGTGTTATATGGTGTATGTAATAGTGTACTTTGGATTTTGCTATATACGTATGTCTATATGTGTATGTTATGAGGGTATCTAGATATATAGAACTATGAGTATATGTCTATATATATATAAGTGTGTGTTAGTGTATATAATATGTATCAAGATATATATATCTTTTTGTATATAAATCTATATGTATACCTATATGTTGATTCATATGTGTGGCTAAGTATTTGCATATGTAGCTAATGATTAATATGTATGAGTATTTCTATATGTATTGGTATCTATACTTTAGTGTTATGCATATTGATTGATATGTATGAGGGGTAGTACATGCATCTATGTTTATAGATATTTAGATATCTATGTGTGTGTACATATATATAGATATATTCTTAGAGATTGTTAGTGTTGTGTAGTGTTGTGTGTCTGTGTGGATGTGAGTGTATGAAGAGGACAGAAACTGGATAACAGACAGCAAGGTTCAGCACGTACAGAAGCTGCACAGCAACAGTGAGGATCGGGCAGTGTCAATGCACACTGCAGCAGGGAACACTACAGGATCGGGCAGCAGCAGTTTCTCCACTGTGCAGTTGCACAATACCGATTGCACAGATTTTTGCTGTAGTGATATGTATCAAGAAACACTGCAGTCACTGCAGTGTGCAGTGCAGTTTCAATGTTCAAGTCTGAAATGAGAGGTGCTAGCAGCAGCTAGCAAGGTGTGATTGCACACTGCAGAGGTATCTGCAATGTACACAGCTTTGAGCAAGGGACTACAGCAGCTCATGCAGCAAAGGCTCAGCCTAGAGAAAACAGCAAGATGGAAGGAAAGGGAAGCTGTTTGTGCAAGTCACACAGAGTAGAGGGTCGGGCTTTCATAGTGTATTTCAGACTTCACTGTGCTGTGCCGACACAGTGGCAGTTTATGTTTTCTATTGACTATGTAGTCCAGTCTCTTATTGTGAGCTCAGTTCCAGTTAAGTGTTGTTGTCAGATTGGTCCTTTTAGTTCTGCAGTAGCATCAGTATGTGGCTAAATCTCTTATAGTGTTAGCTTTTGTTAGTTGAGTTTAGTTATTAGTTAAACTATTAAGTTAGCTAATAGGTAGCTAGTGTCTATATATATAATTATGTTAGTGTATACATATACTTTATTAATGTAGAAATTAACTATATGTATGTGTGTATTATGTAAGTATGTTAGTAGAGTTTGTTATCTAGTAGTTAGTTAACTACATGTGTATGTATATATTGTACTAGTTATGAGTTAGTGTTGAGATACCTTGAGATATCAAGGTATTCCCAAGGTATCGGGCCGATACCCAAGGTATTGAAATTGGGTATCGAGTTGGGTGCGATACGCATGGTACAAGGCCAAGGTATCCCATTTATATTGTTTTGAGATATTGTTACTATATGTGACTTATGTATATGTATAAAAACCTATTTTTATATTAGAAAACTTGCGTATCGTAAGATACGGCTCTTTGAATGCATTATTGTGTATTAGTTTAGCTAGCATAGAATAGCTTTATAGTGTATCGACTTAGTGACTTAACATTTAACTCTTGCAACCTAGATCTCATCGGTTTGACTTAGAAATGGCGTATCGACCTAGAATTTCATCAACTTCAGTTATTTTCATTATCAAACCTGGTATTGATGCAACATACCATATATAGGTTGTGAGACACCGGCTTGGGCATCGAGAGACACACCTTGCTTAGGACGCCAGGCGAGTACATTTCTCTGATTGTTTTCAATTCATAATATTGTATATATGCATGTTCTAGAATTGTATACATTGATCCTGACATAGTAATTTTCATGGACTAGTGCTATATGGATCCCGTCATGAGGTGTTATCCCCTACCGTGTTCAGCGGGTACTCGTGTACATTGTATATCATCGTGTATACTAGGTATTGATATTATTTCGTGTTCACACACTGTTCGTGTTCAGTGTGCTTATTCGTTTACACCCACCGCTCGTGTTCGGTGGTTATGATATTCGTGTACGCCCACTGCTCGTGACAGTGGTTATATTTTCGTGTTCGTAGCGTGTCATGATTGGATCCATCGGTATTAGTTGGGGGTGGGAGAGTAGGAGTTGATTATGTGATCAAAGCCATTGTTACAAATCGTGTACATTCTGATTACATACTTCACTTGTAATCCGTCTTACCTGATCATGTTCACCCAACCCGATCACATAATGAACTCGTATTCTGAGGCACAGTAGTTAGTTTTAGATTGCAGTTACTTCATCATATTGCTGATATCCATATTGTTGATCTATATACCCTCGTACATTACCTGTATATATCTTGTTCATCTTTCATATGTTCAGTGATCTTGTATTTCATTTATATATCTGTTTATATGCTCGATTATGCTATTGAAAGTGCTTTCAGAGGTATGTACTTTGTTCCAATCCTGACTGGATATATTTTTCCAGATGACTGGCTTCTAGAGCAGTGTCACACCTACTACGGGCCGCAGGACGGCGTACCTATAGAGGACACTCTTATTGACCAGGGAGACTTAGTTGCAGAGCCCGAGGAGGTTTAGACTTTTGTATCTGAGATTGTATTAGACTATTTCTTTGTTGATTCACATCTTGTATATTATTCGGATTATGGATTTGTACCTTATTTTCTTCCCTCGTTATTTCTATTCGTGCATATTTCTTCCTTAGTTTGTTTTTGTGATTGAGATTAGTTATTCATGTGAGATATCATATTGCTCCTCCGTTTGGAGTTTAGATGTTTGACAGGTACCATATATATTGTTGAGATGTTAGATAGTTAGAAATGACCCAAACAGCGTTCTACCGCCGATTCTGCGGTGTAGGCTGGCGTAACCATGTACTCGTGCCCGAATATCCGGGTGCAGGTCGTGACAGAATTATTAGGAGACGATGTGAAAGCAAAAATCAGTCCACCGGTTTACAATATTTGGGTAGCTACTCATATACGACGGTGGATAATGCACTGATATCAGCATTTGTAGAACGATGGCATCCAGAAACTAACACTTTTCATCTACCCAATGGGGAGTTGACGATTACCCTTGATGACGTCCATCATATATTGGGACTTAGGGTTGATGGTCGAGTCATCATGAATCAAACTTTTGATGAGTCGAGCATCAACTTTTACGACCATATTGTGGATTATGTATCAGGGTGTCTGGGAGTTGATGCCACTAGTTTTACCGGTCTTCGAGAATTCAAGAAGTCCTACGGACTTCCTCTAAAATATTTGGAGGAGATATTCGCTGATCCGGACCCCAAAATGGATAATAGCGATAATGTGGCCCGCGGATATATGCAGTTCATCTTAGGGGCTGTTGGCATTACGGATAAGTCTGGAACGTCCATACATGCCAAATATCTCCTCAATTTGGACAACGTTGACACATTGGAAGAAATATCTTGGGGAAGCTGTATACTAGCATACCTTTACCGCGAGCTTGGTGCGGCATCCCGCGTGGGTTCGAAGACATATCCGGATGCCAGACTCTACTCCATATATAGATATATCTTTGTCAACTTGTATACATAATTTTAAATTTTATTGTTTATTTTTGGACTAATATTTTTTTAACCTGGTTACGTGAAGGCATGGATATATGAGCACTTTCCAACCCTGCAGCGGGCGAAACTGAACCGAGGGTATGACGAGAACATTCCTAGAATGTGCCGATGGAAGCTAACTAAGGAAGATACCAAACGTTCTCACACATTGGCCGCCCTACGGAATGCACTCGAAGATATGACGACAGAAGAGGTGAATTTAGACCTAATTTTATACTTAATTGGTATTAATTGAATACGTTATGCTAAATGACGTTATTCTAAATTTTATGCGGTGCAGATTGTTTGGGATCCATATCGTGATTTACGACAGACTAGTCGTCCATTGTAATCAGTCGCTTTATATCACGGTCTTATCAGTTGTCATGAAATCGAGGAGGCTTATATTCCGGATAGAGTGCTCCGTCAGTTTGGCTACGTACAAACTGTCCCAAAGCGCACTTTGAAAATGATAACTCCTCCGCGCGGTACAAAACCGCTAAACTATATTCCTGCGGCGTTCAACTGGGTATCAGACTTCTTCACCGAGTGGCAACGCCACGTTATTAGAGATACCGAACGGCAAGCAGCAGTTAATATGACGGAGTGTAGCGACGACTACCTCACCTACTATGCCGGTGTCGGACTACCTACCTTGTTCCAACGCGGAGGTGATATTGTGCGTGTACTTTCAGATCTTCCTGCCAAATCGGTCTTGTATACTGCATTGGTCAATATGGTGAGCCAACTTCTATACTTTAAGTTTGATATTTGTAAATGTTTATAACAATTTTTTTTAATTCTCATGAATAGGCAAGAAAAGTGAAGAAGTTGGGAAGAAGCCTCATAAGTTTCCAGGGTTTGAATATATGGCAATCAATGACGAACTCCAACAAATCGACAACGCTGAAAATTTTTCTTTCTTGAAAAATAGAGAGCAACGTACAAAGAGGCGGCATGAAGTTTAGACTCCGTTTGAAGACTTGTAAAACTTAATATGACTTTTGAGAATTGTAAAAGTTTAAACTATGAATTTGAGTTGTAAAACTTTCAATGAATATGACTTTCAACGCTGAAAATTTTGCTACAATTGCTACATACATACAATTTGTGTTCAAATTTTGCTACATACATACAGTTGTCAAATATGCAGACAGTGAAGCTAATTTTACTTATAACTGTGCATACAGACAGTGGATAAAGTTTAGGACTGTCAACAATTTGACAGTCCTAGTATCTTCCAGGACTGCCAAAATTTTGACAGTCCTAAACTTTACCCACTGTCTATGCACAGCTATATATAAGTTTAGGACTGTCAACATTATAACAGTCCTAGTACTATATGTAAGTTTAGGACTGTCAACATTATGACAGTCCTAGTATATACTAGGACTGTCAAAATGTTGATAGTCCTAAACTTTACCCACTGTCTATGGGCAGTTATATGTAAGTTTAGGATTGTCAAAATTTTGACAGTCCTAGTATATACTAGGACTGTCATAATGTTGACAGTCCTAGTTTCCTGGCACTTTTACATATTGATAGTCCTAGTATCGATTAGTATCAATGCACAACATACAGTCAAAATCGATTAGTATCAATTAGATAACTCCTTTTATTGCACAACATACACACAACATACAGTTCAATATACAGTTAAACATACATGGTTTATTGCACAAAATATATTTCAATATACAGTATCAATCGATTAGAATATCAAAGTAGTCGTTCGGCATAATTTTTGGATCCTCCATCTTTATTATCTTCTTATAGGCAGCCATTGCATCCGTATAGGGTGTCGTCCATGCGATCGCTTCCTCTGGGGCGTGTTTATACCAAAGCGCAGAAGGTGGCAGAATAGGAGAATGACCGATCAACCTTGGGATGACGAAGTGTTGTCCGACAAGCCCTATGCAACATAGATTAGATACTCCGTGTTCGGCTGGGGGAGCACACATTGGAAAGAAAGTATTGTTAATACCTTATAAAATAATTACAATAGGTATCTTATACCTATTAGAGAATATGTAAGTAGCAGGCGGGACATCCATGTAATGGTCTGGTCCGGTAACTGTTTTCGTACAATGTATGCTTGCCAACAAATCTCCAATAATTTCTTCGCCGAGTATCTGCCTATAGAAGGGTAGTCGAGACTCCAACTCCTCGTACAACTCTTCCCTAACCTGTCTCCATCCTGCTTCAACTGAATAGCCTAGTTGTCTTGCTAGTGCATGATATCCACAATGGCCATCCTTAGGAACATCAACAATAGACCAAATGAAATTCCGTATCTCAGGTAGGAAATTTTCAATGTATAGACTATAAGAATCAGAAAAGTTATCTAAACCCTCCGCTGTGACTGCATCGTTCATTTTCTGTTTCTTCCCCCTTCGAATAGTAAGCTTACTCTTTTTCTGCGGAAATACTACCCTATCCATTACGAACTTTGCCTCCAAACTGCGTTCAATATGTTCAAACAAGGATGGATCTCTTTTAGTTGACTCCTCCTTCTTCTTTTTTGCTCTACTCTTTCTTGACTGTGGTCTTCCCTTAGGAGTTTGAACAACAGATAGCTCTTGCAATCGAGTTGTTGCCGGGATTGCAATTTCTTGGATTTTAACCTCAATGGATCTTCTCTCCGGTTCCGATGCGACACACCACCTTGCGTGCATGAGTTTCACTTGTGGCAAAGCAAAAAAATTATCTTGAACTTCCACCGTCGGCATTATCGACAGTTGTCTCCAACGTTGATCAACAACATCTATTGGAATATGTATAGATTCACGACGATATTCGTTGATCTCATGTGCACAAGAAAGTCCGAGTGAATGTCGATATGAACAACCGCAAACCTCGGGATCATAACCTACCGACTTCGACCTACCAATCTCCTCAAACAATAAGCCCAAGGCCTTGTAAGATACTACATGGGTTAAACCATCCAAGAGGTGTTCATGCTTGTATTCATGCTTTGTAATATTGAGGCTCATCTCAAATGATGCTACAATCTCGTTCACCGTGGAAATAATCATCAAATTAATCGATTGCCAAACGGAGACAAAATTACCGACCGATGACCGTAGATATCTTTTTAAACTTGAGTGTGATCCTTCGACCCGGTTCGTAGTGATTGTGCCATAATGCTTTACCATGTTCGTCCATGCTAAGATGAATTGCTCTTTATGTGGTTCTAGCCAAGTATCTTTGATATAAGATATGCATGTCGAGTTACTCGTCTCCCACTTTTGTTGGAACATGTACCATGCTGTGTCGTAGCTGTCTGTAGTACTTGCTCGCCATACAAGACTCCAATCACTGTAGAATTCTTCGAAGCGAAGCATGTCGATTTTGCCGTCCACTTTTCAAAATTTCTCTTGCATTAAGCTTGGATATTTCGATTTATAAGCCAAGTGCATAGTAGTCTATGCGCATGAGGAAATACAATATCTATAGCATTTATCAGCGCATATTCTCTGTCGGTAACAAAAATAGAGGGCTCTTTGTAACCTGTGTAAAGGGATTGTAGTTTCCTCAACGCCCATGTGTAATCCTCTACTGTCTCACTCTTCATAAAACAAAAAGCGACTGTAAATATTTTTCCCGTAGACGTAAACCCAACAACGTGAAAAAGAGGCACTTTGAACTTGTTGGTCTTATATGTACAATCAAGGATCAATACGTCTGCGAAGGACCGAGCCAAGTGTGTGCAATCAGGATGAGCCCAAAATAACGAAAGGAGTTCATAAGTTTGTGGATGTCTTCTGTGGTACTCCACGTAGTGATGCTCCCCAAGCAATTTCAATACTTGCTGCATCGCCATTCTTCCTTTCATACTTTTAAATTTCGCTCTGGCCAAACTATTATAGATCGTCCTTATGGTAGACTTGTTCCCATATTCATTTTGTCGCACGGCAGAATATATTTGTTTCGGTGCAACTCCGGAAAGGAACAATTCTTCAACCAACTTTCTCTCATCCTCCTTCAACCGTGCCACGTAGGCATGACCCATAAGTGTCCTTGGAATAGGATGATTGTGTCTTCCATTCTTAACTTTGATTATCCACTTCACATCTTCTACTTTTACAATCAACACCTTCAATGGACAACCATATTTTCTTGTCCCAACATTTTTTTAGGGATTTTATTTCAATGACACTCTTTTTTTTATGATGCTCCCTAAACATACCTCCTCGTTCGCACCCCAGCTCTACATATTTTCGGCCCGGCCGAGATCTGATGGATCTTGCAATGACAATTACTACGTTATGACGTCTTCCAACTTCTCTGCACCACTCTAATGCTTCTTCCTGGATTGCAAATTGAATATCCGTTGAGAATATATCATCCACATCAACACCAATAGCAGGATGTACCACAATATCTATACAAGGTTGGTCCTATAACCAATATAAAATAATACAAAAATTAATAACTTCATATAATTATCCTGGACTGTAACTATTTTAACAGTCCTATTTGTATATAGGACTGTCAAAATTATGACGGTCCTACTTTTATATAGGACTGTCGAAATTCTGACAGTCCTATATTTATATAGGACTGTAGAATTATTGACATTCCTATATTTATATAGGACTGTCTAATTTTTACAGTCCTTACACGATGACTGTCGAATTAGGGTTGTCGTTTGACGTACCGTACGTGCTTCGGAACAACCGACATGTTCTTCGAAACGTCCGGAGTGCATATTTAATGGATTGGATGATCCGACTTCGTCATCGAAGATATTTTCATGCATTGTTCCTACAATAGTAAAAAAAAAACTAAATTTTTTTTCTGACAATCTCAAAACTTATTCATCGTATGTTGTCGAAGACATACCGGAAGAATATTCGTTGGATAATCACCAAAGCAAAATTCTCCTCCACTTGGGACCACAACTATAAATTTTCAAATTTAGGTTTAGACTTGGAGAATGAGAGTTTCTTCAGGTCAAGGAAAAGTGCATAAAATAGAAATTTTGTTCACTTATATACTTTGGTGTGGGATAGCCCCAAATAACTTTAAAAGTGCAAACTTGTAATTTTGAAAAAAATTACATTGGACTAGCTCCAAGTAATAAGTGTCCTTATAAATTGTCCTCATTATAAACCCCAAGCCCATCCCCTTCTCTGAACTATCACAATCATCTTCTGCATCCCCTTCTTCTTCTTCTTCTTCTTCTTCATGTAGCCCCCCTCGACTTCGTGAAGCTCTTAGCAAACACCTCAATGTCGACCTCACCACCTTGCAAATCAGTTTATCTCTGGTTTCCCGCATGAGTCATTCATCTGGCCAATGCTAGAATCGTGCATCTATGCTGCAGCCATCGTCTTCACCATATGTTTATCTCCGCGCTGACATGCCAACACCGCGACCGTAAAAGCACATAGAGCAACTCCGAACTTTCCATACTCAGCAATCCATACTGTACAGTCAAAATAAAAATAAATTTATATACAAATTATTAAAATATAATAATATTATGCAAAAAAATAAATTTTTTTTTAAATCACACATATTGCCGTAGCCTATAATAATATGTGTATAAATCACATATATTGTCATAGACTATGACGATGTCTGTGCAAATCGTATAGAATGCTATGGTGATTTGTATATCCATTTGCAATTTTAGAAAACATTATATCCCTCATCTTCTTTAAACTTAATTACTGTTGAGTAATATCTGTAAAAGAAATATAACAAACTTATAAGAGCAAAGTGATTATATTATAAATATGTTGGAGGTCACCCCGGGCGACTCCTGTCCCTCCCCTTCCCGTTTCGACAACCACCCCTCTACCCCTAGTGCTTGCCTGCGCATCTGCTGCGCGTCCGCCTCCTACAGCTATTGTTGCAGCTTGCTGCTGTCGTTATTGCTGTGTCTCCATCCCCTCTGATCGTCGTCGGAAAGGAGAGGAGTCGTCGGAGAGAAAAGAGGGTTTGCCAGAGAGAGAGAAAAGATAGAGAGAATAGAGATGGACAATCTAATTTTTTTTTTAGGATACTAAATTAGTACCTATTAAAATTAAGAGAGTCAAGTTGAACGTTGAAAATATCAAAACTGTAATTGAACTTATTTTTTTTTATTTGTCCTTGTCATCTTGATCTTATCGTAGGTGTGGAGTCTGGCCTAAGAAACCAAGAGGACCCACTAACATTTGTTAAAGAAAGAATAATATATATAAAGGGTGTGGCAGAATGTCTACACCTGTAACATGCATATCCCTTACCTGTTCAGAAAAAGCGGCCACCGCCATAGAGAAATAAACACACCCATAACCCCTCTGAACTAAATTGAACAAAAACATCTATCCATCCTCACATTTTCTATCTGGAAATATTATTGGATCAGTATTGGCAAAGGAAAAACCAAAATGATGACTGGAAAAGAGATCTTGCACAAAATGAAAGTAAGTTTTGCCATCTTTCCTGTCAATTTTATCCAACAGATTTGGGTTACAAGTTTCAAGTGTATGTTGTTGTTTGGATGTTACTTGTTAATTATGAAGACATGCTAATAGTTACTATTATTATTTTTTACTGTTAGATGTCTTGGTTGGTTTAACTATCCATTTGTTATTGTTGTTGTTGTTGTTGTTGTATTTTTGTGCATTTGGCTTGTGTTGAGCCTGTGATCTGGTCCTCACAAAAACACTGCTAAACAAATTCAATCATTTTGGAAATTTGACTCTACAAATGATGTTTGGAATATATCAAGATATACTGATGAATTCAACAGACTGTAAATCTGTTGTTAAAGATTTCATCACCTCTCTTCCATTGGGTTCCTGCTTCTAGGAAATCAATCACTTCTTTGGTTATTCTGTTAAACTTCTCCGATGTTGTTCAGTGCTTCATAACAAGTGTGGTTTCGTGATGCGTTGGTTCCATTCGACGTTGCAAAGACATGAATATCACATGGCATGATACAACAATATGTGGGAAGCACCAATTTTTTTGTATGACCAAGTGTTATTGTGGGTTGTCCATGTTATGTCTAATACGTGTCCAACACAACACAACACAACTCATATTGTCGAAGTATCCGTGATTCATAGGCTTCACAGTGGAGGAGCTTCATGGAGACCTGTAGAAGCCTCGACTTGATCATGGATGGTGTATAATAGTTTAATTAATTATTATAGGCTCTTTCTATGACTGCACTGTTATATGGACAGATCCCAGGATGGATCGGTGTTGCAGTCAGATATCTATTAATGCACTTGATGGAACAAGATTTGTTGTTTGTCTTTATGAAAACTTGGTCAGTTCTTCTAGTCCTAGTTCTATAAATTTGGGTTAACGATTGGTTCTTGGTTCTATCAATTTGGTCAATTCGTTTGTAGAGATTCTCCAGAGGTGCGTGGTGCTCTAGCTGACCCAGTTTTGACGAGAAGTCTTGCTTTTGGTTTGGTTCCACTTGCTCAACCTATATAATATACGATAGTTAAATTTATATACTAGGTGGAGGTTATTTTGACTCGAAATCTCCTGTCATATCCAAGTTTTTATACTAGGTTTGGTTCCACTTGGATATGTTAAATATTTATACTAGGTTGCTAATTATACATTTATATATTTATTTGTTTTTACCATAACATATCCAAGTTTTTTAAATTGGTGTGTTATCATACCCATATTTTGTTGCCATGCGTAGCTTCTCAGAGTAAGGGAATCTTAATATCTGCTGCATCTAACCAAAGAGGGATACATCACCTGTAAAGGGGCTGCCTGAGAAAAGATAGATATCGAAAAGTTTGAGCCTTATGTTAGAAACTCAAAGAGGTAGTGGGAAGCGGTAGAATCTATTATCTCAACCAGAAGAACATTTGCTTCATCAAGTTTCAACATTATTAAATAGGTGACATAAGTTTTGGGATTTCTTGGTTTCTTGAAATGACGTCCTTAGTCTTCCGAATCTTGGTGTGAACCTTGGGTTTACGCTATATTCAGTTTGGAGTGTACAGGAGCAACATGAATGCTATAACTAGGCTAAACCATTCTACCAAATACTTTCAATTAGTCCAAAAATTTGTTCAATGAAACTCAAACCTCTTTGAAACCCGATCAAAGCAAACCATCCATGTGGGGATCCATGCTAAAAGCATCTCAATAGTAAGCCCACCCCAAGATGAGTGCTCTCCTATTCCGACTATGCGCCTTGCTTTCCTGAGGGAATCACAACTTCCACCTTCGTCCTTTTCCTATGCCCTTAAACAGCCTTGACGTCTATCACTATATGGACTCACTTGTATACAACGTCCACGTTGGTTCCTTTTACATCCTTACCCACGCCTGCTTTGGTAATATTGACCTGCTCAGAGTGGTCTCACTTGATCCAATTTCAGCCAACTTAAAGCATCAATAACATCTTGTTACCTTTTACCCATTGAAAACACTTCAAGTTTTCTTAACATTACCTCTACCTCTAAACAGAGCCAACCACAAATTCTCAGGCGACGATCTGCCATGCTTCTTTTCCATCTGATACCAAAATCTTCTCCATGGAGGTATATTCCACTTCCATTCTGCACTTTCTCCCTCTTCATTGACTGTAATTCTTTACAAATGAACTGACAATATGCTCTACCTCGAGATCTTGCCCAATAGCTCTTCAACCCTCAACCCTTCATCCTCATTTGAGGGCCGGCATCTATGCCCGTATCAAAGCCTTGAAACTCAATGCCTTCTCTTTCCATCTTCCAATCTATATTGAACCTTGAAACCTTTCCTCCCATGTTATTGATTTGGATCATCTATATCTTTATTCTAGCCCTTACTTCCTTGTTTTAGTTCTCATTACCTTGTTTTGTGCTTTTTTGAAATGCACATCACTTGAACTTTTTTAAGGCACATGTATTGTTCTATACCTGTTTTGTTTTTCTTTTGTTACATTTAATTAGTCATTTTGTTATGACAAACATGTCAAATTCTTTTTGTGGAACTGAAACATTAACTCAGATACTTGCATATCAAGTCTCTTACAACAAAATATTGTTAACATGGGTTATTTACCTCCAAACTCTATCAAGCAACTGCACTATACCTATTAAACAAAGTTCTCCTTGGCTCTGATCATTGTCTTACATCCTTTTTGGTTAGGTCGGCTTAGCCAAAGGTAAATCTTCAATTGTCACAAGCCATAAATTTTAATAGCAAAGACATTCATACAGGTTGTACCTAGGCTATACTAAAAAAGATGTTTTTGATGATTCAAGAAGATTTCATTTGTTAAATTGGCCCTTCGCGGGAATCATTAACTGGCACGAAGAGGTTCATTAGATGTTAAGGTTTTCCTAAACTGAAGTCTTTAAAACATTTTTATAGTTATTGTGACGGTCCATTGTGAGGGGCTTAGCTAAAGGTAAATATTCAATTGCCATAGGCCATAAATTTTAACAGAAAAGACTTTCATACAAGAATATGCTGTATTGAAACAAGATGGTTTTGATGATTCAAGAATTCATTTTTAAATTGGCCCTTTGCACGAATTATCAATTGGCATGAAGAGGTTCATTGGATATTGTGCTTTTCCTAAAATGAACTCATTTGTGCATTTTAATAGTTATCATGATGGTCCATTGTGAAGGGCTTCTATGTAACACGTTAATTTGTACAATTCTGATAGGTTAAAGCTGGGCTAGGTTCATCTTCACCTTCATCGGAAACAGGTAAAGGCAAGGCAAAGATGCAAGGCAGGAAGGTCAAACATGGGTACCACTTGGTTAAGGGAAAATCAAGTCATCCAATGGAGGATTATTTGGTGGCACAATTTAGGAAAGTGGATGATTGTGAACTGGGTTTATTTGCTATATATGATGGTCACTTAGGCCATGATGTTCCAGATTACTTGCAATCTCATCTATTTGACAATATCCTGAAAGAGGTAAAGAGCTGAATTTACTTTTTCTTCGCTGAATCACAGTTTGTATCTAAATTAAGTTAGATGTTAAGCATAAATACTTAATTATAGAAAATATTGCATTTAAGTTAACAGTAAGTTTTTCTTTTCTATGCTTTGTTATTGCAAACAGCCTGATTTTTGGACTGACACGGAAAGTGCAATCAGAAAAGCATACAAGGTAACTGATAGCAAAATTTTGGAGAAGGCAGTTGAATTGGGAAGAGGAGGTTCTACTGCAGTTACAGCAATATTGATTGATGGCTTGAAGCTTGTGGTAGCCAATGTCGGAGACTCTCGGGCAGTGATTTGCAAGAATGGTGTAGCTAAACAACTTTCTGTTGATCATGAACCCAGCAAGGAGCAGCAATCAATTGAAGATAAGGGTGGTTTTGTGTCAAACCTTCCAGGTAGCTTAGTAGCTTCTATATTTCTATACAAAGTAGTTGAAACACAGAATAGTACTATCTTTGGTAAGTCATGACTTGGTATTGGTTTGGTATTGCTGCTACCGTTCATAGAGCATCCCCCCTGCTTTCAAAAGCTTTCCCAGTAACGAACTAGCTTATCGAAAAAATAAGCAGAAGCTGGTTTTATCAAACATGTTTTGCTACTGCTTTCAAAAAATAAATAAAAAAAAGCAGCAGAAGCCGAGAAGAAAACCCAGCCTTAGTATTGTCTACTTCTCGGATAGGAAGCAGGGGCATGCCAAAATCCTGTTATGTCCTTGTCGAATATGAAATGGTTTCTTTTCTTTTTACAAGCAAATAAGGTGCTTCAAAGTTGATATTTTCAGTCAAAAGTCCTAATTTTGAAGCTTTTATGCACTCATCTGAGGTGAAACCATGTTCTGGTCTAACGAATTTTCGTGATTTTGTTCTGGTATTCAGTTTCAGTGGGTTGGTTCTTAAAATCCTATGAAGTTCTTCAAAGGAAAACTTGAAGCCAAGTGAGATTGATTTTTGCACTAGAATCTTTTGGATTGATTTTTGCACTAGAATCTTTTGGTATAATTATTAGTTTTACGCTCTTCATGCGAATTGTTTGCAAACTTTAGTCTGAGGTTCATGAAAGATACATGGATATATATATGGATAATACACAATATGGTTAGAAATATGACTTTTTTTTTTATAGAAAATTTAGGATATCGCTAGTTTTCTAAACTATGTTATGTTGCATGAATATGGGCATCGATCCAGATAAGGATATGATATGGATACGTGATACAGACATTTCATATAGTACATATGTAGACTGTAGTCCCTTATTTTGCGCATGTTAAGGGCAAGAATATTGGTAGGGACACGATAGGGATGCGAACATCATTTTCCCCCATCCGCGCAACATAGTTGCTTATGGATTTGGTTATATATACACATCACACTGCTACTCTTTCACTCTTGAGACTAATCAATTGTACCCTGCTCTTTCCACTGCTAGCCTTTCTAGCAACCTGTTTTTGAAGATCAATCCTTCATCAGCAATCACTAGTGATGCTCGGTATTAGTTTATGACAGTTGGTTATGGGCAATGCAAGAATGACCAAACCAAAATCAATTGGAGTGGAAGCACAATATGATGCTATTATAAAGGAGCAAGTGAAAATCAATAGGACTCGTAGTACAATATACTGCTATTATCAGAAAAATTCTTCCTAGCCATCGACCACTACACCCAATATTCAAGTATTGGATGAGAACAGTGCTACTCTGGGTTGGATTCTATAATCGATACAGTTGTACCTTTCTCTTTGCATTACTGTTTCTTACTTATGACCCACCATTGAGCCTACTTTTGAAGGTCACTTATACCATTACTACTGAGCGATACTACTTCAGGATAACAACACTTTTGTAGGCAAAGTGGCAGTAGCGAGTCAAAAGTCATAGGAGTGATAGTACAAAGCTATAAGCTTCTACTGTTGTAGAATTGTTTCAACACATTGCAGTTGGCCAAGGGAGGGCCATTGCTTGAGTTAGCTTGGTTAGAGATGGATCACAGCTACACAACTCTGTTGGCCAGAATTGATCCTTGGGGAGTTGAAACCCTGTCGCAGCTTCAGTTTGTATCCATTTCACTTAGCAATTTGGTTATTGTGCCATTACATCTCCCTTGGGGACCAGACCAATTTTCTGTTGTCCACATGCATATTTGTTAAGTGTTCGGTCTCCATGTGTATAGGTATACATTGGAAGGTGCATTCTACTTTATTGAGACTGTTCTCTAGTTATGTATATTGTTGCATGATTCTTCATCTTATTCTTCTGCTCTGCTATATGTGTAGCATATTGAGGAGTAAATGCATCTTCAAGTCGAACACAAATTATCTGCAGTTGGAATGAAAATTGTGAGATGATTATTGATTCAGGGGACGTGCCACGTGTCGATGGACAACTAGCAGTGGCAAGGGCATTTGGAGATGGCAGCCTGAAAGCTCACCTCAGTTCCGAACCAGATGTGGTGGTGGTGGAGACTGGTGCCGACTTTGAGTTCTTTATTTTGGCAAGCGATGGAGTATGGGAGGTAAGTTCTTTCGCATACATCACTTTGAACCTGCATCAAAAGTTGATGTATATATGTTTTAACCATTCTATGGTCCGATGAAAGTTTAAATCGAATTATGTTCATTTATTGACGCATCACCTTAATGTGCAGGTTATGTCGAACCAAGAGGCAGTGGATTCTATCAGAGACATAGAAGATCCACCGTCTGCAGCCAAGCACCTGACCGAAGAGGCCATAACCAGGAAGAGCAAGGATGACATTTCATGCATTGTAGTCAGATTTCTCACTTAACTGGCCTATCGACAGTTCAAATGTGGGCGTTGGTACTGTGTTACTGTACATTTAATACCAAACTTTAGTTTTTAACTGTTTGTTTTTTTCCTTGAACAAGTTCATGATGTATGGACATGGTTTGTTGAACATATTATTGTATTGTAAGGTCTTGAGAACTGAGAAATGCCTTAACCTTCTTACCTATATTTTTCTGTGTCGGTGTTTTTGCCTTTGGACTAGTAAAGATAGTCCCACATTGGCTACACCACCAAGTGGGTATCTCAATATAATACTTTGTATGAGTTGAGGTGTGCATCATGGACTGTGGTGGAATACATGGGTGTCATGTGGGGGTGTTTTCCTAGGAGGAAAAATGATTTTCTCATGAAAGCAATTATGTTTTTTGTCATGTTCTTAGAATTATTTTCATAGGAGCTAAGACGTTTAGCAACTCGGGCTTAAGGACGCAAAGTAACATTTTGTTGGTGCACTTAGCACGTCAGCATCGTCGCAAGGCGTTCGTATGCTCGTTTTATGTTGCATTGTCGCAAGGTGCTTGTGCGATGATGTTGTGCTTGTGCGCTCGTTTTATGCTGCATCGTCGCAAGGCGCTTATGCGCTGTTGTTGCTCTCGTGCGCTCGTTTTATGCGTGAGTTTTATGCTCAGGTTGCATGCGCGTGTTGCATGAGAAGGCGCTGAGCTGGTGCTGAACGGGCACTGAGCGGGCTATGCATTGGGCTGCGATTGTGGGATATCAATTTTATATATTGGCTTTTTAGTCCCACATCGGAAAGAAGAGGAGGATGGGCTTCCATCATTCCCTATATAAAGATCCTCCTAGCCTCCTTTGAGACATACCAAAAAGTTGAGAAAGAGAAGTCCAAAGGAGTCCGTTCGAGTCACACAAAGAGGTGACTACGAGTGTTCCAGAAGTTCTCTTGTGAACTTGCTGGCTCCTGGGAGCATATCGTCGATAGAGGACGAATCATGCGTTGAGCAATGATGGTATTTATTCTGTCTTCTTCTCATTTTCTTCTTGGTTTGTTCTGTCTGATTACAACTGCGTTTTGCAAGGAAGAACGAAGGTCATTTCATTTTATTGTAATTCTGTTATGTCCGTCTGCAACTGCGATTGCAAGGAAGAACGAGAAGTTTGGTTAATTCTGATTCTTTTGTAATCTTGAGAGCAAGTTGTAATCAGAATCCTTATATAGTTCTTCGTGAAAATTGAGAATAATCAGAGTGAAAACTTTTGTGTGAACCTCTTATCTCGACCACGCGTTCTTCCATCTTTGGTTAAGCCTCGGGACTATCTCTCTCAAAGAAAGATCCGAATAATGATGGGGAACACCCGTTCAAGTCTTCTGGACACAAGTTTTCACAAACTTGAGAAGATTGGCGGAATTCACTTCAAACATTTGGATGTGGGTGTTACTACCACATTTCTAGAATATGGACTTTATTGTCATTTATCATATTTATTTTTATTGTGTTAATAGATTGCATGATATGTAATATACATATTATATAGTGTTCATTAATGCATTGTTTAGTCGACTAGACCTAAAAATCTACTAGACAAATCCCTAATCTTTTATTAGCATTTAGTTTAATCCCTCACATGTATTACTAAACCCCCCTGACCAAAATATAGGATTATGGATTAAATTAGTATTATTCTGGATTAATTATTGGGGTTATAATTCACTACTGTAATTTTTAATCAATTGTTGTACCTTATTGTTGCTTCAATATTTGGAGCGCTACACTAGCTTTTGTCTTCCAACAATTTCACACCCTTGTCCTAGACGTGCCAGTCTTTCATTCTGACCCTTGTGTGACTCATAAATACCCTCTCTTGTGCTTCATTTTAGTCGCACAATATTCGTTACAAACGTTTATTTTTAAATCTAAAAAAACCCAATTTTGCATCTTTGTCCGTTCCAATCGAAATTGGATACACAACCTCGACCCGTTTTGTGCAACCCAATTTAAGACAATATTCTATTTTGAGTCTTCTACGTCCATGATACTTGTGTCCCACCCAATTTTAATCCTATGCACTTCCAATTAATTTAAGAACACCATTTACACTCATTTTAATTAAATTGGTGCAATGACCCAACCTAACCCAAAACTAGACCCAACACCAACCCAAACCCCCACTCACACCCTCAAGGTTCATACTAAACACCACACACCCTTTTAACCCACTATATCACACCAAACATGGTGTTTTTCTCATCCAATCCCAAACCCCATTGTTTGTGCAATTTTTCAATTGTTATGGGATCTTGTGCAAAAAGACAATAAGGTGTCCACCTCCCATTGGAGCCAAGTCATGAAGAAACTCCCCTCATTGTTGACCGGTCACACTTTGTTTTCCCCCCATTTTGAGTATACTACACACTAACTTTTTCTCCTACATCATCCTAGCCCTCCATTCAAAACCTACACCATCCTAGCCCTCCATTACTTCATGTAGAACCTTCCCCCATCCCTAAGAAGCATGTAGCCGACCCTAATCCCAAGGTCATCCCTCTCTCTCTCTCTCTCATACATAAATACTTCTCCTCCTCTCTTCATTTTCTCCATTCACAACTCCTTCACCACAAAACCGAACCCTAAACCACTCTTCTTCTCCGACCAACAGCAGGCCATCTCCACCATTTCACTACCGCCACCACAGTTCCTCCCTTCCTCCTCCTCCGAGCAGTCGACCTCACAGCACCCGCCACAGCCAATCACTCCTCCGCCGGATCGATCACAGCATCATCACCATCATCTCTCCCCGACAGCCGGCCATCTCCACCGAGCAACTCGCCACCACCTCCTCCGATCACTTCGACCACCATAGCCACCACCCCGACAACAAACACCGCAACAAAGACCACCACCATCACCATCTTCATCCCTTCGACCACCCCGACAGCAGCCAATACCGTCGGATCAACCGCTTCCATCACCATAATCACCAACTCGCCACCACCTCCTCCGATCACCTCGACCACCATAGCCACCACCCCGACAGCAAACACCGCAGCCTCGATAACCCTCACCGTCGACCAACCATGCCCCAGCCATCATCACCAGTCGCCCCCATCAGCATCTCCACCACCACGACCTACTGATTTTGCTACCTGTTGCTACTGCTGCCACGGTTGTTACTGTTGGCCGGAGCACCACCGTCCACCCGACGGAGACCGACCTCCACGGGTCGCGGACGAGCATCACCCCCTCCTCAGTTACGAGCACACCTAGGTTTGCACTTGTCCTCCTTTTCCTTCATGTTGTGTTGTTGTATGGACACTGTGGATTCGTGAACCCTAGTAACTAGTATATATGTGTGCATGTATGAAATAATAATTGGTGTTAGTAAATACTTCATGGAAATTTGGTTGTTAGTGTGGTATATGATTGTGTAGACACTAGGTGTTTAGACTTAACTGTCTTATGTGCACACTAACCTACTAGCTAGGACATGTGTTTAGAGTTATACGTATTAGAGATGTAAACATATTTGGTAGTTAATTATTTTTTTGTGCACGGTATTTGAGGACATGACATACTCGTACATGGAGACCTAGATGGTTAACACTATCAACTTGCGTTGGAAAACAACTTAGTACCTACTTGAAATCTTAGTTGATCTTGGTTGTAATATTTGAGGATGTACGTTTAGAGGGACATGACACTTGTGTATTTTAACTACACGCACACTCGACCCTGCTAGTTAACCGGTTATAATCCCTACTTGAATTAGTTTCTAAGTGCAGTGTAGTTGTATTTATGTGCGTACTAGTGTAATGACTGATGTTATTATATTATATTATATATATATAGGACCGTTGGATCGTTCGGATGAGACTTCGGGAGCAGGATATTGGTATTACCAGCTCAGGACCACAGACGAGTACATTCTCTGGCAGTTTTCATTATGTTGGTCATTTCTATGATTCTAGTTGTATAGTGTACTTGATTCTGACACTATGGATACACGTGTTAGCATCATAGATACCTGTCATGAGGAGTCGTGATTGGAATCCATCGTGCTAGCTGGGAACGAAAAAATATTAGCAGATTATGTGATCATATTCCACTTTACATGCATCATAGCTCACCCCACATATCACGTTGGGTGTAGCCTGACCATTTACATGTCTCATAGCCTATTATATATGATTAGCCTGACTATTGCTCACATCATAGCTAACCAGATGGTTATCCTGACCTCACATGTATCATAGCCAATCATATATAACAAGCCTGATCTCCTCCCAAGTCGATTACATAATAAAATGATATTTCAAACACTTAGCTAGATATTCTATTTTTTTATTCCAGTTCACTTGTTCTAGCATTCACTTATATCTGTTCATTGCTAGTTGTACTATTGTTGATTACATATTCTCCAGCATTCCTTATTTCTAGTATTTCTTCATCTTGTATTTTCTTACATTGTATTATAGTTTTTGTCAATATAAATGAAACTGCTGTTTAGTGCTTGTGCTTCGCTCTAATCCTGACTGGATACCATTTTCATAGGACCTTGAGGACTTATGTCCTACTCACTATGGCCCAGGTGTAGAGGGAGACTACATACCAGAGATCCTAGAGGAGTCCCTCTCCTTAGAGGAGACACCACCTGCAGTCATTTAGACAGTTATATCTATGCATCTTTTGTTCTAAAACTTGAGACTGGTTTGTATTTATTTTGAGACTATTGTTGAGACTATTTATGTTGGTCAGCTAGACTTTAGATTATCATTGTATTTTGAGTTGTTGTGCTTGACGTATGTCGGTACTTCCTTATCTTATATCTCATCGTGCCATTTATTCCTATAGTTATTGTGATTGAGTATATTATGAATTGTTGATCAATGTATTATTCATTTTCCTCCTTATGGAGTTGAGATCATTGACAGGTTATGAGTTATGTTTGGTAGTCTTGAGACCTAGACATCGTTCTACCGTCGATGCTGCGGCATAGGCTGGACATACCCACGGCTCATGCCCAAATTTTGGGTGCGGGTCGAGACACATTTTTAGTGGCGGCCCATGCAGGTCTAGATTCGTAATTAGAGCGATGTCGTAGTAGTGCTCACTTAGAGTATTGCTACAAGCCTGCTTTAGGAAATATGATTTAGGATGAGAGTATGCTCAATCACAACTAGAAATTTTTTGATCTTTGCAATGTTATTCTGAATAATTGCTTCCTTTAGAATTTTACTGTCCTTCCTTGATGATATAGTATCTGTTGCCTTAATTGATTCTTTTCGGTCTGTCTTCAGGATGCCATCGAAGACTAGGTCTTTGAGATTGTGACCATCAGCTTCAGAGAGGTCTGCCACCTCTCGACCTGACGGACAGACATCTGGAGTTCCTCCTATATCTCATGTTCATGTGGGAGTATCTGCAGTTTTCGGGGGTCCTCCTCCCCCACCTATTCCGAGGGTTGCCCCAGCTGTGACGGAGCACCTTCCACCACCACCGACTCTGTTTTTCGGAGGTATGCCTATTGATGGGGCACAGATATTTGCGCTGATCCAGGGCAAGATAGATGCTCAGACTACGTCAGCGGAGGCTCAACGAGTCTAGGCTGAGGCTCAGAGGGTGCAGGCAGAGGCACACCAGGCACATATAGAGGTGATGAGAGAGAGCATGGAGAATGCTCATTAGGTGGCTCTCCAGGCTGTGGAGAGAGTTGCACAGCACCAGCAACATCCTAGCCAGCAGCACCAGAGGCCGGGTACTATAGTGGACTTCAAGAGGATGATGCCTCGGGAGTTCAAGGGCACCGAGGGGATACTCTACGCTGACGACTGGCTAGAGGATATAGAGAGTAACTTGCACTTGGGCATATTTTGGAGATTCTACAGATCGAGGCCGCCAGCAGTCAGATGTTTGATATCACACTGACATGGTATCGCACGGAGACGTGACTCACTGTTGGGGAACTTACTTAGGAGGCCTTCAAGGAGATTTTCAAGGAGAAATTGTTCCCTGACGTAGCCCTGGGAGCCTTGGAGAGTCAGTTCCATGACTTGGTCCAAGGAAGCATGTCAGTCAACGAGTACGCCACGGAGTTTTGCCGTTTGAGTCAATTTGTGCCATCGATGATTTGGGACCCAGGAGACAGAGCCCAAAAATTCAGGAAGGGGTTGACAAGAGAGATCAAGTCTCGTACTTCAGGACGTCACACTGCAACATTCGAGGGCATTCTGATGGATGCCCAGATCGCTGAGGATGACTTGGACCTCAGGTCCAAGAGAGGACGTGACACTTCTGAAGGAGCGAGTGGTAGTACGGGACCGGCTAAGCGTCCACACTTTTAAAAGCAACAGAGGCCGTACCAGCAACAGCATTAGCAACACCAGGCACCAGCTCGAGGGCACACTCAGCAGCAGCAGCCACAAAGGCAGACTCAGCCCACCGTCCAGTGTGCGTACTGTGGGAAGGCAGGACACACGAAAGACATCTGCAGGAAGAGGTTGGGTACGTGCTTGTCCTGTGGATCGTCAGCACATCAGCTGAGGGACTGTCCATCTATTCAGACTCGTCCAGGTCAGGGTGGAGCAGCCGTTCATAGGAGACCAGCCAGGGTACCTACTGTACCAGGAGGCCAGTAGAGGGGACATCCACTTCTGCCACAGCAACAGAGGTTTGCTCAGCACCAGCAGCAGCAGAGAGGTACACTCCAGGGACGAGCATACGCCATGACGATCGAGGAGGCCGAGCCAGTCGAAGACGTGATTTCAGGTTCAGTTTTTCTCGATTCTATTCCAGTATTTGCATTATTCGATTATGGTGCTTCCTATAGTTTTATGTCTATATCATATGCTCTTAAGAATCGTTTAGAGGTGGAACCATTAGTTAGGATTTGTAAGATCACGACTGACGGAGGCATTATCCTAGTCCGTGATTATTGCAAGGACCGGATAGTATCATTGGGAGGCCGAGAGTTGAGCGTGTGCTTACTCGTCATACCACTTCCGGGATACGATATTGTACTCAGAATAGACTGGTTGAGTAGGCACCATGCTACTATTGATTATCGTGGAGGCAGAGTAATATTTTGACCGCTAGGAGAGCCAGAGTTCGAGGTCACCAGAGGAGCAGTGGAGCAGAGAAGAGGCACTTTTTATGGAGCCAGGATGAAAGAAGAGGAGTTGCCACATCCTCTGATAGCGGAGTTCCTGGATGTATTTCCAGAGGAGTTGCCAAGCTTGCCACCAGACAGAGATGTTGAATTCTCTATAGACTTGGTACCAGGAGCAGAGCCCATTTCATAACACATCTATAGAGTCAACAACAATGAGCTGACAGAACTGAAGAAGCAAGTTGAGGAGCTGCAGGACAGAGGCTTCATCAAATCCTGTTCATTACCATGGGGAGCACTGGTATTGTTCGTACCGAAGAAGGACGACACGGTGCACATGTGTATCGATTATAGAGCTCTGAACAAGCTCACTATCAAGAAAAAATATCTGCTGTCGAGGATAGATGATCTTTTCGATCAGTTGAGCGGAGCGAAGGTATTTTCAAAGATAGACTTAAGGTCAGGCTATCACCAGGTGAAGGTGAAGAGAGAAGACATACCGAAGACAGCTTTGGTTTAACCAATGCACCGACAGTATTCATGAACTTGAACAAGGTATTCCACTAGTACCTTGATAAGTTCATAGTGGTGTTCATCGACGACATTCTTATGTATTCGAAGACCCTAGAGGAGCACGAAGAGCACCTGAGGATGGTCTTGGAGACTCTCAGGAAGGAGGAGCTGTACGAAAAGCTTTCAAAGTGCGAGTTCTTCCTTGACAAGGTTGAATTCCTTGGGCATATGGTGATGGGTGACGGAATCTCAGTTAACCCAAAGAAGATCAAGGCAGTGGACTCGTGGGCTACTCCCAGTTCGGTAGCTGAGATCAAAAGTTTTTTCGGGCTAGCAGGATACTACATGAGGTTTGTACAAGACTTCTCCAGGATTGCAGAGCCAATGACTAGGCTGACCAGGAAATATGTGGATTTTGTCTGAACGGAGGATTGTTATGCCACATTTGATGAGCTGAAGAAGAGATTGACGACAACTCCAGTTTAACGTTGCCATAGGGACATGTGGATTCACTATCTACAGTGATACTTCAGGGAAGGGTTTAGGTTGCGTTCTTCAGCAGCACGGGAAGGTAATTGCCTATGCTTCCAGGCAATTATGCCATCATGAAAATAACTATCCCACTCACGATTTGGAGTTGGCAGCGGTTATCTTCGCTCTAAAGATGTGGAAACACTATCTGTACGGAGAGCGTGTGGAGATCTTCACAGACCACAAGAGCTTGAAGTACGTATTTACACAGAAGGAGCTGAACATGAGGCAGAGGAGGTGGCTAAAGTTGATGAAAGACTTCGATATCTCATTACAGTACCACCCAGGAAAGGCCAACGTAGTCGCCGATGCCTTGAGCAGGTATCCGATGGCTATGTACTTGACGACAGATAAATATTTGTTGGCCGATCTTGAGAGCTTGGGAATTGAGGTGCTAGTTCCCGGTATTGAGATTCAGATATGGGGATTGCAGATACAGTCCAAGATAATGAACAGAATTAGAGCTGCACAGTATGATGATGAGGCTCTGAGGAGTATCAGGACACAGGTTCGGACAGGATTGTCAGACGACTTCACTATTGCTTATGATGGATCTTTATGACACGGCATGAGGATGTGTGTGCCGAGCGGGGAGCTGCGTGAGGAGGTTTTGTAGGAGGCACATCGCTCTCAGTACTCGATGCATCCAGGTGCCAACAAGATGTATCGAGACTTGAGAGAGCACGTATGGTGGTATAGTATGAAGCGCGAGGTAGCTCGCTTCGTATCCCGGTGTTTAGTGTGCCAGCAGGTAAAGGCAGATCGATAGAGGCCAGTTGGTTTGCTTCAGCCTTTACCTATCCCAGAGTGGAAGTGGGAGCACATGACTATGGATTTTGTTTCACGGCTTCCGCATTCTCTAGGAGTAAAGGACGCAATTTGGGTTATCGTGGATAGGTTGACCAAATCAGCCCACTTCTTACATTCAAAGTGGGTACATCGATGGAGAGGCTAGCAGAGATGTACGTGCGATAGATTGTCAGATTATATGGGGTTCCTATAAGCATCATTTTCGATCAGGATAGTCGTTTCACTTTCCACTTCTGGAGGAGTTTGCAGGCTAGTTTGGGCACTTAGCTCAAGTTCAGTACCGCATATCACCTCCAGACAGACGGGCTGTCACGCCCCAGTCCCAAAATACTGAGGGACCAGACACGTGGCAATGGCCAGCAGCACGCACCGATGGACAACCCAATTTAATGGATCCATCAGAGCATACTTAAGCTGTAAAACAAAGTCTATGACAATCATGGCACAACTAATCTCATCCACACAAAATATAAAAAAATAATCCATAGAATATAAGGAATATAAATTATCAGCTAGTCTCAACTTGGTGCTTCGGGAAACAACCTGATAAATATCTGTTACAATGGTTCAACAGACCAGAATATAAATGACTGAAATAAAGTAAATACTGAGCATGAAACATGGATGCTCAGGAAAAGTCTTCAGCTAACACCTCATCCTCGGATGGCGGTACAGCTCCTGGATTAGCTCCTACTGCGGTCCCGTATACCTCGGGATAGATCTCGTCCTCAAATCCTGGGGACATAATCCGGATCCAGGTCCTCAGGGGACATAGCAAGGTACAGATAATAATACAAGCTAAAATATAAGCAGTGCAGCAAATAATAAGATAAATAGGGTAAGTATGTAATCATCTGTGTGAAATACAAGAGAGAACATCAATAGTACTCAGGCTGAAACAACTACAAGCTCTGTGTCGGGGAGCCGGTAGTAGTGATATCATGAGGTGGTCTAGCTCAGCGGGAGACTGAGAAGCCGGCATAATATAGTCAACCTGTAGTCTGTGGGTCTCTCCAGCAATAGATGGAACAATAAGGGAACACTAAATAACCAGCTAAGTGATATGCAAGATGAGAGCGTCACTAGAACTCAGGCTGAAGCCACTACAAGCTCTGTGTCGGGGAGCCGGTAGCAGTAATAATGAGTAATGGGCCAAGCTCGGGCTTAGAGTCTTGTGCCTCACAATAATAGGGGTTATATATATATGATCAGCCTATAGACTGTGTGTC
Source organism: Iris macrosiphon (assembly GCA_036927795.1). Taxonomy (NCBI): domain Eukaryota; kingdom Viridiplantae; phylum Streptophyta; class Magnoliopsida; order Asparagales; family Iridaceae; genus Iris; species Iris macrosiphon. The sequence continues at coordinate 133,900,636 of JAYESA010000007.1, forward strand.
TCTCCCCACCCAATGTAATCACACGTCTCATGTCCATAACGTCTCATGTACATGTCACGCACGATCATATCTAATGCAACAAGTCATATAATGTCTAGGAATATAATGTCTATGTCATAAAACCTATATCCTATACAGAATCACCATGAATGTCTCAGGAAGATTCTGTCTCATAAATAGTGTCACGTGTCCTGGGTTATAGTGTACTTGATAAGACAAGTACGAGAATGTAAAGGGGGTTATGAATGTCCATCTCTAGATGACAATACACAACACTGCGTACGGTGTTGGCACCCGACAAACAATCGGACGCTAAGTACGTCACACGGTCCTAGGTTAAGCATGCACAGCAATATAATTGAAGCAAGGAAAATTTGTAACAATACTGCAGAGTTTGGCAAGGTATACTTGCCTGGGGTTCGAATACCAACAATCGTCCCTGTATCAGTGGATCCTTTAGGTACTCCTCCAAAAGCTGTAATAAATATCACCAACAGTCTCAGAAGATATCAAATAGCTAGAAACGTCTGTCCTTAAGTCCAATTTGGACACAAGGGCAAAAATGACATTTCCGGGCCAAAGCGGGGTCCACATGTGGGCCACTTTGCACCGAAAAGCGTGTCAGGGTCAAAGGTCTCTAAATTCCTCAAACTCAGTGTCTACAAGTCAGGAACGATGATACGAACCCAACAGAACTTACAGAATTGGATTCCGATGAGCCGATCACAAAATTGCCCGTCAAGTGGAGCCTGTGGGGCCCACGATACACAATTTTGTCAACGTTCTCAGAATCGGACCAAACTTGGGTCACAGGACCAGCGTATTGCTACGAGTCCGATGGCGCAAGTTTTGTCTCGATCCGACGTGTGTACACAAAGTTACAGTGTGTTCCAGAATGGACGAATACAGGGCGTTGTCGGCGGATACGCGTTGATTCTGGTGTGCACGCACATCCAAATCAACTTATGTGAAATCCCGCACGTCCGTATCAACATCGCGCACGCTTCGGTAAAGACCGCGTGCGACCAAGTCATCCCGTTTGGCGGGGCGTACTCAGTTCCGGGGTGAAACAGGGCGTGGATTTTCCTGTTTTTGGATCGCGGTTTGCGATCACCACAGGACGCGATACACCGAGCGGGTTGCACGGACACCGAGAGGGTTACATAGTCTATGCGTTACAACAGACGGAATCGAAAATGGAGTTACGAGGTGAGAGGAAACGTTACCTGAACTGATCTCCGAGAAGTCTGAATTCTCGTGTCCTGCTCGAACTCTTGTGTCCGTGTGTCTGCTGTGAGTCCAGGCTAGGGTTTCTGATCGAGACAGCGGTGGGGGCTTCACCGAAGGGAGTCGGGCTCGGGGTCGGCGAGGCCGGGCTAGGGTGGCGGCTCTGCGCAGCTGGCCGGAGCGGTTCAACCGCGGGGTAGACTCGGGTGGAGCGGGGAGAGGTCGAGGGCGGCATGGATCGAGCGGGGAGGTCGATGGGTGATGGGTGATGGGGGAGCAGCGGTGTGGAGTCGTGGAGGAGCAAGGAGAGGTGGTCGGGCTGTGAGCGGGGAGTTAGGCGTCGTCGGCTAGGGTTCAGGCATGGCAGAGGGAGGCGGCGCTCGGCGCTGTCGAAGTCGGGCTGTGGAGTCGGATCGGTGGAGGAAAGTAGATTTCGACGGGATGATCGGAGCTGCTGCGGAGTCTGTTGTTGGCGGGGATGAGAGGAGAGAGAGGGTTCGATGGCGGCGTGGCTGGGCACGCACGTCGAGACGCCTTTATAGGCTGCTACAGGAATTCCGACGGAGCCTAGGGTTTCTATTTGGGTTTCGGGTCCGGGTCGGGTTTGGCTCGGATTCGACCCGACCCGACCCAATATGCTGTTTTGGTTCAGTTAGGTTTGGTTCGGTTCAGTCAGGTTTGGTTCGATTTATATATCCAATAGTTTTTAGGGCTTTAAACGCATTTTCAGAGTCCAATAAATTCACCGAAAAATACCCTATGTCCGGTTTTCCATCTTACACCATAAAATATTATTTCCATAATATTTTAACATCTATTAACTGCATTTAAAAATCTTTTGATCATAATTACCTTGGTTCTTCATCCAAAAAAATACCGAAAAATTGGAGAAAATTATATTTAAAATTATTCTGAAAAATCAGGGTGTTTACAATCTACCCCCCTTAAGAGGATTGCGTCCTCGCAATCAAAGAATAAGCTACTAAAGGAAGAACGATGGAAATTACAAGATTGCTTAGGTGATAACTGCCTCCGCGAATAAGTGGGGATAACGCTGGCGCATACTATCCTCTCGTTCCCAGGTCGATTCGCCAGGAGAATGATGTTTCCAAGCTACACGAACCAATCTGATTGTCTGTCCTCGCAATATCTTCTCACTGACGTCGAGGACGCCAACTGGTTGTTCTTCATATCTCAAGCTAGGGCCTACTGCGATCTCTGAATGATCGACTACGTGACTTGGGTCGGTCACGTACCTTCTCAGCTGTGAGACGTGGAATACGTCATGCACTCCCTCTAAGGATGGTAGTAATGCAAGACGATAAGCCATCTCACCAATGCGCTCTAGAATATCAAATGGCCCAATATACCTTGGGCTCAACTTGCCTCTGCTCCCAAATCGAATGGTACCTCGAGTGGGCAAAATCCTCAAGAATACGTGCTCTCCTTCTTTGAACTCTAGGGGACGCCTGTGCGTATCAGCCCAATGCTTCTGTCTGTCCTGAGCTGCTCGAAGATGATTCTGAATCTGTTTTACCTTCTCCACTGTCTGCGTTACCAATTCTGGACCCAGTATTTGACGTTCACCAACGTCACTCCAATATATAGGCGATCTGTACTTTCTTTCGTATAATGCCTCGAATGGTGCCATCTGAATGCTGGCCTGATAACTGTTGTTGTAGGAGAACTCTACTAGGTGCAAATGATCTTCCCAAGATCCTCCGAAGTCTAGCATACATGATCGTAACATATCCTCCAAGATCTGAATCGTGCGCTCCGATTGACCATCTGTCTGTGGATGGTAAGCTGTGCTGAATTTGAGTCTGGTGCCAAGACTCTCTTGCATGCTTCGCCAAAAATGAGATGTAAATCTCGAATCTCGATCCGATATGATACTAACCGATACTCCATGTAATCTTACGATTTATCGCATATACATGTCGGCTAGTACCTCTGTGGACTGTCCAACTCGAAATGGCAAGAAATATGCCAATTTAGTGAGTCGATCCACAATAACCCATACTGCATCTCTTCCGCTGGGGCTCCTTGGAAATCCTGTGACAAAATCCATCGTGATATGTTCCCACTTCCATTCTGGTATAGGAAGCGGCTGTAACATACCTGCAGTCCTCTGATGCTCGGCCTTTACTTGCTGACAGACTAAACATTTAGCCACAAATCTTGCAATCTCCCTTTTCATTCCATGCCACCAATAATACTGTCTCAAGTCTCGGTACATCTTGGTTCCTCCTGGGTGAACATAGTACATAGAGCTATGTGCTTCAGTCATTAACTCCTGTCTCAATTCTCCATTTGGAACATACAGGCGATTTCCAAACCTCAATGTCCCGTCTTCGTGTATGCGAAGTCTTGTCTACATGCCTGCTTCTGTCCTCTCTTTCAATCTTCGAAATCTAGCATCAGTGGGCAATGCCTCTTTAATCTTCTCCACGAGTGATGACTTAACTTCAAGATTAGCCAGCAAGCCATTCTGTCCCGGTAAAACAACCTCTATATGAAGCTCCTGTAGATCTCTTAATAACTCGGGCTGCATCGTCAAGAAATAAGCCGTAGGCTTCCTGCTGAGTGCGTCTGTTATGACATTCGCCTTTCTCGGATGGTACTGCAGATCTATGTCAAAATCTACCATCAATTCAAGCCAACGTCTCTGCCCCATGTTAAGCTCCTTCTGAGAATATACATACTTCAGACTCTTGTGATCTGTAAAGATGTCTACCTTCTCCCCATAAAGGTAGTGCCTCCAAATCTTCAATGCAAATATAACTGCTGCTAACTCCAGGTCGTGTGTTGGATATTTCTTCTCGTGGACCTTCAACTGCCTTGATGCATAAGCAATGACTTTGCCATGTTGCATCAAAACACATCCTAGTCCACTACCTAATGCATCACTGTAAACAACAAAACCTCCTGACCCCGAAGGAAGAGTCAAGACATGTGCTGTTGTTAATCTTCTCTTCAATTCTTCGAAGGCATTCTGGCAGTCTTCTGTCCATATAAACTCCTGGTCCTTACGTGTCAGCTTCGTCATCGGTTCTACAATCCTTGAGAAATTTTCTACAAACCTTCGGTAATATCCCGCAAGTCCGAGAAAACTTCTCACTTCTGCAACTGATGTGGGTGTAGGCCAAGTCTCTATTGTCGCAACTTTCTTTGGATCCACTGAAAGTCCTCCTGAGATGATATGTCCCAAGAAAGGCACTTTATCCATACAAAAATCATACTTACTGAGTTTGGCATATAACCTCTCCTGTCTCAAGGTCTCTAACACGATTCTGAGATGCTCCTCGTGCTCTTCGTGGCTCTTGGAATATACTAGAATGTTATCAATGAACACAACCACAAATTTATCCAAGAACTGATGAAAGACTCTGTTCATCAAACTCATAAACACTGCTGGCACATTGGTTAAACCAAACGGCATTACCAAGAACTCATAATGTCCATACTTGGTCCTGAAAGCTGTCTTTGGTATGTCTTTCTTCCTTACTTTGATCTGATGATAGCCAGATCTAAGGTCAATCTTTGAGAATACCCTAGCACCACTCAATTGATCGAATAGATCATCAATACGTGGTAAGGGATACCTGTTCTTGATGGTCACAGCATTTAGTGCCCTGTAGTCAATGCACAACCGTACTGTTCCATCCTTCTTCGGTACAAATAATATGGGTGCTCCCCAAGGTGAAACACTGGGCCGAATGAAACCCTTCTCCAGAAGATCAACCTGTTCCTTCAACTCCACTAACTTCTTAGGTGCTAGCCGATATACTGATGAAGTGATAGGCTCTGCTCCTAGAGTTAAGTCTATTATGAATTCTATTTCCCGATCAGGCGGTAAACCTGGAAGATCATTAGGAAATACATCCACAAACTCTGATATGACTTTTGGGTAACCTGTCTCCCCTTCTACAGATAGTACCCTAAGAGTAGGCTGAACTCCTTGCTCTACTGCTCCTCGAAGAAACTCAAATTCTGGATGTTCAGGCGGTCTAAATATAATCCGTCCGAGTCGACAATCAAGAGTCGCATGGTACTGACTTAACCAATCCATACCAAGTAAAACATCATAATCCGGCATAAAAAATATCAGAAATTGAGCTCGCATCTCTCTTCTACAGACTACTACAGAACATGATCTACAGACGTCACTAACTGGGATAATTCTACCTCCCGTAAGAATTCTCTTCATCTTCGGAAGGGTGCGGTAGCTACTCTATGGGTGGCTACAAAGCTAGCTGCAATAAATGAATACGATGCTCCAGAATCAAATAAAGCTACAGCTGGTAATGAAGCTACTAAAATAGTACCTGCGATAACCTCTCCTACGGTAGCTTCCTCTTCAACGGCCAATGTAAATGCCTGGCCTTGTCCCTGAGCTTGGCCTCTCTGCTGCTGAGCCTGTTGAAATAGAGCTGCCAGTGGTGCCAGTGGTGGTCTCTACTGATTTTCTCCTGGAACTGGTGGTCTGACTCCTCCAACTCCTGTCTGCGGTGCTCCTACTGCTGGATAAGCTGGTCGTGGTACAGGTAAAGCTAGTCTCGGTGCTCCCTCTCTGCGCTCGGTGCAGTCTCTGGTTTGATGCTGGTTGGATCCGTAAGCCAGGCATAGTCCCAACTTGCTTCTGCATTCTCTCTCAATGTGACCTATCTTGCCGCAGTGATGACAAGTAGGGAGATATATGGCCCTGTGTGCTGTCCTCTCTGGCATACTCCTCTGGGACCGTTTTGTTGAATCCTCATGTGCTGTCCTGGATGGTGCTGATGTGATTGGCCTCTTCAGATTTGACTCCCTTCTAGTGACGCGCTCCATGCGTCGTGCTGCTGCAAGAACGTCGGTATATGATGTAGGTGTGACCGATCCAATCAATCTCTGGAGCTCAAACTTCAGTCCGTCAAAGAACTTCTCAGCTTTCTCCTCCTCTGTCGAAATCTAGGTTGGGGCAAAGCGACTTAGGCGAATAAATTCTGCGTTGTATTCTTCCACTATCATATTGCCTTGGATAAGGCGGTTAAACTTATTTCTGAGCTCCGATCGTGCAACTGCTGGAATATACATCTCTCTGAAGAGTCTGGAGAACTCTTCCCAAGTGACTCGGTCCTGTCCGAGCCTCCTCTCTTTTGCTAAGCACCAATGATGTGCATTTTCAGTTAACTGCATTCTGATCGCAGTCATCCATTTCTCTCTCGGAAGTTCAGCTGCTTCCAACTGGTGCTGTATGTTCGTGAGCCATTCATGAACTTCTGTTGGCCCCTCTTTACCAGAAAATATACGAGGCTTGAGCTGACAAAAATCGGTGATAGATCCCATCGCTGATCGCCTCGCTTGTGGATTTGCCTGCTCCAATGCGGATACCAGGCTGGTTCTCAGATACTCTGTCTCCTGACGATGAGCCTCTTACTGAATCTGCTGCTGGGCTTGCATCATGGCATACATCATCTAGAATATCTGTTGCCCGTCCATGGCTTGTCCTGGCGGAAAAACTGGCATCTGTGGAGTGAACTGTGGTGGAGGTGGGATGTCATCTCGCCGGAACCTTGGATTAGGCTGACCGGTTTGATTGCTCTGCGATGTTTGTCCTCCGTTGCCTGGGGTTACTCCGTCTACATAAGTAACCACAGCGTCGTATGGTGTATCCAAGGGAATCTCATCTCCGTTCCTGGGATCCATTACTCTGCAACCAAAAGATAAACTATAAGAACGCTCAGAGGAATCAATATAGGATGCAAATCAAGTAACAATTCAAGTTCGATATAGAGTTCAAAAATGGGTTATATAATGGATGAGATCCTAGAACTTATCATATCCTTAGGGCAGGCTTGCTCGGTCCCTAAGTTAAAACCGAACGATTTAGTCGTAGACCTGCATGGGCCACCACAAAAACTATGTCATGCCCCAGTCCCAAAATACCGAGGGACCATACACGTGGCAATGGCCAGCAACACGCACCGATGGACAACCCAATTTAATGGATCCATCAGGGCATACTTAAGCTGTAAAACAAAGTCTACGACAATCATGGCACAACTAATCTCATCCACACAAAATATAAAAATATGATCCACAGAATATAAGGAATGTAAATCATCAACTAGTCTCAACTTGGTGCTTCGGGGAATAACCCGATAAATATCTGTTACAATGGTTCAACAGACCAGAATATAAATGACTGAAATAAAGTAAATACTGAGCATGAAACATGGATGCTCAGGAAAAGTCTTCAGCTAACACCTCGTCCTCGGATGGCGGTACAGCTCCTGGATCAGCTCCTGCTGCGGTCCCGTAAACCTCGGGATAGATCTCGTCCTCAAATCCTGGGGACATAATCCGGATCCAGGTCCTCAGGGGACATAACAAGGTACAGATAATAATACAAGCCAAAATATAAGCAGTGCAGCAAATAATGAGATAAATAGGGTAAGTATGTAATTATCTGTGTGAAATGCAAGAGAGAACATCAATAGTACTCAGGCTGAAATAACTACAAGCTCTGTATCGGGGAGCCGGTAGTAGTGATATCATGAGGTGGTCTAGCTCAGTGGAAGACTGAGAAGCCGGCATAGTATAGTCAACCTGTAGTCTGTGGGTCTCTCCAGCAATAGATGGAACAATAAGGGAACACTAAATAACCAGCTAAGTGATATGCAAGATGAGAGCATCACTAGAACTCAGGCTGAAGCCACTACAAGCTCTGTGTCGGGGAGCCGGTAGCAGTAATAATGAGTAATGGGCCAAGCTTGGGCTTAGAGTTTTGTGCCTCACAATAATAGGGGTTATATATATATGATCAGCCTGTAGCCTGTGTGTCTCTCCCCACCCAATGTAATCACATGTCTCATGTCCATAACGTCTCATGTACATGTCACGCACGATCATATCTAATGCAACAAGTCATATAATGTCTATGTCATAAAACCTATATCCTATACAGAATCACCATGAATGTCTCAGGAAGATTCTGTCTCATGAATAGTGTCAAGTGTCCTGGGTTATAGTGTACTTGATAAGACAAGTACGAGAATGTAAAGGGGGTTATGAATGTCCATCTCTAGATGACAATACACAACACCGCGTACGGTGTTAGCACCCGACTAACAATCGAACGCTAAGTACGTCACACGGTCCTAGATTAAGCATGCACAGCAATATAATTGAAGCAAGGAAAATATGTAACAATACTGCAGAGTTTGGCAAGGTACACTTGCCTGAGGTTCGAATACCAACAGTCGTCCCTGTATCAGTGGATCCTGTAGGTACTCCTCCAAAAGCTATAATAAACATCACCAACAGTCTCAGAAGATATCAAATAGCTAGAAACGCCTGTCCTTAAGTCCAATTTGGACACAAGGGCAAAAATGACATTTTTGGGCCAAAGCGGGGTCCACATGTGGGCCACTTTGCACCGAAAAGCGTGTCAGGGTCAAAGGTCTCTAAATTCCTCAAACTCAGTGTCTACAAGTCAGGAACGATGATACGAACCCAATGGAACTTACAGAATTGGATTCCGATGAGCCGCTCACAAAATTGTCCGTCAAGTGGAGCCTATGGGGCCCACGATACACGATTTTGTCAACGTTCTCAGAATCGGACCAAACTTGGGTCACTGGACCAAAGTATTGCTACGAGTCTGATGGCGTAAGTTTTGTCTCGATCTGACGTGTGTACACAAAGTTACAGCGTGTTCCAGAATGGATGGATACGGGGCATTGTCGGCGGATACGCGTTGATTTTGGTGTGCACGCACATCCAAATTAACTTCTGCGAAATCCCACACGTCTATATCAACGTCGCGCATGCTTCAGTAAAGACCGCGTGCGACCAAGTCGTCCCGTTTGGCGGGGTGTTCTCAGTTCCGGGGTGAAACAGGGCATGGGTTTTCCTGTTTTTGGATCGCGGTTTACGATCACCACAGGACGTGATGTACTGAGCGGGTTGCACGGGCACCGAGAGGGTTACACAGTTTACGTGTTTCAACAGACGGAATCGAAAATGGAGTTACGAGGTAAGAGGAAACGTTACCTGAACTGGGCTCCGAGAAGTCTGAATTCTCGTGTCCTGCTCGAACTCTTGTGTCCGTGTGTCTGCTGTGAGTCCAGGCTAGGGTTTCTGATCGAGACAGTGGCGGGGGCTTCGCCGGAGGGAGTCGGGCTCAGGGTCGGCGAGGCCGGGCTAGGGCGGCGGCTCTGCGCAGCTGGCCGGAGCGGTTCAACCGCGGGGTGGACTCGGGTGGAGCGGGGAGAGGTCGAGGGCGGCCTGGATCGAGCGGGGAGGTCGATGGGTGATGGGTGATGGGGGAGCGGCAGCGTGGAGTCGTAGAGGAGCAAAGCGAGGTGGTCGGGCTGTGAGCGGGGAGTTAGGCGTCGTCGGCTAGGGTTCAGGCGTGGCAGAGGGAGGCGACTCTCGGCACTGTCGAAGTTGGGCTGTGGAGTCGGATCGGTGGAGGGAAGAGGATGTCGACGGGATGATCGGAGCTGCGACAGAGTCTGCTGTCGGCGGGGATGAGAGGAGAGAGAGGGTTCGATGGCGGCGTGGCTGGGCACGCACATCGAGACGCCTTTATAGGCTGCTACAGGAATTCCGGCGGAGCCTAGGGTTTCTATTTGGGTTTCGGGTCCGGGTCGGGTTTGGCTCGGATCCGACCCGACCCGACCCAATATACTATTTTGGTTCAGTCAGGTTTGGTTTGGTTCAGTCAGGTTTGGTTCGGTTTATATATGCAATAGTTTTTAGGGCTTTAAACGCGTTTCTGGAGTCCAATAAATTCACAGAAAAATACCTTATGTCCGGTTTTCCATCTTACACCATAAAATATTATTTCCATAATATTTTAACTTTGATTAACTGTATTTAAAAATCCTTTGATCACAATTACCTTGGTTCTTCATCCAAAAAAATACCAAAAAATTGGGGAAAATTATATTTAAAATTATTCTGAAAAATCAGGGTGTTTACAATGGCAGTCTGAAAGGATTATTTAGACTCTCGAGGATATACTACATACTTGTGTTCTAGATCTTAGAGGTTCTTGGGAGGATCATCTACACCTGGTAGAGTTTGCTTATAACAACAGCTACCAGGCCAGCATTGAGATGTCACCATTCGAGGCTCTATATGGACGGAGGTATCGCACACCGTTATCTTGGAATGATGTCGGAGAGAGAGCCTTGTTAGGACCAGAAATGGTCGTGGTAGCAGCGAAAAAGGTGAAACTCATTAGAGACAGACTTCGAGTGGCGCTGGACAGACAACGACATTGGGCTGATAGCCACCGTAGACCCCTAGAGTTTCAGGTATAGGTTTTGTTATTATTGGCTTGTGATTATTTTATTTTAGATTGCGTGTTAAGACTGTTTTGTTCTAGGTTGGCGATCTGGTGTTCCTACGGATTTCTTCGACATGGGGCACGATTCATTTTGGTGGAGGCGGGAAGCTTAGTGCACGTTATATCGGACCTTTCGGTATTCTTGCGAGGGTCGGTGCAGTGGCCTATAGACTAGACTTGCCGCCTGCACTAGAGGGAGTACATGACGTATTCCACATGTCATAGCTGAAACGGTACATGGCAGATCCTAGTCACATACTAGATCACTCGGAGATCGAGGTTGAACCGACTCTCAGCTATCCCGAGCAGCCCATAGGGATCTTGGATCATAGAGAGAAGGTATTACGGAACCAGACTATTCCCTTGGTTCGTGTTGCATGGAGACATCACTCTCCAGACGAGTCAACCTGGGAGAGAGAGGATAAAATGCGCTAGCATTACCCGTATCTTTTCGAGACTTAAGGTCTAATTCCTTGTCTGATTGTATGTTCTTGTGCTAGTTTAATTCAATTTCGAGAACGAATATTTTTAGGAGAGTAGACTTGTCACTACCATATTTCTAGAATAGGGGCTTTATTGTTATTTATCATATTTATTTTTATTGTGTTAATAGATTGCATGATATATAATATATATATTATATAGTGTTCATTAATGCATAGGTTAGTGGACTAGACCTAAAAACCTACTAGACAAATTCCTAATCTCTTATAAGCATTTAGTTTAATCCCTCACATATATTACTAAAACCCCATGACCAAAATATAGGATTATGGATTAAATTAGTATTATTCTGTATTAATTATTGGGGTTATAATTCACTACTGTGATTTTTATTCAATTGTTGTACCTTATCGTTATTTCGATATTTGGAGCGCTATACTAGATTTTGCCTTCCAACAATTTCATACCCTTATCCTAGACGTGCCAGTCTTCTATTCTGACCATTGTGTAACTTATAAATACCCTCTCTTGTGCTTCATTTTAGTCGTACAATATTCATTACAAATATTTTTAAATCCAAATAAATTCAACTTTGCATCTTTCTCCGTTCTAATCAAAATTTGAGACACAACGTTAACCCATTTTGTGCAACCCAATTTATGACAATATTCTATTCTGAGTTTTCTACGTCCATGACACTTGTATCCCACCTAATTTTAATCCTATGTACTTTCAATTAATATAAGAACACCATTTACACTAATTTTAATAAAATTTGTGCAATGACCCAACCTAACCCAAAACTAGACCCAACACCAACCCAAACCCCCACTCACACCTTTACGGTTTATACTAAACACCACACACCCTTTTAACCCACTACATTACACCAAATATGGTGTTTTTCTCATCCAATTCTAAACCCCAATTTCCTAATTGTTAGGGGCTCGTGTGCAAAAAGACAATGAGGTCTCCACCTCCAATTGGAGCCAAGCCATGAAGAAACCCCCCCACATTGTTGACCGGTCACACTTTGTTTTCCCCCAATTTTGAGTGTACTATACACTAACTTTTCCCCCTACATCATCCTAGCCCTCCATTCAAAACCTACACCATCCTAGCCCTCCATTCCTTCATGTAGAACCTTCCCCCATCCCTAGGAAGCATGTAGCTGTCCCTAATCCCAAGGCCACCCCCCTCTCTCTCTCCTACATAAATACTTCTCCTCCTCTCTCCCTTTTCTCCATTCACAACTCCTTCACTACAAAATTGAACCATAAACTACTCTTCTTCTCCGACCAACAGCCAGCCATCTCCACTATCTCACCACCGCTACCACAGTTCCTCCCTTTCTCCTCCTCCTCCTCCTCCGAGCAGCAGGCCTCACAGCACCCCGCCACAGCCATTCACTCCTCTGCCGGCTCGACCACAGCATCATCACTTTCATCTATCCCCGACAGCTGGCCATCTCCACCGAGCAACTCACCACCACCTCCTCCTATCACCTCGACCACCATAGCCACCACCCCGACAGCAAACACCGCAGCAATGACCACCACCATCACCATCTTCATCCCTTCGATCACCCCAACAACAGCTAACACCGCCGAATCAACTGCTTCCATCACTATCATCACCAACTCGCCACTACCTCCTCCGATCACCTAGACCACCATAGCCACCACCCCGACAGCAAATACGCAACCTTGACCACCCTCACCGTTGACCAACCATGCCCCGACCATCACCACCAGTCGCCATCGTCAGCATCTCCACCACCATGACCCGCTAATTCTGCCACCTGTTGCTACTGTTGCCACGGTTGTTACTGTTGGCCGGAGCACCACCCTCCACCTGTCGGAGACCGACCTCCACGGGCCGTGGACGAGCATTAACCCCTCATCGATTACGAGCACTCCTAGGTTTGTACTCGTCCTCCTTTTCCTTTATATTATGTTTTTACATGGGCACTGTGGATTCGTGAACCGTAGTAACTAGTGTATATGTGTGCATGTATGAAATAGTAATTGGTGTTAGTAAATACTTCATAGAAATTTGGTTGTTAGTGTGGTATATGATTGTGTAGACCCTAGGTGTTTAGACTTAACTATCTTATGTGCACACTAACCTATTAGCTAGGACATGTGTTTAGAGTTATACGTATTGGAGATGTAAACATATTTGGTAGTTAACTGTTTATTGTGCACGATATTTGAGGACATGACGTACTCGTACATGGAGACCTATATGGTTAACAATATCAACTTGCGTTAGAAAATAACTTAGTACCTACTTGAACCTTAGTTGATCTTGGTTGTAATATTTGAGGATGTACGTTTAGAGGGATATGACACTTGTGCCTTTTAGCTACGCGCACACTCGACCCTGCTAGTTGACCGGTTATAATCCCTACTTGCGTTAGTTTCTAAGTGCAGTATAGTTGTATTTATGTGCGTACTATTGTAACGACTGATGTTATTATATTATATTATATTATATATATAAAGGACCATTGGATCGTTCGGGCGAGACTTCGGGAGCAGGATATTGGTATTGCTAGCTCAGGACCACTAGCGAGTACATTCTCTGACAATTTTTATTATGTTGGTCATTTTTATGACTAGTTGTATAGTGTACTTGATTCTGACACTATGGATACATGGGTTAGCATCATAGATATCTTTCATGAGGAGTCGTGATTAGAATCCATCGTGCTAGCTAGGGACGGGGAAATATTAGCAGATTATGTGATCATGCCCCACTTTACGTGCATCATGGCTCACCCCACATATCACGTTGGGTGTAGCCTGACCGTTTACATACCACATAACCTATTATATATGATTAGCCTGACTATTGCTCGCATCATAGCTAACCAGATGGTTAGCCTGACCTCACATGTATTATACCCAATCATATATAACAAGCCTGATCTCGTCCCAAGCCGATCACATAATAAACTGATATTTCAAACACTTAGCTAGATATTCTATTTCTTTATTCTAGTTCACTTTTTCTAGCATTCACTTATATCTGTTCATTGCTAGTTGTACTATTGTTGATTATTTATTCTCCAGCATTCCTTATTTTTATTATTTTTCATCTTGTATTTCCTTACACTGTATTATAGTTTTTGTCAATATAAATGAAACTGCTGTTTAGTGCTTGTGCTTCGCTAAAATCCTGACTGGATAATATTTTTCAGAGGACCTTGAGGACTTCTGTCCTACTCACTATGGCCCAGGCGTAGAGGGAGACTACATACCAGAGATCCTAGAGGAGTCCCATCTCCTCAGAGGAGACACCTCCTGCAGTCATTTAGACAGTTATATCTATGCATCTTTTGTTCTAAAACTTGAGACTGGTTTGTATTTATTTTAAGACTATTATTGAGACTATTTATGTTGGTCAGCTAGACTTTAGATTATCATTGTATTTTGATTTGTTGTGCTTGACGTATGTCGGTACTTTCTTATCTTATATCTAATCGTGCTATTTATTCCTATAGTTATTGTGATTGAGTATATTATGAATTATTGATCAATTTATTATTCATTGTCCTCCTTATGGAGTTGAGATCATTGACAAGTTACGAGTTATGTTTGGTAGTCTTGAAACCTAGACAGCATTCTACCGCCGATGCTGCGGCGTAGGCTGGACGTACCCACGGCTCATGCCCAAATTTTGGGTGCGGGTCATGACAGTGGATGTCACGCCCCAGTCCCAAAATACATAGGACTAGGACACGTAAGCATGCCAGCCGCATGGATATGGCAACTCCAATATATGGAAACCATAACCCATACGTACGCTGTAATATGAATATCAAATCCACAAGTGGTATAAAATGTATCACAAGTCACAGGATACAACCTAAATCTCATCCACAGAAAATTAATATAAATAAATAACCAATGTCTATATAACTAAATCTCAATAAAAAGTATCTAAAGATGACAGTTGGATGGAAACAAATCCACTACCAACTCGAATATAAGAGAAAATATAATATAAGTACACCTCAACAAACACAATAGAAGAATACCGGCTAACAATCACGGGCTCAAAGAGAATACATCCTCGAAACATATGTAACCATCTGAATCTGCACCCCTGCAAATACTCAAGAACAGCGACACCTTGAAGGGCCAGGTCCTTAGAGGGATGTAACAAGATACATAGAAGCAAGCCAATTTGAATACAGTAACATGCATAATATTTAAAAATATATAAGTACGCTGTACAAGACAATCTATATGAATGCAAATGAGGACAACTTTTTGACGTATGGGCAAGGGTAGGCTACTCGATCTACCTCACAACTCACACACTCGTCAGTGGACATCAGAAATCGATATACCGCGGGGGTAGCGACCAGCGAGACTCCAAAAATTGACATACAGCGGGGGTAGCGACCAGCGCGACACACGCCCGTAGTGCGAGCTATATACTACGGTTTACCAGAGTGGTTAAAAGCCCATACGCCTAATAATTGTCCTCTCATGATACTAAGTATCAAGTATGTGTCAACATATCTAATATATAGTAATGACTGAAAGGAACTACACATGCAATAAATAAACAGAGATTCAATAAATATACAAAAATATACTAGGCATGCAAAATACTGTAAACAATTTGGCAAGGTATCTTGCCTGATCTGAAAAAGAATGAAGTCCCAACTCAAGGCGTCGTCCGATCTACCCGTCACATAAATTAAATAAGTTTGGTTACAAAAGTGGGTGAATAGGTTCCTCCATTTTAATCTATTTTAATTCTGAATAAAATAATCTAAAATATTATTTTAATTTTATTATAATATGATTTTGTTGTTAAGCTCTAATTTTGGTCCAAAGAAAGTCAACTTTAAGGATTTGTGATCCGTGGCACGCAAATCGAGGGAATCCGTTGACCAAAAAGTCAACCGACTCAAATTCTGGATTTGTATATAGAATCCTATATATTTTAATGCTATATGAATACTGGAATAGACAGTTTTATAAAATCATAAGTCAGTAAAGAGTTATGGCCACAAGGGCGCACAGATGACAGTTTTCGATGGTTTCCTATTTACGTCTACGTTGCACAAATTTTACAGTAGAATAAACTTATATTTTAAATTCTATAAAAATACTTTTCTGGAAGTTCATTATGTCAGCTTTCCGAAACTTCAAACGGTTTATAATTCTGAGTTCGGGATCTCCCGAAATCTCGAAAATACCAAAACGTGTCTGATTTCGGACAGCTGGCACTTTTAGAATTTTTTGGAAAAATAGGTTCTGAAATTATTAAAATAATTTATATATTCAGAAAACTAACCTTGATATGGTTCTAAAAAAAAACTGGAGCGCGTTAGGAGTCCGGAGCTAGGAGATATCATCTTTTTAAGTCGTCATAACATACTAGAAAATGAGGCTGAATTTATGACGAATTTTGACCCTTTTTGGACGAAAAAGATGTGAATTTGGGGAAGAAAAATATGAAGGATGATGTATTTATAATGGTGGAGACTACTTAATTGAATACGACTAGGATTGGCTAATTTGAATATGAATATTATCAGTTTAAATAAGGATAGGATATGCATGAAGTTGCTTTCCTAGTAGGCTCAGGATTTGAATTAATTTAAAAATAGAGTTTAAGTTTATCTCAATAATTTATAATCTTAAATAGAAATAAAGATAATACAAATAATTTATATATAATTTTATTAATATCTATTAACACTTAAATTAGCATCTATCTAATATTAAGACTATATATAACCAAATAAATCCTAATTAATTTTAAAAATCTAAATAAATTTCTTAAAATTCTAAATAAATTATAGAAAAAAATATAATTAAATATTTTATCCTAAAATAAATATTTGGTAGGAATAACATGCAAGTATGGTCTCAAAGTAAATCATAGAAGTCCTAGAAATTTAGGTTCCCTATATTTTAATTACCTAAAAATTCTAGAAAAATCTTCAAAAATATAAAATAACCTAAAAATGATTCTAAATAAATATTTATATAAGTAAATATATCAAGAAATTTATTTGCTAATTAACTAAGATAATACTTTAAAGAAATTCAATATCTATAATAAATATAATAATATAAAATATACACAAAATATCTATTTTGGGTAAGGGAGTTTACAATCTACCCAACTTACAAAAATTTCCTCCTCGAAATTAAAATAGGATATGGTTTCTCTCTATCTAATCTCACTCGATCACAATCTAAAAGAATTTAGCTCAAGTTTAACAATGTAATTTCTACCCAACTTAGAATTTACCCACCTATCAAATAAGGCTATACTTTTAAGAAAACTATTTCTTAAATTATTTAATCATGTTATTCAATCCTCAGAAATTTTAACACCAAATATATCACCTATGGTATGCCCTTAATCAATTATAAAAGAGAGTCACAAAGTCATGTGATTAGCCTTATAGGGTATATCTAGTACTATCAGTGTGTCAACTTATACCAAGCACGAGGTTTCGTCTTTCCGAAATAAGGGAAGACGGAGAGCAATAATAAAGAATTCAAGGTGAAGGTGATAGAATACAAGTTCGAGGTTCAAAAAGATTAAGGAATTCAAAAAAAAAGTCGTCAGGACAGTTGTGGATTGAAATCCTATTTTTGGTAATTTCCTATTTACATGCTCGTATCAGTACAGTTACGTAACCGATACAATATGTCAGACATGTCTAGGGGCAAGTATATTCGTCTACTACCATATATCTCAATCCACGTAAAGTAGTCATGCTAAGAGTGAACCAAGCGCACTAAGGTTAGCTAGACCTTAATACACCGATTCTGATTAGACAATTGTATTATTGTGTGCACCCAATAATACATATGTCATGAGCAAGCTCGATGAAAGGATAAGCTTGCAAAAACTAGGCTATAATAGCAGCATAAGTCAAGGTAGTACAGAAAATATAAGTACGCTAGATTATGATGAGAGAAGTTATAAAATAATCCAAGTTCACAAAGAAGATAAGACTCTTACAATCTCTACAGTTGTCATACTAACTCCTTGTCTAAGTCGATAGTCGACCAAATAGGGGTATGGCTTCTAGGTTCTACAGTCTGATTAAATACTGTCGTCTTATGCTAGCATACAGGTAATGTCATTCTGTTACACTTCAATAATAGGTCAAAAGACTATGTGATACTAGATTGTGAGGCACACTACCCAACATAAAATAATAAACTAATATTGTACTGTCTTAAGGATACAGTAGAAACTCCTATTAAGGTCTACGAGAAAGGGTCTTGGTACTTATTAGGGTATCCTCTTACATTACATAGGTCATGGTCGTCTTAAGTCTTAGTCATAGAGCTTATAGAGCAAGTGTCAATAGTAAGAATGGAAAGTTACTGGCCTTCAAGGGAAAAAGGGGATATAACTCGTATCAAGGTATGGTACAAGTTACGCAATTAAAACTAAGGGATAATCATCAGGTCACAATCTACAAGGATAACTTAAACCATCAAGTTCTAACTACTAAGCACAGGGATTCAAAATTCAAGTTTACAACTATAATCCTAACAAGCTATATATCCTAACATAGAATAAAATCACTTGGTCTATAATCAGAGAGGTTTAGGTGGCACGAATTGAAAGATGAAGGAAAGAAATTTAGTCGTCTCACTAATAGCGAGCGCTAAGGGTTCAGAGGAACAAGTCATAAAACTAAATAGAAAGACTCTAGATAATGTCATGGTTTCTCTAAGGGAAAGGTGGTATGCTATTCTTCGTGTTCGAGGTATGATCAAGAAAATATTCTATGCATTGCTCTTGGCTTTATAAGGTACTGTCTGCTAATCTCAAGACAAGAATCTAAATTTATAGTTCTCCAATACTATCTAACTATGAAGGTTAGGTTCAGTCCTAATATTCAATTTTGGTTTTCTATTGGTTCCTCAATACTAGGGTCAAACATTATGGTAAAACTTCTAACTAACTCTAGTAATGTCTATACTACTCTCAAGTCCTTATAATACATCAAGGGGTAATGGTAAACCAATCTATAGATAAGGAATTCTAGGGTTAACTAGATATTCTAAACTTAATGGTGTGTCAACACTCTAGTTGTACTCTTAATAGGAAGGTTACCCTACTTTTCATCTAGCGGCAGGGACTTCTATATTCTCGGAGGGGGCTATACTCAAGAAATTATCAGGGAAGTACAGGAATCAAGCATGATACAATTATTCGAATAGAATGGACTGGAAAGAGAGCGAATCATAGTCAATTGTGGATGAGATCCTATACTCTATTCCTAGGTGCAGGCTTGTTCGGTACAATAACGTAACCGAGACAATATACTCTCGACCTGCATGGGCCACCACAAAAATATGTCACGCCCCAATCCCAAAATATATAGGACTAGGACACGTAAGCATGCCAGCCGCATGGATATGACAACTCCAACATATGGAAACCACAACCCATACGTACGCTGTAATATGAATATCAAATCCATAAGTGGTATAAAATGTATCATAAGTCACAAGGTACAACCTAAATCTCATCCACAGAAAATCAATATAAATAAATAACCAACGTCTATATAACTAGATCTCAATAAGAAGTATCTAAAGATGACAGTCGAAAGGAAACAAATCCACTACCAACTCGAATATAAGAGAAAATACAATATAAGTACACCTCAACAAACACAATATAAGAATACCAGCTAACAATCATGGGCTCGAAGAGAAGACATCCTCGAAACATATATAACCATCTAAATCTGCACCCCTGCGAATACTGAAGAACAACGACACCTGGAAGGGCCAGGTCCTCAGAGGGACGTAACAAGATACATAGAAGCAAGCCAATTTGAATACAATAAACATGCATAATATTTGAAAATATATAAGTATGCTGTATAAGAAAATCTATATGAATACAAATAAGGATAACTTTTTGACATATGGGCAAGGGTAGGCTACTCGATCTACCTCACAACTCACACACTCGTCAGTGGACATCAGAAATTGACATACCGTGGGGGGTAGCGACCAGCGAGACTCCAAAAATTGACATACCGCGAGGGTAGCGACCACCGCGACACACGCCCGTAGTGCGAGCTATATACTACGGTTTACCAGAGTGGTTAAAATTCCATACGCCTAATGATTGTCCTCTCATGATACTAAGTGTCAAGTGTGTGTCAACATATCTAATATATAGTAATGACTGAAAGGAACTACACATGCAATAAATAAACAGAGATGCAATAAATATACAGAAATATACTAAGCATATAAAATACTGTAAGCAATTTTGCAAGGTATCTTGCCTGATCTGAAAAAGAATGAAGTTCCAACTCAAGGCGTCGTCCGATCTACCCGTCACATAAATTAAATAAGTTAGGTTACAAAAGTCCGTGAATAGGTTCCTCCATTTTAATCTATTTTAATTCTGAATAAAATAATCTAAAATAGTATTTTAATCTTATTATAATTTAATTTTATTGTTAAGCTCTAATTTTGGTCCAAAGAAAGTCAACTTTAAGGATTTGTGATCCGTGGCACGCAAATCGAGGCAATCCGTTGACCAAAAAGTTAACCGACTAAAATCCTAGATTTGTGTATGAAATCCTATATATTTTAATGCTACATGAACACTGAAATAGATGGTTTCATAAAATCACAAGTCAGTAAAGAGTTATGGCCACAAGGGCGCACAGATGACAGTTTTCGGTGGTTTCCTATTTACGTCTACGTTGCACAAATTTTACAGTAGAATAAACTTATATTTTAAATTCTGTAAAAATACTTTTCTGGAAGTTCATCATGTCAGCTTTCCGAAACTTCAAACGGTTTGTAATTCCGAGTTCGGAATCTCCCGAAATCTCGAAAATACCAAAATACGTCTGATTTCGGACAGTTGGCACTTTTAGAATTTTCTGGAAAAATCGGTTCTAAAATTATTAAAATAATTTATATATTAAAAAAACTAACCTTGATATGGTTCTAAAAAAAAACTGGAGCGCGTTAGGAGTCCGGAGCTAGGAGATATCGTCTTTTTAAGTCGTCATAACATACTAGAAAATGAGGCTGAATTTATAACGAATTTTGACCCTTTTTTGGCGAAAAAGATGTGAATTTGGGGAAGAAAAATATGAAGGATGAGGTATTTATAATGGTGGAGACTACTTAATTGAATACGACTAGGATTGGCTAATTTAAATATGAATATGATCAGTTTAAATAAGGATAGGATATGCATGAAGTTGCTTTCATAGTAGGCTCAGGATTTGAATTAATTTAAAAATAGAGTTTAAGTTTATCTCAATAATTTATAATCTTAAATAGAATTAAAGATAATACAAATAATTTATATATAATCTTATTAATATCTATTAACACTTAAATTAGCATCTATCTAATATTAAGACTATATATAACCAAATAAATCCTAATTAATTTCAAAAATCTAAATAAATTTCTTAAAATTATAAATAAATTATAGAAAAAAATATAATTAAATATTTTAACCTAAAATAAATATTTGGTAGGAATAACATGCAAGTATGATCTCAAAGTAAATCATAGAAGTCCTAGAAATTTACGTTCCCTATGTTTTAATTACCTAAAAATTCTAGAAAAATTTTCAAAAATCTAAAATAACCTAAAAATGATTCTAAATAAATATTTATATAAGTAAATATATCAAGAAATTTATTTGCTAATTAACTAAGAGAATACTTTAAATAAATTCAATATCTATAATAAATATAATAATATAAAATATACACAAAATATCTATTTTTGGTGAGGGGGTTTACAGTGGAAATGAGTCCTTTGTCAAATAATGGAAGTGAGTTGTCGGTACCTACCATTTTCGAGGATGGAGGAGATAACGACTGAAGGACGTACATTCCAGTTGGAAGGAAGATTATAAGATGACCAAGGATTGCATAGTATGCGCACAAGGGGTAGACCTTTTCGCATGACAGGATTTGGCGCTTTGCAAGACTTGGCGCATGGCAGCGCATTGGAAGTCTTGGCGTCTTGGCGTATGACAGAGCTGGGCGCATAGTATCTCAATGCGCATGATGGTCTTTGTGCATGCATGATGTGCATGGATTGGCGCATGGTGGCTCATGCACATAGATTGACGCATGGTGGCTTATGCGTATGGCTTAGCACATGGTGGCTTATGCGCATGGATCAGCGCATGGTGGCCTATGCATATGAAGGTCACTATACTATACATGACTTGACGCATGGCTGAAATTAGAACTTGGAAGTAGAACAAATCTGAACCAATATAGCAATGTATAACTAAATTTGGTTTATTTGATTACTTAACTTGGTTGCTATGATTGCACATATTAAGTCCTATGGCGTGGTTGCTGACCAGTGGATGGAAACTAGTGCATTTAGCCACATATGCTTTAGGAAGAGCTGTTGATCAAGGTCGAACCTTTCAGTGGTGAAGGTCTTGATGGCAAGCAAGGATCAAGCAGAGGATCTGGGGATTGAGACAATGGTTCTGAACTTCGAGAAGTTACAATCAAAGGAGTGCGTGTAGCAACATACCAGTGATTACCAAGGACCCGATCTCAGGAAGTCTGTTGCAGACTTGAGGGTGAACATCCATATTTTCCATATGGTGATATCTTGGCAGGAGACATACTTTCAAACAAGGTATTCCGTTTCAAATAGATGTTCGAGCTTTTGCTTGTGACTGAAGTCTCATTATAAGAGTTGTGGGACCCCAGACTAGGACATGTACTTCGTACTGCCAGATGTCTAGTCTAGGGTTTATCTCCAAATATGGGAGTAAGGAGGTAGAGAAGTGTAAGGTCTGTGCGCAGACAAAGATCGCAAGAAAATCATTCAAACGGATAAACCGAAGTACAGATCTTCTGGAGTTGGTTCACTCAGATATCTGTGACTTCAAATAGTTCTCCAAAAAGGCCAAATGAAGTACTTCATTACTTTTATCGATGACTACTCAAAGTATGCATTTATCTATCTGCTTTAGTTAGAAGACAAAGCATTCGAGAAGTTCAAGAAGTTCAGGGTTGAGGCTGAACTTCAAATAGGGCAACAACTCAAGAGACTCAGAAGTGATCTAGGCAGAGAGTATAGGTCTATTAAATTCGCATCGTTCTAAAAAAAAATATAATTGTCAATGAGACAACTACTCCGTTTTCTTTTTAATCAAATGTAGTAGATGAAAGGAAGAACAGGACGTTGACAGAGATTGTGAACTCAATACTTTTGACTACGGGTCTTCCAAACTACTTCTGGGGAGAAGCTGTGCTGACGGCTACGTTTATTCTGAACAGAGTGCCATACGCAACTTCCGATGTCACTCCTCAGGAACTCTAGTTCAGAGTCAGACCCAACTTGAACGTTATTTGAGTGTGGGGGTGTCTGACGTCTGTGAAGCTTCCTGAATTTAAGATTCCGAAGCTGGAATCGAGGACTACGAAGACAATCATTCAGGGTGATACTGAGAAGAGTAATGCTCAGAGGTTTCTTTATATTAAATTAAATTATATCATTGAATCTCGTGACGCAGAACTCCTCGAAGACAAATTTATAAGGCACAAGAACATTGTTAACGCGGATATTTCAAAAAATAGTGTGGGTGCATAGGAGGCTGAAGCTTCCAACAAAGATATATTCTAAGAAGAAGTTGCCATCCCAATAACAACGATCGAACCAGAACTCGAAGAGTCGGTGTCTACGCGAGTGAAGGACTTCAAATTTTTTTTTGTCACCTATCATATGGAAGCAGATCCGCTTACCTATGATGAGGCGATGAAGACCAGAGATAATTTTGTCACGACCCGCACCCAAAATTTAGGCATGAGACGTGGGTACGTCCAGCCTACGTCGCAGCATCGGTGGTAGAACGCTGTCTAGGTCTCAACATAATACAACCCAAGTCTTAAAGTTAGAACAATCCAGTACATGAATAAACTAGGCTAAGTTCTATCTAAACAACTGCGGGGGATGTCTCCTCTAAGGAGAGTGGCTCCTCTGCAATCTCCGGGATGTAATCTCCATCTACTCCTGGACCATAATGGGTAGAACAGAAATCCTCAAGATCCTCTGAACAATGTTATCTAGTCAGAATTAGAGCGAAGCACAAACACTAACAGCAATTTCAATTATATTGATAAGAACTATAAAATAGCGTAAAGAAATACAAAATAGAAAAAATACTAGAAGATAAAGAATACTGAAGAGACATGTAATCATCATATAGAACTAACTAGTAATGAATATATATATGTCAATATTAGAAATGAATGTACTGAAATAAAAGAATAAATTTTTTAGCTAAGTATCAGTTTGCTATGTGATCGGCTTGGGACTAGATCAGGCTTGTTATATATGATTGGATATGATATATGTGAGGTCAGGCTAACCATCTGGTTATCTATGATGGGAGCAATAGTCAGGCTAATCATATATAACAGGCTATGAGGCATGTAAATGGTCCAGCTATACCCTACGTGATGTGTGGGGTGAGCTATGATGCATGTAAGGTGGGATATGATCACATAACTTGCTAATATTTTCCCGTTCCCAGCTAGTACGATGGATTCCAATCACGACTCCTCATGACAGGTATCTATGATACTAGCCCGTATATCCGCTGTGTCGGAATCAAGTATACACTACAACTAGAATCATTGTAATGATCAAAATAATAAAAACTGTCAGAGAATGTACTCGTCTAAAATCCAATGAGATCAATCAACTATGTCTAGAATAGTTCCTCGAGGTCCTAAATATAGAATATTATATTAAAATAAGTTTTAGGAAAGATAACAAGTTATTCTACTTTAATTTTAGGTCATTTAGCCGTTTCTAGATCAAAACAGTCAAACTAGGTCAACATCTTGGTCAACTACTCAAACTTGGTTTAATTAGCTAATTCTAGGTTGTTATAGTCTATCTCTATGTTAGTCAAAATACTACTCATATAGCTAATACTAGCTATATTAGGATACTCGAGCATCGATACGATACCATATCTTAAGATACTCGAGATATTCCAATATAACTATCCAAAGTATAATTAATACGATCTATACCATACATACTAACTTATATTATTAATATATACATATATACACTAATATATTCACTATACTTGCCCTTCATACACAATAGGCACACTTGTTTGGCTTCCAAGTTACTACTGGGATCCCCTCACTGGATACTCAAACACAGTTCCCCAAGGTAATTTCTCCTACAGTCACTGCCTTACAATTTTACACATGGATACACCACTAATCATTAATACCTGATACTGCACCTCACCCTTATCACCACTGCTGTAACCAACTGGTAATGCACCTATGTGTGCACAGTCCCGAGCCTCACCCCAATTTCCCAGGCATATGGCCATACTACAATGTAGTCTGCAACTCAGAGCTTGTAGGCTCTGATACTCCCCTCCATCAGTCAGCCCTGTCACGAGAAACACCACCTTACAACAACCTTACACCTGAACTCATCTCAACTACCCACACATGTCCTAAATACCCCCCCCAACATCAGACCCTAAATCTGAATACAAGTAGTTGCCTAGGTCTCCTGGAGCAATATTTGCTCTGTGCAAGCACTACAGAATTCCCTCACAATCACTACAACCCGACTGAGGCTATGCTCCAAAGCAAAATCATTTCCACACATCCATATCTAATACTAATTGAAGAGATGTTCAATTCACACATGACTGAACCAAGTTATTCACTTCTATTGCCTAGATTACAACCCGAGTCCTACTCCATTCAATACACGGTCATTTGCCACTGTAATGAACCACCCTCACACAAGTACTGCCACAAATCCATCCATTCCTCCCTCACTGATACCTCCATGTTCCCCTTCATCCTACTGTTGCTAATCTCCCATGTTCCATGATACACTGGACCCAACTACACCCTTTCTTAATGGTGTAATACTGTCACCTAGCTAGAACAACCCGACCCCTTTCCAGTCTCACCTTATTGCTAACACTGCAACACAACATACACACATGCACAAGACACTCCCTACAATACTCTAAACAACATAAACACTAATATTTATACAATATCTTATGAAAATAATATCTAAAATAGGTACATTCTACAATTAGCCAATTCATCAAGCACCTTAAGTGCACTAATCAAGATACTCATGATACACTCTTGCCAAAACCCCCAGTATGTAACTAATGACATATATACCTATCAAATATAATTATATATATCTAATGTAATTAGTTGTTATAAAAAAAAGAAGGGAAAACACATTCTTAAACACTAAACCCCAAATGTGAACACAACTTTATGAAGAAACACCATAGAAACCAATAGAGACTCATTCTCTTCCCTTGTGGCTATTTCTAGACCATGGGTGGGCTCCTATTGGTCAACAAAACAAATAAAATAGAATTAAAAAGAGAGATTTCAGAATTTTATCTCTTGGGAGATGAATTCTCAATGCAAAGTCAAGGGTTCTGTTGACATGCCTCTTCTTCTCCAATTCTTCTTGAAACCTAATCTTCTAGGCTTCTTAGAAGAGAAAAATGAGAGAAATTATGGTTTAATTTCTAAAATTTGGTGGAGGAATAAAGGGTTTTGGGGAAAAACTAAATCTAGGATTTCATGAACACAAAATGGAGCTTGAGGGAGGCTTCCCTTCTCCTATATAGGGCCGGCCACTAGTCTAGGGTTTGGTTAATGCACAATGTCCCATTTGACCTCAATGGTTTGTCATGAAGAGTTATTTGATTTGTGAGATTTTTATTCCAAATGAGGGTTTAACAATTTTTTTAATTAAAAGAAAGGGGATTAACTAGTGGGTCCCAAAATATCTAGTCTAAGGTTGAGTCTAATGGTTACATCAAGTCTTTTTACTAACCCGTATTATTAATACTAATTATATAATATATTATACATATTATATAACTAAAAACATAATATATATAAATATTGCAATTGACAACATTGCCCCTACTCTAGAAATGTAGTAGTGACTAGTCTACCCTCCTAAAAAAAATTTGTCCTCCAAATTGATCTAAACTAGCACAAGAACATAATCAGAACAATAAGAAGAATACCTCAAGGCTCGAAGAGATATGGGTACTGCTCGTGCATTTCGTCCTCCCTCTCCCATGTTGACTCACCTGGGGAATGATGTCTCCATGCAACACGAAAGGAATAGTCTGGTTTCGTAATACCTTCTTCCTGCGATCCAAAATCTCTACGAGCTGCTCAGGATAGCTGAGAGTCGGACCAATCTCGATCTCTGAGTGATCTAGTATGTGACTAGAATCTTCCATGTACCGTCTCAGCTGTGACACATGGAACACATCATGTACTCCCTCTAGTGCAGGCGGCATGTCTAGCCTATAGGCCACTGTACCGATCCTCGCAAGAATACCGAAAGATCCGATATACCGTAGACTAAGCTTCCCGCCTCCACCAAAGTGAATTATGCCCCGTGTCAGAGAAATCCACAAAAATACCAAATTGCCAACCTAGAACAATATAGTCTTAACACGTAATCTAAAACAAAGCAATCACAAACTATTTTAACAAAACCTATACCTCAAACTCCAAGGGTCTACGGTTGCTATCGGCCCAATGTCGCTGTCTGTCCTGCGCCACTCGAAGTCTATCTCTGATGAGTTTTACCTTCTTCGCTGCATCCACAACCATCTCTGGTCCCAACAAGGCTCTCTTACCGACATCATTCTAAGATAACGATGTGTGATACCTCTGTCCATACAAAGCCTCGAATGGTAATATCTCAATACTAGCATAGTAGTTGTTGTTGTTGTAAGTAAACTCTACCAGGTGTAAATGATCCTCTCAAGAACCTTCGAGATCCAGAACACAAGTGCGTAGCATATCCTCGAGATTCTGAATAGTCCTCTCCGACTATCCGTCTGTATGGGGGCGATATGCGATACTGAACTTGAGCTGAGTGCCCAAGCTAGCCTGCAAACTCCTCCAGAAGTGGAAAGTAAAACGACTATCCTAATCCGTGATGATGCTCACAGGAACCCCATGTAATCTGATAATCTTTCGCACATACATCTCCGTTAGCTTCTCCATCGATGTACCCACTTTGAATGGTAAGAAGTGGGTTGATTTGGTGAACCTGTCTACGATGACCCAAATCGCATATTTTCCTCCTGGAGAACGCGGAAGCCCCAAAACAAAATCCATAGTCATATTCTTCCACTTTCACTCTGGGATGGGTAAAGGCTAAAGCAATCCACCTGGCCTCTGTCTATCCGCCTTTACCTGCTGGCACACTAAACACCTGGATACAAAATATGCTACCTCATACTTCATACCATACCACCAAACGTGCTCCCTCAGGTCTCGATACATCTTGTTGGAACCTGGATGCATCGAGTACTGAGAACGATGCACCTCTTACAAAACCTTCTCGCACAGCTCCCCGCTTAGCATACATATCCTAGTACCGTGCCACAACGATCCATCATCAGCAATAGTGAAGTCCTCTTATAATCCTGTCCGAACCTGTGCCCTGATACTCCTCAAAGCCTTATCACCATACTGTGTAGCTCTAATTTTGTCAATCAGCTTGGACTGTATTTGCAATCCCCACATATGAATCTCGATACCGGAAACTAGTACCTCAATTTCCAAGCTCTCAAGTTCGGCCAACAAGTATATGTCTGTCGTCAAGTATATAGCCATCGGATACCTGCTCAAGGCATCGATGACTACGTTGGCCTTTTCTGGGTGGTACTACAATAAAATATGAAGTCCTTCATTAACTCTAACCACCTCCTCTTCCTCATGTTCAGCTCTTTCTGTATAAATACGTACTTCAAGCTTTTGTGGTCTGTGAAGATCTCTACACGCTCTCCGTATAGATAGTGTTTCCACAGCTTTAGAGCAAAGGTGACCGCTACCAACTCTAAATTGCGGGTAGGATAGTTCTTCTCATGAGGACATAATTGCCTGAAAGCATAGCCAATCACCTTCCCGTGCTGTTGAAGAATGCAACCCAAACCCTTCTCTGAAGCATCACTATTGATAGTGAATCCACCTGTCCCCGATGGCAACGTCAATACTGGAGCTGTGGTCAATCTCTTCTTTAATTCATCAAATACGTCCGGACAATCCTCTATCTAGACAAAATTCATATCCTTTATGGTCATCCTAGTCATCGGCTCTGTAATCCTGGAGAAGTCTTGTATAAACCTCCTGTAGTAACCTGCTAGTCCGAGAAAACTCATGATCTCAGCCACTGAACTTGGAGTAGCCCACGACTATACTGCCACGATATTCTTTGGGTTAACTGAGATCCCATCATCCGTCACCACATGCCTAAGGAATTCAACCTTGTCAAGGAAGAACTCGTACTTCGAAAGCTTTCCATAAAGCTCCTCTTTTCTGAGAGTCTCCAAAACCATCCTCATGTGCTCCTCCTGCTCCTCCGTAGTCTTTACATACAAAATAATGTCATCAATAAATACCACCACAAACTTGTCAAGATACTAGTGGAACACCTTGTTCATCAGGTTCATGAATACTGCCGGTGCATTAGTCAACCCAAACGACATCACCATGAACTCAAACTAGCCATATCGAATCCAAAAAGTTATCTTCGGGATGTCTTCTTTCTTCACTTTCACCTGGTGGTAGCTTGACCTCAAGTCTATCTTTGAGAATACATTCGCTCCGCTCAACTAATTAAAGAGATCATCTATCCTTGGCAGCGGGCATTTGTTCTTGATAGTGAGGTTATTCAGAGCTCTGTAGTCTATACACATACGTACCAAACCATCCTTCTTTGGTACAAACAAAACTGGGATACCCCACGGTGATGAACTGGATTTAATGAAGCCCTTGTCCTATTACTCATCAACCTGCCAGCTCACTGTTGTTGACCCTATAGACCTGCTGTGATATTGGCTCTGTGCCTGGCACCAACTCTATAGAGAACTCGACATCTCTGTCTAGCGGCAAACCTGGTAACTCCTCTGGAGAGACATCCAGGAACTCCACTATCAAATGATGTGGCAACTCCTTTTCTTCTATCCTATCTCCACAAAAGATGCCCCTGCTCTGCTCTGCTGCTTCTATGGCGACCTCGAACTCTGGCTCTCATGGAGGTCAAAATATCACTCTGCCTCCACGATAATCTATAGTAGCATGGTGCCTACTCAACCAATCCATCCCGATTATAATATCATAAACAGAAAGTGGCATTATGAGTAAGCACACACTCAACTCTCGGCCTCCCAATGAAACTATTCGGTCCTTGCAAAAATTATTGACTAGGATAATGCCTCTGCCAGTCGTGATCTTGCAAGTCCTAT
Organism: Iris macrosiphon; assembly: GCA_036927795.1. NCBI lineage: Eukaryota > Viridiplantae > Streptophyta > Magnoliopsida > Asparagales > Iridaceae > Iris > Iris macrosiphon. Next base: position 133,930,988 of record JAYESA010000007.1, read on the forward strand.
CTAAGGGTTTCGCCTCTAAACGATGCTTAAGAGCATAAGATACAGATTTAAAACTATGGGAAGCACCAGAATTTTATTAATGCAAGTGCTGGAATAGAATCGAGATGAACTGAACCTGATATCACGTCTTTTGCTGGCTCGACCTCCTCGATCGTCATAGCATACGCTCGCCCCTGGGTGCACCTCTCTGTTTCTGCTGGTGTTGCACAAACCCCTGCTACTGTGGCAGAAGCGGTGGTCCCCTCTGCTGGCCTCCTGGTGCAGTATGTACTCTGGCAGGTACACTTTGAGCGGCTGCTCGACCCTGACCTGGACGAGTCTGAATAGACGAACAATCGCTCAACTGGTGCGCTGATGATCCATAAGACAAACATGTACCCAGTCTCTTTCTGCAGATGTCTCTCGTGTGTCCCACCTTCCCGCAGTACGCACACTGGACAGCGGGCTGGGTCTGCCTCTGTAGTTGCTGCTGGATATGTCCTCGAGCTGGTGCCTGGTGTTGTTTGTGCTGATACGACCTCTGTTGCTGCTGAAAGTGGGGGCGCTTGGCCGGTCCTGCGCTACCACTCGCTCCTCCAGAAACGTCACATCCTCTCTTTGGCCTGAGGTCCAAATCATCCTCAATAATCTGGGCATCCATCAGAATCCCCTCAAAGGTAGCAGTACGACATCCAGAAGTACGAGACTTAATCTCTCTCATCAGCCCCTTCCTGAACTTTCGGGCTCTGTCTCTTGGGTCCCGAATCATCGACGGTGCGAAATGACTCAAGTGGCAAAACTCTGCGGCGTACTCGTCGATCGACATATTCCCTTGGACCAAGTCAGAGAACTGACTTTCCATAGCTCCCAGGGCCACATCGAAAGAACTTATCCTTAAAAGTTTCTTGAAATCCTTCCAAGTAAGTCCTCTAACAGTAAGTCTCGATTTCGTACGATACCAAGTCAACGCGATATCGAACATCTGGCTGCCGGCGGCCTCGATCTGCAGACTCTTTGGAATCTAAGCCAAGCACAAGTTCCTCTATATGTCCTCTAACCAGTCGTTGGCGTAGAGTATCCCCTCAACACCCTTGAACTCCCGAGACATCATCCTCTTGAAGTCTACTATAGTTCCTGGCCTCTATTGCTGCTGCTGCTGGCCAGGATGCTGCTGTGCAACTCTCTCCACTACCTGGAGAACCACCTGATGAGCATTCTCTATGCTCTCCCTCATCAAATCAGTCTGCGCTTGGTGCATCTCTGTATGCACCCTCTGTGCCTCAGCCTGAACTCGCTGAGCCTCTACCGACGTCCTCTGAGCATCTACTATGCCCTGGATCAACACGAACATCCGTGATCCGTCAGCGGGCACACCTCTTGAAAATAGAATCTGTGGTGGTAGAAGGTCCTCCGTAAAAGCCTGGACAACCCTCTGGACAGGTGGGGGGGGGGGAAACCCCGAAGGCTGCGAAAACTCCTACATGAACAGGTAAAGTAGGAGGAGCAACTCCAGTCATCTGGGTGACAGATCGAGAGGTGGCAGACCTCTTGAAAGCTATGGGTCCCAATTTCAGTGACCTAATTTTTGGTGACCTCCTGAAGACAGATCGAAAGAAGAAATCAATTAAGGCAAAAGATAAAATATCATCAAAGAATGACAGTAAAATTTAATGGAAGAAATTATTCAGAATAGCAAAATTAAATTAGAAATTTTCTAGTTATGATTGAGCATACTCTCATCTATACCCTATCTCATGCTCATAATAGTACTCTAAGTCTGAGCACTACTATGATACTACACTAGTTGTGGCCTAATCTTACTCTTCTTGATCTGCATTGGCCACCACTAAAACGTGTCACGATCCGCACCCAGAATTTGGGTATGAGCCGTGGGTACGTCCAGCCTATGCCGCAGCATCGGTGGTAGAACGTTGTCTAGGTCTCAACATAATACAACCCAAGTCTCAAAGTTAGAACAATCCAGTACATAAATAAACTAGGCTAAGTGATGTCTAAATAACTATGGGGGGTGTCTCCTCTACGAAGAGCGGCTCCACTAGAATCTCTGGATTGTAATCTCCATATACTCCTGGACAATAATGGGTAGGACATAAATTCTCAAGATCCTTTAAAAAAATATTATCCAGTCAGGATTGGAGCGAAGCACAAACACTAACAACAATTTATGTTATATTGATAAGAACTATAAAGCAGCGTAAGAAAATACAAAATAGAAGAAATACAAAATAGAAGAAATACTGGAAGATAAAGAATACTGGAGAGGCATATAATCATCATATAGAACTAATTAGCAATAAACAGATATATGTGAATGCTAGAAATGAATGTACTGATATAAAAGAATAAAAATTCTAGCTAAGTGTCATGAAATATCAGTTTGCTATGTGATCGGCTTGGGACTAGATAAGGCTTGTTATATATAATTGGCTATGATACATGTGAGGTCAGGCTAACCATCTGGTTAGCTATGATGCGAGTAATAGTCAGGCTAATCATATATAACAGGTTATGAGGCATGTAAATGGTCAGGCTATACCCTACGTGATGTGTGGGGTAAACTATGATGCATGTAAGATGGGGTATGATCACATAAGTTGCTAATATTTCTCTGTCCCCAGCTAGTATGATGGATTCTAATCACGACTCCTCATGACAGGTATCTATGATACTAGTCCGTGTATCCGCTATGTCGGAATCAAGTATACACTATAAATAGAATCATAGTAATGATCAAAATAATAAAAACTGTCAGAGAATATACTCGCCTGAAATCCAATGAGATGAATCAACTATGTCCAGAACAGTGCCTCGAGGACCTGAATATAGAATATTATATTAAAACAAGTTTTAGGAAAGATAACAAGTTATTCTAGTTTAATTTTAGGTCATTTGGCCGTTTATAGATCAAAACAGTCAAACTAGTTTAACATCTAGGTCAACTAGTCAAACCTGGTTTAATTAGCTAATTCTAGATTGTTAGAGTATATCTCTAAGTTATTGGGTCAAAACACTACTCATATAGCTAATACTAGCTATATTAGGATACTCGAGCATCGATACGATACCGTTTCTCAAGATACTCGAGATATTCCAATATAACTATCCAAAGTATAACTAATAGTATATATACCATACATACTAACTTATATCAATAGTATATATATATACACTAATATATTCACTATACTTTCCCTTCATACACAACGGGCACACTTGTTAGGCTTCCGAGTTACTATTGGAATCCCTTCACTGGATACTCAAACATAGTTCCCCAAGGTAATTTTTTCTACAGTCATTGCCTTACAATTTCACATATGGATACACCACTAATCTTTAATACCTGATACTGTACCTCAACCTTATCACCACTGCTGTAACCAAATGGTAATGCACCAATGTGTGCACAGTCACGAGCCTCACCCCAATTTCCTATGACTTGGCTACACTACAGTGTAGTCTGCAACTCAGAGCTTGTAGGCTCTGATACTCCCCTACATCAGTCATCCCTGTCACGAGAAACACCCCCTTACAGCAAACTTTCACCTGAACTTATCTCAACTACCCACACATGTCCTAAATACCCCCCCCCAACATCAGACCCCAAATCTGAACACAAATAGTACTTGCCCTGGCCTCCTAGAGCAATATTTTCTCTGTGCAAGCACTACAAAATTCCCTTACAATCACTACAACCCGACTGAGGCTATGCTCCAAAGCAAAATCACTTCCACACATCTATATCTAATACTAACTGAACAAATGTTCAATTCACACATGACTGAACCAAGCAATTTACTCCTATTATATAGATTACAACCCGAGTGCCACTCTATTCACTACACGGTCACTTGCCATTACAATGAACCACCATCACACATGTACTGCCCCATATCCATCCATGCCTCCCTCTCTGATACCTCCATGTTCCCCTTCATTCCACTGCTGCTAATTGTAACGACCCGCTCCGGTCATCCCGGAGGGCCGATTCCTGCGGGAGATCGGGACGTGACATTTTGGTATCAGAGCACGGCTTTACGTCCTTAGAATTTGTATCGATTCTATTAGTTTTGAACTTGTGTATTAAAAAAGTGATAGATGCTCTCTCTCGTTGTTCGATGAATGTTCCATACAATAAGTCTAAATATTTTTGAAAAGTGCATACGAATGATACAATTGCTTGAACAGAATTATGATGCGAGGGCCTTTGTGCCAACCTGTGTCAGACATCGTGGGAATAGATTCGTGTTAGAACCGGCAAGTTATATGTCAGACCGAATGCCTATACGAGAACACCAAGCGGGTTAGTATATGAGATAAAATATCGTTTGGACAGTTGCCTATGCACACAGCCTTTTGGCAAAGTTTTGTTGAGTATCGTGCGCCAAGACCCTTGGTGGTAGCGAATTATAGCAATATTTGGGTATCGTCCGGATAAGAGTAAAAGTCAAACTTAGAATGGAAACAGATAGAGACATTATCGGAGTACCGCTAAGGCGAATAATAGGAATTGTGTTGGATTTTCAGATATAGTTTGGACGGTTATTCATAGAGATAAGTTATTAGTCAAAACATAATTTGTATGGAGGACTATGGATAGAGGTGTATACGAGCCTAAGTTCGTTAAGGCGGCAAATATGGATCATGCTGGGTTATAAAAAATGAATTGGATATACGAGTGAAGGATGCGAACGCGATTCAGGAGTGAATAGGATGACTCAATTTTCGAGTGGTGTATATGATAGTATCAGGTTCGAATATGCGAATTGAGTATATAATGAGTTATAAAGATTCATAGAGTATAGCTCAAACCCTGAGTAGTCTATTGGTCGGCTTAGAATTATTCGAACGAATCATAGATTTTGGAGTATTAAGCGAGTCTAGCAGCAAGCGACGAGATTATGTAAGGCCTTAGTATAATATGCCTAGTAAGTAAGCGAACTTGAAGGAAGCATGCAAGATTTGGTTAGAACGAGTTAGAATGAGTTGAACAAGGGATAAGGCTTACATCAAAAAAAATAAAGAGTAGTTGAAATTGATATCATGGTCGAGAAAATTTAGTGGATCGTACGAGCAATTTTGAATTGAATCAAACAAAATAAAATCTAAGTTGAGATAGAATAATAGGGGATGCAATCAGAGTTAGTACAATTAGAAAAATGGCGCGAACGAATGATAGCGCACATAGAAAAATTTGGATTTGAGTAAGATATCGCTCGATAGAGTTCAATTTGAGTATGAATGCTATAGTTTCAAATTTGGGGAGACTTTAGATCATAACAATGGTTGAAAGATAGCATGGATTGATGCAAGTTAGTAAAATTATGATTTGAAGATTAAGATAGGCGATAACAGATTTAACCCTGAATTTGAACGAACGACCTTGAATCGAGTTCGAAGGGTAACACTCGACAACAGGCCTAGACGAGATCGATTATTCCGAGGGAGCACTGGCGTGGTGATTTTACGTCCAGCAGAGATGATCGAACTCGCAGGAACATGTTCGAAGATGTTATGAACAAATTCGATAAATTGGAACGTATCGAAAGTGAATAGACTTGGGTTTGGGATTTGAATTTAGTTGTTTGAGGAATGCTAGAAGTAGACTACGAAATGATCAAATGGTAACATTAAAGTTGGACGATTTGACTAGACGAGTTTTGATTATGACAAGAACGGTTGTTAAGATGAACATGACTTGATGGATAAATGAACAACTTGGGATAAAATAAAGAGTGACGATAAGGTGTTTGTTCATTCGATGATAACCATAACGTTTGGCCTTCTTATCTTGTGCGAGTGCAACTCCTTACTCGCACATGCGTCACGTCCAGATTAGGACAATTATCCCGCGGGAGCGTTGGCGTGGTGATCTCACATCCGATGGGGATGATTGAACTTGCGAGAGACCGAAACATGACAATTGAAGGATTATTTTGACTTGTGGTTCGACACGATAAGACAATTTTTAGAATACAAGTGAATCGAAGGTATTTTGGGGATGAGTTAGTCTAGAATATGAAGCAAGATGCTCGATGGTTTAGTGAACAGATACGCGAATTATGTAGTACGACGTAGAATTTGTGATTGAGATCGAAGAGATAGAAATTGAATAATGACTTGGTGGTCTAGACTTAGAAAAGATTGAATATATAGATCCTATCTGGTTTTTAAGGAGATAGACTATGTAAATTGTTAGGTTGGACATGAGACATGGACATATCGTGGGTTCGGTTGAACGAACGTGTTGATGTGATAGGATGATTTGTGCTCGATGTTTAGAAATCTGAGTAAAACAATCTTGGATAGAATACCCGTATAAAAAAAATGGTTTAATCTTAGGGTATTTGGGGCGAGCTTCGTGCAACGCGATTGCACAATGAGTCACAAACTCTAACTATAACTATGACCTTGTGAGATGACCTAGTGGCTAGGCAGATGACTGCCTTGAGTTAAACTGGAGTGGCTGACTTCAGAGTAATCGTTCGAGAAAATGATAGAACTGGGGCAACAAGACTTAGAATTAGGACTTGAAACTGAGAGTGTATACTAGCGACGTTGGCGTTAAAACGAACGTAATTGAAGATAGGACTTGGGTGATAATTGATTTAGTTGGATAGGTTATGCGATGGTGATGAATAAGACGATATTAGAGAATTGTCGGACGAAACTCTTATGATTTAAAATTGGTGATATTCGAGATAAGTTGGCACAATGAGTTAAATAATTGCTTTGAAGAGGTGCGTTGCTAGTAATACAATACTTGAATATGGGTGAGATTGGAGTAGACGATAACTAAAATGAACAAGAGTTCGGTTATTCGTGTAGCAAAATAATCGACGATTCGAAAGCTTTTTACGAGTAGCTTGTCCGACTTAGCTGTCACTAAGCTTGGTTGAAATACACATATTTGGGGGACCGCCTTGAATATGGGTACGATCCAGACTTAGCAATATGTATAATTCGAATGCAGCTGCAAATAAAAATATTTGGATTCACATGGATGAGTATGGCAACTGAAGTAAGTTAGCCTCAACCTAGACTTTCATAAAGTAAAGATTGTAACATTCCTCGTGCGATCGAGATATTTCTGTGCTAAGGCATAGTAAGAGACTAAGTTTGGGAATGCAATAGTTGAACGAAAGAATCATTCGATAAAAATGATTAAGCACTCGGACAAAATGGAACGAGTAAATGAATATAAAGTTAAGTTCGATTGGACCAAAGATGCGAAGGATTAGAACGTACCCCAAGTCGGCAATTTAGCTCTGCGCTAAGGCACAATAAAGACTTGAGTCATAAAATATAGGCAATTTAATACGACGACCTTGGCTGACAGTAGATTTACTTAGCGAGATTGGACGGTGACTCAGAGAGATATTGATGCAAACGAGATTGAAAAATTAGTTGAGATTCGAGCTTTTGAGTTTAGGCATAATGATGGATTTCGATAGGCGACTTCAAGTAATCGGTAGAATACATTGTGTTCGAATGGATAGAATATAATAGTTGGGCAAGTCCACCCAAAGTTTGAGTTTTCTAGTGCCCATTGAGTTATAGAATACCTCATTCTTGAGTAATACAGCCCTGCGCCAGGAGTAGTAGATTTTGAGTCGAGAGTGCAACGATTAAGTTGAGTATAGTTCGATATCATTGAACGATAAAGTCATTCGATAAGAATTGGCTAAACATGTGCGTAACGCGTGGTAAAAAAATACATAAATATAGTATGGAAATAGTCCTTGGAAGTCTTGCTAGGCTCGACTGAGAGAAGAAGAAAACAAGATGTATTAAGTTTGGTTTAGAAGTTGTGTGATAATACGAGTTCCGCTCAGGAAATCTCGAGGACGAGACTTGTTCTGAGTGGTGTATAAAGTAACGACCCGCTCTGCTCAACCCGGAGGGCCAATTCAAATGGCACAAGTGTAGCGAACCGACCCGCCTTGCTCAGCGAGATAGGTCATTCGATGCAAAGGCATTCATACTTGGATCTTCAAATGGAGTCAGACTTAGACTTTCAGAGGCGCGCTCGGAGTCTCGCTCGGTCGATGCGATTCGTCGCTAAGGTGGGTGGCCCCGGTGAACTTGTCCCTACTTAGTTGCACACTAAAAAATGAATAATACATGCAAGTTTTCAGGCGATAACCTTTGCATGCTAATAAAAAGAGATGAACATAGCTAAGGGGATAACCCCACCTTATCATTGCATAGAACTTGGAGATCTTACTTGCTATTTGCGTAATCGGGCTATTGAGTTGAAATATAGTAGCTTCTTATATATATATGCCACAAAAGTAGTTTGAGTTCATACTGGGGCATTGCACTGCATGGAACATGATACGAGATAGAGTAAAATCATGTTGTATACATATACGAGGAAGACTATCAAGTAGTCATTCCGAGTCAGGAGAAGGAAAAAAAAGAAAGTAATCAGGATATCCAAATCACCGAGGCAGTCTCTAATCAAGGAGCTACGTAAGAAAGAAAGATCCGAGTGTAGTCCTCGACAAGATTAAACCGAGTTGTATCTTAGCTAGGATTGGAAGTGGGAGAGTAGTTGCATGGTCACGGACAACTGGTTATGCACCAGGTAGAGATGAGTCATCGACACGATTGTTGAGGTATCCGAATCGTGTAGGCCTGGGAGGACAGTGCCAGTGTAGTCATGGTAATATGCTAGCTGATGACTAGCGAGCGAGAATGGGACATCCAGCAAGGCTTGCTACCGACCTGGATAGTCGTCGACTCGTCGGATGGTTCGGGAGTCCCAGCAAGGCTTGCAACCGACCTGGAAAGACAGCCGTTCCATCACAAATCATGTCTAATATGGCTAACAGATCCAGTAACCTTCATATAGATAAGTCAAGCTTGCATAGCGGCTATCCGTATTCAGAAGAAGAGTAACATGAAGGAGTTTATTTGTACGACATTTTTGCAATTTAGAATGGATGCACCGTAACAAGCATAGTTCGAGTAGAATGATTCTGAGGCAGAGACACATACATAACACTTGAATTTTATAGATGTTCTTTGTTATTCAGTAGATCATTATTTATATTGCTGTATATGACAGAGAAGGCCGAATGGTAAGAAATGGTAACACGAACTCAGTTGTTCATTATTATGACACTCTTGAGTAGACACGGATATTACTTTCTATATTGTCATGTAACTGATCCTAAGAAAAAAAACTAGAAAGACAACAAAATCAGTTGGTGCACATAACTAATGAACGTTCTTGTTTTATGGCGTGGGCGAGAGGCCTCCCCACCAGTGCATTCAATGTACTGATACCTAATCATATTGCATACATGGTGTAGGGGAAACTCATACGGATTAGGAGATCGCTTAAAGCAATGAGCCGCCGGACTGCACTTGGCGTCTTGAAGTGTGGCACGTGGACCTGGAGCTCACATATATGAGATATAATGTATGAAAACATCATCATCCAGATTGTTTGAATTAGTTCTATATCTAAGGGCATATTCATTGTAGAGAGACAGAGAGAGCATGAGCGACTTTTAATCTCAGCCTTGTGCCGCTTGTAATCTTTACTTCGCTTGTAATCTTTACTTCATATCAATAAAGAGTTTGTTTTTGATTCAATACTTGTGTTTATTCTATGTTTCCGCTATGACGACTCTGCGAACTAGTTATCAATTACCGTTTCGATATTTGCCTCGTACGGGCGCAACTCCAGGCTCGTGCGACATCGTGTCCCGATGGAAACGATCATCCCGTAGGAGCGCTGGCCCGGTAATTCGCATCTAGCAAGGACGACCTTTTCCTGTTAGATATCGGGGCATGACACTAATCTCCTATGTTCCCTGATACACTTGACCCAACTCCACACTTGCTCTTAATGGTATGATACTGTCACCTAGCTAGCACAACCCGACCCCTTTCCAGTCTCACCTCATTGCTAATACTGCAACACAACATACACACATGCACAAGATACTCCCCACAACACTCTAAACAGCATAAACACTAATATGTATACAATATCTTATGAAAATAACATCTAAAATAGGTACATTCTACCATTAGCCAATTCATCAAGCACCTTGAGTGCACTAATCAAGATAGTCATGATACACTCTTGCCAAAACCCCAAATATGTAACTAATGACATATATACCTATCAAATATAATTATATATATCTAATGTAATTATTTGTTATAAAAATAGGAAAAAATACATTCTTAAAAATAAAACCCCAAATGTGAGCACAACTTCATAAAAAAATACCATAGAAACCAATAGAGACTCATTCTCTTCCCTTGTGGCTATTCTTAGACCATGTGTGGGCTCCTAATGGTCAACAAAATAAATAAAACAGAATTAAAGAGAGAAATTTTAGAATTTACCTCTTGGGAGATGGATTCCCAATGCAAAGTCAAGGGTTCTTTAGCCAAGCCTCTTCTTCTCCAATGCTCCTTAAAACCTAACCTTCTAGGCTTTTTAGATGAGAGAAATGAAAGGGATTGGGGTTTTATTTCTGAAATTTGGTGGAAGAATAAAGGGTTTTGGGAAAAAACTAAATCTAGGGTTTCATAAATACAAAATGGAGCTTGAGGGAGGCTCCCCTTCTCCTGGGGTTTAATTTCTGAAATTTGGTGGAAGAATGAAGGGTTTTGGGGAAGAAATAAATCTAGGGTTTCATGAATACAAAATGGAGCTTGTGGGAGGCTCCCCTTCTCCTATATAGGGCCGACCACTAGTTTAGGGTTTGTTTAATGCACAATTTCATATTTTCCCTTAATGGTTTGTCATGAAGAGTTATTTGATTTATGAGATTTTTATTCCAAATGAGGGTTTAACAATTTTTTTAATTAAAAGAAAGGGGATTAACTAGTGGGTCCCAAAATGTCTAGTCTAAGGTTGAGTCTAATTGTCACATCAAGTCTAGTCCACTAACTCATATCATTAATACTAATAATATAACATATTATACATATTATGTAACTACAAACACAATATATATAAATATTATAATTGACAACAATGCCCCTACTCTAAAAATATGGTAGTAACAGCTGTCTTTTGGAGGGAGGCTATAAACAATGAGTATGACTCAATAACCTCCAACCACACTTGGGTGTTGGTCAATCTGCCAGAAGGAGCAAAACAATAAGATGCTTATCAGATATTCAAGTCTATAAAGATGAACGCAGACAAAACAGTTGAGTTCAAGACAAGGCTATCTGCCTAGGGGCTTCTCAAACAATAGGGGATTGAGTTCTTTGGCACCTCGATGAGGGTGTCATAGATCAGGATAATGATTATCGTAGCTGCTATTCACAAGATAATTATTTATCAGATGATGGAAAGACAACAAGTCTTCGATGAAGACAGACATGAACGGACAACAGTCAGAGCTATTATCATTCAGGTTTGAAGACTGTCTGCGAGTTAGTGATATCATGATACAGCCTGAAGCAATTCACAGGATATGACAGCAGAAGTTTGACAAGTCATCTAGTCAAAGTTGTCGCAGGATCAGCGAGACGGACAAGTGTGTGTACACGAAGTTCGCTGATAATGGAGGAGTCATCGTTTGTATCTACGTAGACGACTTGCTAGTCCCAGTTATGGACACATAAGTTTTACTAACAAAGATGTCCTTCTTGTCCAAGACATGGGATTACAGATGTCATCCTGAGGATATAAGCTAATCCAGATGCCAAGTGGGCTTGCTTAGTCATAAACTCTCAGCATGAAATATTGATCACACGCTTTGGGTATCAGGGACGATACTCCTCAGGTGTGACATGAATATGAAGCCAAATCCAAAAAAAAGCATCTGACAGTCGGTGTACTCGAGCATCATCAGGTGAATGATTCAAGCTACGTGTACCACCAGGCCTGACATAGCTTTTATTGTAGGGATGCTGAGTCAGTTCACAAGCAGTATATATTTTAAATACTGAAAGCTGTGAAGAGAGTCATCAAAATTCTCAGGAGAACTTAGTAGTATATCCTTTGCTACAACAGTTATCTAGATATGAAGGAAGGATTCGGTGATGCCAGTTGGTGCTCAGGAAAGAAGAGTGAATGATCCACAGGAGGACGTAATTTCTCCAGGGGTGGTGTTGATATATCATGGAAGTCGAAGCAGGAGTCTTTACTCTCAGAGTTTTTTGCACTATCAAGCTGCAGCATATAAAGCAGAATGATTCTAGAAGCTCTCAAATAATCTTCGTATGGTTTGTACACAGATTCGGGTGATACCGATATACTATAAAAACTAGAAAGCTGTAGCAGTGACATCTGTTCATCTTTTTAACGGTTTGAAGAGAACTATGTTGATATAACACATGATACTGAATGAGGGCAGATTGCATGGATCATTACAGTGCTTTAATGATCGGAGTCAGGTAAATATATCGAATCCATTCATGATAGGCCTCAAGGTCCTGTATAGGATACTGAATTTGCACAGCTAGCATAGATCATTACTGTGTTTGATGATCGGAGCCAGGAGGGTCTGGCAGATCCGTTCATGTAAGGCCTCTAGCGCCAACTGATCTCAAGAACTATAAAGGAGGGTAGTACTCCATGTTACAGTGGCGTGACACCACAGGGGGGAGTGAACCTCGGCTTTGGGTCATATCATAGCGGCATAACACGACATATAGTCAAGAACATAATATATATAGGCTTGGAGGACCTCTGATATTGTGTATTTCCAATCCTACCATTTAGTTTTATGTTATTAGTTCAAAGAAAACTCTACTAAGCATCTAGTTATTGGTTCAAGGGAGGACCATTGACTGAGAGAATATTAAAAACAATTGGTAGTTCTTTAAGACATTGAGGGGTTACGGACCCCACTACTAGAAAAAGCGGGATTAGCGACGTATTTTAGCGACGTCAAAAGAAACGTCGCTAATAATATATAAATTAGCGACTCATTATAAACACGTCGCTAGACGTCGCTAAATGGCGACATTTAGCGACTTTTAATACGATTTTAAAAGATAAGTCGCTATAAGTTCAATTAAGGTCGCTAAACGTCGCTAATATGTCTAATTTAGCGACGTTTAGCGACGTATATAGCGACATTTAAACTCAAAATATTTAGCAACGTGTTTAGCGACGTCCTTTACGTCGCAAATATTTAATTTAGCGACATTTTTTATTGGACGTCGCTAAACGTCGCTAAAATTTGGTTAATTAGGGGTCGGTTTCATTTTTCCCCGTCAGTTGAAATTTTGATTCGAAAACAAATTTCCCCCCCTCCCCCAGCTCCGTCGACCGCGACTACTCCGGCAAGGTATACTCTCTCTCTCTCTCTCTCTCTCTCTCTCTCACAGGACACATATGACATTGACACAAACATGACACACACACTGACACTGACACAGACACAGACACGGCACACACACACACTGACACAGACACTGATCTGGACCTAGGGTTAGGGTTAGGGTTAGGTTTTTTGACATGGGGTTAGGGTTAGGGTTAGGGTTAGGGTTAGGATTAGGTTTTTTGACATGGGGTTAGGGTTAGGGTTAGGTTTTTTGATAATGTTCATGCATGTGCGATCATGTAGAGATCAGATTTTAATTTCTTATTTCAAGTATAAAATAAATAAATAATATGGATCGATGAATAAGAAAGAACGAACATAAGTGTATTTATTTGCACTTTTGCAATATATATATATATATATATATATATATATATATATATATATATATATATACATACATACATACATACATACATACATACATACATACATACATACTAATTGTTTGATTTTGTGGTTACTATTCATTGGTCCAATGGAGGAGGGGAAGAAATGATGGCTATTATTGAATCCATGTTCATATGTCATGACTACGTACATTGGGTGAACAAATTAGAACTAATTCCTGAATATTCGTACAACAACTGATCATGTGATCAAATTAATTAGAACGCCAATTATTCGACCAGGAAGTGTATGATCTAAGCAACCGTCCTTAATTGTGCCCCAAGAATTTTGAGCTCTAGCTACTTCCTCGTTCCACTCCCAATATATATAGGGGTTAATTGCCGAAAGCAAAGTACTGCGGAGTTATGTATCTCAGTTCCTCACCCTACTGCCAGTTTCAAGAAGTGCCTAATGGTCTAAATAATATGACTATAACAGTTGAATTAGCTAAACGAAACTTACAAATCAGCTTAAATAAATAAAGGATTAATTTCAACACTTACTGAAATCACTAGCTAGCAGTATGAAGAGCCTCTAATGGAGCAAAGATATCATCGCAGCATGCATCATTAAGGACATGCATCTCAAGAAACTTATTGGCTTCGGCTGGAGCCTACTAAACTAAAATCCGGACACTGACACAGAAGTGGGTTAAGGTATAGTAGTAAAGTGGTATTAAAATATTATTTGGGTAATGTTATATATATATATATATATATATATATATATATATATATACTACTTTTCCCATAACGGACACTGACACAGACACAGAAGTTAATTTTGCATGTAATGATTTATATGATACATACTGTCAATTTTGCAGAAGTATATAGAAATGGATATGAATTACTATCTGCGTCATCGTTCGTGGATGTACAACCGTCATCCTGATGACATGTGCGGTGTGCGGGATAAATTCATTGAGGGTGTACAGCAGTTCCTGCAGTTCGCCAAGGCGTTCCCTCAGTACATGGACGGTACCAAAATTAAGTGTCCATGTGTGAGATGTCACAACAGGAAATATCATCCAGAAGTGGAAGTTACATATCATTTATACTCGAAGGGCTTTACGCCGAATTACTATCAGTGGACCGCGCATGGAGAACTTGTATCTCTAGCATCGGAGTCGGAGCCCTATGTGGAGCCGTATATGGATGTCCAAGACCACGATGCTTACGACGACGGGTTGGTGAACATGGTTTATGATGCGGCGGGGCCTAGTTTCAATCCTGACAATTATGATGCGGCAGGACCTAGTTTCAATCCAGACAATTATGATGCAGCTGAGGAGGCACCGAATGCCGATGCTGCAAAGTTTATGGAGTTGCTTGAGAATGCAAGGACTCCACTATATCCTGGTTGTGAGGACCATTCATCGTTGGAGGTGGTTACAAGATTATTGAGCATCAAGTCCGATTTTAACATGTCGCAAGAATGCTATAATCGACTGCTCGATTTGATTATAGAGATCTTGCCCGAGGGTGCAAAGTTGCCTAAAGACTTCTATCGATCTAAGAGGATGGTGAGATCGCTTTGGATGGGATACGAGAAAATCGATACATGTCGCAACGGGTGCATGTTGTACTACAAAGACGACAAGGATGAAGATGCGTGTAGATTCTGTGGTGCTGATCGCTACAAGGCCACTGTTAGAGGAAAGTCTGTCGGTGCAAGGAAGCCTACCGATTCGATGCACTACTTGCCTTTGACGCCGCGGTTGCAGCGGTTGTTTATGGTTAAGGAGACTGCAGAAAACATGAGTTGGCACAGGTGAAAACAGATCGAAGGAGTATTGGATCATCCATCCGATGGAGAAGCATGGAAGCACTTTGATCGAGAGTATCCACATTTTGCCGAAGAAGCGCGTAATGTCAGATTGGGGCTCTGCTCTGACGGTTTTACCCCATTCGGACTTTCGGGCTCCCAGTATTCGTGTTGGCCTGTGATCGTCACTCCGTACAATCTACCGCCTTGGATGTGCATGAAGACTCCGTATATGTTCCTAACCGTTATTATCCCGGGTCCGAATAATCCGAAGAGGAACATCGATGTGTACTTACAGCCTTTGATAGATGAGTTGAATCAGCTGTGGGAAGTAGGTGCCAACACGTACGATGTTTCTAGAAAGCAGAATTTTCAGATGAGGGCAGCACTTATGTGGACCATCAACGACTTTTCGGCCTATGGAATTTTATCGGGATGGAGCACCCATGGTCGTCTCTCATATCCATATTGCATGGACCATTCTCAGGCTTTCCGTTTGAAACACGGAGGCAAACCGTGCTTCTTCGATTGTCATCGACAATTTTTGCCGAAGGATCATCCGTACCGGAGGAATCAGAATGCTTTTCGTGCGGGAGTTGTGGAGAAGGCCAATCCACCTCCAAGGTGGCCCGGATGCACGATATGGGAAGAGGTAAAAGATTTACCAAGTGCTATCGAAGAGCCTGCTAAGGGGTACAAGTGTGACGGATTTGGTCGCACCCATAACTGGACGAAGAGGAGAATATTCTGGGATCTGCCTTATTGGAGCACCAATCTGATCAGACATAACCTTGATGTCATGCATATCGAGAAGAATGTGTTTGATAACATAATTAATACTGTAATAGATGTAAAGGGGAAGACGAAAGATAATCCGAAGGCCAGGTTGGACTTAGAAGACATATGTAGACGTCCTGCATTGCATCTGATAGAGGAGGGGAATGGAAAGTTAAAGCAACCTAAGTCAGTTTTCTCACTGGATAAAGAGGATAAAGGTAGACTTTGTAGGTGGATTCAGGGTCTAAAGTTTCCAGACGGGTACGTGTCGAACTTGAGAAGATGCGTCGACCTCAAGGAGAACAAACTAGTAGGTATGAAGAGCCACGATTGTCATGTATTCATGGAAAGGTTAATTCCGATTGCATTTCGGGAATTCTTACCGCAGGTCGTTTGGGACCCATTGACAGAGCTGAGCATATTCTTCAGAGATATTTGTTGTACTAAGTTGCTCGTCGATCGTCTAGAAAAGCAAGAGAGGGACATTGCGGTAACACTATGTAAGCTTGAGAAGGTGTTTCCTCCAGGATTCTTCGACTCTATGGAGCATTTGCCAATTCATCTTTCCTATGAGGCACGTGTTGGTGGTCCTGTCGGTTATCGGTGGATGTACCCCTTCGAGCGTCATCTGAATTACCTAAAGAGAAAGATAAAAAATAAGGCACGGGTTGAAGGATCTATTTGTGAAGCTTATGTTCTCGAGGAGATTACAAACTTTTGCTCGACGTATTTCAAACCGCATGTTGCTACTAATAGGACGAAAGCTCCTAGAAACGACGACGCATATAAGGAATCTAATGATGCAATACTCAAAGTATTCAATGCATCCGGAAAGCCTTCGGGAAAAATGAAGAAGAGATATTTGAATGACGATGAGCTAAGGGCTGCTCAATTGTATATATTACTCAATTGCGACGAGGATGAAGTGGAGAAGCTAGAGGGGTAAGTAATTAATACGTCCACGTTTACATCATCTCAATGTAATAGTATAAGATACTATTATGCTACTAATTAGCAGTTGCATCATTGTTTTTCAGCACATATAATGATGAGTTGAGGTCGGTTAGACCCTACATAACAGACGAAGAAGTAGAACAAGAAATGAGATGCCATTTTCCTTCTTGGTTGAGCGCATATGTAAGATACTTGGTAATTACTTTTTATTTCTGCACTTGTAAAACAAATAACTTACTATCGCTACTTTGGTATTTAGGTCGATCGTCTAATATCATCCGAGACTGAATCTATTAGGACTCTAGCCAAGGGACCAATTACTGCCGTAAAAATATGGCCAAGTTTCTGTGTGAATGGGTTCAGGTTCAAGTCAACAAATGCTCCTATCAGAGACAGCTTTCTGGATCTTGATTCCACGAAAAACAGTGGTTTGTGTATCAAATCTACAAACTACAAAGACGTCAATCCGGGCAATGATTTTTTTGGCATCTTACGAGAGATTGTGGAGTTAACATATAATTATGGCCCAGAACCTGCTAATATCGTGCTATTCAGGTGTGAATGGTTCGATCCGATTCAAGATCAAGGTTGGAAAATTGACAAGCATGGCCTTGTGGATATAAACTACAAGCGTAGATATCAAGGCTACGAACCATTTGTCCTATCAAGTCAGGCTCAGCTCGTGTACTTCACAACTTATCCTAGACGGAGGACAGCGAGGTCGGATTGGTGGGCAGTATGCAAGACTAAAGCTAGAAATACCTTTGACATTGACGAAATAGCTTATCAGGAGGACGATCTACCTCTTGTAACAAATATTGTAGATGTGGACTCAACGGAAGTTACTTATTACACGAGTAATAATGTAGAAGATGTAGAATTATCCAAAGAGGACAACGAAGTAGATGAAAGTGAAGACGAGGAAGAGGAAGAGCAGGACGAGGAAGGCGAACAAGATGAATTTTCTGAAGATGATTGAAAATATAAAATATTCCATGTAGAATGTAACTATATTTGGACTGTAAAATGCTTTGAGATATGTATCACATTTTGACATTAACGAATATATGTATTATATTTTGACTGTATAATGCTTTGAGATATGTATCATATTTTGACTGTAGAATGTAGTATATATTTGTGTTTCTCTATATTCATCATATGTTGTTATCAGATATGACAGGACGACGCGGAGGATTCGGCAGGTCCCGAGGTAGACAGAGTGCCACTCCGGTACTGCCTACTGTTGGTTCCGGATCATCGTCGCCCAGTACTCCAGTATATCGAGCAGCCACATCTCCGACTGCGACGACGTTACGTGGCATCACTCCTGGGACGAGTAGTTCCAGGCGTGATAGTACTCCCTCGTCCAGCGTTCCTCCTGCTGACGGAACCATGGAGACTGATGAGCATGTAGAGGAGGTCGTGTCGACGTTGTCCCAGCATCAGCAAGATCCTCCATGCGCACCACCGGAGGAGACGAGGACAGAGATTTGGGCCGACGGTACAAAGTAAGTCAATTAGATGGTTTAGTATATATTTGTGTTTCTCTTTATTCATCGTATATTGACTTTTTCAGTAATCTAAATTATTATTTCTGTATAGATATCGTCCATCGTCGGTTCAGAGACGCCTGGGCCAATTTCTGAGGAACAACTACGGTGGCCCTTGGATCAACTACTCTGAGGCTCCGGAGGAGAGGAAGGCGTTCTGGTTTGCGCACTTCCAGGTAAAAATATATTAAATAAATCCTCTAATTTATGCATATTCGTGATGCTAACTTAATGAATTATTTATTGTAGCAAACGTATTTTTATCCTCCGTACCGGGCCGAGTTGATCGAGCGGCTCTTTCCTACCGTTGCCGCCAAGCTTATCCGAGATGCTCTGGATGACCAGAAGGCTCGTGATCGTGCTGGAAAACCGATCCAAGGTTGGATCACGCCTGAGCAGTGGACTGCGATGAGGGCTAGATTCGACGATCCGAGCTACAAGGAAAGGTCTAAGAAGGCCAAGGCGGCTAGGCAGAATGCTGCCAAGTGGTGTGGTGGCTCGATTCCGATGACGGAACATTTCCGTCGTTTGGTATGTTTTTTCTTTTAAAATATATTATTTTAATATAAGTACCATAAAATGGTACTTGGAAAAAATATTTAAGTTTAGTAATAAAAAATATATTTTTAACAGGTACAGAGGGGTGAGGATGCAAACATGGTGACCGTCTTCTTGGCCACCCATCGCAAGGACGGAAATCTCATTGATGAGAGGGCCTCACAGACCTATGTAAGTATTACTTTACTTTGTGTTTATTTTAATATAACTTAGGCAATTATTGAGTTTCCAAACCTTTTCTAGGCCGAGTATCTTAGGCTTCGTGAGCGGGCGACTGCTAGTGCACCTACACCTGGAGAGGCTGGTGCTTCGTCGCAGCCCGGTCCATCTCCGTCGGCGGACGACCTGTGGGTGACCGCAGCTGGTGGTCTCTAGAGGGGTACGTACTACGGTACGGGCTCCTATGGCGCCCTGGTTGCGACGCAGTCATCTAGGGCCTCCCCGACAGCTGTGCATTCCATACACCCCTCGCAGTCGCAGCCCTCGCAATCGTCGGCCAGAGTCCAGGAGGCCGTCCAGGAGGCCGTTGACCGTCAGATTGCGTCTCTCCGTGACGACTTGCTGCGAAGTATGGAGGACCAGTCCCGGTCCCAGCCGCAGGCGGACGATCCGATGCTTATCGCACGATTGGATATGCTCGACCGCAGCATGACGGAGCTACGAGAATTGACAAATGATATTAGAGCCTTCAATGATCGCAACATCATGGAGCTGCAGGCGTCACAACTATCGATGGGCGAGAAGCTGACGAGGATGCATGCGTCACAGCTATCGATGGGCGAGAACCTGACGAGGATGCAGGATTCAATGGGTGATAGCAGTACGAGGCTGTTATCTACCCTGGATTCTTACAACCAGCGACTCGCAGACTTGGAGCGGGCACGGCCGCCACCGACGTCACTGCCTTCTCCATCGACATCGGTGTCGATTCCACGGGACGAGTATGAGGAGTTGTTATCCTTGAAGCGCGCCGCTGGTCAGCCTCCTGCAGATCCGTAGTAGTCTAGTTATTTTTATTATTATTTATGAATTATTGGTACTTCAACAATAGACATGATGTTATCCACATTTAATTGGATTATATAGTTATCCACATTTAATTGGATTGATACTTCTTGTGGTTTTTAATTTAATTGGATTATATAGTTAACTAGATTGAATCATGTTGGTGTGTATGATGAAGATGCTGTAAAACTGCAGAGAATCACCAATGTTTGATTCTGGAAATTTTTTTTTTTTTTTTAAAATTAGCGACGTTATTAGCGACGTGTAGCGACGCTTAGCGACGTTAATTTACGTCGCTAATTACGTCGCTAATCAGCGACGCAGAAAAACGTCGCTACGTTCGTCGCTAATGAAGTCGCTAAAGTCGTCGCTAAGCGTCGCCAATTGCTGACATGGCAGTATAGCCAGGTCATTAAAGACGTCGGTGTAACGTCGCGATTGACGTCGCTAATCAGCGACGTTTAGCGACTTTACTAAACGTCGCTTTTTAGTGACTTGGCGTCGCAAAACGTCGCTAAATTTAGCGACACATTAAAGTCGCTAAAAAACGTCGGCATAGCGACGTTTAGCGACGTTTTTGGTTTTAGCGACTTGGAGTTTTCCGACTGATTTAAAACGTCGCTAACTACGTCGCTAAACCTAATTAGCGACGATTTATTGTTATTTAGCGACGTTTTTAGACGTCGCTAATTTGACTTTTTCTGGTAGTGCCCAGAACCACTATTTTCTACTAATTATTCTTTTATGTAGAACAAGTCTTGTGGAAGGATGGCTTAGATGCCTTAATGAGTTCTCAGGCATTTTGAATGTCTGGTGTGCTTAACAGGAAGCACGGTAGAGCAACACTACAAATGAGCGTAAGGTCTCCATGCTACAGTGGGTGACACCACCAAGAGGTTCCTCGGTAAGGGTAATGCCTTAGTTTCGTGAGCCATATCACAGCAGTATAGCACCATACATAGGCAGGTAGCCTAATACTGTAGAATAAAGTGTAGGCATCACTACAAAGAGGCTGGTGTCCTCATGTTATAGTGGTGTGACACCATAATGGTAAAATATGTAAATCCTCGACTATGCGAGCCATGTCACATCGGCGTAACACCGCAAGGAAGCGCAAGGCTTCATGCTCGGTAGTTTGGCACTACAAAGAGGTTGGGACCTCATGCTGCAGTAGCATGACAACACGATGAGGTTTAGCCTCGGCTCTGGGCCATGTCATAGCGGAGTAGCAACACAAGGAAGCTCGAGGCTTCATGCCAAGGACTCTTTAAAAGAACTCACCTAGAGTGTATGGAAAGGGACATAGGCCGTCTCTTAAGAAAAAATTTGTAGACGTCCAAAATACATACACCAAAATCTGGCATGCACAGGGCCTTTAATGTGCAAACAGAAGCACAACTGATGTCATTGTGTGAGTGGAAAGAATTACAACTATGGTATAGAATTCAAGGCTTAGTCCATTCTTGTATCATACTGTTGTTCGACCTATGCAGGAAGATTCAAATCAAAGCGACATCTATCCTAATGCATGACAGACAGTTAATGTGGGGAACGCTCAACCCATATATATTGAGATATGTGGGGGATTGTTGGTATTTTTGTCTTTGGACTAGTAAAGATAGTCCCACATTGTCTACACCACCAAGTGGGTATCTCACTATAATATTTTGTATGAGTTGAGGTATGCACATGGGGTATGGTGGGGCACATGGGTGCCATGTGGGGGTGTTTTTCTAGGAGAAAAAAGAATTAACTCCTCATGAAAGCATTTATGCTTTTTGTTATGCTCTTGGAATTATTTTCATAGGAGCTAAGCCCCTCAGACTCGGGCTCAAGGGAGCAAAGTGGCACTTTGTTGGCGCACTTTGCACTTAGCAAGCCAGCATCGTCGTAAGACAATTGTGCGCTGTTGTTGCGCTCGTGCGCTCATTTTATACACATTTTATGATCAGATTGCATGCGTGTGTTGTATGCGCGTGTTGCATGAGCGGGCGCTGAATGGGCGCTGGACGGACGCTGAGCGGGTGCTGAACGGGCGCTGAGCGGACTATGCATTGGACTGCGATTGTGGGATATCAATTTTGTATATTAGATTTTTAGTCCTACATCGGAAAGAAGAGGATGATGGGCTTCCATCCTTCCCTATATAAAGAGCCCTCAAGCCTCCTTTTGAAACAGACCGAAAAGTTGAGAAATATGAGTCAAAAGGAGTCTGTTCGAGTCACACAAAGAGATGACTACGAGCGTTCAAGAAGTTCTCTTATGAACTTGCTGGCTCCTGGGAGCAGATCGTCGATAGAGAACGAATCTTGCTTTGAGCAATGATGGTCTTCACCATCCCAGCAAGAATAATTTTTTATTTTGTCTTCTTCTCCTTTTTCTTCTTGGTTCGTTCTGACTGATTTCAACTACGTTTTGCAAGGAAGAACGAAAGTAGTTTTTATTTTATTGTAACTTTGTTTTGTCCATCTGCAACTGGATTGTAAGAAAGAACGAGAAGTTTGGTTAATTCTGATTCTTTTGTAATCTTGAGAGTAAATTGTAATCAGAATCCTTATATAGTTCTTCGTATAAATCGAGAATAGTCAGAGTGAAAACTTTTGTGTGAACCTCTGATCTCGACCACATATTCTTCCATCTTTGATTAAGTCTCGGGACTAACATTCTGATGCACGTTTTTCGTTATCTTGGCCTTTGAGTTTTCAATATGTTATGTTACCAAACTATTGAGGCTGTTGTAAAGCATTAGTTTGTCCTCGAGTTTTCAATAAATTTCATGTTCCCCAAATCTTGAGGTTGTTGTAAACTGTTGTACATAATTGTTGTAAACTGTTGTACATAGCTTGATAATTACAGTTCCATTGAATATTCTCTCTTGGACTTGTTATTATAATACACTAGTCAGTCATGTGCACGAGATTAGTTTAAATTAGAATTTACTATTGATATAGTTTGTATTTGAATATATAATAATTAGAATTTGTTATAGATATTTTTATATTTTTATATTTTAATTTTATATATATATATATATATATATATATATATATATATATATATATATATATATTCTAATTTTTAATTACGTGAGTATATACATACAACTTAAACGGTTCATTTTGAATCATTTTTAAGCCTCTTTATAATAGTAATTAGTAATATGCACACGTGCGTAAAAAAATATTGTAAGAAAATAAATATAAATTTATTATAAAAAATATCATTCCTAGTAACTCAAGCAATTAAGGAAAAATGCCTTCCACCTTAGCCACTTGAATTAGAGTTATTTAGTTATAAATATATCATATTAGGTAGTTAAATGTTAAGTTTTTTCTAAAATAATTAGTGAAGTATTTAGGTAGTTATTTAGTTATTTTTTTAAATTCATTTAAATGATGATATGGATACGACTTAGATGATTCATTTTTGAGCCATTTTTAACCCATTTTATAATTGTAGAGGTAGAGATTGAGATGGAAAGCACATAGTATTGATGGCTACAATATAGATTTTAGGGCTCATGGGTAAATATGATACTCTTACATAAAATGAAAATTGTATTAAAATAAAAAAAATATTGTTTGCTAGATTTTAATCAATTTCATGAGACACACCTCCTTCCAAACAATGTGACCCAAGTGGATGCTGATATAGCTAGGGCCAACCATTGGAAGATCTGGGATCAATGACCAATCGATGGAAGTTTAATACTGATTTTGAATGTTATACATATTTTAGAATGTGGAGTGGACACAACATTTCAATTATTTCTAGCTAGTATATACGAAGCACTAAAAGAACACAACAGTTTCGCGCACTGTAAGACAACAGTTTCGAGGATTCATCACTTCATGATTTTTTTTAAATTAAAAATGTATGTTGTTCTTCCTCTGCAATTCCAAGATTCTATTTTTTTTTTTTTCTGATATTCCTACCTCCGCCACCAACCGGCAGATGAGAGATTTCAATTTGGTCTAATCCAAGCACATTACCACTAGGGTAATGTCTTCGGTTACAATTCCAAATTTCTAAGTTTGTTAGTATTTTTCTCCTTTTTAATCTTTAGTCCCACACTGGGAGATTAAAAAAAAAATATCTAGAAAGGAGGTATATATTGAAAAAATTTCAATCTTGGACTATAGATAGAAAATAGTAACAAATGTAAAAAAAATATATGCAAAATCTCCTAAACTATGCAAGTTAATGCTTTACAACTTTTGGAGCGAGAAAACAATTGACGGTTACATTGAAGAAAATATACTTTCAGGTAATTCTTCTCGTTGTCTTTGTTCTTCGGAAATATGTAATTGATTTTTCATCTTCCAAGTAGTTGTGATGATCCGGTTGGATCAGGTGAGAAGTCCGTAAGGAGTCTATATCTTCTTATTCCATTAGTGGAGATTTTTCAGGATTGGACTCTGATCGTCCTGTAGTTTTTGTTGGATTTTTCTCCTTAGGACTAGAAAAGATAGTCACACATTGGCTATAACTCCTAGTGGGTATCTCAATATAAAGCTTTGCTTGTTGTTGAGGTATGCACATGGGTTGTGGTGGGGCATATGTGGGTGCCATCTGGGGGTATTTTTCTAGGAGGATTAATGTTAAACTTCTTAAGAAAGCATGTATGCTTTATGTCAATCTCTTGGAAATTTTTTCTTAGGAGCTAAGCCCCAATGAGGCTTAGGACTCAAGGGCACAAAGTGATGGTT
This sequence comes from Iris macrosiphon, assembly GCA_036927795.1. Lineage (NCBI taxonomy): Eukaryota > Viridiplantae > Streptophyta > Magnoliopsida > Asparagales > Iridaceae > Iris > Iris macrosiphon. The sequence continues at coordinate 133,956,014 of JAYESA010000007.1, forward strand.
TGATGACGTACTTTGCACTTAGGATATCAGCATCGTCGTATGGCACTTGTGTGCATATGTTGCACTTGTGCGCTCGGTTTATGCACTGGCGCATGCGCAAGCGCATGAGCGGGTTCATGCACGTGCTATGCACGTATGCACGTCTACGCGCATGCGCTGCTGTACTGCTTCACCTATGCGCACATGAGTTGCTGCGCTGCTTGCCTGGTCTATGCGCACAGAAATAGTTGCTGCTGTGCGCATATGCACATATAACGTTGTTGGTGCATAATTTCGCTGATTGCGAGATTTGGACAGTTATGGAAAGATTGAGTCAATTATTCAAATTTGATTTTTGTAGGATTTGAATTTAATTGGTTCCTATCTTTACGTAATTAGTTGGCGATCAGGATTAGGGTTAGTGTTTCATCCCTAAAATGTAAATACACTCTTCATGCTTCCATTGAGGACTTACATCAAAATTGAGAGACATAGAGAGTATTGTGCTGCTGGAGTCCAAGAGTTTGTGCGAGTCAGTACAGAGATGTCGACGAGCGTTGTAAAAGTTCTTTTCAGAACTTGCTGGTTCCTGGAAGCAGATCGTGTAGGACGAATCTTTCTTTGAGCAACAGTGATCCTTATTATCCCAGCAAGCCCTTCTTCATGTCTTCTTTTATTTCTCTCTACTTCTAGTTATAAATGTTCTATCCTAATTGCAACTGCGTTTGCAAGGAAGAACATAATTTGGTTCTTGAGTTTTGTAATCCATAAGAAGTTACAATATCTTCTTTTATATTTCTTCATTGGAATCGAGGTATTCAAAGAAAAATTTTGTTTGCGTGAACTTATGCATTCTCGACTACAACTTCAGGACCAACAAAGGGAAGACTTTTAAGTTTGCTTGAACCTTTGATCTTGGCCTCCGTTCTACTACAAAAATACTGTTAAATAGCAACGGATCTCAGCGACGAAAACTAATCCGTCGCTTAGTCAGCGACAGAAATTCGATAGAATAACGACTAATTTATTTATGTAAACAAAATATATTATATTTTGTTAATAATCCGTCGTTAATCCGTTGATGTTATTGCAGCGACGAATTAACGACATAATTATCCGTTGCTGCAAAAACTTAAATGTAACAGGAGCATGAAGTAAGTGATTCTAATTATGGATATGCACTTGTATTTAATTAAGTTCTATTATATTTGATGTGTTTGATTGCATTTGATTGTATTTAAATCTCTGATTGATTTTATATAATGTAACAGGAGCAGGAAGTATGTGATTCTATTTTGTAAAAAAAATATTTATGTTTAGCGACGGACTAGCGACGGATTAGCGACAGAAAACTGAAAAATCCCAGGTCTGCGATGGATTTGCGACACTTTAGCGACGAAATAGCGACGGAAAATTTTGTTTCTAAATATGTCTGGTACAAAAAATGTGGCAAATTTGTATCAGAAATAGTCGCTAAACCTGTCGTTGTTAGTGATGGATTAGCGACAAAAATTTAGTCGGTGAGCTTCTGAAAAATTTGGTAAAAATGGGCTTATATTTTTTGTTGCCAATTCATCGCTAATCCGTCGCTGAGTTACTGTCGCTAAGTTCATCGCTAATCCATCGACATGGCGACGGATTAGTGACAAAAATGTGGCAGCGATACTTAAATTAGTGATGCCATATTTCTGTCGCTAATCCATCGCTATATTAAAATAGCAACGAAAATAGACATTTTAGCGACGCTAAAAATCTATATTTTTGTAGTGTTCTTCCATTTTTTGACCAGTCTTGTGACTAACAATCTTAAAGCAAGATCCAAGTAACATGGAGAACAACCGTGCAAGTCTTCTCGACACATGTTTTAACAAACTTGAGAAGTTTGACGGTGAGCACTACAATATCTGGAAGAGAAAGTCCAGTCTCAATCTTTAAATCATGAATGTTGATTACGTGTTGACAGATCCTGAGCATGTTATTCCAGATAATGGCAATGCTCGGAGGATTGTTGAGTGTCACACCCGTTTCCAGATTTGGTATTTTTTGAATTTTTGATATTCAAATTTATTTTTTGATATTGTATTTCTGCTATAATTGCATGATATTTTCTGTCATTTATATTTTTTCCAAGTTGTCTAGAGAGACTACCTAGGACTAGTAGAATATCCATTGGCATTGCCGTAGACCCGGTTTAGGACACGCATGTAGAGTGGATACCTAGTTTGGTTATCTTAGTTGAACCCATGGCTAAGTCATCCCCCTCTCCCCTTATATATATATATATATATATATATAAGTGTTTTCTCTCTCCTCCCTTTTATTCTTTATTTCACTTTGTCATGTCCCGCTCCTAGAATACTGGGTAAACACGGGGACTAACATGGCCAACCACATCTTGCAGAATACTGAAGTAAGCCGCAATGTGTTAAGGTTGTCTAGAAGATAAATGGGTGAACTCTATCATACTATAACATTAGTCCTAAGGCCGACAAATCCGATTATCTTAATCCAGCAATACAAGTACAAGAGTATATCATATATGAAAGTAAAAATGCATCCCAAATTGTATACCACATATGATCATGAAGCTACTGAATACAGAATGTTGCACTAGAAAAGTATAATTATACATGATCAAATATACCAGCCATGGTCTAATACATACTTCATGTTGACCGTAGTCTCAAAAATATATGGAGCTAACTCTGCCCCTTGCTAAACACCACAAAATGAAGTAATCAAGACGAGGGATGGAAGAAGAAAACCCACTCAAAAGCTTCGGCCGCAGTCCTACGAGTGCGAGATATCTTGCTGGAAGTGCGGTGGATCCTGGTTCTCTTCGGGATAACCTGGCCATGCAAAGCAGTGCGATCAAAAATCCAAGCAACAAGTACCACAATGGAGCTCGAAGTGATAGACCAAACACATCACAACATAAGAAGAAAGAGACATAAAAGAAATAAATACAGATCGAGACTTGTACGGTACCAATGTACTTGTCTCAAGAATAATACTGGAAGAACTGATAACAAGTGCAAAAATGAAAGTAAGATGATGAGCGGCAAGAGAGCATATGAACTACTCTAGATCGGGACCACAACCCTTAAACCAAATAAGGACCGGGGTTGTAGACCTTCACCCGAGCAGAACTCAGCACCCTAACCACGCGCTGGGAGAAAATAAAACTAGAAGAGCAATCTATAATGAAAGTAACATCATTCATCGTATGGCCAAACATCTATACGACTTGATATGATTAACTAACTAGGGTTGTCAAAGGCATTATTTAATAAATGCATATTTTAATAATATTGCTACTACCGGCACTGCAATTAACCTGGATGGCCAAGGGTACGCTTGTCTAGTAAACTTATATACATATTCAACCATACAATAACATAACTTGTTACTTGTCATAAACAGAAATTGAACTTATAAGCATAAACTTAAACTTGTGATCATAAACTTGTATATAAACTTGTCTTGTAAGTGCCGCAGCATGCGTAAACTTGGTCAGTCATGGAGCCCTTACCTAACAGGTTTGTTCCATGCTGCATGGGGCCCTTATAGATTGGGGTAGCCAGTAACGCAATATTCTTTTCTTCCAATGATCTAGGTAAATCTTATCTTGTTTAATCATTACTAAATTATTTCAAGTTCTCGAGTCGTCGACACTTGAGAACTCCCTAAAATGATGAGTCACGAGTACGAGCTTTTCATGAGTTATTGTATTCGCGACACGTCATACATCGGACAATACTCACACTCGATTGTCCGATACCAAATGCAATAGATTTTCATACACAAAATTTTTTTAGGTGTCGTGAGGATTATGAATTTGTACATAAACTTGTCTCGTGAACTTACATGCGAAACTTATCTGGTAACATAAACTTGTATCGATATAAGGAAGCACACAAAAATAATCACTAAAATAAATTACTAAATGAACATAATTAAAAGGAACACAAAACGCACACAAGAATTCCTGGTCGCATGCTCCCACTGGCCGTATGGACTCGTTTACCGCATGCACCTACTGGCCACATGCACTCACTTGCCGCATGCACCCAATTGCCGCATGGACTCACTGGTTGGATGCTTAAGGTTAAAGTCTATTCCTTGGGGCAAGTGCTGAGTGATGGGTCAATAAATAAAGTGTCAGTGAGGTGACATAAAGTGATAGATGTGACATGCCATAAAGTGTGTCAGGAAGAAAAGACAAGAATCATAAAAAGATGTGCCATACAGTTCACAGTCATGTAGTCAAGGAAAATAGCTCATTGTCGCATGAACTGCCTGTCGCATAAACTGCTTGCCACAAAAATGCCCCTCTTGGACTTAACAAAATTTTCTTTCGTTCTGCGAGTAAAAACATAAGCAGTTCAAGGATTAGCTCCAGAACACTTTATGAAATGAACAGTCATGCACCCAACAAGGTGGACGCATGTTGTCAGTATGCGGTAAGGAGTTCAGGTTTCATACCTCTCTTGGGCCGCATAGCACTCTCTACCGCATAGGTCGCTGTCCACATGAAGACTTCGTCTTCTCCAACAGCAGGTTCAGGCATGGCCAAAAGCTCTAAAAATAATTTTTTTTTTTATAAAAACTTTATTTTAACTCCAAATCAAGTAAAACAAAATCCAAATTGCACGAAACAAAATGCTCTAACATAAAGAACAACTAGTTTTCAAAAATACTAAGTTTTAATATATCAAAACCAAGATAAAACTTATGGAACCCATAAAAATTCTAAACTTAAAATTTATTTCTATAAAAATCTATACATCAAAATCCAAAAATCTAAGAACTAAATATGATTAGCAACTCAAAAAGAATATTTTCCATCAAATATTTTTTTAAAACAACACATATATGAAAAATCTAAAAATTTATGACTTCACCATTGAGCAAGATGTACTTGCCTAAGAGTTCAATGATATCTTCCAAGCTAGGTCCGGTGCTAGGGTTCGGCTAGGGGAGGTGCACGGAAGTGAGGGAGAAGGGAGCAAGGAAGAAGGAAAATGAAAGTGAAGAAGAAGAAGGAGAGAAGAGAGAGAAAATCTTATATATATACTAAGAGGAGAGAAAAAAGGGTTTAGTCATGGGTTCAGTCAAATGAATCAAACCAGGTGTCTATTCTATATGCACATCATAAACCGGGTCTATGGCAATGCCAATGGATATTCTACTGGTCTCAGGTAGTCTCTCTCAACAACAAAATAAATAAATAAATAAAATGACAGAAACCAACATGAGAAATACAACAGGAATACATTATCAGGAAAATTAAATTCTAAAAATTTAAGAAATACCAAATCTGGAATTGGGTGTAACATCTCTACCTTCCTTAGAAAAATTATGTCCTCAAAATTTTACCAAGGCTAGTCGAACCGGAACACACGAGAAAGCTCAAGAAATCATATCACAATTCAAATGATTATACTAAGCAAGTAACTAAAAATAGAAAAGATAGCTGCAGAAGTAACTAATGAATAAATGCACAAAAGTAACACACAGGGAAATTGGAGGCATATGGATACATATACTCCTCAGTCAGTCGAATAGGAACTCGTTCTCGCTTGCCTATGCTGACTAACACAAATAGACAAGAGCAAGGCCTGAAGGAAAGTCGATACCAACAACTATATCGAGGACATGACTCTAATCGAGGACATACCTTCGCAGTCGGGACACATGATAGACATCACGTACCATGAGATACATGGACAGAAGAGCAGGGCAAAAAACTTACCTTTGCTCAATGAAAGGATCGAAACGACTATCATATTTTAAACGGGTCCAAACACGAGATCGTTCGACAGGAACCCAAGAATAAGACAAGTTAAAGAGAGCTCAAAAATCTCACCCACAATTGTACCGCCTTCGGCTAACAACTGCTCTAGGTTGCCAAATATTTCGTTAGGCCATCGTCCAGGGGCCATGGCTCTAAATTTTTGCTGGTTCTGTCTTGCTGGTTGGGCTTGCTGTACTTGCGCATATTGCACCGGATGTTGATGTCGGAACTGCTGAGTCTGCATCGGGAGAGGACGCTGGGCTAGTGGTCGAACTGCTAATGCTGGTCCTCGCGGGCCTTCAATCGCTACCTTAGGTGGAGCTGGTAACTGTCGAACTTAAGAAGTCTCTGGGTACATAATCGGACATGAACCAATCATGTGGTCGGATGCCCCACATCTGAGATACTGGCCATTGATCCTTCTACACTGATCTTTGGTATGCTCTGGCTTATCGCAGTGGCTGTATTCTGCTAATACAGACTGCCTAGTGGATTGTACTGAGGTTACTATAGAGGTTGGAGGTACTGGCGGGCGAGGTGTTCTGACTTATGGTGCTGTAGGTGATGACTGAATACTGATGCCTCTCATGGATGAGTGTAACCTCTTCTGACCTTCGATCCATGCTACTAATCTCTGGCCAGCCAATTCTTGGGACCTAGCTGCCCTGAGTACTGCATCGTAGGTGGTATAATTATGACCCACCATAAACTGCTAAAGATTTAAATGTAACCCTTGCTCAAATCTTTTTGCTCGGTCTTCCTCGAAAGCTACCATATGAGGAGCAAATCAGCTAAGTAGGCAAAACTCGGTCGTATACTCGTCGGTCGATCTTGTATTCTGATAGAGGTTGATGAACCACTGATGGAGCTGGAAAGTGGCGGTTGTGTGAAAATATTTCTCCTGAAAGCACTCCATGAACGTCTGCCAATCAATAGGCTTTGGAAGCAGCATTTTTTGTGCTGTCCACAAATATCAGGCAAGATCTGATAGTTGTAACTTTATGACTGCTACCTTCTCATTATCTGGGGTCTTGGTTACATCCAGGATGGTCTCAAAGTTCTGGAGCCAAGAATCTGCTGAAACTGCATCTTTCGTGCCGAGAAAATTGATTGGGCGCATGCGACTAACATTGGTCGTCGAATTATGAGTATAACGCCCACTGTTGTCGAGTGCTACTCTTACTCCCTGGCAAAGAGTAGTGTTGGTCTGTTCTTGTCCTTATTGAAATTGTTGGTAGAGTTGGACCACTTATTACTGAAGTTGGAGTTATTATTGAAGTTGTTGTTGTACCATCATCATGGCTTGGATCATCTCTAATATGGCTGGTGAGCCTGCCTGCCTTGGTTGTACTGGAAGAACTGGTGGTATTCTCTGAGCGGGCTGGGCTGGGCTGTTATAAATGACGTAACGGGCTGAACTGGTCGTTCCGGCAAGACTGGTGGAGCTGATTGTGCTGGTAGGGCATGCGTGACTTATAGAGCTGACTGATGAAGGGCTATTAACGCTTGTCCTTGGTTCAATATCAGAATATGGCCCTGGCCTACTGGATTTGCTGGAGTTATCGTTGCAATAGAACCCTCAAAAGAAGGAGCAGGTAGGGTACCCCTGAAGGATAAGGATACAAGGATATCAACAAGGGACGAGAATAGAACAATCATGTCAATCAAGTTTGAAGTTCAAGGAAAGCAAGAGGTGTATGTTGCAAGTGGAGTTCAATCGAAGATTATAGAGGATTGGAATTCAACAAGATGAGTCCCCCCCACAAGTCTGAAAATAGACCTGCATGGGCCACCAAGAAAATCTTGTCACACCCCGCTTCCAGAATACTGGATAAATACAGGGACTGACATGGCCACCTGCACCTTGCAGAATACTGAAGTAAGCCACAATATGTTAAGGTTGTCTGGAAGACAAATGGGTGAACTCTAGCATGCTATGACGTCAGTCCTAAGGCCGACAAATCCTATTATCTCAATCCAGCAACACAAGTACAAGAGTATATCATATATGAAAGTAAAAAGGCGTCCCAAATTATATACCATATATGATCATGAAGTTAGTGAATACAAAATGTTGCACTAGCAGAGTATAATTATACATGATCAAATATACCAACCATGGTCTAATATATACATTATGTTGATCGCAGTCTCAAAAATATAAGGAGCTAACTATGTCCATTGCTAAACACCACAAAATAAAGTAATCAAGACGAGGGGTGGAAGAAGGAAACCCACTCGTGAGCTTCGGCCACAGTCCTATGAGTGCGAGCCATCTTGCTGGAAGTATGGTGGATCCTGGTTCTCTTCAGGGTAACCTGGCCATGCAAAGCCAATGGGGTCAGAACCCCAAGCAACAAGTACCATAAATGAGCTCGAGGTGATAAACTAAACGCATCACAACATAAGCAGAAAGAGACATAAAAAAATAAATACTGATCAAGACTTGTACGGTACCAATGTACTTATCTTAAGAATAATACTAGAACAACTGATAACAAGTACAAAAATAAAAGTAAGGTGACGAGCGAAAAGAGAGCATAGGAACTACTCTAGATCGGGACCACAACCCTTAAACCAAACAAGGACAGGGGTTGCAGACCTCACCCGAGCAGAACTTAGCACCTTAACCGCGCGTTGAAAGAAAATAAAACTAGAAGAGTGAGCTATAATGAAAGTAAAATCATTCATAGTACGACCAAACAACTCTACGACTTGTTACAATTAAGTTGCTAGGGTTATCACAGGCATTAATTACTAAATGCATATTTTAAGAATATTGCTACCACCTATACTGTAGTTAAATCGGATGGCCAAGGGTATGCTTGTCTAGTAAACTTAAATGCACATTCAACCATATAATAACATAACTTATTACTTGTCATAAACATAAATTGAACTTATAAGCATAAACTTAAACTTGTGATCATAAACTTACTTTATAAACTTGTTTTGTAACATAAAGTTGTATATAAACCTGTCTTGTAAGTGTCGCAGCACGCGTAAACTTGGTCAGTCAAGAAGCCCTTCCCTAGCAGGATTGTTCCTTGATCCATGGTATCCTTAGCGATCGGAGTAGCCGGTAGCACAATATTCTTCCTTCCCAATGATCTAGGTAAATCTTATCTAGTTTAATCATTACTAAATTATTTTAAGTTCTCGAGTTGTGGACACTTGAGAACTACCTAAAATGATGAGTCACGAGTATGAGCTTTTTATGAGTTATCGTATTCGCGACACGCGATACATTGGACAATACTCACACTCGATTGCCCGATGCAAAATACAATAGATTTTTATACACAAAAATTTCTACGGTGTCGTGAGGATTGTGAACTTGTACATAAACTTGTCTCATGAACTTACATGTAAAACTTTTCTGGTAACATAAACTTTTATCGATATAAGAAAGCAAACAACAATAATCACTAAAAGGAATTATTAAATGAACATAATTAAAGGGAACACAAAATGCACACAAAAATTCCTGGCCATATGCACTCACTTGTCACATGCGCTCACTGGCCACATGCACCCAATTACCGCATGGACTCACTGGCCACATGCTCAGGGTTAAAGTCTACTCCTTGGGGAAAGTGCTGATTGATGGGTCAAAAAATAAAGTGTCAGTGAGGTGACATAAAGTGATGGATATGATATGCCATAAAGTGTGTCAGGAAGAAAAGACAAGAATCATAAAAAGATGTGCCAAACAGTTTAGAGGCATGCGTTCAAGGGAAATAGCTCGTAGCCGCACGAACTGCCTGCCGCATAAACTGCTTGTCGCATAAATGCTCCTCTTAGACTTGGCAAATTTTTTATTAGTTCAACGAGTGAAAACATAAGCAGTTCAAGGATTATCTCTATAACATTTTATGAAATGAACAGTCATGCACCCAACAAGGTGGACGCATGCTGTCATTATACGGCAAGGAGTTCAAACCGCATAACCCTCTCGGGCCATAAAGCACTCTCTTCCGCATAGGTCGCTGGCCGCATAAATCTTCGTCTTCGCCAACAACAGATTCAACCATAGCCGAAAGCTCCAAAAACCAATAAAATATTTACTTTATAAAAAATTTATTTTAACTCCAAATCAAGTAAAACAAAAGCCAAATTATATGAAATAAAATGCTCTAACATAAAGAACAACTAGTTTTAGAAAACACTAAGTTTAAATAGATAAAATCCAAGGAAAAATTATGGAACCCAATAAAAACTCAAAACTTAAAACTCAGATCTACAAAGTTTTATACATCAAAATCTAAAAATTCAAGAACTAAATATGATCAGCAACTCAAGGAGAACAATTTTTCATCAAATATATATTTTAAAATAATATATATATAAAAATTTTGAAAATTTATGACTTCACCATTGAGCAAGATGTACTTGCCTAAGAGTACAACGACCTCTTTCTATCTAGGTCCGATGCTAGGGTTCGGCTAGGGGAGGTGCACGGGGGTGAGGAAGAAGGAAGAAAGTAAAAAGAAAAATGAAAGTAAAAAAATAAGAAAGAGAGAAGAGAGAGAAAAGCTCAAATATATACTAAGAGGAGAGAAAAAATAGTTTACTCATGGGTTCAGTCAAATGAACCGAACTAGGTGTCCATTCTACATACAGATCTTAAACCGGATCTATGGCAATGCCAATGGGTATTCTATGGAAATGCCAATGGGCATTCTACTGGTCTCGGGTAGTCTCTCTTAACAATATAAAAGATAATAATAAATAAAATGATAGGAACCAACATGAAAAATACAACAGGAATACATTATCAAAAAATTTAAATTCTAAAAATTCAAGAAATTCCAAATCTGGAATCGAGTGTGACACACTCTTTCCACTTTTTTTTTTTCTTCTTTCTTCTTTCTTTGCTCATTTCCCTCAAGACCAAACCCCTAACCCTAGGAAGAAGTTGCTGCGACTTGGACCGTGAGAGGTAGAGGCTAAGAAGCCACTCCAGGAAAGTATATCTTGCTCAATGATAAAGCCATAAATTTTTGAATTGTATTTATATTGTGTAATTTAAAATATGTTTGATAGAAATGTTTGCCTTGATGTTTTAATCTAATTTAGTTCTTGGAGTTTTAGATTTTGATGGATGATTTGGTGTAGATCTGAGTTTCAAGATTTGGATGTTTCCTGGGTTCAGTTTTCTTTTCCTGGGGGTTTAATCTCTCAAAACTTTATATTTTAAAAAATTAATTAGCTCATAGTGTAGAGCACCATATTTTATGTAACTTTTTTTTTGGCCGTGCTTGATTTCGAGTCCAGCTAAGTTCAGTACTGAAACTTGATACAATACGTATACCAAAATAACTGGCCGAAGAAGAAGAACAATGCTCTGTAAAGAGTATGCAAGAGAACCCCTTTGGCGCTGAAATACGTATGTTTTCACTATGGGCGCATTGGTGTGTTGTCCCAACTCTTCGTGCGTACTAATCATACTGCACTCAATCTTCTAGCAAAAGTGCGCCAGTCACACTTCTTGAGTCAGTGGCACACTTTTGAGAGAAAATTCAGTTGGCGCACTTAGGTGCATATTCAATCAAAGTTCTCTCTGATAAACCAAGAGAAAGTGCACCACATTCAGTCAGCGCACTTTCTTCGCGTTTGGCAATCTGGCTCACTTTTCCTATGTTTCGTCAGCCGGCACACTTTTCTTAGGTTGGTATGCTCCCTTGCTTTTTTCTCTCTTCGTTTCCTTAGGGATGAAGCTTTGGTTGGTTTCTTGATTTCTATGTTATTGATTTGTGTGCTCCTCGACTGACGAGTTTCTCGAATATTAAGCTTTGACCTCAGATTGTATGTTTTATCTTTTAGCTAGCTTGCTCGTGCACTTTCTTTTAAAGCATGACTTATTCTTGCCTGCATACATTTGTCAAGTGTGCCATGTTGGTTAACTTGATAAAGTGTGCCGCCCCTTTGTAGCTCGCACATTTTCTTGCAAAAGTGCGCCAACCTTATTTCTGTGAGTTTGTGCGCTAACATTGTTTCTGTGAGTTTGTGCACCTGATTTTATTATGCGTTCCTTCCATTTATGTTTGGGATATTTTTTGTGTATTATATAGTTGGATGTTATGCTCTTATAATTTAACACATATTATGACCATCAAGACATCGTAGAAATTATTGTGTATGATAAACCTATTATATTTGGCATCGGGCAATCGAGTGTGAGTATTGCCCAATGTATCGCGTATCGCGGATACGATAAGTTCGTCAGTGATAACTCATGAATAGCTCATACTCGTAACTCATCAATCGAGGAAGTTCTCGGGTGTCCACGACTCAAGAAATTGAAACAATGATTAAACGAGATAAAATTTGACTAGATCATTAGGAGGAAGAATATTGCGTTACCGGCTATCCTGATCTCCAAGGGCCCTATGAGGCATGGACCAATCCTGCTAGGCAAGGGCCCCATAACCTACAAAGTTTCCCTATGCCACAGTAAATACAAGACTTTGTGATGTACCGTGGTAGTTATATGATTTGTTGCATAATATGGTTACAAGATATGTGATGTGCTGCGATACTACAAGTTGTTATTATTTAGCCACGGTTCATAACTGTATGTATTTCAGCTATGCATTCCATTATATGTTCCAGTTATGTTTCAGTTTCAGTTTATGTTTATCTATGATAAGTTAAAAGTTATGTTTGTGTATATAATTAGTTTAATTACAAGCGTAACCTTGGCCATCCGGGTTCCAGTGTTGATGGTAGCGATATTCTTTAAAATATGCATTTGTTAGTAACTAGGTTTGTGATAACCCTAGTTAGTTAATTATAACAAGTTGTAGGCATGTTTGGCCATGATATGAATGTTTGTCTATTCGTCTAGCTCGCCCTGTTATATTCTATTTTTTTTGGCGCGTAGTTTGAGTGCAAAGTTTTGCTCGGGTGAAGGTCTGTAACCCCTATCCTTGTTTGGTTTAAGGGTTGTGGTCCTGATCTAGAGTAGTTTCTATGCTCTTTTGCCGCTCGTCGCCTTATCTTTCTTTATAGTTAGTTTGTTATTGGTGCACCAGTCCTTATAGTTATTTTATCGAGACAAGTATATTAGTACCGTACAAAGCTCGACCTGCATTTATTTAGTTATTCATTTGTCTCTTATTTTTGCTGATTATGGTTTTGGTTAACACCTTGATCTTCTTTGTGGTACTTGTTGCTTGGGGTTCTGACCCTACCAGTTTTGCTTGGCCAGATTATCCAGAGGAGACACAAGATCTATCGTACTTCCAACTAGATAGCTCATATTCATAGGACTGCAGCCGAAACTTACGAGTGTGTTTCCTTCTTCCACCCCTCACGGTGTTATCTTATTCTGTGGTGTTTAGCAAGGGCTAGTATTAGCCCTTTTATTTTGAGATTACTCTTCTGACTATGGTCAACATGATATATATATATATATATTAGATTATAGATGGTATATTTGATTATGTATAATTATACTCTATTAATGCAGTATTTTGTATTCACTAGCTTCATGATCATATGTGGTATATATTTTGAGATACCTTTTTACATTCATGTATGATATATTCTTGAAATTATTGTTGATAGATTGAGAAACTAGGAATTATCGGCATTAGGATTGACGTCATAACATGCTAGGGTCCACCCATTTGTCTTCTAGACAACCTTAGCACATTGCAACTTACTTCGATATTTTGTAAGGTGTGGTTGGCCTTGTCAGTCCTCGTATTTATCCAGTATTCTGGGAGCGGGGCATGACAAGATTTTAGTGGTGGCCCATGCAGGTCTATTTTTTAGACTTATGGGGGGGGAGGGGCGACTCATCTTGTTAGAACCTCAATCATTTACTTATCTTCGATTGAACTCCACTTGAACTTGCACCTTCCCGTTTTCCTTGAATTAAAAATTTACTTAACATGATTATTCCATTCCCATCCCTTGTTGATTGCATTGTGTCCTTATCCTTCTGGGACACCCCACCTGTTTCTTCTTCTGAGGGTTTTATTGCTCCAGTAGTTCCAGCATTCCAGTAGTAGGCCAGAACTAGACTTCGTTGCCGAGTCATAATCAATTGCCAATGACCTCTCAACACCAGTCAGCTCCGCCAGTCATACCAGGCCAGCCAGTTCTAAAAGTTTCCTTAGCACAACCAGAGCAGTTAAGCTTGCAGGTTATGCTAAAGATAATCAGGACCATGATGGTGACATAGTAGCAGCAACAACAACAACTTCAGCTTCAGCAATAAGTATTCTAGCTTTACTAGGAGTCCTAGCTAAAGCATAATTGTACCATCCAACAGAGTGTTCAGATGTTGTTAGAACTTAACATGCATAGTTTGTCTGGAAAATTTTAAACCAAAGATTTGCGTCTAGATGGAGTAGGGATTGAAGAAGGACAGTACCGTCACTACCACATTTCTAGATTAGGGTATTTTGGTCATTTAGCATATTTATTATTTAGTGATCAAATATTTATATTATGTGCTACTAATTAATTATATTGAGTTATGGTATTTATTTATTTGTTAGAGGGCTAGCCTATATTTATTTGGACTTGGCATTTGTGGACCATTAGTTGTCATGACCCATTGAGCCCAACATTAGACTAGGGCCATTAGACCTATTCCTTTAATTAATTAAAGAGATTAGATTAGTTTATTAGACCCATAAACATTGTATATTTCCTGGAAAGGGGGAAAGAGGGGGCCGACCACTATAGAGGGTCTCCACACTCTCTCCTCTCATTAGTTCATTCTACTAGAGATCCCCAATTGTATTTTTCCCTAAATTGACCTATCACTCCACTAAATTCAATCCAATCACACACATTCTCTCTTAATTTCATCATCTAAGAAGCATTAGAAATTGAATTGAAGGAGCACTTGAAGGAGGAGAAATTGACAAGAAGTTTGTGTACTAATTGTGTCCTTTGAGCATTTTATTAGGAATACATCTCCCAATAGATAAATTCTGAATCTACCCCTTAATTTAGACTCTAATTCATTCATTTAGCCATTAGAAATCATTCTATCTTAGGGCTATCCATAGGATCAAGAACTAGGTTCATATGACTTGTATTGTGGATTCTACATAGTAATTTATGTTCGATTAGAGAAAATTCTAAGATTGACACATCAAGTGTGCGTTATGAGACCAATTAGACCTAATTAGACTTAGATCAGGATTGTGGAACTAGTGTCATATCCATAATTGGATATGAGTAGGTCGTGTCATGATATTTTGTGATACGGGATAATTTAGGGGTTTTCCTTTCGACAGGGATTTGCACACGTCATATTTTGCCATGAGCACATAGATGGGTAGCTAGCACTTTGTACTGCTTCTAATTATGGTTTAGACTTGTTTATATTATTTTAGTGCATTGGGTGGTGATTTGAGAGTGTGTCAAGGATGTATCACAGGCGTATCATAGGTCTAGTGTGATACGGGGGTGCTGCACTCCATGTGTTTGTATAATTGCTTGTGAGTATATTTGATATGCTAGCTAGTGTTGTTTCCCTTATTTAATTAGTCTATTAATGATATATATATAGGTATATATCCTTTTTGTTATATGTGTTCATATGTATATAAATAAGAATGAGACTTGTATATATTTATAGTGATATATATAGTAGTGTTAGTATCTTTATTGTACCAGTTAGTATTAGAGTAGGGGGGACTATCAGGTACTTATGAGTGCTTGTGTTGATTATCGGGAAAGGGGACAATATGGTGGCTTAATGGATACTTGGTAGCAGCAATGTGGGTTCAACAGTCGGGCATGCGAGCCAACACAGCAGCAGCTATGGCTTTGGTTGGTTTGTTGCATTGCAACATGAGGGGCAGTCATATTTTGTCCATATTTGGCAGTAGTGGTCTGAACAGATAAAGAGAAACATAGCAATGAGAGCAGCAACAATGTAGGAAGAGGGGGTAAACACAACAATGTATTAGCAATATGTAGGTATCAATTAGTGCATTAGAAAGTTAAGTATTAGTTGTTGATTAGTTAGTGCAGTGTTAACAGTAACATAAGTTAGTGAGTTAACAGTTAGTATATATAAATGTATGTTAGTTATAAGTTTGTACATTTAGTTAATACTGGTAAGTTAATGCATATGTATTAGTTAGTAAGTTATCAAATAGTATATTGTTAGTTAAGTTAGTAAATTAGTATATGGTTAGATATAAGTTAATGTGTTAGATATTAGTAGTGTATTTTAAGTATTGGTTAGTATGGATTTTGATACTAGTTTAGTTTACCTTGAGATATACCAAGGTAATGCTAAGGTATTGGTCATATCTTTGGATGTTGGTATTGGGTATCAAGAGGGTAGATAGATATTGATACTAAGGTGGCTCAAAACCAAGATGGCCAATACTAAGTTAGTGTTAGCTAAAGGATAACTAGTGTTATATATATATGGTGCTATGTATTGATACTTAGTAGTTTTGATACTCTGGTATCTTCTAATATCTAGTATAGCCTAAATAAGCAAGGTATGGACCCAATCTCATAACCCGTACCAGGTAAAAGGGCACGAGCACATGGGTACGTCCAGCCTACGCCGCAGCATCGGTGGTAGAACAATGTATAGGTCACACAATATATATAAGGTACCTGTCTTGCTATCTCAACTCCAAATAGAGGACAATACATTAATATAATAATGGCAAACAATACTCAATCACAATAACAAACTAGAGGAAGATAGGGCACGATATAAAATAGAATGAAAGAAATAAAGTCACAAATATATCACAAGTCCAAGTCTAATCTCAACACAAGACATCAAATAATAATACAATGCCAAAATCTAACTGATATATGCAATATCAAGAATAAACTAACTATGTCTCATTAACTGCTGGTGCTAACTCAACAGGCTCTATGGGTGATAACTCAACTGGCTCGCCATCCTGTGGCCCGTAGTGCGTAGGACACCAGTCCTCTAATAAATTATCTAAAAAATATATACAGTCAGGATTGGAGCTAAGTACAACCCAAATAGCAGTTCGACAGAAACTATGAAACATCAATAATAATAAAAAAATAATGGAAGTAACTGAACTAGCATATATATATCACGAGAAAGAGTATCATGGTAAATAATGGCAAGAACTGAGAACAATATAGGGAGGAACAATAATGTAATGAAGTGGAATAAAGGAAACAATGTATATAATTGTGCCTTAAAATATTAGTAAGATAATGTGTCAGCTTGGGCCTAATACGGGCTATATATAAAAGGTGAGCTAGCGTGATCACGAGTGAGTTGCAAGATCTGCTAACTATCACGGGCTATACTAAATTATGGGCTATAAGGTATGGTCACATATCCACTAATACTTCTCCAACCCCCGACTAGTACACAGATCCAAATTATGACACATTATGACACGTATATCATACTGCACAGTCTATAATATCATGCACTATAATCACGGTATAAATAATCACTAAGATATTATGGTAATCACTGAGTAATCATGAAGTACGGCATGACGATCACTATGTAACCACGACAATAAAATCTCACGACAAAGATTCACGTATACCAATCTGTGAACCTATCATGTCAAGAATCAGATATCTCAATACTAAATATATGAAATATAGAGGCTATCAAATAAGAAAACTATCAGAGAATGTACTCGCCTGTGGTCCTGAGCAAATAATATATCTAGGTATCCTAGCTGATGTAACACACACCTAAATAGGAATATCATGTTACTTGATGTAATAAAGTAAGAAAGGAGCTAAAATGCATTAGGTTTTAGCTCTAGTTCTAGCTTCTAGGGTAGTTTCTAAGGTAAACTAGTTAAATATCTTGCTAAACTAGGTTCATACCTAGCTTCTAGGTTATTAACTTGAGGGTGTAGTATACTAATATCATGTTATTCAGATATTCTATAGTACCTTGGTTGTTACCTAATACCTAGTCATATATACACTCATACCTTAGGATGTATCCTAGAGTTTATCTCGTATCCCATGTATCTTAGTATCTATAGTATATTTTCTATTATAGTATCTATCCCCTACCTTGGCATTTGGAAATGCCAATACCTATTTCCATAATACCAACCTACCATACATAACTCACTGTGCTAAAATATTATTGTGTAGTCCAACAACACACACCAATATCATAAGAACACATCATACACCACCATCACTCTCAACCAATGTCTCCATCACCTTACTGTCCATTCCATGGATGCAAAAACTTATGTAACTACTAAACCAACTAGCAGTACCTATAGGTAATCTTTTCCCCTACTGTTGAATCTGTTTGGTAGTAGCACAACCCAATTGCACCTAGCATCTACACTGGTTTATCCTAACACCCTCTCATATGCACTGCAAGCTCAAGGCTTCCCTATGATCCTCAAAGTCTGCAAAACTCTAATCCTCACATCCTTGTTGCTACAGCTGCTACTGTATCTCGTATGTTGCTGCTGCTACATCTTGCTGCTGCTGATACTGTATCTTGTGTGTAGCTACTACTGCATCTTGCAGCTACTTTTACTACATCTTGTATGTTGCTGCTACTGCATCTTGCTGCTGCTGCTACTGCTATTTTTATTACTACTGCTACTTCTATTTCTACTACTATCCTATTATAACCCAACCCCAACACTTTCTAAATATGGACTGAATACCCCACAGACAATTGAACCATCACTGCCTCCATTCCAAGACCTGGTATTCGAACATCAGTGCCAGTATTGCATTGCCAATATTTGCAGTCACTCAAGCCTCAAACCTACTCCTAATTCCTAACTGCTCATAGACATTATACTTCTCATCAACCTCAAGTGCACATGGATAATTACTTCTTTGATTGCCATCTGTACCCAATATATATCAGCAACCTACTGACACCTCACTATTTATACACGAAGTGCATTGAAGACCAACGTGCCATTCAGTGCACACTACAAGCACATAATCCTCTATTGCTACTATTGCTGATACTGCTCCTACTCCTTGCAATCATACCTCTACAATTGTAATTAGCAATGCATATATACCTATATATATACTATCATATACATATATATATACACCACACCCACACTAGAAGTATTAACCCAAACACTTGGCATGCATAGTGTGATACTCTATGATACATTCTCAAATGAGATGCCAAAACTCACAATACACCACCACAAACATTCCTACATATCAAATACACTATTTCCTAACTAATACAACTTGCTACAATAAGAATTGAGGAGCATTTACACAAAACACCCAAAAATGAGCCCCGTATCATACCATAAAATACCCAAAAATGAGCCCCGTATCACACCATATCATAAAATACCATGATATGCTCTACTCGTGCCCAATTGTGGACACGTACTTAGTCTCACAATCCCGATCTAAGTCTAATTAGATCTAATTGGTCTCATGACACACACACTTGATGTATCAATCTCGTAATCCTCCTTAATTGGACGCAAATAACCATGTAGATTCCATATTATAAGTCGTATGAACCTAGTTCTTGATCCTATGGGTAGCCCTAAGCCAATTGATGATTCCTAATGGTAAAATGTATGAATTAGAGTCTAAATTAAGGGGTGGATTCAAAATTTATCTATTGGAAGATGGATTCCCAATGAAATGCTCAATAGACACAATTATGACATGATCTCCTTGCCAATTTCTCTTCCTTCAAGTGCTTCTTGTAATCCAAGCTCCAATGCTTCTTATATAATAAAATTGAGAGCGAATGGGTGTGAATTGGGTTACATTTGACAGAGAAATAAAGTAAATTGGGGATGAACTAATTTGGGGATCTATATTAAAATAAAATAAAGAGGAGAGAGAGAGACCCTCCCTATAGGTTGTCGGCCCCCTCTTTCCCCTTATCCAAGTAACATCAATTTCCAAAGTACCTCCACTAGTCAATTATGAGGAATAATTAGGAAGGGATATATTAGAAAGTCTCTAAACTAATACAAATAAAGCTAATCTCCTTAATTAACTAAAGAAGAGGGTCTAATGGGCTTAGTTTAATGTTAGGCTTAATATGTCATGACAATCCATTGGGTCAATTAATGACAAGTCCAAAATAAATATAGGCTAGCCCACTAATAGTAATTAAATAACACTACATAATATAATAACTAGTAGCACATAATATAAATATTTAATTACTAATTAATAAATATGCTAAATAAAAAATAACTTCATCGAGAAATATGGTAGTGACACCCAATAACTTAGGTATAGACTCATACAACCTAGAAATAGCTAGTTTGACCCTAAAAGTCAATATTTGGCCTAGTTTGACCTAGTTGGGCTAAGTGTGATCTAGTATGGACCTAGAAAATTATATTTAGTGAATTTATAACTCATTTATCATTCTTTACACCCAGTAACATAATATTCCTATTTAGGTGTATGTGATACCAGCTCGGATACTGAGATATACTATTTTCTCATGACCACATGCGAGTATATTCTTTGATAGTTTTCTTATTTAATAGCCCTCGATGTTTCATATATTTAGTATTGAGATATTTGATTCTTGACACGATGGTTTCACAGATTGGTATATGTAGATCTTGGTCATGAGATATTATTGTCGTGGTTACTCAGTGATCGCCCTGTCGTGCTTCATGATTACTAAGTGATTACCATGATATCTTAGTGATTATATAGACCGTGATCATAGTACATGATATTATTGACTGTGTAGTATGATATACGTGTTATAACGTATCATGATTTGGATGCGTGTACTAGTTGGGGGTTGAAGAAGTATTAGTGAATATACAATCAAACCTTATAGCCGATGATTTAGTGTAGCCCATGATAGTTAGTAGATAATGCAACTCATGTGTGATCATGCTAGCTCACCTTTTATATATAGCTCGTATTAGGCCCAAACCGATCACATTATCTTACTAATATTTTAAGGCACATTTATAAATTATTTTCTTTATTTTAATTCATTACATTATTGTTCCTCACCATGCACAACACACAAAGACCATCATTTCAGATTTCTCTTTGTTGAAGCATCTCCTTCGTTTTCATCTTCCCAAGTGTGGCTTGTCGGTCGACCGTGGCTTTATGATCGATCAGTGGTTATTCTCAGTTCTTGCCATTATTTACCATGATGCTTCTTCTCGTGATATATGCTAGTTCATTTACTTCCTTCATTTATTTTTATTGCTATTGTTGTTTCGTAGTTTCTATCAATTATTAGAACTGCTATTTGGGTTTTACTTTGCTCCAATCCTGACTAGATATATTTTTTAGATGATTCATTAGAGGACTGGTGTCCTACGCACTATAGGCCACATGATGGCAAGCCAGTTGAATTATCACCCGTAGAGCCTGTAGAGTTAGTACCAGTAGTTGATGAGACATAGCTAGTTCATTCATGATATTGTATATGTCAGTTAGACTTTGGCATTGTATTATTATTTGATGTCTTATGTTGAGATTAGACTTGGACTTGTGATGTATTGTGACCTTATTTCTTTCTTTCTATTCCATATCGTGCCATATCTTTCTCTAGTTTATTATTGTGATTGAGTATTGTTTACCATTATCATATTGTCCTCCATTTGGGAGTTGAGATATCTTGATAGGTATATTTTATATATTGGATAAGATGTTTAGATAGTATTTTTGACCTAGACAGCGTTCTATCGCTGATGATATGGCGTAGGCTAGACGTACCCACGTACTTGTGTCCTTACACCGGATGCGGGTCGTAACAATTTTTTGGTGGCCGATGCAGGTCTTCTGATAGTAGTACTCAGACTTAGAATATTACTACAAGCCTGCTATAGGATATTGAACTATGAATATAGGATGAGAGGATACTCAATCACTACTAGAAAATATTTCTAATATATTAAATTTGTTATCTTTATCATTCAGAATAATTGCTTTCTTTAAAATATTACTGTCCTTCCTTGGTGCTATCGTATCTTGCACAATATTTATTTCTTTGTTGGAATCTGTCTTTAGGATGCTGCAGAAAACTCTATCGCAATGCTCTGGAGCAGTTTCGACGAGGTCTGTTACTTTGTCACCTCAGAGAGAGACAAGAACGTCTATTTCGCTTTCTTCCGCGGAAAGCATTGCTTCACCACTCCAGGTAGGCATTTCAATAGCAGCTTTTGGGGTTCTCTACCACCAGTTCCGAGGACTGTTCCATCGATCACGAAGGATCTTCCACCACCATCAACTATGCCAGCAGATGGGACGCAGATGTTTGCTATATTCCAGGAGATGATAGCGGCACAGCAGAGGCAGACAAATATTCTATATTAAGGCATCGAGAGTGCTCACCAGCTAGCACTAGCTACTGTAGAGAAGGTAGCGCTTGTTCAGCCATAGACTGTTCCACTTTATCCTGCACCATACCAACCGAGGTCGAGTACCATCATTGACTTCAAGAGGATGGGACCCAAGGACTTCAGGGGCATCGAAGGTATATTGTACGCCAACGATTGGATCGAGGATGTAGAGAGAGCCCTGACGCTAGCATAGATTCCAGAGGGCCTACAAGTAGAGGCAGTGGGCAGCTAGATGTTCGAAAATGCTCTGACATAGTTTCGTACAGACTCGAGGATCATGGTGCCATGACTGAATTAGGAAGCTTTCAAAGAGTTTTTCAAGGAGAAATTCTTTCCAGATATGGCTCTGAGTGCTCTAGAGAGCCAGTTCCTAGATCTCGTCCAGGGGAATATGACGATAGATGAGTATGCAGCAGAGTTCTGCAGATTAGGCAAATTGTTAGAGGGAAAAAATTCTCTAGGGAATGCCCAAAAGTTTCAGAAGGGTTTAATCAGGGAGATCAAATCTCTCACTAGAGGACACCGCACAGCGATATTCGATGATATCCTGATGGAAACATAGAGGTTAGAGGATGACTTGGAGCTCAAATACAAGAGGATGAGAGAAACATCAGGAGGAGCTAGCAGTAGTGCAAGTCCAGCCAAACGACCCTACTTCCAACAGCAGAGGAACATCCAGCTGCAGAGACAGCAGTTTTATACACTATTTCGAGTACCCGCCCAACTGGGATACCAGACCCCGAGACCAGCACAATAGGACCCGCAGTGTACTCACTGTGGGAAGATTGGACATACATGGAAAGTCTGCAGGAAAAGGCTTGGAGTATGCCTCTATTGCGGAGAGCCAGGTCACTAGTTGAGGGAGTGTCTAGTGGCTCCGGTTCGAGCAGACCAGGGAGCAGCAACGACACAAAGAGCACTAGCGATGTCACCTGCTGGACAGTAGAGGGGACCTTATTTACAGACTCAGCAGCAGCGTTTTTTCCAGCAGCAGTAGCAGCAGCAGAGAGGTGCACCGCGAGGGCAATTTTTTGCTATGACAGTCGAGGAGGAGGAGCCAATCCGAGATGTGATATCAGGTTTAGTTCTCCTTAATTCTATTCTATCTTATGCTTTATTTGATTCTAGTGCTTCCCATTCTTTTGTATCTGTATCTTTTGCTCTTAAGCATCGATTAGAGTCTGAACCTTTGGCTAGAACTTGCAAGATCATGACTGGAGGAGGCATTATCCTGATCAGTGATGTTTGCAAGGATCAAAGATTTATACTGGAAGGCCAGGAGTTGAGTGTGTATTTACTGATAATACCACTTCCAAGCTACGATATTATACTCGGGATGGATTGGTTGAGTCGGCATCATGCTAGTATAGATTATCGTGTAGGCAGATTTTTGTTTTAATTTCCAGGAGAGCCAGAGTTTGAGATTGCCAAAGGGGCAGCGGAGTAGAGCGAGGATGCCATCTGTGGAGCCATGGTAGAAGAAAATAAGTTGTCACATCCGTTGATAGCAGAGTTCATGGATATTTTTCCAGAGGAATTGACGGGTTTGTCGCCAGACCGAGATATGGATTTCTCTATAGATTTGGTGCCATGCATAGAGCCGATAGATCAGCAAGTCTATAGTGTTAACAATAGTGAACTGATAGAATTAAAGAAGCAGGTGGATGAGTTACAAGACAACGGCTTTATTCGATCCAGTTCATCACCATGCGGTGCTACGGTATTATTTGTACCAAAGAAGGATGGGTCAGCACGCATGTGTATCAAATATAGGGCTCTAAATAACCTCACTATCAAGAAGGAATACCCACTGCCGAGGATTGATAATCTCTTCGATCAATTGAGTAGAGCGAAGGTTTTTCGAAGATAGACTGGAGGTCGGGTTACCACCAGGTAAAAGTGAAGAAGGAGGATATTCCGAAGATAGTTTTTCAGACTCGGTATGGCCTGTTTGAGTTCATAGTGATGTCGTTCGGGTTGACCAATGCTTCGATAATATTCATGAATCTGATGAACAAGGTGTTCCACCAGTATCTTGATAAGTTGTGGTAGTATTTATTAATAATATTTTGGTGTATTCGAAGACTCCAGAGGAGCATGAGGAGCATCTGAGAATAGTCCTGGAGACTCTCAGGAAGGAGAAGCTTTATGGAAAGCTTTCGAAGTGTGAGTTTTTCCTTGACAAGGTTAAATTTCTTGGTCATATGATTACAGGTGACAGGATCTTAGTGGACCCGAAGAAGATTTAAGCAGTGTAGTTATGGGCTACTCCGAGTTCAGTAGCAGAGATTAGGAGTTTTTTGGGGCTAGCAGGTTATTACCAAAGGTTTGTACAAGACTTCTCCAGGATTGCAAAGCCAATGACTAGGCTGATCAGGAAAGATATGGAGTTTGTTTGGACTGAGGAGAGTCAGGACGCTTTTAAGAAGCTGAAGTAGAGGTTGACGACAACTCCAGTATTTATGTTGCTATCTGGATTAGGTGGATTCACTATCTATAGTGATGCTTCAGGAAAGGTTTGGGTTATGTCGTATAGCAGAATGGGAAGGTGATTGACTATGCTACTAGAAAATTATTTCCTCATGAGAAGAATTATCCTACCCATAATTTGGAGTTGGTAGCGGTCATCTTTGTTCTAAAGCTGTGGAATACTATCGGTATGGAGAGCGTGTGGAGATCTTCACAGACCACAAGAGCTTAAAGTACGTGTTTACACAGAAAGAGCTAAACATGAAACAGCGACGGTGGTTGGAGTTAATGAAGGACTTTGACATATCATTACAGTACCATCCAGGAAAGGCCAATGTAGTCGCTGATACCTTGATTTGGTATCCATTGGCTATGTGCTTAACTACGGACAAATATTTATTGGCCGATCATGAGAGCTTGGGTATTAAGGTGCTAGTACCAGGTGTCGAGAAGCAGATGCGGGGACTGCAGATACAGTCAGAGATGATAGACATGATTCGAGCTAGGCAGTATGACGATGAGTCTTTAAGGAGCATCAGAGCAAAGGTTTGGATAGGATTATCCGAGGACTTCACTATTGTTGATGATGGATCACTATGGTACGGAGCCAGGTTGTGTGTGCTAAGTGGAATATTGCACAAGGAGGTTCTTTAGGAGACGCATCGATCGCAATACTCTATACATCTAGGTGCCAACAAGATGTATAGAGATCTGAGAGAGCATGTATGGTGGTATGGTAGAAGCAAGAGGTAGCATACTTCATATCCAGATGTCTAGTGTGCCAGAAGGTAATAGAAGAGAGGCAGAGGCTAGATGGTTTACTTTATCCTTTACCCATTTCATAGTGGAAGTGAGAGCATGTTACTATAGATTTTGTTTCAGGACTTCCGCGTTCTCTAGGAGATAAAGACGTAATTTGGGTCAACGTAGATAGGTTGACCAAATTAGCCTACTTCTTGCCATTTAAAGTGGGTACATCTACGTAGAAGCTAGAGGAGATGTATGTGCGATAGATTATCAGATTGCACGGAGTTTCTATGAGCATCATTATGGATCGGGATAGTCGCTTTAAATTCTACTTATGGAGGATTTTGCAGTCTGGCTTGGGCACCCAGCTCAAGTTCAGTATCGCATATCACCTCCAGACAGACGGGCAGTCGGAGAGGACTATTCAGACTCTCGAGGATATGCTTCACACTTAAGTTTTGGATTTCAGAGGCTCTTGGGAGGATTATCTTCACCTGGTAGAGTTTGCTTACAACAACAACTACCAGGCCAGTATCGAGATGTCACCATTCGAGGCTTTATTTAGATGGAGATATCATACTCCTCTATCTTGGGATGATATTGGTGAGAGAATCTTATTGGGATCGGAGATGATTATGGATGCAAATGAGAAGGTGATGCTCATCAGAGATAGACTTCGGATGGCACAGGACAGACAGCGTCATTGGGCCGATAGCCACCAGAGACCTTTGGAGTTTGAGGTATAGATTTTGTTTGTATTGCTTGTGATTATTTTGTTTTAGATTCAGTATTAAGGCTATATTTTATTCTAAGTTGGCGATCTGGTATTCTTGTGAATTTCTCTGACATAGGACACTATTTGCTTTAGTGGAGACGGGAAGCTTAGTCAACGGTACATCGGACCCTTCGGTGTTCTTGCAAGGGTCGGTGCAGTGGTCTATTGACTAGATTTGCCGCCAGCACCGGAGGGAGTGTATGATGTGTTCCATGTGTCGCATCTGAGATGATACGTGGCAGTATCCTAGTTACGTATTGGATCACTCGAATATCGAGGTGGGTCCGACTCTCAGTTACCCAGAGCAGCTAGTGGAAATTCTGGATCACAGGAAGAAGGTTCTACGAAACCAAATAATTCCCTTAATTAAAAACTAGTAACACTAATTTTCTAGGACTTTCAAGAATTTATTTTAGGTTTAAACTAAACTAAAAATATACCAAAATTTTATTTAGGTTCTAAATAGTCAAATATATTTTCTAGAATTTTTTGGGAATTTTCTGAGTATTTTTAGTATTTATTGGGAGTAATTAGACTAATAACTAATTTTTTAGGACTTGTAAAATTTATTGTGCAATTCTAGGAATATAGAATAGACCCATGTTATTTTCTATGGTTTATAATATTATTATATATTTTCTGGAATTATTTCAAAATTTTTGGAATAATTTTAGTATTTATTTTTAGTTATATGGGTAAAACTAATATTTAGAGCTTCTCCTAATTTTAGTAGAAAACCTATAAATATAAAATTATTCCAAGTATTTTTCTAGGGTTTCTGGATTCAAAATATATTTTTTGTAATTTTTTCAAATTTTTATGATTAATTTTAATATTTATTTGGAGTTATTTAGATTTAAAATGACTTAAATAATGTTTTGATAAAGACAAATCAAAAACAAATAATATAACCAAAACCATCCAATCAAATCATGACACGTGTCAGCCTATAGATATCAATTCATCCGCAGGTACATCCCTATATATATATATTATTATAACCCTAATTATCCCATTATTTTAGAGAGAGAGATTTTGGAGAATTGTCATCTAGGGTTCCTTCATCTTCCACAAGCCATTGTGCATAGCTCCGGACTCCAAAAGAGGTCAATTTTTTGTGTTAGAACGATATTGAGGTTAGATTTCTGATTATATAAATTTTTTTACGAAATTATGAGTATTAAATTCTGGAAAATTCGTAGAGCACAGCATATCCAAAAATAGACGTATTTCGATATTTTTGAGATTCCGGGAGAATCAGGAATCAGAATCATGAACCCTTTAAAGTTTCGGAAATCTATTGTCAAGATCATTGACATATGTTTTTCCCAGAATTTAATTCGATGTATTTTTATACTGTTAATTCTGTAGAACTTCTAGGTTAGAATTTAACCATCGGTGCACGATACAAAACTTGTATGTGCCATAATTCTCAAACAAATTTGAATTTGGACTAGCCATAAATTCTAGCATGTTTTTGACGCTGAAATCTACAGGAAATCATGCATAAAAGTCGAGTTTGTGTCGATTGACTTTTTGGTCAACAGATCGCCTCGATTTGCGTGCCATGAGTCTCGAGTTGATAAAATTCAGTTCCTTTGGACAAAATTTAGGAATTAACCTAAAAATTAGAATAATAAGATTAAAATAGGATTTTAGAGTAATTATTGTAGAATTAAATAAATTAAAATAAATTATCTTTTGACATGGTAAATTGTAATACATAGGCTATTTGGACTGTGACTTGGACTCTGATTCATACCAGTAGCAGGACCCCAGACGAGTATATTCTCTGACAGTTTTCATTATATTGATTATCTTTATAATTCTTGTTGTATAGCGTACATGACTCTGACACTGTTTTTTACACGAGTTGGCATCATCGAGACCTGTCACGAGGAGTCGAGATTGGAATCCATCGTGCTAGCTAGGGAAAATGGGGAAATGTTAGTAGCTTATGTGATCATACCCAACCTTACATGCATCATAGCTCACCCACACCTCACGTTGGTGTAGCCTGACCATTACATGCCTCATAGCCTGTTACATGTGATTAGCCTGACTATTGCTCGCATCATAGCTATCCGGATGGTTAGCCTGACCCTACATGAATCATAGCTAATCATATGTAACAAGCTTGATCAGTCCCAAGCCGATCACATGATATACTAATGTTTCACACACTTGGTTAGAGGATCATTGACATACATCTCTAGTATATTGATCTAGCATCTCTACATGTTCTAGTTATTATTCTTGTACACATTAATATACCAGTTCATTGTTCTTACGTGTACTTGGATTTCTATTTTATTGCTAGATGTACCTTGATGATAACATGCTCCAATATTCCAATTATTCCAGTATTTCTATTTCTAGTATATCCATGCTCGCCAGTATTTCTTATTTCTAGTATTTCCTATCTGTCTTGTATTTCTTTACACTATGTTATAGTTTTTATCAATATATGTAGAACTGCTGTTAGAGGTATATTTCGTTCTAATCCTGACTGGATATTTTTTCCAGACTGTGACATAGAGGACTTGTTTCCGGCATACTTGGAGATTGGATGTTATTGATTGCAGGTTAGATTATTTATTATTGTTTAGACTTGTCTTGTATTTTATTTTCTTGCTTCGATATCTCATCGTGCTTTAGTTTATGTGATTGAGTATATTTCATATTATATTGTGATATCTGTGATTCCTTATGGAGTTGGATGCTCGTGTGAGAATGATTAGATAGTATTGTGACCTAGACAGCGTTCTACCGCCGATGCTGCGGCGTAGGCTGGACGTACCCACGTACTCGTGTCCCAAAATCTGGGTGCGGGTCGTGACACGTGGAAGTATCACTCTCCAGGAGAGTCTACCTGGGAGAGAAAAGCCGAGATGCACGAGCGATACCCTTATCTCTTTGAGTTGTGAGGTATCATTCTTTCTTGCTTGCTGTGATTGTTTGTTGTAGTATTAGTTGTTCCTTGAATTTGAGGACAAAATTTTTTTCTAAGAAGGGTAGACTTGTCACTACCATATTTCTAGATGAGGGTATTTTGGTCATTTAACATATTTATTATTTAGTGATTAAATATTTAAATTATGTTCTACTAATTAATTATATTAGGTTATGCTATTTAATTATTTGTTAGAGGACTAGCCTATATTTATTTTGACTTGCCATTTATGGATCATTAGTTGTCATGACCTATTGAGCCCAACATTAGACTAGGCCCATTAGACCCATTTTCTTAATTAATTAAGGAGATTAGATTAGTTCATGAAGAATTAGAAGCTTCCTAATATAGACCTCCCTAATTAAACCTTATGACTAGCTAGTAGGGGTACCTTAGATATTATACATTGCTTGAAAAGGGAGAAAGAGGGGGCCAGCCACTATAGAGGGTCTTCACTCTCTCTCCTCTCATTAGTTCATTCTACTAGATATCACCAATTGTGTTCTTTTCCAAATTAACTCATTCCTCCACTAATTTTAACCCAATTTATACCTATTCCCTCTTAATTTTATTATCTAAGAAGCATTGAATCTTGGATTGCAAGGAGCACTTGAAGGAGGAGAAATTGACAAGGAGTTTGTGTCCTAATTGTGTCCTTTGAGCATTTTATTATGAATCCATCTCCCAATAGGTAAATTCTAAATCCATCCCTTAATTCAGAATATAATTTATGCATTTAGCCATTAGGAATCATCCCTTGGCTTAGGGCTATCCATAGGATCAAGAACTAGGTTCATATGACATGTATTATAGATTCTACATGGTAATTTGTTTCCGATTATGAGAAATTCTGAGATTGACACATCAAGTATGTGTTATGAGACCAATTAAGTCTAATTAGACTTAGATCAGGGTTGTGGTACTAGTATCATATCCACAATTAGATATGAGTAGGCCGTGTCATGATATTTTGTGATACGGGATAATTTGGGAGATTTTCCTTCGACACGGGAGTCTATACACGTCATATTTTGTCATGAGCACATAGATGGGTAACTAGCACTTTGTATTGCTTCTAATTATGGTTTTAGACTTGTTCATATCATTTTTGGTGTATTGGATGGTAATTTGAGAGTGTGTCAAGGGCGTATCACAAGCGTATCATAGATCTAGTGTGATACGGGGATGATGCACTCCTTGTGTTTGTATAATTGCTTGTGAGTATATTTGATATCCTAGCTAGTGTTGTTGCTCTTATTTTATAGTGTATTAATGATATATATATATATATATATATATATATATATATATATATATATATATATATATATATCCTCTTTGTTATATGTGTTCATATGTATATAAATAAGGATGAGACTTGTATGTATTTATAGTAATATATAGTAGAGTTAGTATCTTTATTGTACCAGTTAGTAGTAGAGTAGGGGGGACTGTCAGGTACTTGTGAGTACTTGTGTTGGTTATCGGGCAAGGGGACAGTGGCGGCTTAATGGATACTTGGTAACAGTAATAGGGGGTTTAATTGTCAGGCATGTGAGCCAACACAGTAGCAGCTATAGCTAAGGTTGGTCTGTTGCATTGCAACATGAGGAGCAGTCAGGTTTTGGACATATTTGGCAGCAGTGGTCTGAACAGATGAACAGCAACACAACAATGAGAGCAGTAGCAATGTAGGAAGGGGGTGGTGAACATAGCAATGTGTTAGCAATATGTAGGTATCAGTTAGTGTATTAGAAAGTTAGTATTAGTTGTTGATTAGTTAGTGTATTGTTAACAGTAACATAAGTTAGTAAGTTAACAGTTAGTATATATAAATGTATGTTAGTTATAAGTTAGTACAATTATTTAATATTGGTTAGTTAATGCATATGTATTAGTTAGTGAGTTATCAGATAGTATATTGTCAGTTAAGTTAGTAAATTAGTATATGGTTAGATATAAGTTAATGTGTTAGATATTAGTAGTGTATTTTAAGTATTGGTTAGTATGGATTTTGATACTAGTTTAGTTTACCTTGAGATACACCCAGGTAATGCTAAGGTATTGGTTATATCTTTGGATATTGGTATTGGATATCAAGAGGATAGATAGATATTGACACCAAGATGGCGCAAATCCAAGGTAGCCAATACTAAGTTAGTGTTAGCTAAGGGATAACTAGTGTTATATATATATGGTGCTATGTATTGATACTTAGTAGTTTTGATACTTTGGTATCTTGTAATAGCTAGTATAGCCTAGATAAGCAAGGTATGGTCCCAATAACCAAGATATAGACTCATACAACCTAAAAAATACCTAGTTTGACCCTTAAAGTCAATATTTGGCCTAGTTTGACCTAGTATGGACCTAAAAAATCATATTTAGTGCATTTATAGCTCATTTATCATTCTTTACATCCAATAACGTAAAATTCTTATTTAGGTATGTGTGACACCAGCTCGGATACCGACATATACCATTTACTCAAGACCACATTCGACTATATTCTCTGATAGTTTTCTTATTTGATAGTCTCTATGTTTCATGTATTTAGTATTGAGATATTTGATTCTTGATACGATGGTTTTACATATTGGTATACATGGATCTTGGTAATGAGATATTATTGTCATGGTTACTCAATGATCGTCGTGTCATACTTGTGATTACTCATTGATTACCGTAATATCTTAGTGATTATATAGACCGTGATAATAGTGCATGATACTATAGACCGTGCAGTGTGATATACGTGTTATAACGTGTGGTGATTTAGATTCATGTACTAGTTGGGGGTTGGAGAAGTATTAGTGGATATATGATCATACCTTATAGCCCGTGATAGTTAGCAGATCATGCAACTCACGCGTGATCATGCTAGCTCACCTTTTATATATAGCCTATGTTAGGCCCAAGCCGATCATATTATCTTACTAATATTTTAAGGTACATTTATATATTATTTCCTTTATTCCAGTTCATTATATTATTGTTCCTCACCATATTGTTCTCAATTCTTGCCATTATTTATCATGATGCTTCTTCTCGTGATGTATACTAGTTCAGTTATTTCTATCATTTATTTTTATTGCTATTGTTGTTTCATAATTTTTGTCAATTATTGGAAATACTATTTGGGTTATACTTTGCTCCAATCCTGACTCGATATATTTTTCAGATGATTTATTAGAGGACTAGTGTCCTACGCACTATGGGCCACAGGATGGCGAGCCAGTTGAATTATCACCCGTAGAGCCTGTTGAGTTTGTACCAGCAGTTGATGAGACATAACTAGTTCATTCATGATATTGTATATGTCAGTTAGACTTTGGCATTATATTATTTTTTGATGTCTTTTGTTGAGATTAGATTTGGACTTGTGATGTATTGTGACCTTATTTCTTTCTTTCTATTCTATATCGTGCCATATCTTCCTCTAATTTATTATTGTCATTGAGTATTGTTTACCATTATCATATTATCATCATCTATTTGGGAGTTGAGATATCTTGACATGTACATTCTATATATTGGGTAAGATATTTAGATAGTATTGTTGATCTAGACAGCGTTCTACTGCCGATGTTGTGGCATATGCTAGACGTACCCACATACTCGTATCCTTACATCGGGAACGGGTTATGACAAGTAACCTCACCACTATCATCTTACAGTCATTCATATCAGTGCCTGAAGGCTCCAGTCGTATCTTCCTTCTACGGGAAGGAAAGATACACTGGTGTAACATGTCGGAGGTCTAATAATATATTATGTCTTCTATGTGGAGGACCCGATCATATGATTTCTTTCTAACCACGACTATCACTCGGACGAGGAGAAGTGCCACTGACCTCGATACCAGAATATCACCCGTAATAGCACCCGACAGAACTAGAAGGATGTACCTACTTGTGGAAAGATGGAGCATTTTAGATCAAGTTGTTGGAAGGCTAATGGGTGATGTTCTCATTGTTTAGCTATAAGTCATACAGTTAGAAAATTTCCTGTAATTATTGCCTCAAGAACGACCAGCTACGCTCGATATACCATCACAGACATTTTAGTCACCTCGATTGCCAAATCCTGTAGTGGTAGACCAAGATGAGCCAATACTATTAGTACAACCATTGGCATATCAACCTCCCCCATCTCAAGCTCAGAGGGTCATGCAGCGTAGTGCACAGTTATATGCACAGTCACAGATGCAGTTTTAGTATCCTAGTTAGCCAAAGGGCAGTGCCTCGATGGTCGTAGGTACCATCTTCCTGAGTTGTTCCAGTTTTGTCTTTCAATAACAAATCAGGTAGTGGAAGTACTTCTTGGATTCTTGTTGATGGCCTTGTATTCTACTATGTTCGGAGTGCAATGGTTAGCTCGACTTATTCGGTGAGTGAAGATGACTTTCTCGTCCCGCTCTTCTGTCTCCGTATCTCGTGGTACACAATGTCCATCATGTGTCTCGATTACGAAGGTACGTTGTCCTCGATATAGTCGTTGATACTGATTTACCTCAAGGCTTGGCTCTTGTACATTTATGTGAGTCAGCATAAGCAAGCGAGGATGAATTCTAATTTGACTGACTTAGGGGTATATATATCCATATGCCTCCATTTTTTGTGTGATTTTGTGAAATCATTTACTTTCTACAATTATTTATTCTATTCTGGTTATTAGCTTGATGTGATTTATTTTTTGATAAGTGATTTATAATTTCCTGAGCCTTCTAGCGTATTTTCCAGCTTGACTAGCCTTTGTGAAATTTTGAGGACAGAATTTTTCTAAGGATGGTAGAGATGTCACACCAATTTTTAGATTTGGTATTTCTTGAATTTCTGATATTCAAATTTATTTTATGATATTGTATTTCTGTTATAATTGCATGATGCTTCCTGTCATTTGTATTTTTTTCCTGATGTCTAGAAAGACTACATGGGACAATTAGAATACCCACTGACATTACCATTGATCCGGTTTAGGATCTGCATGTAGACTGAATACCTAGTTTGGTTCATCTTGGTTGAACCCATTGCTAAGCTATCTCCCTATCCCCTTATATATACGAGTGTTTTCTCCCTCCTCCTTTTCATTCTTCATTTCACTCTTTCCAATTTCTTTTTTCTCTCCTTTATTTTTTCCTTTCCCTCAAGACCAAACCCTAATTTGGTAGAAGTTGCTGTGACTTGAACCGTGAGAGGTAGAGGCTAAGAAGCCACTCCAGGAAAGTACATCTTGCTCAATTATAAAGCCATAATTTTTTGGATTTTATTTATCTTATGTAATTTAAAATGTGTTTCATAGAAATGTTCGCCTTGATGTTCCCATATAATTTAGTTCTTGGGTTTTGGGTTTTGATAGATGATATGGAGTAGATATGAGTTTCAAAATTTAGGTTTTTCATGGGTTCACTTTTGTTTTTCTAGGGTTTGATCTTCCAAAACTTTGTGTTTTACAAAACTAATTAGCTCATAGTATAGAGAACCATTTTTTATATAACTTTGCTTTTGGCCTTGCTTGATTTTGAGTCCAGCTAAGTTCAGTGTTGAAACTTGATACAATACGTATACCAAAATGGCTGGCTAGAGAAGAAGAATAATGCTATGTGAAGAGTATGCAAGAGAACCCCTTTGGCTTGAAAATATGTATATTTCACTTTGGAAATATTGGTGTGTTGTTCAAACTCTTCGTACATACTAATCATACTGCACTCAGACTCCTAGAAAAAGTGCGTCAGTCACACTCCTTGAGTCAGTGGCGCACTTTCAAGAGAAAATTCAGTTGGCGCACTTTGGTGCGTATTCAATCAAATTTCTCTCTGGAAAACCAAGAGAAAGTGCGCCACAGTCAGTCAGCGCACTTTCTTCGCATTTGGCAATTTAGCGCACTTTCTTTATGTTTCGTCAGCCGTCGCACTTTTCTTACGTTTGTCTGCTCGCGCCCTTTCTTCCCTCTTCATTTTCTTAGGGACGAAGATTTGGTTGGTTTCTAGATTTTTGTGTTATTAATTTGTGTGCTCCTCGACTAACGAGTTTCTTGACTATCGAGCTTTGACCTCGGATTATGTGTTTTATCTTTTAGCTAGCTTGGTCGCGCATTTTTTTTGAAAGCACTCCTTATTCTTGTCAACGTACTTTTGTCAAGTGCTTCGTGTAACTTGACAAAGTGTGCCACCCCTTTGTAGCTCGCGCACTTTCTTATGAAAGTGCGCCAACCTTGTTTCTGTGAGTTTGTGTGCCAACGTTATTTCTATGAGTTTGTGCGCCTGATTTTATCATGTGTTCTTTCCATTTTTGCTTGGGATATTTCTTTGTGTATTATATAGTTGGATGTTGTGCTCTTACAATTTAACACATGTTCTGACCCTCAATGCACCATAGAAATTGTTGTGTATGATAAACCTATTATATTTGGCATCGGACAATCAAGTGTAAGTATTGCCCAATGTATCACGTGTCGTGGATACGATAAGTTTGTCAGTGATAACTCGTGAATATCTCATACTCGTAACTCGTCATTATAGGAAGTGTCCGAGTATGCATTACTAAAGAACTTAAAATAATGATTAAACGAGATAAAATTTGACTAGATCATCGAAAGGGAAGAATATTGCGCTACCTGCTACCTCGATCTCCAAGAGCCCTATGAGGCATAGACCAACCCTGCTAGGCAAAGGCCCTATGACCTACCAAGTTTACGCATGCCACGATATATACAAGACTATCTAATGTATTGTGGTAGTCATATAATTTATTGCATAAGGTGGTTACAAGATCTGTGATGTGTTATGGCACTACAAGTTGTTGTTATTTAGCTGCGATTCCTAACAATATGTATTTCAGTATATGCATTCCAGTATATGTTCCATTTATCTTTCAGTTTTAGTTTATGTTTATCTGTGAGAAGTTATAAGTTATGTTTGTATATGTGACTAGTTCAATTACATGCGTATCCTTGGCTATCCGGGTTGACTGTAGTACCGGTGGTAGCGATATTCTTCAAAATATGCATTTGTTAGTAAGTAGGTTTTTGATAACCCTAGTTAGTTAATTATAACAAGCCGTATGCATATTTGGCAGTGATATAAATTTTTGTCTATTCATCTAGCTTACCCTGTTATATTCTATATTCTTTTGGCGCGTGGTTAAAGTGCACAGTTCTGCTAGGGTGAAGGTTTGCAACTCCGGTCCTTATTTGGTTTATGGGTTGTAGTCCTGATCCAGAGTAGTTCCTATGCCATTTTATTGCTCGTTGTCTTAACTTTATTTATAGTTAGTTCATTATCAGTGCACATGTCCTTATATTTATTTTAGTGAGAACTACATTGGTACCGTGCAAAGCTCGAGCGATATTTATTTAGTTATTCGTTTGTCTCTTATTTCTATAGATTATGGTTTTGGTTAACACCTTGTGCTTCTTTGTGGTACTTGTTGCTTAGGGTTCTGACCATACTAGCTTTGCTTGGCCACATTACCCTGAGGAGACATATAATCCACCATACTTTCAGCTAGATGGCTCGCACTCGTAGGACTGCAGCCAAAACTTGCGAGTGAGTTTCCTTCTTTCACCCCTCATAGTGTTATCTAGTTCTATGGTATTTAGCAAGGGCCAGTATTAGCCCTTTTATTCTGATATTACTCTTTTGACTATGGTCAATATGATATATATATATATATATATATATATATTAGACCATGGCTGGTATATTTGATTATGTATAATTATACTCTACTAGTGCAACATTTTGTATTCACTAGCTTCATGATCATATGTGGTATATATTTGGGACACCTTTTTACATTCATGTATGATAAACTCTTAAAATTGTTGTTAATGGATTAAGATACTAGGAATTATCGCCCTTAGGACTGACGTTATAGCATGCTAGAGTCCACCCATTTATCTTCTAGACAACCTTAGCACATTGCAGCTTATTTTGGTATTCTGTAAGGTATAGTTGGCCATGCCAGTCCTTCTATTTCCCAATATTCTGGGAGCAGGGTGTGTCACTAAGGCCACTGCTCTATAATACAACCTCTACAAACTGTTAATTCTGCACACGATGGAAGATTCAATGGCTGAATAATACAATAAGATGGTCCATGCTAAGGATGTCTGGGAGTCTCTGGAGAATCATTACAAGTCTGATGAGGGAAGAAAAAATATTCATATCACAGACAAGTTCTACAAGGTACAGTTTGAGGATGACAAGACGATATTGCCACAAGTCAAAGGGTTTCTCAAGTTATGTCAAAACCTTGAGGATGACGACATACCCCAATAGACAAAATCATTGTCGAGGGTATTGTCTCCAAGCTCCCGCCTGGAAGGAACAAGTTTATTTCGGATATGTATCGAAAGAAGATGGAGATTGAATTAGCACTCCTACTACATTGGAGCCACGTTGAAGACGAGTTGAGGGCTCAACTCAAGATGGACACTCTATCCAAATAGTTGGCCAAGACCAACATAGAGCATGCAGGAGACTCCAAGGGTAAGCAAAAGACTTCTTACTTCATGAAGAAGGATCTCAACCATCAGAAGGTGAAATCGACTTCGTTCAAGCCAAAGCCCAAGTCTAATACGACTTGCTTTAACTGCGGCAAGAAGGGCTACTATAAGGTGTCACTACCACATTTCTAGATGAAGGTATTTTTGTTATTTTTTATTTATTATATTTAGTGATTAAATATTTACACAATGTGCTACTAATTATTTATTATGTATTCTGGTATTTATTTATTAGTTAGTGGGCTAGCCTAATTATTGGACTTGATACTAGTGGACCCAAGTAGATTAGTCATGTCACATTGAGCCCAATATTGGGCTAGGCCCATTAGACCCATTCCTTTTATTTAATTAAGGAGATTAGAATTAATTTTTATTAGATTAGAAGC
The DNA here is from genome assembly GCA_036927795.1 of Iris macrosiphon. Lineage (NCBI taxonomy): Eukaryota > Viridiplantae > Streptophyta > Magnoliopsida > Asparagales > Iridaceae > Iris > Iris macrosiphon. The sequence continues at coordinate 133,993,950 of JAYESA010000007.1, forward strand.
TTCCTAAAATAGCCCTCCTAATTATTTACTTACATGACAACTAGTAGGAGCTTTTTGGACTTTGCATGGTTGCTTGGGAGAGGGGCAAGGAGCCGGCGACCTATAGGAGGGGGTTCTCTCTCTCCCTCCTCTTTATTTTTATTCAAATTATAGATTCCCAATTGTGTTCTTCCTTAATTCCTTTATTTCTCCACAAAATTTACCCTAATTCACTCACATTCCCTTCTAATTATATTATTTAAGGAGCATTGGAGCTTGGATTGCAAGGGGCACTTGAAGAAGAAGGAGTTGGCTAGGAGCTTGTGTCTTAATTGTATCCATTTAAGTAATTTATTGAGAATCCATCTCCCAATAGATAAAATTCTTATTTTTTTTCTATAATTTAGACTCTAATTATTGTATTTGATTATTAAAAACCCTCATATGGCTTAGGACTAGCCATAGAAAGATTTTTTAGGCCCAATTGACCTTTATTTTGACATCTACATAGGTTTTTATGCCCAATTAGGAGAAATTTTAAGATTGGTGCATCAAGTGTTTGTTATTAGGCCAATTAGGTCTAAATAGATTTAGATTTAGTATGTGAGGCTAGCTACGTGTCCATAATTGGGTACGAGTCGGCCGTATCATGATACTTTATGATACGAAATAATTTTGGGGGTTTTTCTCTTAACACTTGTGATACACATGCCAATTTCTTTTATTACATGATTTATTGCTAATATAATTATTAGATGGTATTATGTTTCTATATTAGAATATGCTAGATGTATTTTGGAGAGTGGAGTCACAATGGATTAGCTATATGAGGATGTATAATGACATAGCATGTGTATCTTGACCTTGTACTCAAGGTATTTGATGAATTGACTATTAGTGGAGAATATCTTAATGTATGTATTATATACTTATATGTATGGATATATATGTATAGATGTATATTGTGTTGTGTGTGTTGAGATTTATTGGTGTTGTGCAACTATGTAGTGCACTGTGTCAGTGAGGGGCATAGGAGTGCCTGTGTTTTATTAGAGAGGGGTGTATGATGAGAGGTTGATGTGGTTTCAGTTATGAGAAGGGGGGCAACTGCTATTGGTTGCAGTTGGTTGTAGGTAGCAAGAACTGCAAGTAGCAGTTAGCATGTTACCTTGGTGATGGGGTATTTGGTTCAGACTTGGGGAGGGGGAGTGCAGTGCACTCGAGGCACTACAGGAACAGACCTGTGCACATATGTGCACTGGTATATACTAAAGAAGCTAGGAATAGGAAGAAGAGCAAGGGGTTGTAGTGCAATTAGGGAGAGTTGGTACATGAGTAGTAGTATTGTATTAGTAGAGATTTAGTAAATATATATGTGTGGACAGATTTAGGAAGCAGTGAGTGTCGTTGAGTGTTTGTATCAAGTGTGTCTGTGCCTATGATATTAGTGTAGAAGTGTACACAAAGATTGTGGTTGTTGACCTGATTATGGGGTGTTGCTCGAGTATAACAGTAGTAGGTACATAACCAGGCAAGGCTCCCTTGCAGTTGGGATTTGAGTTTGGGGGAGACTCAGGTAAGAGGGTGTAGAAGTAGCTATATTGGAGGGGCATTAATGTACACCAGTAAGCAGGATCGTACTGCAAATTGCAGTGATTAAGAGGTCAGGCTGAGTGTGATACATGTAGGTACAATGCAAATAAGGTAGATAGATCTTGAGTTGAGAGTGTGTGATTATGCAATGATATCAATAACTATTGTAGCAAGTATATGGTGCAGTGGTATACATGTCATGAGATTGCAATCAAACACTAAGGAGAAGTGCAATGGAACAACAACAAACCAGTGAGAACTTATAACCAAGTGTGTGTGAGAGGGTTAAGGTATTAGTGTGTTATTGGTTTAGATTGATACCAAGGCATATAAATAGATGAGGGTATAGGCTAAGGTATTGGAAAAGTGCCTAGGTAATAGGTTATATCAGTGTATAGTAAGATATATAGGTAATATTAAGCTAAGTTAAGATATTGATATTAAGTTAGTGAGATGAGATACTAAGTTAGAGTATCAGGATACTATATACATACATATATAGCTAAGGTGTATATATATATATATATATATATATATATATATATATATATATATATATATATGTGTGTGTGTGTGTGTGTGTGTGTGTGTGTGTGTGTGTGTGTGTTAAGGTATCCGGGTTATTTTAAGGTATTGGGTAAATATTAGGATACGGGTTAAGATACTAAATTACGGGTAAGGTAATTGGTTCTAGGCCAAGTTATTACTAGGCAATATAGGTATAATTGTATATATAGGTAATATGTGCTAGATACCTACTAGGGAGATCTAGAAACCTAGAGATGAACGTGTCATGATCCGCACCCGAAAAATCAGGCATGAGTCGTGGGTACGTCCAGCCTACGCCGTAGCATCGGCGGTAGAATGCTGTCTAGGTCTAATATCTAGCTAACAATCTCACACAATCAATATAAGTTCCTGTCAAGATCTCAACTCCAAATGTAGGAGCAATATGATAAAGATAACACAAGTACTCAATCACGAATCTAAGCACGATAAGATAACAAGGAAGTCTAACAACTATAGAGTCTAAACAACAACAACTACTAAAGCAACCACAATAATAATAATAATACAACAATACCCAGAATCAAATATAATACAAGTCTCAAACCAAAAGCCAGGGACAAATCCGATACCAAAAGCTAATAAATACAACTGAGGTCCTAGTGATCCCGGCTTCTAATCTGGAAATCACTCCTGAACTAGGGGTTCCCTGTCTGCACCATCGACAGGCTGAGGTCCATAAAACGTCAGACACCAATCCTCCGGATCCTCTGAAAAATATATCCAGTCAGGATTGGAGCAAATACACCTCTAACAGCAGTTCCAGTTAAATGATAAAAACTATAAAGCAGTTGTAGCAAGTAGCACAAGGTGAAGGAAATAAAGTATGAACAAGAAAAAAAATATAAATATATATCAACTGGTGCATAAAGGTAAAGATACATAAAAATCAGAAGCAAGATAGTAATGACTATAGGATACAAGAAATTTAAACTAAGAGTAAGTGTGTGCATAATGACATAAAGTGAGTCCAGCAAGAATAAATGTAATGAGTCCAATCCATAAAGTATAAGTGAGACAAGTTAAGAAATGCAAGAGAGTCCAGAATAGAAAGAATGAACTCGTGTCTCTGAAATACCTGTTTCGACATGTAAACGGGTAGGGGTAAGTACGACTCACCGCACACTGGGTGTACGGCTACTATCATTTCAGATTTGATAAGAGGGGGTGATTCCAGTAATTCCAGTTGGGAATATTTACATGTCTACTCGAGTATTTTTTCACCCCGACTAGTACAAGTGAATCCAAGATCCGACACGTAAATCAAGTATGAGTCCAGCCAGAAACATGAGTGATTCCTGTAGTGAGTCCTGATGTGATGCTAGTAGGTGATTCCAGAAATAGAGGCCAGAAACATGAAATATACGTGTCGCAATTAAATAAATCCAGAAATACTAGTCAGTGTCGTACCAGAAAAATCAGATAATACTATACTAGAAGCTGAATCATAATAATTATCAGATAATAAAAACTATCAGAGAATATACTCACCTGACGTCCTGAGCAACTGGCGATCCGAACTGGCGTCGCAAGGACCTATTACGAAAATTAAGGTTAAACGGGGTTCTAAAGAGTTAAACAGTTATAAAATAACTAAAAATAAGCTTCTAGGGTTGTTCTAGGTCAAACGGGTCAAACCGGTAAAATCTGGGTCAAAAAAGTTAACTATAGGTCCAAAACGTCAACTCTAGATCAAATCTAGGTCAAAAGTTGACTTTGGTGGTCAACCGGGTCAACTACGATCAACTCTAGGTCAAACTAGGGTGCCCCTAAAATTCTAGGTCAAAACTAGCTCATTAAGCTAGTAAACCCTCAAACTCGCCTCCTTGAGATACCGGGATACCCTCGGTATCCGATATCTCAACCTACGCTATATACCCCGCCTATACCCCCAACACACACACAACCACACACAATCACACACACAACCACAACACACACACTACTCACACTAACCCATAAACTTATAAATACATATATATATATATATATATATATATATATATATATATATATATATATATATAAACTCGTAAACTCTAATATACACTTTTCGAGGCTAAACCAACCCGCGCACAAGCCCAAAACCTAGAAACCAAGTCAAAATGGCCATTTGGTCATTTCGACAAACACGTGGAGTACGACTCGCGATACCTCATAAATCGTACACCAAAACTAATCAAAATTGACCCAAAATTTACCTATGTGTTCTAATCGATGTCTAGAACCTCAAAAAAATGCTAACTCTCCGATTCTAGGTCCGTGACAAAATTTCACATACATGTGGAACCCACGACGACGGAAAATCCTCTAAATTGCCCGAAATGTCCAAATCTCCACGACACGACCTCACGTGTCCGAACGGGAACACATAATTATCCTTAAGACACCCAAGCACGTCTACCTAGGTTCGTCTAACCTAGGGCAACAAACAAAATTGGGCCAATCTCGGATTTTATCCAAAATTGACACAAAACCTAATGTCAAAGTCTCCAAACACATCCAAACAAGCTCCAACTTTCTCCTATGGGTAGCCCAAAGATATAGGAAGGTTCTAAACTACTAATTATACTATATTAGAGTAATCACAAGGGGAAAAATTAGGGTTTACCTCTTGGGAGTTGGAATTTCAAGGCCAAAGTCTCCAAAAACCTAGAAATTACCACTCTCAAGCCTCCAGCCAAGCCTCTACACCAAGTCTAGGATCTACACACCTAGGTTAGGGGAAAGTGAAGGGTTAGGGTTTGTATTAAAGAGAAAAATAAATGAAGGAAGTGAAGAAAGAGGGAAATAAAGAACTTACTTGGAACTTGGGAGAAGAAATTGGAAGAAGGAAAGAAGAAAGAGAATGGAGGAAGAAATAAAGAAGAAGAAATGAAATGGAAGGGGGGAAAGGGTTCGGCTATGTAGAAATTAGTAGGGTTAGGATTTTATATTTAGGTACAAAGACCAAAATACCCCTCTTAAGTCATGCTAATAGGGTTTGGGGTTCTAAATGCACTATAATTAATTCCTAATTACTCCAACTAACTAATTAAAATATAAATAACTATTCTAAACCAATAAATAAGTCTGACAAGGGTGTTGGTTGGGTCTAGCAAGGGTCCACTAGGGTCTGATATGGGTCCACGCTAGTTAAAACCCTAAAATAACTAATAAAAATAAATACAACCAACTAATTAAATATTAATACAAATATTTATGATCAATACACAATTTACCAAATTAAAATAAATAATAAATAAAAAATATCCTGCCCTGAAAATGGGGTAGTGACAAGCCTATCCTCCTTAGAAAATTTTATTCTCAAAATTTAAAGTCGATCGCACTTCCTCTAGGTCAAACACCCAACAATCACAGTTAAGCAATTCTACATAAATAACATACAAGATCATGGTCCTACTGGTCGTTTTATCACTGTTTCAATCAGGGTCACTATACTATCCACCACAGCATAAAAAAAAGTCTAACAGGTACTAATGAAGCACACCACAAGGAATGGAAAATGACAGAAAGAAGAACAAAAGAGACAGACCTGCTAACCCAACCCCCGTAGCATCGGCCTCCTCGACCGTCAATGCATAAGCCCTGCCCTGCTGGGGTATCTCCCTCTGCTGGTGTGGGGTATGATGCTATACCACAGGTGGCCTAGCTCCAACTCTCCGATCATGTGCTCTACCAAATGGAGGTACAGTGGGGCAATCTCGTATCTGGTGAGCAGCAGATCCACAGAACAAACATACCTTCAGTCTCCTTCTACAAACATCCCAAGTGTGTCCTGCCTTCCTGCAGTAGGCACAAGTGGGCACTCTCTGATCCTGACCCTGCTATGCTATCTTCTGCACATAAGGACGCTTAGCCGGTCCTGCACTACCACTCGCACTACCTAAATCATCCCTGCCTCTCTTGTACTTGAGCTCCAAGTCCTCCTCTGCCCTCTGAGCGTCCCCTACGATCTGCTCGAAAGTTGCCTCGCGGTCACTCATAGTCAAAGACTTGACTGCTATGACCAAGTCCTTGCGAAGCTTTCTCGCCTTTGCTGCCTCACTCAAGCCCTTCATAAATCTGCCCAGATGGCAGAACTCTGCTGCATACTCCTCCACCAGCATGCTCCCCTGGACGAGTGCCTCAAACTGGCTCTCCAAGGTACTAAGAGCCACATCTGGGAAAAACTTCTCCTTAAAAGCCTCTTGAAAGCCTCCCAAGTAAGCCCTAGTGCCATGATCCTCGTATCAGTGTGATACCACGTCAAAGCAAGATCGAACATCTGACTGCCCGCTGCCTCTATCTGCATGCTATCTGGAATCTGTGCCAACCAAAAAATCCCCTCAATCTGCTCTATCCAGTCATCCGTGTACAGGATCCCCTTTGTACCCCAAAACTCCTTGGGCCACATCCTCTGGAAGTCAATGATGCTACCCGGCCTCGGATGCTGAGTCTGATCTGCCTGTGGCTAGATCTGTGCCACTCTGTCCACTGCCGTTATGGCCACCTGGTGGGCATTCTCAATGCCTAGCTTCATCATATCCACCTGACAGTACTGCGCGTCCATCATCTCCCTGAAGAATGTAAACAACTGTGCGGCATCTACTGGTGCAGGAGGTGGTGGAGGCACCACCGATATGACTGGGGTAGTCCTCGGATCGACAGGTGGAGGAGGATCCCCGAGAGAAGCAAATGCTCCCTCAACCGAAGGAGTGGTGAGTGTAGAGGTAGCAGCTGCCTGAATATGAGCTGGACGAGAGGTAGCAGACCTCACGATGGCAACTGCTGGGATGGTACGATGGGATCGTGTCTTCGAAGGCATCCAGAACACCGATCAAAAGAAGTCAATACGGTGCAAGATACAATATCATCAAAGGAGGACAGTAATATTTCAAAAAAAGAAATTTTAGAATAATTAGATTAGAATTGTTCCTAGTTGTGATTGAGTACACTCTCATCCTAGATCCTATATCCTAGAGCAGGCTCACAGTAGTACAACTAAATCGTTGCACTACCACGATATCGCACTAATTGCGACGCTTGAGACCTACGTGGGCCGCCACCAAAAACGTGTCACGACCCGCACCCAAAATATCGGGCATGAGTCGTGGGTATGTCCAACCTACGCTGCAGAATCAACGGTAGAATACTGTCTAGGCCTACTATCTAGCTAACAATCTCACACAATCAATATAAGTACCTCTCAAGATCTCAACTCCAAACGGAGGAGCAATATGATAAAGATAACACAAGTACTCAATCACAAATCTAAGCACGATAAGATAACAAGGAAGTCTAACAACTACAGAGTCTAAACAAAAACTACTACTAAAACAACCACAATAATAATGATAATACAACAATATCTAGAATCAAATATAATACAAGTCTCGAACCAAATGTCGGGGACAAATCCAATACCAAAAGCTAATAAATACAACTGAGGTCCTAATGATCCCGGCTACCAACCCGAAAATTACTCCTGAACTAGGGGGTCCCTGTCTGCACCATCGACAGGCTGAGGTCCATAAAACGTCGGACACTAATCCTCCGGACCTCTGAAAAATATATCCAGTCAGGATTGGAGCAAGTACACCTCTAACAGCAGTTCTAGTTAAATGATAAAAACTATAAAACAGTTATAGCAAGTAGCACAAGGTGAACGAAATAAAGTATTAACAAGGAAATATATATATATATATATATATATATATATATATATATATATATATATATATATATATATATATATATATCAACTGGTGCATATAGGTAAAGATGCATAAAAATCAGAAGTAAGATAATAATGACTACAGGATACAAGAAATCTAAACTAAGAGCAAGTGTGTGCACAATAACGTGAAGTGAGTCCAGCAAGAATAAATGTAATGAGTCCAGTCCATAAAGTATAAGTGAGACCAGTCAAGAAATGCAAGAGAGTCAAGACTAGAAAGAATAAACCCGTGTCTCTGAAATACCTGTTTCGACATATAAACGGCTAGGGGTAAGTACGGCTCACCGCACACTGGGTGTGCGGCTGCTATCATTCCAGATTAGACAAGAGGGGGTAATTCCAGTTGGGAATATTTATATGTCTACTCGAGTATTTCCCCACCCCGACTAGTACAAGTAAATCCAAGATCCGACACGTAAATCAAGTATGAGTCCAGCCAGAAATATGAGTGATGCCTGTAGTGAGTCCTGATGTGATGCCAGTAGGTGATTCTAGAAATAGAGGCCAAAAATATAAAATATACGTGTCGCAAGTGAATGAATCCAGAAATACTAGTTAGTGTCATGTCAGAAAAATTAGATAATACTATACTAGAAGCTGAATCATAATAATTATCAGATAATAAAAACTATCAGAAAATATACTCGCTTGACGTCCTGAGCAACTAGCAATCTGAACTGGCGTCGCAAGGACCTATTATGAAAAGCCAGGTTAAACGGAGTTCTAAAGAGTTAAACAGATATAAAATAACTAAAAATAAGCTTCTAGTGTTGTTCTAGGTCAAACGAGTCAAACTGATAAAATTTGGGTCAAAAAGTCAACTTTGGGTCTAAAAAGTCAACTCTAGATCAAATCTAGGTCAAAAGTTGACTTTGGCGGTCAACCGGGTCAACTACGGTCAACTCTAGGTCAAACTAGGGTGCCCCTAAAATTCTAGGTCAAAACTAGCTCATTAAGCTAGTAAACCCTCAAACTCACCTCCTTGTGATACCGGGATATCCTCGGTATCCGATATCTCAACCTATGCTATATACCCCGCCTATACCCTCTATTATATATACTAGCACGTATGTATATATATCTATATATATATATAAAACCAACTCTAACCTCATTCCTAGGCAAAAACCCAATACCTCGCCCCGATACCCAATACCTTGAGTATCTCAAGGTATTGAGATACTCAAGCCTTACCCCTTACAAACACTAGCTAACTCGCTAACTATCTATATATATATACTTATATATACTACTATATATATAACATATATCTAACTAACTAACTAACTAACTAACTATATATATATATATATATATATATATATATATATATATATATATATATATATATATAACCTAGTGTATAGGCAAATACCTTATCTTCGATACCCAACTTACCTCAATACCTTGGTATCTCAAGGTATTGTGATACCTTACCCTCTAACTCTAACTAACTAGCTAACTATCTATATATATATACCTATATATATAACATCAATATATATATATATATATATATATATATATATATATATATATATATATATATATAACCTAGTATTAGGCTATACCTCAATACCTCGATACCCCTATACCTCAATACCTTGGTATCTCAAGGTATTGAGATACCTTACCCTCTAACTCTAACTAACTAGCTAACTAGCTAACTATATATATATATATATATATATATATATATATATATATATATATATTACTATATGTAAACATCAATACATATATATAAGTATATCTATATATATATATATACAATGTATCTAGCTATATAGATATATGTATCTATATACATATCTATATATATTTACCTATCTATATATATAACCATACATATATATATACATATACTTATATCTATATATCTATCTATATACATCTATCTATATACATATATATATATATATATATATATATATATATATATATATATATATATATATATATATATATATATATATATTGTCATGACCCACACCCGGTATAGGGGCACGAGAGCATGGGTACCGCAGCATCGGCGGTAGAATGTTGTCTAGGTCACAATAAATACTAAACACTACTCTCATCCTGTCAATGATATCAACTCCATAAGGAGGACAATATACATCTCACAATATCTCATAATGTAACTCAATCACTACAACTATAAAAGTATGAAGGCATGATAAAAGATAAGGAGAATGACATAGTCAAACACAATATCTCAAAATAAAGATAAATCATAGTCTAGCTGTCCAATATAAATTCTCCACAAGTCTCAAATAAAATCCAACATAAGTCTCAACATAAACTGAAATAAACCTCAAATAAGTCTCAACGCATAAAATAAATACTGTCTAAACAGCTGCATGTAGTGTCTCCTATAGATCTCTGGTGTGTAGTCAGCATCTATACCTGGTCCATAATGTGTCGGACACCAGTCCTCTAAGTAGCGGTCTGGAAAAATATTTCCAGTCAGGATGGAGCAAAGTACATCTCTAACAACAGTTCTACATCAATGATATAAACTATGTAGCAGTAAATAGATAGAAATATATAAGATGCATATAAGGTACAAGAGATACACAATGAAGAAAATGCTAGAAATACTGTAAATAAATGCGGAAAGGAACAATATGTCAATGAACAAGAATACTATGACTAAGTGTGTGAGTACTAGCTTTAACATGTGACTGGCTTGGGAACTTGTACACGAGTACAGGCCTGGCTAGTCATACGTGCGATGTATGACCAACACTAACATGAGAACAAGACTTGTACATGAAGGGTATGATCACATATCTACACTAAAATACTCTCCACCCTCGACTGGTATAATAGATCCAACCATGGTACGCTATGGCACGAGATTCTCTAGGAAGGTAGCAAGTCTCCCCGAGAATCAGTGTCTGTACATGCACAAGATAAATAATGAAGCAAGACTTGTACATGATACACCATATACAAGGAATAACATCTCATGACGAGATCCGGATATACCAATTCGTGTAACCATCGTGTCGAGAAATATGAATATTTATACTAGATACAATGAACAGAGAGGATATCATAAATAAGAAACTATCAGAGAATGTACTCGCCTGGGGTCCTTAGCTGTCAATACCAATGTCCTGCTCCTGAAGTCTCGCAGGACGATCCAATGGTCCTATAGACATATCATATAATACAATATTGCATCAGATATTATACTATCACATACACTACATAATGATCTCAAAGACTACGCTAGGGGTGGTCACGTCTGTCGTTGTTGTGCATAACAGACAGTCAATGGTACCGTCTTGCTAGTACGTCAGTGTATATATGGCAGTGTGCTATCATGCTACATGGTCACGAGTTAATATAACTACGGGGTATTCGTGGTCACATTCAAGACATCTAGTACATATAATACATAGTACATAATATGAACTAACATATCTCATAATACTAATTAATTACACATATAATAGATATACATATATACATACTTAATTGAATTTATACTATGCACATATATACATATTTTAAACATATACTAGGGATGCACGTACAATACATATACGTATGTTTTATACTAATTAAGAATTATACGATTCATATGCATATGCACTAATATCCATTAGTTATAATTATAATATATGTATATATACTTTAACAGAACTTATACCATGTGTATAAATATTAAATATATATATTAGGGGATACTTATAATATATATATATAGGTATGTATACTAATACTAGTACGTACATACATATTATACCGAGACATACATATACTAATGCATAACATACGCACATGCATATGTGTACGCATGCGAGATTGGGTTCATGACAAACCTGAGCGCGCGTGAACGGGTGTTCGTGTCGAGGTGAGCTACTGTCGTCTTTTTACAGGCGGTTTCGTCCAGCGTGGAATCAGCGGGCAACTCGTCGTCTTGGTGCAGGCGAGCGGGGTCGGTTTCCAGGTGATGTCTAGTCGGAGGATGGCGGATTCAGGCGTTCGTGGGCCTTCGGTCCGGTGAAGGGTATGACGAGATATATATGAAGAAGGAGGTGGAAGAGAATGGTTGCTGACGTGCTCAGGCGGTCCGTTCGGTTGACTCAGGCGTTGGTCTGGCAGCGGGGGATGAGTCGAGGCGGGCGGGATCCAGGTGGGTTCGAGTCGACGTGGTTGATAATGCAAGCAGCTCCGATCGTTGAGAAGGTGAAGTCTAGACGGAGGGATTGATGGTAGCGTCGACGGTGGTGACCGGGTTCCGGCGGGGTCGACAGGGTGCGGGATGGTCGGGATCGATGGCGGGTTGGCTGCCGTCGGGTTGGACAGAGAATGGTCGAGAAAGGCAGTGAGCTCCGACTGTGGGAAGATGAGACGGGAAGGAGGAGGAGTCGATGAAGTTCATCTAGGGTACGACATTGAACTCCGGCGGGGGGTTACTCCGGTCGGCGGGAAGAGCAAGGAAGAAGGGGATGTCGGCTGTGGTATTTGATTTTAGGTTTAAAAAGAAAGGAAATAAATAAGATAATATATAAATACAAAGGGGTGTGGGTTTGACCTAGAATTGGGTTGACTGGTCAACCCCTCTTGGAATTGGGCTTCTTATGTATGATTTCAAGGGCCATGATTCAAATGGGTTCAAAAATGAAAGCTATGATGCATTTGTTCAAGGTTTGGAGGGCTATGGTCTTAAGAAGGTTGATGTTGAGTTACACACTCCCAAAAATCATAGAAAAATACACATGAAGGAGAAATGGGTTTATTCATGTGTCGTATCCAACGGGATGGACACCTTAATACACTTTTGCATAAAAGTGCCCAACAATTAAAAAATTGCACAAAATTGGATTTATTGTTTAATTCATTAAAAATAAATGTAATTGGTGTTCTAAAATTAATTAGAAGTACATAAGGCCAAAATTAAGTGGGACACAAGTGTCATGAATAAAGTAGACTCAGAATAGAATATTATCCTAATTTGGGTTGCTCAAAATGGGTCAAGATTGTGTCTCCAATTTTGATTGGAACGCACAAGGCTACAAAATTAAATTTATTCATATTTAAAAATAATATTTGCGACAAAATTTTGTGCGACTAAAATGAAGCACAAGAGAACATAATTATAAGTTACACAAGGTCAGAAAAGAAGGCAGGCATGTCTAGGACAAGGTTGTGGAATTTGTTGGAAGGCAAAGGCTAGGATAGCGCTCCAAATATTGAAACAACGGTAAGGCGCAACAATCAATTAAAATCATAATTATTAAATATAATTAAATATTATACAATCATTTATACATCAATTATAAAAAGACAAAAATACCCCTAATCTGAAATATGGGGGTGACATATATATATATATATATATATATATATATATATATATATATATATATATATATAAAACGGGGGGGGTTAACCGTGCTGCTGCTGATACCGCGCGGCTGCTGCTGATACTGCGCTGCTGCTGCTACGGCCTGCTGCCGCTGCCGCCGCGGCCTGCTGACACTGCTCTACTATAGCTGCTCTCCCTGCTGCTGCTGCTGCTCTATGCCTCTCCCTTTCACTCACTCTCTATCTCACTCTTCCTCTCTCACACTCTCATCTCATCTCTACCTCACTCTCTCATCTCTCTATCTCTAACTCTATTCTCAATCTCTCTCGCTCTAGCTCTCTATCTCACCCTCTCTCGATCTCTCTATCTCACTCTCTCTCGACACACACCAACACACGCACATAAACATATATATATACGCACACACACACACATACATATATATACACACACACTTACACATATATATACATACACACACACACATATATATATATACACACCCATACATATATATACACTACCAGAAAAAGTCAAATTAGCGACGTCTAAAAACGTCGCTAAATAACCAAAAATCGTCGCTAATTAGGTTTAGCGACGTAATTAGCGACGTTTTAAAGAAGTCGGAAAATACCAAGTCGCTAATACAAAAAACGTCGCTAAACGTCGCTATGCCGACGTTTTTTAGCGACTTTAATGTGTCGCTAAATTTAGCGACGTTTTGCGACGCCAAGTCACTAAAAAGCGACGTTTAGAAAAGTCGCTAAACGTCGCTGATTAGCGACATCTATCGCGACGTTACACCGACGTCTTTAATGACCTGGCTATACTGCCATGTCAGCAATTGGCGACGTTTAGCGACGTCATTAGCGACGTTATTAGCGACATTATTAGCGACGTTTTACGGCGTCGCTAATTAGCGACGTAATTAGCGACGTAATTTAACGTCGCTAAACGTCGCTAAACGTCGCTAATAACGTCGCTAATTTTTAAAAAAAATTAAAAAAAAATTCCCAGAATCAAACATTGTGATTCCCTGCAGTTTTACATCATCTTCATCATACACACCAACATGATTCAATCTAGTTAACTATATTATCCAATTAAATTAAAGACCACAAGAAGTATCAATCCAATTAAATGTGGATAACTATATAATCCAATTAAATTAACTAAAAAATTAATGACCACAAGAAGCATCATACATCATGTCTATTGTTGAAGTACCAATAATTCATAAATAATAATAATAATAACTAGACTACTACGGATCTGCAGGAGGCTGACCAGCGGCGCGCTTCAAGGATAACAACTCCTCATACTCGTCCCGTAGAATCGACACCGATGTCGATGGAGAAGGCAGTGACGTCGGTGGCGGCCGTGCCCGCTCCAAATCTGCGAGTCGCTGGTTGTAAGAATCCAGGGTAGATAACAACCTCGTACTGCTATCACCCATTGAATCCTGCATCCTCGTCAGGTTCTCGCCCATCGATAGCTATGACGCATGCATCCTCGTCAGCTTCTCGCCCATCGATAGCTGTGACGCCTGCAGCTCCATGATGTTGCGATCATTGGAGGCTCTAATATCATTTGTCAATTCTCGTAGCTCCGTCATGCTGCGGTCGAGCATATCCAATCGTGCGATAAGCATCGGATCGTCCGCCTGCGGCTGGGACCGGGACTGGTCCTCCATACTTCGCAGCAAGTCGTCACGGAGAGACGCAATCTGACGGTCAACGGCCTCCTGGACGGCCTCCTGGACTCTGGCCGACGACTGCGAGGGCTGCGACTGCGAGGGGTGTATGTAATGCACAGCTGTCGGGGAGGCCCTAGATGACTGCGTCGCAACCAGGGCGCCATAGGAGCCCGTACCGTAGTACGTACCCCTCTGGAGACCACCAGCTGCGGTCACCCACAGGTCGTCCACCGACGGAGATGGACCGGGCTGCGACGAAGCACCAGCCTCTCCAGGTGTAGGTGCACTAGCAGTCGCCCGCTCACGAAGCCTAAGATACTCGGCCTAGAAAAGGTTTGGAAACTCAATAATTGCCTAAGTTATATTAAAATAAACACAAAGTAAAGTAATACTTACATAGGTCTGTGAGGCCCTCTCATCAATGAGATTTCCGTCCTTGCGATGGGTGGCCAAGAAGACGGTCACCATGTTCGCATCCTCACCCCTCTGTACCTGTTAAAAATATATTTTTTATTACTAAACTTAAATATTTATTCCAAGTACCATTTTATGGTACTTATATTAAAATAATATATTTTAAAAGAAAAAACATACCAAACGACGGAAATGTTCCGTCATCGGAATCGAGCCACCACACCACTTGGCAGCATTCTGCCTAGCCGCCTTGGCCTTCTTAGACCTTTCCTTGTAGCTCGGATCGTCGAATCTAGCCCTCATCGCAGTCCACTGCTCAGGCGTGATCCTACCTTGGATCGGTTTTCCAGCACGATCACGAGCCTTCTGGTCATCCAGAGCATCTCGGATAAGCTTGGCGGCAACGGTAGGAAAGAGCCGCTCGATCAACTCGGCCCGGTGCGGAGGATAAAAATACGTTTGCTACAATAAATAATTCATTAAGTTAGCATCACGAATATGCATAAATTAGAGGATTTATTTAATATACTTTTACCTGGAAGTGCGCAAACCAGAACGCCTTCCTCTCCTCCGGAGCCTCCGAATAGTTGATCCAAGGGCCACCGTAGTTGTTTCTCAGAAATTGGCCCAGGCGTCTCTGAACCGACGATGGACGATATCTATACAGAAATAATAATTTAGATTACTGAAAAAGTCAATATACGATGAATAAAGAGAAACACAAATATATATTAAACCATCTAATTGACTTACTTTGTACCGTCGGCCCAAATCTCTGTCCTCGTCTCCTCCGGTGGTGCGCATGGAGGATCTTGCTGATGCTGGGACAACGTCGGCACGACCTCCTCTACATGCTCATCTGTCTCCATGCTTCCGTCAGCAGGAGGAACGCTGGACGAGGGAGTATTATCACGCCTGGAACTACTCGTCCCAGGAGTGATGCCACGCAACGTCGTCGCAGTCGGAGATGTGGCTGCTCGATATACTGGAGTACTGGGCGACGATGATCCGGAACCAACAGTAGGCAGTACCGGAGTGGCACTCTGTCTACCTCGGGACCTGCCGAATCCTCCGCGTCGTCCTGTCATATCTGATAACAACATATGATGAATATAGAGAAACACAAATATATACTACATTCTACAGTCGGAATGTGATACATATCTCAAAGTATTATACAGTCAAAATATAATACATATATTCGTTAATGTCAACATCTACTTCTACATGCAATATTTATATTCCAAATATAGTTACATTCTACATGGAATATTTTATATTTTCAATCATCTTCAGAAAATTCATCTTGTTCGCCTTCCTCGTCCTGCTCTTCCTCTTCCTCGTCTTCACTTTCATCTACTTCGTCGTCCTCTCCGGATAATTCTACATCTTCTACATTATTACTCGTGTAATGAGTAACTTCCGTTGAGTCCACATCTACAATATTTGTTACAAGAGGTAGATCGTCCTCCTGATAAGCTATTTCGTCAATGTCAAAGGTATTTCTAGCTTTAGTCTTGCATACTGCCCACCAATCCGACCTCGCTGTCCCCCGTCTAGGATAAGTTGCGAAGTACACGAGCTGAGCCTGACTTAATAGGACAAATGGTTCGTAGCCTTGATATCTACGCTTGTAGTTTATATCCACAAGGCCATGCTTGTCAATTTTCCAACCTTGATCTTGAATCGGATCGAACCATTCACACCTGAATAGCACGATATTAGCAGGTTCTGGGCCATAATTATATGTCAACTCCACAATCTCTCGTAAGATGCCAAAAAAATCATTGCCCGGATTGACGTCTTTGTAGTTTGAAGATTTGATACACAAACCACTATTTTTCGTGGAATCAAGATCCAGAAAGCTGTCTCTAATAGGAGCATTTGTTGACTTGAACCTGAACCCATTCACACAGAAACTTGGCCATATTTTTACGGCAGTAATTGGTCCCTTGGCTAGAGTCCTAATAGATTCAGTCTCAGGTGATATTAGACGATCGACCTAAATACCAAAGTAGCGATAGTAAGTTATTTGTTTTGCAAGTGCAGAAATAAAAAGTAATTACCAAGCATCTTACATATGCGCTCAACCAAGAAGGAAAATGGCATCTCATATCTTGTTCTACTTCTTTGTCTGTTATGTAGGGCCTAACCGACCTCAACTCATCATTATATGTGCTGAAAAACAATGAAGCAACTGCTGATTAGTAGCATAATAGTATCTTATACTATTACATTGAGATGATGTAAACGTGGACGTTAATTACTTACCCCTCTAGCTTCTCCACTTCATCCTCGTCGCAATTGAGTAATATATACAATTGAGCAGCCCTTAGCTCATCGTCATTCAAATATCTCTTCTTCATTTTTCCCGAGGGCTTTTCGGATGCATTGAATACTTTGAGTATTGCATCATTAGATTCCTGATATGCGTCGTCATTTCTGGGAGCTTTCGTCCTATTAGTAGCAACATGCGGATTGAAATACGTCGAGCAAAAGTTTGTAATCTCCTCGAGAACATAAGCTTCACAAATAGAGCCTTCAACCCGTGCCTTATTTTTCACCTTTCTCTTTAGGTGATTCAGATGGCGCTCGAAGGGGTACATCCACCGATAACCGACAGGACCGCCAACACGTGCCTCATAGGAAAGATGAATTGGCAAATGCTCCATAGAGTCGAAGAATCCAGGAGGAAACACCTTCTCGAGCTTACATAGTGTTACCGCAATGTCCCTCTCTTGCTTTTCTAGACGATCGACGAGCAACTTAGTACAACAAAGATCTCTGAAGAATATGCTCAGCTCTGTCAATGGGTCCCAAACGACCTGCGGTAAGAATTCCCGAAATGCAATCGGAATTAACCTCTCCATGAATACGTGACAATCGTGGCTCTTCATACCTACTAGTTTGTTCTCCTTGAGGTCGACGCATCTTTTCAAGTTCGACACGTACCCGTCTGGAAACTTTAGACCCTGAATCCACCTACAAAGTCTACCTTTATCCTCTTTATCCAGTGAGAAAACTGACTTAGGTTGCTTTAACTTTCCATTCCCCTCCTCTATCAAATGCAATGCAGGACGTCTACATATGTCTTCTAAGTCCAACCTCGCCTTCGGATTATCTTTCGTCTTCCCCTTTACATCCATTACAGTATTAATTATGTTATCAAACACATTCTTCTCGATATGCATGACATCAAGGTTATGTCTGATCAGATTGGTGCTCCAATATGGCAGATCCTAGAATATACTCCTCTTCGTCCAGTTACGGGTGCGACCAAATCCGTCACACTTGTACCCCTTAGCAGGCTCTTGGATAGCACTTGGTAAATCTTTTACCTCTTCCCATATCATGCATCCGGGCCACCTTGGCGGTGGATTGGCCTTCTCCACAACTCCCGCACGAAAAGCATTCCGATTCCTTCGGTACGGATGATCGTTCGGCAAAAATTGTCGATGACAATCGAAGAAGTGCGGTTTGCCTCCGTGTTTCAAACGGAAAGCCTGAGAACGGTCCATGCAATACGGACATGAGAGACGACCATGGGTGCTCCATCCCGATAACATTCCATAGGCCGGAAAGTCATTGATGGTCCACATAAGTGCTGCCCTCATCTGAAAATTCTGCTTTCTAGAAACATCGTACGTGTTGGCACCGACTTCCCACAGCTGATTCAACTCATCTATCAAAGGCTGTAAATACACATCGATGTTCCTCTTCGGATTGTTCGGACCCGGGATAATAACGGTTAGGAACATATACGGAGTCTTCATGCACATCCAAGGCGGTAGATTGTACGGAGTGACGATCACAGGCCAACACGAATACTGGGAGCCCGAAAGTCCGAATGGGGTAAAACCGTCAGAGCAGAGCCCCAATCTGACATTACGCGCTTCCTCGGCAAAATATGGATACTCTCGATCAAAGTGCTTCCATGCTTCTCCATCGGATGGATGATCCAATACTCCTTCGATCTGTTTTCGCCTGTGCCAACTCATGTTTTCTGCAGTCTCCTTAACCATGAACAACCGCTGCAACCGCGGCGTCAAAGGCAAGTAGTGCATCGAATCGGTAGGCTTCCTTGCACCGACAGACTTTCCTCTAACAGTGGCCTTGTAGCGATCAGCACCACAGAATCTGCACGCATCTTCATCCTTGTCGTCTTTGTAGTACAACATGCACCCGTTGCGACATGCATCGATTTTCTCGTATCCCATCCAAAGCGATCTCACCATCCTCTTAGATCGATAGAAGTCTTTAGGCAACTTTGCACCCTCGGGCAAGATCTCTATAATCAAATCGAGCACTCAATTATAGCATTCTTGCGACATGTTAAAATCGGACTTGATGCTCAATAATCTTGTAACCACCTCCAACGGTGAATGATCCTCACAACCAGGATATAGTGGAGTCCTTGCATTCTCAAGCAACTCCATAAACTTTGCAGCATCGGCATTCGGTGCCTCCTCAGCTGCATCATAATTGTCGGGATTGAAACTAGGTCCCGCCGCATCATAATTGTCAGGATTGAAACTAGGCCCCGCAGCATCATAAACCATGTTCACCAACCCGTCGTCGTAAGCATCGTGGTCTTGGACATCCATATACGGCTCCACATAGGGCTCCGACTCTGATGCTAGAGATACAAGTTCTCCGTGCGCGGTCCACTGATAGTAATTCGGCGTAAAGCCCTTCGAGTATAAATGATATGTAACTTCCACTTCAGGATGATATTTCCTGTTGCGACATCTCACACACGGACACTTAATTTTGGTACCGTCCATGTATTGAGGGAACGCCTTTGCGAACTGCAGGAACTGCTGTACACCCTCAATGAATTCATCCCGCACACCGCACATGTCATCAGGATGACGGTTGTACATCCACGAACGATGATGCAGATAGTAATTCATATCCATTTCTAGAAACTTCTGCAAAATTGACATAAGCTATCATATAAATCATTACATGCAAAATTAACCGTACTATAAAAATCATAACTGATATAATACATATTTTCATTTATCAAAACTGCAGCTGCCCCCAACCCCATAGTACTATGAACTGCACTATAAGTATGCAGTCAACACTACAAATAGTGTGTCATACTATAGAACTGCAGCTGCCCCCAACCACACTCCTAGGTTAGTGTCCGTTATGGGAAAAGCAGTCATGGCATTGCACTAAGGCACCTGGTGCTTGAACAATTTTTGCATCAAAAGTTTCCCAAGTACACGGGCTATTGCTCTATGAAAATATGCCATAGCTAGGAGTAGAGCTGTCGAGTGGGCCGGGCCTCTCAGGCCCATGCACTATAACGGGTCAGACCGGACCTAAGGGTAAAAATCTAAGTCCAGTTCGACACGTGACCCACGGCACAGTGAGTTTCAGACTGGACCGAGCCGGACCGGATCGGACTTGGGATTCCGTGAACCCTACAAGGACTTCAAAGTAGAGATTGAAGAACAACTAACATTTTATTTTTAAATTATGAAGTGTAGGGTTGAATGTGCATAGGAGATGGTTGGGAGCGCATTTGTTTCCGGGAGAAACAACACAGATGGTATGCTCTCTCGGATGAACTTCTCTACTTTGGGATATGTAAACATAGCACAAAAAAATAACACACTGCAAGTTCTTGCTTCATATTTGTCTTGGAGATTCACAATCCATTTGTTTCAATCTATATACAAGAACTTGGCAGATTGTATGCATACCAAATCCCATAGATTGGCGTAGGACTATGTAATACATGGATGTGTATAATACATCAAATAGTATAAACCAGGTTGTCGATCAGGCTAGCAAGCAGCAGCGTGTCGGGCCGGGCCGAGCTGTGCCTTGGGTCGGAACGAGCCTGGGCTTCGGGGCCGGACCTCTCTTATGGGCCGAGATATGAGGTCCGATACGTCCCTATATATTGGGTCGGGCCGGGCCGAGCCCACGATAATTCGGACAGGGTTTTGCGGGCCGGATTCGTGCCGGGCTGGTCATCCCGGTCCAATTGTCAGGTCTAGCTAGGGGTGGGCGTTCGGGTTATTCGGTTTCAACACCGAAATAATAAAAATCGAATAAGTAAAAATTTTAAAAACCCAAAGCTGAAATAAATTATCTATAACCGAAACAGAACCGAATTGATAATCAATTTATTTTATTTGATAATCAAAGCTAGTAAGCAGTGCTCACTGCTGCTGTTACCTCTCTCGTAGACTTGGGCCAGTCGGCCCTAACCCTAACCCTAACACCATGTCAACAAACCTAACCCTAACCCTAACCCTAGGTCCTCATCAGTGTCTGTGTCAGTGTGTGTGTGTGCCGTGTCTGTGTCTGTGTCAGTGTCTGTGTGTGTAGTGTTTATGTCAATGTCACATGTGTCCTGTGAGAGAGAGAGAGAGAGAGAGAGAGAGAGAGAGAGAGTAGGGTTTACCGGAATAGGGTGGAGAGCCGGTCGACGGAGCGCGGGGGAGGGGGGGGAGTTTTTCTCTTTTCGAATTTTCAGCAGATGGGGAAAAATGAAACCGAGCCCTAATTAACCAAAATTTAGCGACGTTTAGCGACGTCCAAGTAAAACGTCGCTAACTTAAATTTTAGCGACGTCATTGACGTCGCTAAACACGTTGCTAAATATTTTTAATAAAAAGGTCGCTATATACGTCGCTAAACGTCGCTAAATTAGACATATTAGCGACGTTTAGCGACCTTTATTTAACTTATAGCGACTTAACTTTTAAAATCTTAATAAAAGTCGCTAAACGTCGCTAAATGTCGCCATTTAGCGACGCCTAGCGACGTTTTTATAAGGAGTCGCTAATTATATATTATTAGCGACGTTTCTTTTGACGTCGCTAAAATACGTCGCTAATAGCGCTTTTTCTAGTAGTGATATACACACACTTACACATATATACATACACACACACATATATATATATATACACACTCACACATATATATACACACAAACACACACACATATATATAACACAATTATACATATATATACATACACATACACACACACATATATATATATATACACACTCACACATATATACACACACACACACACACACACACACAAATATATATATATACACACTAACATATACACACACACATATATATACATATATAAACACACTCAAACATATATATATAAACACTCTCTCTCTCTCTCACACACACACACACACACATATATATATATATACACACACACACTATACACTAGCACACACTACACCTATACACTCAACACTCACACACACAAACATATATATATATATATATATATATATATATATATATATATATATATATTAACACACATTACACACTAACAACTCACTACACACAAACCACATTCACCAACAGACACACAACCACACACACAACCACAACCCACACTCACCCACAAACTTATAAATACATATATATATATATATATATATAAATATAAATTTGTAAACTCTAATATATACTTCTCGAGGCTAAACTAATCCGCACACAAGTTCAAAACCTAGAAACCAAGTAGAAATGGTCATTAGGTTATTTCGACAAACACGTGGAGTGCGGCTCATGATACCTCATGAAACGCACACTAAATCTACTCGGAATCGACCCAAAATTTACTCACATATTCTAATCGATGTCTAAAATCTCAAAAAAATACTAACTCTCCGATTCAAGGTCCGTGGCAAAATTTCACATGCATGTGGAACCCACGACGACGGAAAAACCCCAAAATCGTCCGAAATGCCCAAATCTCTGCGACACAACCTCACGTGTCCGAACAAGGATACGTACTTACCCTCAAGACACCCAAGCACGTCTATCTAGGTCCGTCTAACCTACAACAATACACAAAATTGGGCCAATCTCGGATTTCACCCAAAATTAACACAAAACCTAATGTCAAAGTCTCCAAACACATCCAAACAAGCTCCAACTTCCTCCCATGGGTAGTCCTAAGATCTAGGAAGGTTCTAAACTACTAATTATACTATATTAGAGTAATCACAAGAAAAAAATTAGGGTTTACCTCTTGGGAGTTGGAATCCTAAGGCCAAAGTCTCCAAAAACCTAGAAATCACCACTCTCAAGCCTCCAAGCCTCCAAGCCAAGCCTCTACACTAAGTCTAGGCTCTACACACCTAGGTTAGGGGAAGTGAAGGGTTAGGGTTTGTATTAAAGAGGGAAACAAATAAAGGAAGTGAAGGAAGAGGAAAATAAAGAACTTACTTGGAACCTTGGAGAAGAAATTGGAAGAAGGAAAGAAGAAAGAGAATGGAGGAGGAAATGAAGAAGAAGAAGAAATAAAATGGAAGGGGGAAAGGGTTCGACTATATAGGAATTAGTAGGATTAGGGTTTTGCATTTAGGTACAGAGACCAAAATGTCCCTCTCTTAAGTCATGCTAATAGGGTTTGGGTTTGGGTTTCCAAATGCACTCTAATTAATTTCTACTCACTCCAACTAACTAATTAAAATGTAAATAACTATTCTAAACCAATAAATAAGTCTGACAATGGTGTTGGTTGGATCTGACAAGGGTCCACTAGGGTCTGACATGGGTCCAGGCTAGCCAAAACCCTAAAATAACTAATAAAAATAAATACAACCAACTAATTAAATATTAATACAAATATTTATGATCAATACATAATTTACCAAATTAACATAAATAATAAATATAAAAATATCCTGCCCTGGAAATGGGGTAGTGACAGAACTAGTATTAGCTAGTAATGACTAGTTTGACCTAGTATTGACCTATAAAGCATATTTTAGTGTATTTTAGCTTATTTATCTTCATTACACCCAACAACATGATATTTTATATATATGCTTGTGTGACATCAGCTCAGACATCGAGTCATACATGTTGTACAGGACCTGAGGCGAGTACATTCTCTGATAGTTTCTTTATTTGATAGTCTCTATGTTACATGTATTTAGTATTACAATAATTGATTCTTGACACATTATGACACGAATTGGTATAAGTGGATCCCCGTCATGGGATATTTTCTTTGTGATTACTCAATGATCGCGTTGTCGTTCTTCGTGATTACCGTGATATCTTCGTAATTATTTAGACCGTGATCATAGTGCGTAATATTGTAGACCGTGCATCATAATATATGTTATAATGTGTCATGATTTGGATCCATATAATAGTCGGGGATTGGGAAAGTATTAGTGGATATGTGATCATACCTTATAGCCCGTGATAGCTATCATATCATGCAACTTACGTGTGATCACGCCAGCTCCCCTTTTATTTATAGACCATGTTAGGCCCAAGCCAATTACATATTTTACTAATATTTCAAGACATATTTTATTATTATATTTCCTTTATTCCAGTTTATTATATTGATGTTCCTCACCATATTATTCTCAGTTTATTCTATTACTTACCATGATACTCCTTCTTGTGATATTTACTAGTTCAGTTACTTTCATCTTTTATTTTTATTGTTATTTCTGTTTCATAGTGTCTGCCAATTATTGGAACTACTATTGGGTTATACTTCGCTCTAATCCTGACTGGATATATTTTTTAGATGATTCATTAGAAGACTTGTATCCTACACACTACGGACCACAGGATGGTGAGCCAGTTGAGTTAGCACCCATTGAGCATATTGAGCTAGTGCCAGCAGCCGAGAAGACTTAGCTAGTTCATTTATGACATTGTATTTATCCTATTTTAGAAATTATGGCATGTATTATATTCGAGATCTTTGAGTTTTGATTAGACTATTGGTCAGGATTTGGATTGTATTGTGACTCAGTATTTCATTCCTTCTATTCCATATCATGCCATATCATCCTCTAGTTTTATATTATGATTGAGTATTGATTATCATTATCATATTACCATATTATCCTCCATTTAGATTTGAGATATCATGACATATACCTTATATATTATGTGTGAGATGTGTAGTTATTATTGTTGACCTATATAGCATTTTAATGTCGATTTTGTGGCGTAGGCTGGACGTATCCACGTACTCGTGCCCCTAAATCGGGTGCGGGTCATGACATATTTTTATGGTGGCCCATACAGGTCAGGGTAGTAGTGCTCAGACTTGGAGTATTACTACAAGCCTACTATAGAATATATATGTTAGGATATATGATGAGAGAATACTCAATCATAACTAGGAAACATTTCCATTATATTAATTTGTTATCCTTATCAATCCGAATATTTATTTTCTTTAAAATATAACTGTCCTTCTTTGATGATATCGTATCTTGTGCACTATTAATCCCTTATTTTGATCTATCTTCAGGATGTTGACGAAGACCAGATCCCAGCGCTCTGGAGCAGTTTCAGCGAGGTCGGTTACTTCTCTACCACCTCCAGCTCAGAAGGTTGCCTCACTGGTCCAGATGGGGGCTTTAGCAGTAGCATTTGGGGGTTCCACCTTCAGTTCAGAGGACGGTGCCAGTAGTATCAGAGGAGCTTCCACCACCTCAGCACCAATCGACGTCTCCTAGATGTTTGTGCTATTTCGGAAGATGATGGAGACCCAGAGGGTCCAAGTGGAGGCTCAGCATCGCCTATCGAATGTGATGAGGAAGAGGATAGAAAATACCCATCAACTAGAACTTGCAACAGTAGAGAGGGTTTCCCTGGTTCAGCCATAGGTGGTACCACCTCAACCCCCATTCAGCAGTTGAGGTTAGGTACCTTTATTGATTTTAAGAGGATGGGTCCCAAGGACTTCAAGGGTAAGGAGGGGATCTTGTACGTCGATGATTGGATTGAGGACATAGAAAGGAACCTGTGACACAGATTTTGAATAGTCTACAGGTGGAGGTAGCAAGAAGCCAGATTATTGATATTGCCCTGACATGGTTTCGTATAGACTCGAGGATCGCGGTGCTGGGATTGACTTAGAAAGCTTTTAAAGAGCTTTTCAATGAGAAGTTCTTTTTGGACGTGGCTCGAGTGTGCTAGAGAGCCAATTCCAGGACCTCGTCCAGGGGACCATGACAATGGAAGAGTATGCCACAGAGTTCTATAGATTGGGCAGGTTTCTTGAGGACAAAATCCCCTAGGAAAGGCCATAAAGTTCTG
Organism: Iris macrosiphon; assembly: GCA_036927795.1. Classification (NCBI taxonomy): domain Eukaryota; kingdom Viridiplantae; phylum Streptophyta; class Magnoliopsida; order Asparagales; family Iridaceae; genus Iris; species Iris macrosiphon. The sequence goes on from JAYESA010000007.1 coordinate 134,020,341, forward strand.
AAAGGGTTTGATCAGTTAGGTAAAAATCCCTCATTAGGGGACACCACACTGATACATTCGAGAAGATCCTAATAGATACACAGAGGGCTGAGGATGACTTGAAACTCAAGTTTAAGAGGTTGAAAGACACATCAGGGGGAGCTAGCAGTAGTGCGGGTCCAACTAAACGACCCTATTTTCAGCAGTAAAGGACCTTTCAGCCACAAAGATAGTAGCTTCATGTACTATTCCGAGTACCAGTACAGCAGGCACCACAGGCCCCGAGACCAGCAAAGCAGGCCCCGCAGTACACTCACTGTGGAAAACTAGGCATAAATGAAAGGTCTACAGGAAGAGGCTTGAAGTGTGCCTCTATTATGGAGAGCCAGGCCACCAGTCGAGGGAGTGCCTAGTGCCTCTTGTATGAGAAGCTCAGGGTGCAGCACCGGCAAAAAGAGCACCAGTGAGGTCTGTCACTACCATATTTTCTAGGAAATGATATTTTGGTCATTTTTTAATTAATTAAATATTGTACATATTGTAAATTTATTTATTGTATTATTTATTTATTGTTAGATGTTAGTTTATTGTTTTGGACTTGTGTTAGTGGACCTAACTAGTTTATATTTGATCAATGGACCAACATTTAAATCTAGTTAGAATTGAGCCCAATTAGAAGGATAATTAATTAAATTAAATCCATTAGACTAGAACCTTCCTTACTTAATTATATCTTCATGAGAGGCCCTAAGGGGTATTTTAGACCTTACATAATAGCTTGGGGAGGGGATTTGGTGGTCGACCTAGTTAAAATGGGGGGTGGAGAGTTTCTCTCTCTTCATTTTTTTATTTCAAATCTAGATTTAGAATTTTCTCTTCCAAATTTTTTCATTTCCACATCAAATTTGACCCAAATTTCTTCCCAATTTCTTTCCTAATTATCATTGGAGACTAGTAGAGCAAGGATCTACAAGGAGGAAGCAAGGATCTACAAGGAGGAGCAAGAACTATAGTTGGAGGCTCTTTTTACCCAATTTAGAAGTTTTATTGGGAATCCATCTCCCAATAGATATAATTTAGTTTCTCCCCTTTAATTAGACTCTAAATTTATGATTTAATCATTAGGAATCACCCCATATACTAAGGCTACCCATAGGAATTAGAATTAGATTCATAGGAGGCCTATGGTGAAAGTTATGAGTTGTTTTGTGTCAATTATGGAAAATTTTAATATTGACACATCTTGTATTTGTCAATTGGTCAATTATACCAAATTGACATATGTTTGATTGTGTGTAGCTAGTTTTGTGTCCATAATTGGATATGTGTAGGCCGTATCCCGAAAATTTGGAGATACATGTTGATTTGGGAGTTTTCTTCCAACACGGGAGTTTGAGCATGTCATATTTTGACACGGATACGTAGATGTGTAATTAGCTCTTTGTATTATTCATAAATATTATTTTAGACTTGCTCGTGTCCTTCGGGGTACGTTTGGTGGTTTGGTAGACTCGTATCACAAGTGTATCATAGATCAAGTGTGATACGGGTGCGATGCACTCCACGTGTTTTGTTCCTTGTATTTTAATATAATTATTTATAGCTATTAGAAGTTTATATATGTATATGTATGGTGATTGATGGTTTTATATATATATATATATATATATATATATATATATATATATATATATATATATATATGATTAGTGTGTATCTCTAGTGCTACATAGATATGTATATGTGTATATATATATATATATATATATATATATATATATATATGTATGTATTGTGTGTATGTGTATATGTTTACATATGTATATGTATGTATGTATGTATGTATGTATGTATATATATAGAGATGTATTTATATCCCTAGTGTTATGTATACATGTATATATATATATATATGTGTGTGTGTGTGTGTGTGTGTATGTCACGCCGCAGTCCCAAATACCGAGGGACTAGCCACGTGGCAACGGCCAGCAGCATACTCCAATGGGCAAACCCAATTTAATGAACCCATAAAGGTATACTTAAGCTGTAAAACAACAATAAAGGTCTACTAAACATGTCACATTCTAATCTCATCCATGGAAGTTAAATATGATCAATATCAGCATAATAAAATATTAACCAACATCAAGTCTCAATAAAGTATCTCGGGGAATAACCCGATAATAAGTCTGATATAGTAGTTCAATAGACAAGAAATAAAAGAGTCTAATAACAGCAAAGACTGAGTATAGATAAAACAGATACTCAAAAGAAATTCTCGGCCATCACCTCGTCCTCGGGTATCGGTATTACTCCTGCTTCTGCTTCTGCTCCTGTCCCATATACCTCGGGATAGATCTCCTCTGCTATACCTGAGGACATAATCCGGATCCAGGTCCTCAGGGGACATAGCAAGGTACAAGAATAACTCAAGTCAATTAAATGTAGTACAATAATAAATGAATCAATAGGGTATACTATGTAACCAGCTATGTGATATGTAAGTGAGAGCATCACTAGTACTCAGGCTGAGACCACTACAAGCTCTGTGTCGGGGAGCCGGTACCAGTAATATCACGTAATATGCCTAGCTCTGATGTAGAGTCTACGGCCTCACAATAATAAATACATATATAAAATTAGCATGTAGCCTGTGTGTCTCTCTCCACCCAATGTAATCACATGTCTCATGTCCACGACGTCTCATGTCCATAACACACAAGATCATATCTAATGTAGTAAGTCATATGATAGCTATGGATATATATAAAGTCTATGTCACAAATTCTGTAGCCTATACAGAATCACCAGGAATGACTCAGGAAGATTCTGTCTCATGAATAGTGTTAGATGTCTTATGGTATGACGTACTTGATAATGCAAGCACGAAAATGTATAGGGTCACGATATCAATCTCTAGGTGACGTTACACAACTCCGCGTACGGCGTTGACACCCGAATATTATTCGGACGCTAAGCAATGTCACAAGGTCCTAGGTCGAACATTTATATCATATAATTAAATTAAGGAAATAATATGTAGCAAGTACTGCAAGATTGGCAAGGTACACTTGCCTGGTGGTTGAATTCCAATAGTTGCTCCAGTTATAACAAGATCTTCAGGTACTCCTCCGGATGCTGAAATAAATACTACCATCATTCTCAGAAGATATGAAATATCTAGGATTGCCTATCCATAAGTCCAATTTAGACACAGGGGCAAAATTGATAGTTTCTGGTCAAAGCGGGGTCCACATGTGGCCCACTTCGCACCGAAAAATGTGCTAAAGGTAAAGTCCTCCAAATTTGTCAAACTTAGTGTCTATAAGTCCATAACGACGATACGAACCCAACGGAATATCCATAACTGGATTCCGATGAGCCGATCACAAAATTGACCGTCAAGTGGAGTTGTGGGGCCTACGATACAAGATTTTGTCAACGTTCTCAGAATCAAACCAAACTTGGGTCATAGGACCTACGTATTGCTACGAGTCTGATGGCACAAATTTTATTGTGAAATGACGAGCATACACGAAGTTACAACGAGTTTCAGGACAGGGCCGATATGGGGCGTTGTCGACGGATACGCGTTGATTCCGGTGTGCACTCACATCCAAATCAACTTCCGTAAAATCTCACACATCCGTATTGACGGTGCACACCTTTTGGTAAAATTCGCACATGACCAAGTTGCCTCGTTTAGCAGAGCGTACCCAGTTTTGAGAAAATTTAGGGTTGTTAAAGACCAAGTTTTTGGTCATTTTCACCCGTAAAATAATTACAATCTACAACACAATAAATTAAACTAAATACAGGGTTTAAAACTCGGTTATATTATCTAAATTACTGTTCAGGTAAATTTTAGAAAAAATTAACAATTTGTACACTAAACGGTCGTAATCTGGGGAGTTCGGGACCAATTTATAATTTTTAGAAATAAGGGTTTTTTTCTGTTTTTGCGTCGCGGTTTGCGATCGACACAGGACACGATATCCCGAACTGATTGCACGAGTTTCGAGAGGGTCACGAGGTCTACGTGTAGTATTCAACAGAATAAAATATGAATCTTTGTACAGAGAGTTACGCTCACAGGAAGACGGGTACCTTGATGTTATTTGCGACAGGACGATGCGGCGACTGTGCTCGGTCGTCGTAGTGGGGTTGCTGGTGGTGGCGACGTATGCTAGTTGCTGGCTGCTCGAGGAGGTCATCGGCGGAGCTTGTCAGCTGGTCGTCAGGTCACGGCGAGGGTCGCCTGGGTTGAGGTCAGCCGGAGGATCGTCGGAGGGGAGGTGGAGCGGTGTTGGCAGCGGTGGTTGTGAAGGGGCCAGGGTTTTATAGGGACGCCGGGAAGGAGAAGGGGCGCGGCGGTTACTAGCTGGTAGAGGTGGAGTTGGCAGCTGTTGGCGGGGAGAGGAGGCGTCGGTAGGCGGAACGGCAGCGGAGTCGGAGAGTCGTTAGTTGGGGATTCGAATAGTCACTGTAGCTAAGGGTTGGGCTAGCGGGTTTTGGTTAGCAGGTTCAGATCCAGATCCGAATCTGCTAGGGTAGGTCAGTTTATAATGGGTTCCATTTGGTTTATTTGGTTGGCTCAATCCGGTTCAGGTTGGTTTAATTAAAAACTATATTTTTTTAGCTATTTAAAAATAGTTTTTTGGTCCAATAAATTCCAAAAAATTATACTATGACTAATTATTAATTTTACACTCAAAAATATTATTTTTATAATATTTTAATATTTAATAAAATCATAAAATTTATTTAATACCAGAAAACGTTTATTTTAATTAGTTAAAAAATCACAAAAAATCCTAAAAATTCATTTTTTTAATTTTAAGAAATACGGGTGTTTACAGTGTATGTGTGTGTATAGATGTGGGTGTGTGTGTGTGTGCTAGAAGGAAGTCGGGTGGTTTACTGCAGCAAGGAGGTGCAGCAGCAACTGCAACTGAAGCAGCATAGCAGCAACATCATTAGCATTAGCAGCAAAGCATAGCATGCAACAGCTACAACAGCAACAGCTTGAGCAGCAAGCAGTAACAGCATGAGCAGCAGCAGCAAATCTGCAAGCAAGCAGTAGTAGCAAAGCTAGCACAGCAGCAACAAGGTTGAACAGCAACAACATGCAGTAGCAGCAACGGCAGTGAAGCTGCAACGGCTTGGAGAGCAGCAGCAACAACTGCAGCAGCCACAACAAAGACAATAGCAAGGGCAGCAGCTATATCAGCAAGGTAAGTTAGTGGTTAGTTAGTTTAATTAATAGTTTAGTTAGCTAGTTAGCTTGATGTATAGTTTATTAGTTTAGTTGATAGTTAGTTAGTTAGTTAGTTACTTGTTAGTAGTTATATATATATATGTACTTTTGTTATCTAGTACTTAGATATATATATACTAGTGATTACTATTAGTGATATGTATGTATATGTATCTCTAGTAGCTATATGTATGTATGAATATATATTGGTAAGATAGTAAGTAGTTAGTGTAGTTAGTAGTATTATACTAGCAAATGCATGTTAGTTATAGTTTAGAGTTTTGGGTAGTGAGTTATATGTTAGAATTTATATTACCTTGTGATATCAAGGTAATGTCAAGGTATTGATGGATACTTAAGGTATTGGGTTTGAGTATCAAGATGAGTTTGTAGTGGTGTGATACCGTATTAGTTCAAAGCCAAGGTATCCACTTAGCATTAGTTTAGTTAGGAATATTGTATATTGTTGATTGTATATACATATTATGATATTTTCATATCTATTAACTTGTGTATCTTAGGATACGGTATCTTATTGGTTTTCTAGTATCTTAGTATTGCTAGTGTGGCCTACTTATATAGTGTATAGAGTCAATATCTTAGAGATAGACTCATAAAACCTAAAAATAGCTAGTTAGACCAATTTTGACTAATTTAACCTATAGTTGACCTAGTTTGACTATTTTGACTTAGAAATAGATTTATAACCTAGAAGTTGACTAGTTTAACTTATTTTTATTCAAAAATCCTGTATTGATATAATATTCCATATTTAGGTCTTCGAGGTACCGTACCAGACATCTTTGATACTGTTCACCAGATTTTAGGCCAGTACATTCTCTGATAGTTTCTTATTTATGATATCCTCTATATCTCTTGTATCTAGTGTAAATATCCTTGATTTGTTGACATGATGGTTACACGAATTGGTATATCCGGATCACGTCATGAGATGTTATTCCTTGGTATGTATGGTGTATCTTGCGCAAGCCTTGTTTTCTTTTTCTTCTTGTACATGTACAGACACTGATTCTTGGGGAGACTTGCTACCTTTCCAGAGAATCCCGTGTCATAACGTACCATGGTTGGATCCACTATACCAGTCGGGGGCGGGGAGTATGTAGTATAGATATGTGATTATACCCTTCTTTTATCATGTCTTGTTCAATGAATAGTATTAATCATACACCGTACATATGATTAACTAGGCCATAATTCTTGTATCAAGTTTCCAAGCCGATCATATGTTAAAGCTGGTACTCACTCACTTAGTCATTAGTATTTCTTGTTTATTTCTATATTGCTTATTCTCGTATTTATTTTTAGTATTTTCTTAATTGTATATCTTTTGTATATGTATATTGCATCTTGTATATTCATATCTATTTACTGTTACATAGTTTATATCATTTATTAAAACTGCTGTTAGAGATGTAATCTACTTATTTTTTGACTGGATATTTTTTTTTCAGATGACACTGAGGAGTGGTACCCCACTCACTACAGGCCTCAGGACGTGGTAGGCTTAGATCCCGAGACCTTGGCTCAGGAGGGTCTCATCCCGACTGAGACTGATGACCCATGACTCATAGCTTAGTAGTTAGTTTCCTTTTGTACTGGATTTATCTCCAGCATTGTTATTAGTATTTCTCTGACTCATTGGATATTATTTTTGTCTCATGAGTTGTATTTGCGACCCTTCTATTCTTTTATCATATTCATGCTTATTCCATCTATAGATCTATGATTGAGTATATTCATATTATATCGGTGGCACTATTATGTCTTGATTATTAGATAGATAGTTTACCCAAATAATGTTCTACCGCCAATGCTGCGGCGTAGGCTGGGCGTTGTTCACTACTTGCATCCCTACACCGGGTGCGGGTCATGACACATTTTTAGTGGTGGCCCATGCTGGTCTTCGATGTCGCAATTAGTGCAATTCGTAGTAGTGCTCTGTTTTGAGTGCTATTACAAGCCTATTTCAGGATATAGGATATAGGCTATAGGCTGAGAATACTCAATCACATTTAGGAAAAACTCTATTTTTTATTTCAACTGTTCTTCCTTGATATTAAAATTTGATCTTTAACTATCCTTCTTTGAGTTCATTAGATCATGTGTCATATTGATTATTTTCTTTTGTTTTGCCTCAGGATGCCGTCTAAGACTAGATCACAATAGGGGAGAGCAGCTTCTAAGAGATTTATGACTTATTAAGGGCCTGTACCAGTCACTTATCCGGTGATTGGCGTATCAACTATGTTTGGGGGTCCACCTCCAACTCAAAGGACTATTTCAGCTGTATCTAAGGGACTTCCACCTCCAACTTTTGCACTGACAGATGCGACTCAGATGTTCACACTGTTTAGTGAGAGGTTGGAGGCTCAGAGGGATCAGTCCGAGGCACACCAGAGGCAGACCGACATGTTATGGCAGAGCATTGAGAGTGCTCATCATCTTGCCCTTACCGTAGTAGAGAGAGGAGTTCAGGTCCAGCAGCAGGTTGCTCCGCATGTTGCCCAGCTCCGGCCAGGCAATATCCAGGACTTCAAGAAGCTAGAACCTCGGGTCTTCAAGGGGACAGAGGGAATCATCTACGCTGATGATTGGCTCGAGGATATTGAGCGTCTCATGAGGGTGTCCCTTCTTGCTGAGGATATGAAGGTTGAGGTAGTAGGACTTCAGCTGTTCGACATTGCCCGCACTTGGTTCAGGAATGAGCCACTTCTTGCTGATGTAGGGTAGTCTTGGGAGATGTTCAAGGACCTCTTCAAGTGGAAGTTCTTTTCTCGGGCAGACAGGTTAGACTTGGGGAGCAGTTTGAGATCCTTACTCAGGGGAGCATGTCTGTGGAGGAATACGCTACAGAGTTTGGTAGGCTGACCCATTTTGCAGAGTATTTGGTGAGGGAGCCGGAGGTTCGAGCTATCCATTTTTGTGAGGGTATGAACTGGGAAGTGAAGATCCTCATTCCGTATTTTATGAGACCTATTCGAAGATACTTACGGAGGCACGCAAGGTTGAGCGGGAGTTGGGTTTGAAACCCAAGAGAGTTCATGATTCTTTTCTGGGGGCTAACAGTAGCACAGTGACTGCTAAGCGTACTCATTTCCAGTCTAGTCCTTTTTATCAGCCACAGCAGCACCAGACTCCAACTAGGACGTCATTTCACTAAACATCACAGCAGCAGATACAGTCACAGCAAGCTTTCTGCCACTACTACAAGAAGCCCGGCTATATCTGAGAAGTTTGTAGGAGGAGGTTGGGGGTTAGTCTGTATTGTGTACCGAAGGGTATCAGCTGAGAAAGTATCCTTCTAATCCTCATCGTGCAGTTCAGGGAGCAGCTCCAGCTCAGAGGACACAGGCGAGACCACCTGCATACAGCCAAGGGGATCGCCGCTTCCGATCTAGCAGCAACGTTATGCCTAGCACCAGTATCAGGGAGGTGCACGTCAGGGACGAGCATTTGCTATGACAGTCGAGGAGGTCGATCCCACCGGAGATGCCATCGCAGGTTCTGTTCTTCTTGATTCTATTCCAGCTTTAACTTTGTTTGATAGTAGTTCTTACCATAGTTTTGTATCTATTTCTTTTGCTCTGAAGCATCATTTGGTAGATGAGTCTTTGCTTAGGACTTGCAAGATCATGACCGGGGTAGGCATTATCCTAGTTAGTGATATTTGCAAGGATCGAAGAGTTACTTTGGGAGACCAGGAGCTGAGTATGTGTCTACTTGTAATGCCACTTTCGAGCTACGATATTATACTCGGGATAGATTGGTTAAGTAGGCACCATGCTAGTATAGATTGTAGAGGAGGTAGAGTTTTGTTTAGCCCACCAGGAAAGCCAGAGTTTGAGTTTGCTAGAGGAGCTACAGAGCAGGGAGAAGGCTTTATCTGTGGAGCTATGGTGGAAGACAAGGAGTTGCCGCATCCGTTGATAGTAGAGTTCTTGGATGTATTTCTTGAGGAATTGCCAGGATTGTCGCCAGATCGAGAAATTGAATTCTCTATAGACTTGGTGCCAGATGTAGAACCAATTTCATAGTATGTCTATAGAGTGAACAATGACTAGCTGGTCGAGCTGAAGAAGCAAGTGGATGAGTTGCAAGATAAGGGGTTTATCAGATCTATTTCTTTATCATAGGGAGCCCTGGTATTATTTGTACCAAAGAAGGATAGATCGGTGCATATGTGCATCGATTACAGGACATTGAATAATCTTACTATGAAGAATAAATACCCGTTGCTACGGATTGATGACCTGTTCGATCAGTTGAGTGGTGCCAAGATATTTTCCAAGATAGACTTGAGATCAGGCTACCACCAGGCGAAAGTAAAGCCAGAAGACAATTCGAAGACTGCTTTTAGGACTCGGTATGGCCAATATGAGTTTATAGTGATACCGTTTGGGTTGACTAATGCCCCATCGATATTTATGAATTTGATAAACAAGGTGTTCCACTAGTTCCTTGACAAGTTCGTGGTGGTGGTCATCGATGACATACTCATATACTCGAAGACACCGGAGGAGCACGAGGAGCATTTACGGATTGTGTTGGATGTGCTAAAAAATGAGAAGCTATATGGGAAGCAATCCAAGTGTGAGTTCTTCCTAGACAAGGTGGAGTTTTTAGGACATGTTATGACTGGTGATAGAATTTCAGTGGATCCAAAAACGATCGCAGTAGTGGAGTCTTGGAAGACCCCAAGTTCAGTAGCAGAGATCAGGAGTTTCTTGGGTCTAACAGGCTACTACAGAAAGTTTGTGCAAATTTTTTGAAGATTGTCAAGCCGATGACCAGACTCACCAGGAAGGATGTAGAGTTTGTTTGGACAGAGGAGTGCCAGGTTGCTTTTGAGAAATTAAAGACGAGGTTGACGTCTGCTCATATTTTGACTTTGCCAATAGGGTTTGGAGGTTTCACTATTTATAGTAATACATCAGAAAAAGGTCTGGGTTATGTTCTTCAGCAGAATTAGAAAGTAATTGCCTATGCATCCAAGTAATTGCGTCATTATGAGAAGAACTATCCTACCAACGATTTGTAGTTGGCAGCAGTCATCTTTGCCCTGAATCTTCACAGACCACAAGAGCTTGAAGTACGTTTTCACTCAGAAGGAGTTAAACATGAAGTAGCATCGGTGGCTAGAACTGATGAAGGATTTTGATATATCTTTGAAATATCATCCTAGAAAAGCCAATGTAGTTGCCGATGCCTTGAGCAGGTATCTGGTAGCTATGTTGTTGACACATGATCGATATTTATTAGAGGAATTGGAGAGCTTGGGCTTTGAGGTGATAGTTCCTAGTTTTGTTATGCAGATATGGGGGTTGTAGATACACTTAGAGTTGATAGACATGATCAAGGCAGCCCAGTATGAGGATGTATCTCTGAGGAGCATCAGAGCTCAGGTGAGAGCAAGATTGGAGGATAATTTCACCATTGCTGAGGATGGTTCTTTGCTACATGGTGTTAGATTATGTATGCCTAGTGGAGAGTTGTGTGAGAAGGTATTGCAGGAAGCACGTCGCTCTCAGTATTCTTTACATCCAGGTGCCAACAAGATGTATCAGGATATACGAGAGAGTGTGTGGTGGTATGACATGAAGAGGGAAGTGGCACAGTTTGTATCCTGATGCTTAGTGTGCCAGCAGGTGAAAGCCGAGAGGCAAAGGCCAGGTAGTTTACTTTATCCATTACCCATTCCAGAGTGGAAGTGGGAGCACATTACTATAGATTTTGTGTCCGGACTTTCACGATCTCTAGGAGGGAAAGATGTGATTTGGGTCATCGTTGACAGGTTGACCAAGTCGGCCCACTTTTTGCCTTTCAAGGTTGGTTTATCTACGAAGAAGCTGGCAGAGATGTATGTGAGATAGATCGTCAGGATATATGGGGTTCCTGTTAGCATAGTCTCGGATTGGGATAGTCGTTTCACTTCTCATTTCTGGAGGAGTTTGCAGGCGAGTTTGGGCATCCAGCTCAAGTTCAGTACTGCATATCATCCCCAGACAGATGGGCAGTCAGAGAGGACTATTCAGACTCTCGAGGATATGCTACATACCTGTGTACTAGATTTTGGGGGATCTTGGAAGGACCACCTCCATTTGGTAGAGTTTACTTACAACAACAACTACCAGGCTAGTATAGAGATATCACCATTTGAGGCTATGTACGGTCGGAGATGTCGTACTCCTTTATCATGGGATGATATCGGAGAGAGAGTTTTGCTAGGGCCAGAGATAGTTATGGATGCAGCAAAGATGGTTAAAATGATCAGAGACAGACTTCGAGTGGCGCAGGACAGACAGCGACATTGGGCTGATAGCCACCGGAGACCTTTGGAGTTTGAGGTATAGTTTTATATTTTTGTTTTGTATTTGATATTGGTTATTTGTTATAGATTAAGTTCTTAAGATTGTGTTTTTTTCTAGGTTGGTGGTCTGGTGTTTCTGAGAATTTCTTCGACACGAGGTATGATTCATTTCGGTGGAGGTGGAAGCTTAGTGTACGATTCATCGGACCTTTTAGTATTCTTGAGAGGGTTGGTGCAGTTGCTTACAGACTAGACTTGCCACCTGCATTGGAGGGAGTGCACAACGTATTTTATGTGTCGCAGTTGAGATAGTACATGGCGGATCCTAGTCACGTGTTGGATCACTCGGAGATATAGGTAGGTCCTACTCTTAGCTATCTAGAGCGAAGCCAGTTGAGATTTTGGATCAGAGAGAGAAGGTATTGAGGAACCAGAATATTCTTTTAGTACACGTCGCATGGAGACATCACTCTCTGGAGGAGTCTACCTGGGAGAGAGAAGATGAAATGCGAGAGCGTTACCCATATTTGTTTGTGCCTTGAGGTATGTTCTTTCATGATTATGTTATATTTTTTTATGTTTTCTTCTGTTCTGTTTTTGTTTTTTGGTAGTAGTTTCATCTTTTGAATTTTGAAGACAAAATTATTTTAAGGGGGGTAGACTTGTCACTACCACATTTTCTAGGAAAGGATATTTTGGTCATTTTATAATTAATTAAATATTGTGCATGTTATAAATTTATTTATTGTATTATTTATTTATTATAGATGTTAGTTTATTATTTTGGATTTGTGTTAGTGAACCTAACTAGTTTAGATTAGATCCATGGACCAACATTTAAGTCTAGTTATCATTTTGCCCAATTAGAAGCCCATTCAATAGGAGGATGATTAATTAAGTTAAATCCATTAGACTAGAACCTTTTTTCCTTAATTATTTCTTCATAAAAGGCCCTAAAGGATATTTTAGACTTTATATACTAGCTTGGGGAGGGGGTTTGGTGGCCGGCCTAGTTAAAATGGGGGGGGGGAGGAGTTTCTCTCTCTTTATTTTTCTATTTTTAATCTAGATCTAGAATTTTTTCTTCCAAATTTCTTCATTCCCATATCAAATTATACCCAAATTTCTTTCCAATTCCTTCCCTAATCATCATTGGAGGCTAGTAGAGTAGGGTTCTATAAGAAAAAAGCAAGGATCTACAAGGAAGAGCAAGGATCTACAAGTTGGAGGCTCTTTTTATGCAATTTGGAAGTTTAATTTGGAATCTATCTTCCAATAGGTACAATTCAGTTTTTCCCCTTTAATTAGACTATAAATTTATGATTTAATCATTAGGAAGCACCCCATATGCTGAGGCTACCCATAGGAATTTGAATTAGGTTCATAGGAGGCCTATGAAGAAAGTTATATGTTATTTTGTGTCAATTTTGGGGAAATTTTAAGATTAACACATCTTGTATTTGTCAATTGGTCAATTAGACCAAATTGACATATGTTTGATTATGTGTGGCTAGTGTCGTATCTACAATTGGATACGTATAGGCCGTATCCCAACAAATTGGAGATAAGGGTTGATTTGGGAGTTTTCTTTCGATACGGGAGTTTGAGCATGTCATATTTTGACACGTATACGTAGATGTGTAATTAGCTCTTCGTATTGTTCATAAATATTAATTTAGACTTGCTTGTGTCCTTCGGGGTACGTTTGGTGGTGTGGTAGACTCGTATCGCAAGTGTATCATAGATCTAGGGTGATACAGGTGTGATGCACTCCACGTGTTTGGTTTCTTGCATTTCAATATAATTGTTTATAGCTATTAGAGTATTATAATTATATGTTTATATATATATATATATATAGTGTGTGTGTGTGTGTGTGTGTATCTCTAAGTGTTATGTATGTATGTGTATATCTATAGATATGTAATTATATATACATATGTGTATGCATAAATATATATATATATATATATATATATATATATATATATATATATATATATATATATATATATATACATAGACAGTGGTATATATGTATGTGTGTACGTTTACATATATGTATGTATGTATGTATGTATGTATGTATGTATATATATAGAGATGTATTTATATCCCTAGTGTTATGTATACATGTATGTATATATATATATATATATATATATATATATATATATATATATGTGTGTGTGTGTGTGTGTATGTGTGTGTGTGTGTGTGTGTGTACTAGGAGGGAGTCGGGCGGCTTGCTGCAGCAAGGAGGTGCAGCAGCAACTGCAACTGAAGCAGCACAACAGCAACAACATTAGCAGTAGAAGCAAAGTACAACATGCAACAACTACAGCAGCAGCAGCTTGAGCAGCAAGCAGTAACCACATGAGCAGCAGCTGCAAATCAGCAAGCAAGCAGTAGCAACAAAGCTAGCACAGCAGCAGCAAGCTTGAACAGCAACAACATCAGTAGCAGCAAATGCAGTGAAGCTGCAATAGCAAAAATAACAGCTTGGAGAGAAGCAGCAACAACTGCAGTAGCCACAACATAGGCAATAGCAAGGGCAACAACTACAGCAGCTAGGTAAGTTAGTGGTTAGTTAATTTAATTAATAATTTAGTTATCTAGTTAGCATGATGCATATTTTATTAGTTGGTTCATTAGTTTAGTTGATAGTTAGTTAGATAGTTACTTGTTAGTATATATATATATATATTGGTAAGATAGCAAGTAGTTAGTATAGTTAGTAGTATTGTACTAGCTAATGCATGTTCGTTTAGAGTTTTGGGTAGTGAGTTATATGTTAGATTTCATATTACCTTGTGATATCAAGGTAATGTCAAGGTATTGATGGATACTCAAGGTATTGGGTTTGAGTATCAAGATGAGTGTGTAGTGGTGTGATACCGCATTGGTTCAAAGCCAAGGTATCCACTTAGCATTAGTTTAGTTAGGAATATTATATATTGTTGATTGTATATACATATTATGATATTTTCATATCTATTAACTTGCGTATCTTAGGATACGATATCTTATTGGTTATCTAGTATCTTAGTATAGCTAGTGTGGCCTAGTTACATACTGCATGGACCCAATATCTTAGAGAGACTCATACAACCTAAAAATAGCTAGTTTGACCAGGTTTGACTAGTTTGACCTAGAGTTGACCTAGTTGATTATTTTGACTTAGAAATGGCTTTATGACCTAGAAGTTGACTAGTTTAACTTATTTTCATTCCAAAACCTTGTATTGATATAATATTCCATATTTAGGTCTTTGAGGATCCGTACCGGACATCTTTGATACTGTTAACCGGATTTCAGGTGAGTACATTCTCAGATTGTTTCTTATTTATGATATCCTCTATGTCTCTTGTATATAGTGTAAATATCCTGTATTGATATAATATTCCATATTTAGGTCTTCGAGGTACCGTACCAGACATCTTTGATACTGTTCACCAGATTTTAGGCGAGTACATTCTCTGATAGTTTCTTATTTATGATATCCTCTATGTCTCTTGTATCTAGTGTAAATATCCTTGATTTGTTGACATGATGGTTACACGAATTGGTATATCCGGATCACGTCATGAGATGTTATTCCTTGGTATGTATGGTGTATCTTGTGCAAGCCTTGTTTTCTTGTTCTTCTTGTACATATATAGACACTGATTCTTGGGGAGACTTGCTATCTTTCCAGAGGATCCTGTGTCATAACGTACCATGGTTGGATCCATTATACCAGTCTGGGACGGGGAGTATGTAGTGTAGATATTTGATCATACCCTCCTTTTATCATGTCTTGTTCATTGAATAGTGTTAATCATACACCGCACATATGATTAACCAGGCCATAATTCTTGTATCAAGTTCCCAAGCCGATCATATGTTAAAGCTGGTACTCACTCACTTAGTCATTGGTATTTCTTGTTCATTTTTATATTGCTCATTCTCGTATTTATTTCCAATATTTTTTTATTGCATACCTCTTGTATCTATATATTGCATCTTGTATATTCACATCTATTTACTGTTACATAGTTTTTATCATGTATTAGAACTGTTGTTAGAGATGTACTCTACTCTTTTCCTGACTGGATATATTTTTTCCAGATGACACTGAGGAGTGGTACCCCCCTCACTATGGGCGTCAGGACATGGTAAGCTTAGAGCCAGAGACCGGGCTCATGAGGGTAGCTTAGTAGTTAATTTTCTTTTGTACTGGATTTATCTCCAGTATTGTTATTAGTATTTCTCTGACTCATTAGATACTATTCGTCTCATGAGTTATATTTGTGACTCTTCTATTATTTTATCATATTCGTGCTTATTCCATATATAGATTTGTGATTGAGTATATTCATATTACATTAGTGGCATTGTTATGTCGTGAATATTAGATAAATAGTTTACCCAAATAATATTCTACCGTCGATGCTGCGGCATAGGCTGTGTGTTGTTCACTACATCCCTAAACGGGGTGCGGGTCATGACAAGGCCCCATGCGGGACAGTAGAGAGGACCTCATTTACCGACGCAACAGCAACGGTTCATCCAGCAGCAGCAGCAGCAGAGAGGTGCACAGCGAGGGCGACCTTTCGCTATGATATTTGAGGAGGAGGAGCAGGTCGAAGATGTGATATCAGGTTCAGTTCTCCTGAATTATATTCCAGCTTATGCTTTATTTAATTTTGGTGCTTCCCATAATTTTGTATATGTATCTTTTACTCCTAAGCATCAATTAAGGACTGAACCTTTGGCTAGGACTTGTAAGATCATGACTGGGTGACATTATCCTGGTCAGTAATATTTGCAAGGATCAGAGAGTTACACTGGGAGGCTTGGAGTTGAGTGCGTGCCTACTCATTATGCTACTTTTGAGTTACAACATTGTACTCGGAATGGATTGGTTGAGTAGGAACCATGATAGTATAGATTATAATAGAGGCAGAGTTTTGTTTCGAATGTCAGGAGAGCAAGAGTTTGAGATTGCCAAAGGAGCAGCGGAGTAGAGTAAGGATGCCATTTATGGAGCCATGGTGGAAGAGAAGGAGATGCCATATTTTTTGATAGTAGAGTATATGGATATTTTTCTGGAGGAGTTGTCGGCCTTGCCGCCAGACCGAGATGTTGAGTTCTCTATAGACTTGGTGCCAGGCGCAGAGCCGATATCTTAGTACGTCTATAGGGTCAACAATAGTGAATTGACAAAATTAAAGAAGCAGGTAGATGAGTTACAGGATAAAGGCTTTATTAGATCCATTTTATCACCATGGGGTACTCCAGATGGATCGGTATGCATGTGTATCGACTACAGGACTCTAAACAACCTCACTATCAAGAACAAATATTCTCTGGTAAGGATAGATGATCTTTTCGATCATTTGAGCAGAGCAAAGGTATTTTCGAAGATATACTTGAGGTCAGGTTACCACCAGGTAAAAGTGAAGAAGGAGGATATTTTATAGACAGCTTTCTGGACTCGGTATAGATAGTTTGAGTTCTTGGTGATGCTTTTTGGGTCGACCAATGCTCCAGTAGTATTAATGAATCTGATGAATAATGTGTTCCACTAGTATCTTGATAAGTTTGTGGTGGTATTTATTGATGATATTCTGGTGTATTCGAAGATCTCGGAGGAGCATGAGAAGCACCGGAGGATAGTTTTAGAGACTCTCAGGAAGGAGAAGCTTTATGGCAAGCTCTCAAAGTGTGAGTTCTTCCTTGATAAGGTTGAATTTCTTGGGCATGTTGTTACAGGTGATAGGATCTCAGTTAAATCGAAGAAGATCGTGGAGTAGAGTCATGGGCTACTCCAAGTTCAGTGGAAGAGATCAGGAGTTTTCTGGGACTAGCAGGTTATTACCAGTGGTTTGTACAGGACTTCTCCAAGATTGTAGAGACGATGACTAGGCTAACTAGAAAGGATGTGGAGTTTGTCTGGACAGATTATTTTTAAGCCTCTTTTGAAGAGCTGAAGAAGAGATTGACGACAACTCCAGTGTTGGCGTTTCCATCGGGATCAAGTGGATTCACTATCTATAGTGGTTTGGGTTGTATCTAACAGCCGAACGAGAAAGCGATTGCCTATGCTTTCAAGCAATTACATCCTCATAAGAAGAATTACCCTACCCACGATTTGGAGTTAGCAGTGGTCATATTTGCTCTAAATATATGGAAACATTATCTGGACAGAGAGTGCATGGAGATCTTTACGGACCACAAGAGCTTAAAGTATATTTTTACACAGAAATAGTTGAACATGAGACAACGACGATGGTTAGAGCTGATGAAGGACTTTGACATATCATTATAGTACCATCCAGGGAAGGCCAATGTAATCGCCGATACCTTGAGCAGGTATCTAGTGGCTATGTACTTGACGATGGACATATATTTATTAGCCGATCTTAAGAGCTTGGGTATTGAGGTGCTGGTACCTGGTGTCAAGATACGGATGTGGGGATTGAAGATACAGTCTAAGCTAATGGACATGATCAGTGCTACACAGTATGACGATGAGTCTCTAAGGAGTATCATGACACAGGTTCATATGGGATTATCCGAGGACTTCACTATTGCTGAGGTTGGATCACTACGACATAGTACCAGGATATGTGTGCCAAGTGGGACGTTGCGCGAGGAGGTTCTTCAGGAGGCACATCGATCATAGTACTCTATGCATCTCGGTACCAACAAGATGTATAGAGATATGAGGGAGCATGTATGGTGGTATGGTATAAAGCGGAAGGTGGTGTTCTTCATATCCAGATATTTAGTGTGCCAGCATATAAAGGCAGAGAGGCAGAGGCCAGGTTATTTACTTCAGCCTTTACCCAATCTAGAGTAGAAGTAGGAGCATGTTACTATAGATTTTGTTTCGGGACTTCTGCATTCTCTAGGTGGTAAAGACGTAATTTGGGTTATCGTAGACAAGTTGAGCAAATTGGTTCACTTTTTGCCAATCAAGGTGGGTATGTCTACGAAGAAGCTAGCTGAGACGTATGTGCAACAGATTATCATATTATACGGAGTTTGTCATACCCCAGTCCCAAAATACGTAGGACTAGGAATACGTAGCATGTCAGCTGTATGTATATGACACTCCAATATGTTCAAAAAATCATAACACACACGTACGATGTATATGAATAAATAATACACAAGTGGTACATATATTGTAAAAATAGTCACAAGCATCTATATCTCATCCACAAACACAAGTAAAGGAATATCAAAATAAATAACTGAAAGTCTCAAATATGAGGTATTAAAAGAAATAATAGTTTGGTGGAGACAAATCTGAAGACATACTTGAGACTTTTATGGTCCGTATAGATCTTCATTCGTTCCATATATAAGTAATGCCTCCATAGCTTCAGGGCAGAAATAACGGCTGCAAGCTCCAAGTCATGAGTTGGATAATTCTTCTCATGTACTCTCAACTATCTAGATGCATACGCAATCACCTTGTCATGCAGCATCAATACACATCCTAATCCTTTCCCCGATGCGTTATTGTAGATCACATAGCCTCCTGATCCTGATGGACTGGTCAGCACTGGTGCTTTGGTTAGTCGCTTCTTCAACTCCTCAAAAGTGACTTGACACTAATTTATCCATATGAACTCTCGGTTATTGCATGTCAAACGAGTCACAGGATCCGCTATCCTTGAGAAGTTTTCCATGAACCGTCGGTAATATCCGGCAAGTCCAAGGAAACTTCTCACCTTCAGTGCTAATATAGGGACGGGCCATATCTTAACTGCCGAGATTTTTTCTGGATCTACAGAGATATCATCTCCAGTGATGACATGTCTAAGAAAAGAGACCTTATCCAAGAAGAACTCATATTTGTTGAGCTTCGCATACAACCTCCCTCTCCTCAAGGTCTCTAAGATAATCTGCAAGTGCTTCTCATGCTCCTTGTCACGACCCACACCCGCCTTTCGGATACGAGTACATGGGCAAGCCCAACCTACGCTGCAGCATCGACGGTAGTACGCTGTCTATGATAACAATAGTCCATCAATCCAAAGAGATAATATTTAATCAAAAATTCAAATCTTTTGCTCATTCACAATATTTACATAGTTTTACAAGATTCTCAATTTATAATTAAATCATAACTCGGGAATAAACCCACTAAACATCAAATCCAAAGAAGTTGCTAAACTATCTAAATTCTAATATTGGCCTCCAAAAGCATATCGATCTCCAACAAAATCTAATGAGCAAGATAGCAAGTCACCTAAAAATATTTACCCAGTCAGGATGGAACGAGTACAACCCAATAGCAGTTCCAGTTAATTGATAAGTACTATGAACAGTAAATAGTTATGAAATACTTGATGAGCATATAATAATAGAATATGGTACATCATAGAGGAATAGTTAAATAAAGAAATAATGAAAGACAAGAAAGAAGAACAGAGAAGCATGTATAGACAGACAGATATGTGAACTAGAAAACCTGTCATGCAAGTGTACAATCAGCAAGTATAGATTAATCCAGAATGACTGTATCTAACTAGTTTTTTGAAATACCAAGTTGACATGTGAGCGGCTAGGGGGTAATATCCGGCAAACCACACGTGGCGTGTGTGGTTGCTATTATTCCAGAAAGACCATGGGATGGAAAGGGTAGTTCACACGCCTCCTAGGTATTTTTCTGCCCGACTAGTACTCATGGATCCAAGTCCAGACACGAATAATCTTAATAGTCCAGAAGATGTCAACAGGCCAGAAAATATATTAGTCCAGTAATTCATTAGTCCATTAATTCATTAGTCCAGAAGAAATTCAATAGGCCTGAAAATATGTATCTCATGAAAATGAATCCATACAATATCAATCCGTGTATCCATCGTGTCAGGAATCAGGTAAAAAAATACTATAAATATGCATCATAGAAAATATCAAATAATACAAACTATCAGAGAATGTACTCGCATGTGGTCCTTAGCTGGTACGAGTCAGAATCCAAGTCAAAGTCCAAATAGCCTATGTAGTACAAATTTACAATGTCAAAAGATATTTTATTTTAATTTATTTAGTTCTAAAATAATTACTCTAAAATTCAATTTTAATCTTATTATTCTGATTTTTAGGTTAATTTCTAAATTGTGTCCAAAGAAACTGAATTTTATCCACTCGAGACTCATGGCACACAAATAGAGGCGATCTGTTGACCAAAAAGTCAACCGATATAAACTCAACTTTCATGCATGATTTTCTGTAGATTTCAGTGTCAAAAATATGCTAGAATTTATGGCTCATCCGGATTCAAATTCGTTTGAAAATTATTGTACATACAAAATTATATTGTGCAACGGTGGTTGATTGCTAACCTAAAAGTTCTATAGAATTAAAAGTATAGAAATATTTTGAATTAAATTTAAGGAAAAATATATGTCAATTATCCCTATATTAACTTTCCGAAACTTTAAACGGTTAGTGATTCTGATTCCTGGTTATCCCGAAATTGTGAAAACACCGAGATACATCTATTTTTGGACTTGTTGTGCTCTACGAATTTTCTAGAATTTAATATTCATAATTTCATGAAAAAATTTACATATTCAAAAAATTAACCTCAATACGGTTCTAACACAAGAAACTGGGCCATGTTTGGAGTCCGGAGCTATGAGTAATAGCTTCTGGAAGATGAAGAAAATCCTAAATGACATTCCCTCAAATCTCTTTCTCTCTAAAATAATAGGATAATTAAGGTTATTATATTATATTATATTATATATATATATATATATATATATATATATATATATATATATATATATATATATATATATATATAGTTGTTGGCTGACAAGCGGCTGAATTAAAAATTATTGGCTGACATGTGTCAGAAGCTGGTTGGATGATATTATTTATATTATTTGTTTTTGATTTGCCTTTATCAAAATATTATTTAAGTCATTTTAAATCTAAATAACTCAAAATAAACATTACAAATAATAATAAAAATCTGAAAAATTATAAAAAATATATTTTGAACCCAAAAATCCAAGAAAAATACTTGGAACAATTTTATATTCATAAGTTTCCTACAATAATTAGGAGAAGCTCTAAAAATTAGTCTTATCTATTTAACTAAAAATAAATATTAAAAATATTTCAAAAATTCTGAAAAAATTCCAGAAAATATATAATAATATTATAAATCCTAGAAAATTATGTGGGTCCATTCTATATTCTAGAGCTTCCACAATAAATTTTCGAAGTCCTAAAAAATTAGTTATTAGCCTAAATAACTCCCAATAAATACTAAACATACTGAAAAAATTCTCAAAAAATTCTAGAAAATATATTTGATTATTTATAACCTAAAATAAAAGTTTGAAACATTTTCAATTATGTTTGACAATAAAATAAATTCTTAAAAGTTTTAAAAAAATACTGTTACTAGTTTTTAATTAACCAAAAATTGTGAAAAAATCTCAATAGCCCCAAATTAAACTAATAACAACATTTAAGTTAGAATTTTAGGATACGGAGGTTACAAGTCTACCCACCTTAAAAAAATTTGTCCTCGAAATTTAAAATCCTCAATTTTTTTTTTGACCATCAGAATTTAAATTCATCAAACCATATAATCATGAAGTAAATCCATATTTTTATTTCACAATTTTTTTTTCAAAATTCTAAAAATATCATGTTCCTGAAATTTTTTAAAATTAAAATCAAATTCCATTCTTATCATAATCTCCTCCAAAATGTTAAGTTAATAATTGGATACACAAAAAAATTTAATACCAATCCTCTAATTTAAACCCAAGCAATGCATATTTATCAAATTTAAAAAATTTTTCCCAAAAATTTGAATTCAAACATTAATCCATTAATGATCTTACTCCTCTAATTTAAATCCAATCAATGCATATTTATAAAATTTAAATTCTAATCCTAAAAATTTAAATTCAAATACTAATCCATTAATGATCTTACTTCTCGATTCTTTTTCCACATCATACTCAAACAATAATACTTACAAAATCTTCAAATGCAACATTCAAAATATAAATTTTAAATTTACATCTTGCAGTCAAATAAATATAATGATAATCTTCTTAAATTTCTCAAAATTTAATGACAAATTCAATCATATCATAATCTTCATAAAAATTTATGATTTAACAAAATTATCAATTCTGCCATATTAAATTCTCAACTCTTTATTTAAATTAATGTTTATCCTCAAAATTTAAAATCTTTAATAATAATTTTTTTTTGTCACCATCAAAATTTAAATAATATAATCATGAAATCAAACCACTATCGTTATTTAAAAAAGTCCTTAAAAATTAAATTCATCCTCATAACTTAAAATTTTAACATAAATTTTTGAAATTTGAATTTATCTTCAAAATTTAAAATTCAATAGAATTTTTTTCTTAAATCAATTCACAAGTCATAACTCTTAAATACAATCTAACATTATTTCTTTAAAGTTTAAATCTCATTTATAAATGTCTTTAAAAATTTAATAATTAAATCCTTCAAATTTAATCTCATATCCAAACTTAAAAATTAAATCCAATATTGAAGTTTAAAAAGAAAATTTAATTCCATACTTAAAAATTGGAATCTCATTTTATAGTCATTTCTCACAATAATTTGATTTGTTTCCATAGCCATAATTTGTTTTGTCCTCGCTACTATTATGTATACGAATTTTTGGTATTTAAATTAATGACCATCCTTAGAACATCGATTAATGATTCAATCCTAAAAATTTTAAAGTTAAATCAAATCTTTAAAGTATATCCTACTAATATATATTTCATGAATAAATTTAAAAAAATTCAAAGTCTCATACTCAATATTTGAATTCCAAATCTACTCAATAAATCATATCTCTAAAAAAAAAATTTATTTTGACTTCAAATTAAGTCCTTAAAAGTCAAATTCAACAAGTTATAAAATTAATATTTGTATTATTATTCTTTTGGTCTAACTCAACCCATAAACCAAATTTTAATATTATATTGAACTCCTAAATCTCAAATTCTTAACAGTATCCTTGAATTCCTCGAATTATATCTCAAAACTTTCAAGATTATCCTCAATTTTAAAAACTTTCAACATTATCCTCATTTTTTTTGTCAATAATCAAATATGACAACTTCTACCCACCTTATATTTTATCCTTAAAATAAAATCCTTCAATTTTAACTCTTCAAAAAATTAAATAAAATGTATCATACCTTCCTAAAATAAATTAAATATTCAATTAATAAAATAAAATTTTAATCACTTCCAGAAATCTTTATAGCTATGATTATATTTATTGAATTGGTCTTTAATCCTCAAAAATTATAAATCCATAAAATCTCAACTCCTCAATTTTCTGAAAACTTGAAATTTAATTTTAAATTTTCAAAATATAAAGTTTAAATCCACACCTTGTATGCCAATATCTCTAATGTTAATCCTTTTAAATTCCTCAAAATTTAAATTCAAAATCTATTTGATCAATCATATCTCTCAAAAAAATATCTCTAATTTTGAATTCAAATTAAGGCCTTAAAAGTCGAATTCAACAAATTACAAAGTCAAATCTTTATATTGTTATTCCTTTGGTCTAACCAAACCCATAATCCAAGTTTTAATATTATATTAACTCATATCACTCAAAATTCTCAACATTATCCTTGAGTTCCTTGAATCATATCTTAAAACTTTCGAGATTATCCTAAATTTTAAAAAATTTCAACATTATCCTCAATTTCAAAAAAAAAATTTCAATATTATCCTCAATTTATTATTTTTGTCAGTAATCAAATATGACAACTTCTACCCACCATAAAATTTTATCCTCAAAATAAAATTCTCCAAATTTAACTTCTCGAACAATTAAAATAAAATGTATATACTTTCCTCAAAAGTCAAATATTCAAATATTGAAATAAAATTTTAATCACTTACAAAAATCTTTATAGTTTTGACTATGTTTATTGAATTGAATTTGAATCCTTAAAAATTTTAAATACATAAAATCTCAACTCCTCAAAAATTCTCAAAACTTAAAATTTATTTCCAATCTTTAAATTATAAATTTAAATCCACATCTTGTAGTCCAATAGCTCTAATGTTAATCTTTTTTTAAATACGACAAAATCACAAAGTAATAAACCCATACTCAAAATTTTAAATCAAATACTAAATATTTAAATTCTTCAAGCTTAAACTTAAATTTACTATAATAATCTGCAAAAATCTAAAATTCCATAAAATCTTCAACTTCTTGTCTTTATTATCATATAATTTAAAACTATTTTTTTTTTTTTTATTTCAACCATGTTTTAGCAAGAAAATTATAATCATCACGCTACAAAGAAATTTAAACCTCAAAGCAGATTTTTTTTTTATAATTCTTATTTTTAATAATTGTGTAACCTTAAGGAAATAATTTAACAATCGAGCAGTCCACCCCTAACTTTGATCACACCAACTTATAAAAATATCATAATATAATCACTTAATTTTCTCAAGTTCATCTACTAGAGTTTACGTAAAAGTTTAACATGTATACCTATTTTTATCACGTAGTCCTAGTCCAAGCAATAAAATTGAAATAAGGTCTTCCAATTGTATACCTAGTGTAACACCCCGTTCCATTCTAGCAGACTGCCGATTCAAACGGCAAAAGTGCAACTGTTCCGACCCGCTTTGTCTCAAACGGGAAACAAAGGATATCCAGACTCGTCCCTTCAGGAATCCGACTTAGGCTTTCAGAGGCTCGCTTGACTTATCGCTCTACCGAGGCGAATCATCCCTAAGGTGGGTGGCTACGGTGAACTTGTCTTTGCTTAGCCAGCACACATAAAATCTGGTATATTTATGCTAGTCGCAAGGTGATTCACCCCCTGCATGCTAATAAGAATCCAACGCACCTAGCTAAGGGAATAATCCCAACTTGTATTGCTTATGCTAGAACATGGAAATTGAAATACTGCTTATATTCAGACCCTCGCATGCCAAGTCCCTTAACGATCTAACTCTCGGTTTACCTTCGGCACGAGCAAACGTGCTGCATATGTTCCTTAGAAACACATGCTTGTCTGCTTGTACGTTGCCTTGACTCAATACTTGTAACATAATCCAGGACAACACCCTATTATACAGGATATTGTTCAGAAAGACTATAAGAATGGAAATCAGGCAATGCCTCTTGTCTTGTACTATTGTTGCCTCATCAGCAATGCCACTTGTCTTGTACTCTTGTCTTGTACGCTTGTTGCCCCAACCATGTAAAAGGATAACTTACCCGAGACGCCGTTCGATCACGGACAACTTGTGCACAGGGTCGGTCTAGCAGGCGATGCTGGGGCACTGGCATCGACCCGGTCCGGGCGAGACCTATTATTTTAGTCTCTTGTTCTTGGCGGAATAGTTTGCAGCGCCTCTTGTACTTTCGTTGCATACCATTCTCGTCAAAGACTATACCGTCCAATATGGCATGCGCCAGTGATCGTCTTGTATTTAACTTGTTGCATGCTTGCTGGTAAAAATGAAAGATAACAAGTCATCCTCGCTTAGCGGCTATCCGCGTGCGAGTCTATTGTATCGCATAAACTGAATACCTGAACGATCATGATACAACATCGTGTTTGCATATGCTATGCCTCCTGAATGATTATACTTGCCCATGCTTGAATTAACAATGTTTGCCTTGGACAGGGAAGGACAAATGGTAAGTTGGTAAGTCTCGCCGTGTTTTCTCTCATGTCGCACGGCGCACTGCCACACGGATTAGGCTATTCAATATTTGCATGAAACTGATCCTAAGGCAACTAGAAAGACAACTTAATAGTTGGTGCACGGAACTTATATTACGTATTTGGATTTGTCGAGCGGGCGAGTAGCTTCCCCACCAGTGCATTCAATGTACTGATAATCCACCAGTTTGTATGCAGGGTGCGGGAGAACCTCGTTCGGTGCGGATGCCTCCTTCGTGCGTGCTAAGGCCAGGAGATCACTCTGAAGCCTTGGGGCGCTGCGTCCGGAACATAAGCACATATACAATACATAATGTCGTGAACATTGCCTGAACATCGCCTGACCGTCGCCTTTACAATCAGTCCACAATTGTAGCCACTTGGTACGCCTTTACTATTTTAAAGGGAGAGGCTTGAGCGACTTGTAATCTCAGCTATATGCCGCCTGTAACACTTGTTCATATCAATAAAAGAGTTGCTTTACTTCAACTTGTGTTTTCAATGCTTTCGCTATATTGTCGACTCAGTGAACCTGTCACCAAATAGCTATGCGTTTATGATTCTGCTGCACTCGAACAATCTGTGCGACTCTGTGGCTTAGAACTCTTATCGCCAGCCAATAAAATACGGCCTTGCATGGGCGTGGCTCACGCTCGTGCGCATCACGCCCGGATGGGTCAAAGCGATCGTCCCGTGGGAGCGCTGGCGAGGGTGATTCTGGCCTAGCGGGGATGGCCGAAATAGCCTGCGGGAGATCGGGGCGTGACACCTAGTCCTAGCCATTCTCCTAAATTTAAATCAATCATAAGTTGTGAATGAGCACTTTCTCCTAAAATCTTATTACTAGTCGCAGGCTCGCAGCTAGTACTACTAAGTTGAAGTACTAACCATGACATCGTACTTGATGCAAAGACGAACCTACATGTGCCACCATAAAAACTTGTCATGACCCGCACCCGCCTTTCGGATACGAGTACGTGGCCAAGCCCAGCCTACGCTGCAGCATCGGCGGTAGTACGCTGTCTATGATAACAATGGTCCATCAATCCAAATAGATAATATTTAATCACAAATTCAAATCTATTGCTCATTCATAATATTTACATAATTTTACAAGATTCTCAAATTATAATTAAATCATAACTCGAAAAAAAATCCGCTAAACATCAAATCCAAAGAAGTTGCTAAACTATCTAAATTCTAATATTGGCCTCCAAAAGTATCTCGATCTCCAACAAAATCCAATGAACAAGATAGCAAGTCACCTAAAAATATTTACCCAGTCAGGATAGAACGAGTACAACCTAATAGTAGTTCCAGTTAATTGACAAGTACTATGAACAGTAAATAGTTATAAAATATTTGACGATCATATAATAATTGAATATGATACATCATAGAGGAATAGTTAAATAAAGAAATAATGAAAGACAAGAAAGAAGAACAGAGAAGCATGTATAGACAGACATATATGTGAACTAGAAAACCTGTCATGCAAGTGTACAATCAGCAAATATAGATTAATCCAGAATGACTGCATCTAACTAGTGTTTTGAAATACCAAGTTGACATGTGAACAACTAGGGAGTAATATCCGGCAAACCATATGTATCGTGTGTGGCTGATATTATTCTAGAAAGACCATGGGATCACAACTAGAATAAGCGGGATTAGCAACATTTTTTAGCGACTCCATGTAAAAACGTCGCTAATTTAGCGACTCCATGTGAAAACGTCGCTAGATGTCGCTAATTGGCGACATTTAGCGATATTTAGCGACTTTTATTCAGTTTTTAAAAGATTAGTCGCTATAAGTTCAATTTAGGTCACTAAACGTCGCTAATATATTTTATTTAGCGACATTTCACGACATTTTTTAGCGACGTATATATTCTGGACATTTAGCGACGTCATTAGCGACGTTTAAGACGTCGGTACATTAACGACTTCGTTATTGGCGTCGATTTAGCGTCGCTAAAACATCGCTAAATTCTAAATTAGCGATATCATTAATGGAGTCGCTAAAACGTCGCTAAATTTTTTACTTAGGGCTGATTCCCCCCATTTCCTTCGATCTCTCCCTCTCCCTCTCCCAAATTTCAAACCCCGGCTCCTCCTTCCTCCCTCCGGCGACCTCTCCTCCCTCCGGCGACCCCCCTCGGCCGTGTCCTCCCCCTCCGGCTCCCCTCCTCCCTCCGGCGCCCCCTCCTCCCTCCTGGCGACCCCCCTCCAGCCGCGTCCTCCCCCCTCCGGCCGCGTCCTCCCCCCTCCTCCTCCTCCTCCTCCTCCAGATAAACCCTAACTCTCTCTCTCTCTCTCTCTCTCTCTCTCTCTCTCTTTCATAGGACACACATGTGATACTGACACTGACACGACACACACACACAGACACTGAAATAGATACGACACACACACACTGACACAGACACTGATCAGGACCTAGGGTTAGGGTTAGAGTTTTTGACCTGGGTCCTTGTGTTAACAGTATGGAGATGGTGTATATTGGATCTTGTGAAGAGTGTGCAAGAGTGAACACTGCTCTATGACAGTGTGTCCTTGTGTTAACAGTGCGTATATGTGTTCTTGAGTAAGGTGTGTAGTATTGTGATTAAATTGTAGATGTGAACTGTGTAAGATGAGTGTCATGGTGTATCATAGACACCCGTGTGTCTGCAGCAAAGGGGATTCCAGTGCAGTGTGTATCAGAGATTGGGTAGTTCTCTCTGTGTGTGCATAACTTAAACACGGTAACCCACAGTTTCCTGTGTGCATATTGGTATTCCAGTATGGTGTGTGGTCTGGATTTATGCAACTACTCAGAGCAGTAAGTGCAGTAGTTCCCTGCAGTATGTGCAAGACTAAAACTGCAACAGTGGCATTTGAAACTGTGCAACCTGGCACATTGCTTCTGTGTTGAGGAACAATATTTCCTGCATGTGTGTATGCCTCTAAAGAGCCTGTGCAGTGCAAGAATCCCATGTGTGCATCAGTGCAGTAGAAGTCTGCAGCAGTGGCATTTGAAACTGTGCAACCTGGCACATTGCTTCTGTGTTGAGGAACAACATTCCCTGCATGTGTGTATGTCTCTAATGAGCCTGTGCAGTACAAGAATCCCATGTGTGCATCAGTGCAGTAGAAGTTTGCAGCAGTGTCAAGGATTAACCACAGAACAGGGGTATCTATATGTGTGTGCACCTGTTATTTGAGTATAGAATTGTAGGAATTGAAGTATTATGGGTTTGAACTTAAGAAATGTGTTCAATATTAGCATATAAGAGGGTGTGTAATGTGTGCATTGATATGTGCCTGTCTATTGTATGTAGGTAGTGATGTGTATCATGTGATGGTGTCAAGAGTGCCTATGTTAGTGTGCAGACCTTGAGGGCTATGTGCTGCAAACTGGTAGTGAGATGAGTGTGTTGTGTTCAGATTTTGAGTGCAGAAATTAGTGTAGCAATCAGTGGGCAACCGGTCAATATCCGACCCTTCTCTTATTGGAGAAGCTTAGATAATCGTGCTATAGATTTGGCAAGAAAGTAAGCAGTGGATATATTCACTCTGAGGAAAGAAAGCAGAAACTTGAATCACATCAAAAAGTGTTGCTTATCAAATTTATTTTGACTTAAAAATTCATTATCTTTTTTAATTTAATCCTACCATCTTATAATAAGCTTTAACAATCCCAAACCAAGCCTAACAAAAAAGAAACCACACCTTCTGTCCTGGCCTAGGCTGGGATTTGGGTTTGCTATAGTTACCAGGATCTAGCATGCTGCTATCCTACAAAATATTGTACCTACACTGGTGTGCACACACTCTGCACAGGATCTAACATGCTTCTTCTATGTGACTTCAAATATAGATTACCTAGCCAACTAATTGTCAGCTTCTTCTTTAGAGAATCACACTGTATGTAATAATTTATATGATACATACTGTCATTTTTGTAGAATTATCTCGAAATGGATATGAATTACTATCTGCGTCATCGTTCGTGGATGTACAACCATCATCCTGATGACATGTGAGGTGTGCGGAATAAATTCATTGAGGGCATACATCAGTTCCTGCAGTTCGCCAAGGCGTTCCCTCAATACACGAAGGCCGTTGACCGTCAGATTACGTCTCTCCGTGACGAGTTGCTACGAAGGATGGAGGAGCAGCCCCTGTCCCAGCCGCAGGCGGACGATCCGACGCTAATCGCACTATTCGATATGCTCGACCGCAGCATCACGGAGCTCCGGGATTTGACAAATGATATTAGAGCCTCGACAGACCGTAACATCATGGAGCTGCAGGCGTCACAGCTATCGATGAGCGAGAGGCTGACGATGATGCAGGATTCAATGGTTCATAGCAGTACGAGGCTGCTATCTACCATGGATTCTTATAACCAGCGACTCGCAGACTTGGAGCGGGGACGGCCTTCTGGTGCGCCTATATCGACACAGAGTCTACCGACGTCACTGCCTTCTCCATCGACATCGGTGTCGATTCCACGGGAGCAGTATGACCTGTTCTTATCCTTCATGCGCGCCGGTGGTCAGCCTCCTGCAGATCCGCAGTAGTATAGCTAGTTGCTAGATATTTGTATTTTTTTATTATTTAGGATGAGATTGTATCGATATATTTTATCGTATTCTTACGATGAGATTTACTGGATGCTTTCTTTTCTTCAAATTTTATTATATTATTCATATTAAATATGTTATTTTACCGGTGTTGAGTGTTCAACCCAAGGGGGTTGGCAAACCCAGAAATTCAACAAAGGGTTGCTCCGGGTCTATTTGTACTGCTTGTGATTTAGTAAACTGCAGGAATAATAGTTTGGACACAATTCAGAATTCTTTTTTTATTTTTCTGTAAAATTAGCGACATTTTAGCGACGTTTAGCGACATTCATGAACGTCGTTAAATACGTCGCTAATTAGCGACGTTAATATACGTCGCTAATGACGTCGCTAAAAATGTCGCTAAAAACATCGCTGTACGTCGTAAATTGCTGACATGGCAGTATTGCCAGGTCATTAAAGACGTCGCTGTAACATCGATATATAAGTCGCTAATTAGCGATGTTTAGCGACGTTCGACAACGTCGCTAATTAGTGATGCTGCATCTCTAAACGTTGCTAATTTTAGCGACACATTTAAGTCGCTAAAAAATGTCGACATAGCGACGTTTAGCAACATTTTTTCTTTTAGCGACTTGATTTTTTTTGACTTCTTTGAAACGTCGCTAATTGCGTCGCTAAATGTGTTTAGCGACATTTTTTCGTCATTTAGCGACGTTTTTAAACGTCGCTAATTTGACTTTTTCTGGTAGTGGATGGAAAGGGTAGTTCACACGTCTCCTAGGTATTTTCTCGCCCGACTAGTACTCATGGATCCAAGTCCAGACAAGAATAATCTTAATAGTCCAGAAGATGTCAACAAGCCAGAAAATACATTAGTCCAGTAATTTATTAGTCCAGAAGAAAGTCAATAGGCCTGAAGATATGTATCTTACGAAAATAAATCCATACAATACAAATCCGTGTATCCATCGTGTTAGAAATTAAGTAAAACAATACTATAACATGCATCATAGAAAATATTAAATAATAAAAACTATCAGAGAATGTACTCGCCTGTGGTCCTTAGCTGGTACGAGTCGGAATCCAAGTCAAAGTCCAAATAGCCTATGTAGTACAAATTTACCATGTCAAAAGATATTTTATTTTAATTTATTTAATTCTAGAATAATTACTCTAAAATCTTATTTTAATCTTATTATTTTAATTTTTAGGTTAATTCCTAAATTTTGTCCAAAGAAACTGAATTTTATCCACTCGAGACTCATGGCACGCAAATCGAGGCGATCTGTTGACCAAAAAGTCAACCGATACAAACTCAACTTTCATGCATGGTTTCTTGTCGATTTCAGTGTTACAAATATGCTAGAATTTACGGCTCATCCGGATTCAAATTTTTGAAAATTATTGCACATACAAAATTATATTGTGCAATGGTAGTTGATTTCTAATCTAAAAGTTGTACAGAATTAAAAGTATAGAAATATTTTGAATTAAATTCTAGAAAAAAATATATGTCAATTATCCCAATATTAGCTTTTCGAAACTTTAAACGGTTAGTGATTTTGATTCCTAGTTATCCCAAAATCGTGAAAACACCAAGACACATCTATTTTTGGACATGGTGCGCTCTACAAATTTTTCAGAATTTAATATTTAGAATTTGTGAAACAATTTACATATTCAAAAAATTAACCTCAATATGGTTCTACCGCAAGAAAATGGACCACGTTTGGAGTCTGGAGCTATGAGTAATGGCTTCTGGAAGATAAAAAAAAATTCCTAGATGACATCCCGTCAAATCTCTCTCTCTCTCTAAAAGAATAGAATAATTAAGGTTATTATATATATATATATATATATATATATATATATATATATATATATATATATATATATATATATATATATATATATATATATATAATTGTTGGCTGACATGAGGCTGAATTAAAAGTTATAGGCTGACACGTGTCAGAAGCTGGTTGGATGGTATTGTTTATATTATTTATTTTTGATTTGCCTTTATCAAAACAATATTTAAGTCATTTTAAATCTAAATAACTCAAAATAAACATTACAAATAATCATAAAAATCTGGAAAAACTACAAAAAATATATTTTGAACTCAAAAATCCTAGAAAAATACTTGGGATAATTTTATGTTCATAGGTTTCCTACTATAATTAGAAGAAGCTATAAAAATTAGTTTTATATTTTTAACTAAAAATAAATATTAAAAATATTTCAAAAATTCTGAAAAATATCCAAAAAATATATAATAATATTGTAAACCTTAGAAAATTATGTGGATCCATTCTATATTCCTGGGCTTGCACAATAAATTCTAGAAGTCCTAAAAAATTAGTTATTAGCCTAAATAACTCCCAATAAATACTAAACATACTGAGAAATTCTCAAAAAATTCTACAAAATATATTTGATTATTTATAATCTAAAATAAAAGTTTGGGACATTTTTAATTATGTTTGACACTAAAATAAATTCTTAAAAGTCCTAAAGAATTATTGTTACTAGTTTTTAATTAACCAAAAATTATGAAAAAAATCCTAATAGTCCCAAATTAACCTAATAAGAACATTTAAGTTAGAATTTTAGTATATGGAGGTTACACTCCTCATGGCTCTTCGAATAGATAAGGATGTCATCTATGAAGACTACTATGAACTGGTCCAGATACTGATGGAAGTCTCGATTCATCAAGTCCATAAAGACAGATAGGACATTAGTTAATCCGAATGGCATGACTAGAAACTCATAGTGTCTGTATCTCGTCCTGAATATAGTCTTTGGGATGTCTTGCTTTCGTACTTTTACCTAGTGATATTCTAATCTCAAGTCTATCTTCGAGAAACCTTGGCTCCACTAAGCTGATCAAATAAGTCATCAATACGCGACAAGGGGTACTTATTCTTCAAAGTCATAATATTCAAGGCTCTGTAGTCAATGCACATGCATACTGACCTATCCTTCTTGGGTACAAACAATACTGGAGCTCCCCAGGGTGATGCACTCGATCAAATGAGGCATTTTTCCTCTAACTCCTTCAACTCTGCCTTTAGCTCATCCATTTCCTTCTTTGCCAATCTATAAACATGCGACGCTATGGATGCTGCTCCTGGGTTCATCTTAATTAAGAATTCTATATCTCTATCTGGAGGTAGCCATAGAAAATCTTTTGGAAAGACATCTTGGAACTCTAAAATGATAGGGTGATAAATGACGTCGTCTAATGACATCTGAGCACCATCATGAATCTCAGTAGATCCTCGCTGAACCTTGAGCTCTGGCTGGCCTGGTACTTAAAGAGAATGCTTTTTCCATAGCAATCGATGAAAGCATGGAAGTTGCTTAGCCAGTCCATCCCAAGAATAACATCAAAGTTCGACATGGAAAAGACTAAGAGTTGAGCCTTAATCTCTCTACTGCGAATCACTACAGAACAAGATCTACAAACACAATAAACAGGTACAACTCCTCCCCCGATGAGAATTCTAACACAACTACGCAAGGGTGTAGTGGAAATATTATGCTTGGCAATAAAATTAGAAGATATGAATGAGTGTGTGGTTCCTATATCAAATAATATCACAGCAGGAAAAAGTAGAAACAAGGGTAATACCTGCTATAACATTAATCTTCTACTCCGTGTTATCCATCTTCATAGCAAAACCCTGTCCAAACCTCTGAAAAGGTCCTTGTATCCTGGCCCTTGCAAACTGGTCCTCCTGTGTAGGTAGCGGTAGTCCTCGCTGAAATCCTCCGCCTGCTGGAGGTCGAGGTGCTCCCGCTCTTGATGCTCCTGGCCTCATCGTCTGCTGATCTGGTTGCGTTGCTAGAAGTGCTAGCCTCTGCATCGGCTGAGGAAGTGCCAAGGTATGCTGTACCGGGCAGTCCTTCACTGAATGTTGTCCCGATCCGCACCACAAATACTGGCCCAACTGAACTCGGCAATCTCTCTGGATATGCCCTAACATTCCACAGTGATGACAAAAGGTTTTTTTTTCTGGACTGATAGGGTCCCGTTCTCTGCTGCTATCATTATCCTACTGGTCGTTTGATAGGTCCTCCTTGTTGCGTCCTTGCTGGTCATTGCTAAAATATCTGCTATTTTTCCTTTCTCTTGCTGATGGCCTCCTAAATTTTGGCCTCTGCCAATAACTCGACATAAGAGATCCGAGACTATGAGCTGGTATAGTGCTGAAGCTCTTGAGTCAGCCGGTGATGAAACCTCTTAACTTTCTCCAAGTCATTGGGTATCAGGCTGGCGCAATATTTACTAAGGCGGCTGAACTTCGAATCATACTCATCGACCGTCTTGTTCCCTTGTTCTAGATGGAGGAATTGATTGTACAATGCATCCTTTATGGTGGTCGAAAAATATTTCCTCTCAAAGTACTCCAAGAACTGCTCCTATGTATACCGTGTACCCAATTGACGCCCCATCGATTTCCATTAGTGATGAGCTTTTCCTTCTAGCTAGGTCCTCGCGTCTGTCATCCATAAGTCTGGAGGTAACTATGATGCCTCTAATAGATTCTTGGTGCTAGTTATCCAGGTTATGGTCTCCTCTGGGCTCTTATTACCTTTATATGGCTTAGGGTTCATCTGTACCAAATCCTTTACTGAACCAACATGCGCTTGTAGCACCGGAGCTATTGCTTGAGCTGGCGCGGGTGCTAGTTTAGCCATCCTCTCAAGTGCTGCTAGAAATTCCTGTCTTATCTCGGCAGCTACCCGCCCCTGCTCTGCCGCTTGCTGCCTCTGCTCAACCGCCATTGCGGTGGCCAGCTGCCTCTGTTCCTGCATCATCATCTAGAAGAATTGGAATAACTGCGTCTGGCCGTCCTGGGGCATTGGTGGAGCTGGGGGAGCTCCATTAGGCACTACGGGCAGAACTGGTGGAACCAAATTGTTAGTCTGTCCATCCGGTCCTGCAAGTTGAGGAGTCGTTGAGGCCTCTCCTGGTGATTGGCCGTTGACCCCTGGAGACGTGTTGCCCCGGTGGTGGCACGTTTGCTACGCAAATTCATCTCTGTTCAAGAGATAGATGAAAGGTTAGGAAGAGTACATGAATCAAGCAGGATGCAAGCATTTAAATAGGACAGTTGAAAGAAAGGTGAGTTATAGTCAAGTGTGAATGAGATCCTATTTCTAATCTTACTTGCGGGCATGCTCGGTACAGTAACATAACCAAGACAATATACTCTTGACCTGCATGGGCCACCACAAAATATGTCACGCCCCAATCCCAAAATACGTAGGACTAGAAATATGTAGTATGCCAACCGTATGTATATGACACTCCAATATATTGGAAAAATTATAACACATATGTACACTTTATATGAATAAATAATACACAAGTGGTACATATATGGTCAACATAGTCACATGCATCTATATTCCATCCACATACACAAGTAAAAGAATATAAAAATAAATAACTGAAAGTCTCAAGTATGAGGTATCAAAAGAAATAATAGTCGGGTGGAGACAAATCCACTACCAAATGACTAAATCAAAACTAAAATGATAGAGGAGAACGTAACCCCAATATAAAATAAATATCAAATAAAGAGAATAATAACTAACGACCCATCAGCTATAAATCAATCATGAGTACTCAGAGGGTAAGACCTCCTGAACAGAGAATGATGCGTTAGGTCCCGGTCCTTACTCCTGCGGATAATCTTCATCGTCTATACTTGGAAAGGGACCAGGTCCTCAGAGGGACGTAACAAGATACATAGAAGTATGCCAATAATGTACAAAAAGTAATCATCCAACATTGTCGCCTAACCAGTCTATGTGATATGCAATTTAAGAACAACTTTCCTGCATATGGACTATTTGGCTAAAATAATGGGATGGGTATAGATCTCTCAGAAATCCAGGTACCTCGGGCATAACGTCTTTTAATCATCATATGCATACAGTATATATAAGGGGTCATCACGACTAGCATCTCCAACAGAGCTCACGTCCAAATAAGGGAAAGTGTAAAGGAGTCACATACGCTTACTCATTGTTCTCTCCACCCAATGCTCTATGCATGTTATATCTACAACACGTTTTAGCTACTACGCTGAGACGGAATGCAAGTATCAGCGTCGTAACTTTGGTTCATAGCCTATCACAGCACAATAGCCCAACCCTACAACCAAACAAGAATTGGTACACCACACTACGATAGTCTATTTTCTTGGACTACTGATAACTGCTAAGTCTTCTAACATGCATCTCTATTAGCAGTTATATCCTATCCGTCGTACATCCCATACGTACCGGTAGCCAGCTTAATATGCAAGTTCGTGTCCTACTTGACACTCATAAATCATTTAAAAAGTATCACGGCCAAATAAAATATAATAATGCCTCAACTCATGGGGTGGTCTCGTAAAACTAGGTCAACATGCATAATATAAATAAAAACAAAAGACGACGTCACCGTCGTTGCAACCAAATCTTTCTTGGATACACAGTTTTATATAGCAAAATAAATAGAAATGAACAACAAAAAATAAATATGCAGCAAAGGAATGTAATTAAACAGTACTATGGCAAGGTATACTTGCCTGATAAGCAAGCGGTGTAGTATAGACGTCCAGACGATGATCCCAAGAAACCAAAAAGTACGGGTTCTGAATGAATGTCTCCGAAAGCTGAAATAAATATCACCAACATGTCCAAAATCAGCGAGATAGTAAAAAAATACTACCCTTCTGTCCAAATTGGACACAGGGGCAAAATAGTAATTTTTTGCCAAAGCGGGGTCCACCCGTGGCCCACTTTGTACCAAAATACGTGCCAGGACTAACAGTCTCTAAATGGTACAAATTATATGTCAAACAAATCTTATACGTCGATACTAACTTAACGGTATGTCCAATTTTGGATTCCGGTGAGTCCATCACAATTTCGCCTATCGAGTCAGTCGTGAGGCCCATGATTAGGCGGCTCGGTCAACTATCTCGAAATCACGTGAACCTTAGGTCACATGACCTACGTGATATCACGAATCTAATAGAGCAAGTTTCGTTACATTCTGACGAGTGTGCACAAACTAATTGGAAAATTTGTAAAATATCGATACGAAAAAACTTCTACCGATACGGAAAAACTTTTACGGATACGGGTTGATTCTGACGCACACACACGTTTGAATCAACTTCAAAGAAAGCCTACATGTCAGGAAATAGCATATGCTTCTTTCGGTATAATTGGTACGCGACGAGATGGTCCCGTTTGACGGGGCACACTCCGTATCGCAAAATTTTTGGGTTTGAAAACATGGTTTTTCATGATCTTTAAACTAAAATTTCTCCCAAAATAATAGAAATTAATTCAGACTAATTATATGGTGTTTATCCTGGTTATATCGTCTTCAAACTAGAGAAACAAAAACAATATTAGTTGAATCTATCGAGAGAAAACTGCATATCAAAATAGGGCTTTAAATTTAAAACTATTGTATTGAAATCATATAAACTGTGATTTTTTCTGATGTTGGACTTGATTTATCATGAGTTCTGAGATATATAAATTGAAAATAATTAAAGGGTTTTAAAGGTGTATAGGTTTTGATCGTACCTGATTAATTGGATCTATAAACGATCGGGTGACGACAAAGAAAGCACGTTGCGAAGTTGGGACCGAGACTGTCGGTGCACAGCGGACTCGGGTGCTCTGGCGGCGCTCCGATCATTATTCGGTTGTTGCAAAGGTGCAGACGGTCGGGAGGGGTGGAGGAAGGGTCTACGAGGACTTTGGGGTGATGAACTCAACTTCTCGAGCAGTTCTCTAGGGTTTGGAAAGAGAGACTGTCTCAAAATATCTATATATAAACCTACAGTTTTTATGATGATTTAAATCTGATTTCCTCGTTGATTTAAACTCAGATTTGAGTTGTATTTGATCCGATCTGGAAGAGAATTAAATAAGAATCATATTGAGGATTTTTTTGGCAGAAACCGATTTAAAGTGGATATAAAAATCAAGTTGAAAT
Organism: Iris macrosiphon; assembly: GCA_036927795.1. Lineage (NCBI taxonomy): Eukaryota > Viridiplantae > Streptophyta > Magnoliopsida > Asparagales > Iridaceae > Iris > Iris macrosiphon. The sequence continues at coordinate 134,059,243 of JAYESA010000007.1, forward strand.
CTCCGATTTCGTTGGTTTTAACAAAGGTTCAAGCCTCTGTGTTATAAGCTCGGGGGTATTAGGGATGGTGGCTTGTTCAGGTCTCTTGAGAGTTATGCATCTCACATGATTTTGGAGTTATTCAAAATCTTGCGAGATAATCACTATATATATATATGTATAATTTTCTTCATCTTTTTTTTCTTTTATATTAAAATCCTTATTAATTATTATATTTACTATTATTTCTATAAAATATTTTTTTAATTTATTTATTATTATTATTAAATTATATATCATTATTATTAATAGTGTTTTTACAAAATAGATCCTTATGATTAGTATCATTCCTATTATTTCTATTTATTTTATTACCATTTATTGGTATGTTGTCAATACGTATTATTATTTCTATTTTTAAATAAAAAAATCCTAGAAAATTAAGGGAGGTTACAGAGTTCCTGTGAGCATCATCTCGGATCGAGATAGTTATTTTATATCCCACTTCTGGAGGAGTTTACAGGCTAGGTTGGGCACCTATCTCAAGTTCAGTACCACATATCATCCCCAGACAGACGGGCTGTCGAAAAGGACTATTCAGACTCTCGAGGATATGCTTCGCACCTGTGTATTAGATTTTAGAGGCTCTTGGATCATCTTCACTGGTAGAGTTTGCTTAAAGCAACAGTTACCCGGCCAACATTGAGATGTCATCATTCGAGGCTCTGTATGGACGAAGATGTCGTACTCCTTTATCTTAGCATGATATTGGTGAGAGAGCCTTATTGGGACCAGAGATGATTGTGGATGCAGCTGAGAAGGTGAAGCTCATTAGAGATAGACTTCGGGTGGCGCAGGACAGACAACGACTCTGGGCCGATAGCCACCGGAGACCTTTGGAGTTTGAGGTATAGGTTTTGTTTATATTGATTATGATTGCTTTATTTTAGATTGAGTGTTAAGGCTATGTTTGTTCTAGGTTGGCGATCTGGTGTTCTTACGAATTTTTCTGACACAGGGCATAATGCACTTTGGTGGAGACGGAATGCTTAGTCCATGGCACATCAGACCCTTCTGTGTTCTTGCGAGGGTTGGTGTACTAGCCTATCGACTAGACTTGCTACCTGCATAGGAGGAAGTGCATAACATGTTCCATGTGTCGCAGCTGAGATGGTATGTGGCAAACCCTAGTCACGTATTGGATCACTCGAAGATCGAGGTGGGTCTGACTCTCTGAAAACCCCTTCGACCAATTCAGGGTTAATTGGAATTAAATCAAGAGACGAGGATTAATTTGGAATTAATTAGGATTAATGTGCATCAATTTTACGTCTTAAGACACCTTGTGGTTGCTTCGAGGTTGGAGCACCCCACCATTAGTATCTTCCATCCGAATTCACGAACATCTTTTAGACATACCAGACTACCCCTCTGACCATTGTGCAACCTTAGATACTCGTAATTGCGTCTCATCTTAGCTACACAATATTCCTTAAGAGAATGCATTACATTTATTAATTTAATTAAATTCAAGGCCAATTTTACCTCAAACAAACCTAACCAAGCCCACATGCACTCTGCTACGTGGACCAGCCCCACCCCAACAAGGCCGGACAGGCCCAAGTCCCAAGAGTAACCCACTAATCCCTATATATATAAACACACATATTCTTCCATGGGAAACCCTAGATCACCATCACTTATTCATAATCTAGCCGTCTAACCAAACCCTAGTCTCCCTTCCTCCGACTTCACAAGCCCGACCGCCGTCGCATCTTACCTAACCCCGGACTCTCCCCCTCAGGCCGCCTGCACCACCACTGACCGCCCATCCAAACCCGACTGCCCCGGCCACCCACTCCAGCACCCGATTACCGTTGCCTTTCTACGTGACTCGACGGCCACCCCTGCGTCGCCTCGACCCAACGACCGTCGCCGCCCAGGACTGCGGCTGCTGCTGCGGCTACTGCAGTGCTGTACTGCCGCTGCCGCTACTGCTCACCGCCGACGACGTCGGAGTTCCCCTTACAGGAGGACGGCCAACCAACAGATAGACTCCCTTCGCCCTGTCAACCAGGTACTCGACCATCAGCCTCCTTTCCTTGTATCATGTTATTATACGATCATGTCATCGTATCGTCAAGTTGTGTCGCGCGTCGTACGTGGACACAAACTAATTATGTGGAACCCTAGGGATGAGTACATATGCTAATTAATTTAAAATAGTAATTAATAGATAATAATTACCCTAATAGTCGTACTTGTTATTAGCACTTATAATTCACCAGAAACGTGGACAGTTACCTAGTGCAATTAACATGGAAATAAATGGTGTATAATTCAACAAGGCGTAATATAGTTTCATAAACCGATAACATAGAATTATTGTCTCAAGATGCACGTTAACCGAGGATAGAACGCGTGTACACCCTAGCTACGTGCACACTTGACGCTGTATTCGATAAGCCATGATCTTGCGATAGTACCTAAGAGCAGCATCGTAAATTATGTATGTATTTGTGTTAGTGTCTGATGTAGAATTTCTATATTATATGGTATGTTTAGGGTCATTGGATCAGCCAGGGGACACTACAGAAGTAGGCTATTGGCATTCACAACTTGAGGACTCAGGCAAGATACCTTGCCATATTTACTGTCTAATTTAAATTATGCATATGTTGTACTATATTCTTGTTGCCTTCCTTTTATACAACTGTGTGCATCCGAGATTGACTCGGGTGCAGTCGACGGATACGTTAATGATTAGTATACTTGACCTAGTCCGTAGCCGACTCACCCCATTGGAGGATACTCTGATATCTTCCGAGACCTGACACTCCTACACGTTCGTAGTGACAATTTTATGTTGGGATGCGGGTTCGCATGCTCGACTAGCTATCGGCGCGTGTGACGTGCATCACGGTTAGTAAGTAATTCAGGATTATTTCAGTGTAGAGACTTGGCATTTAGATACGAGGTATGCACGTCGAGTATTCGACTTGGATATCTACATTGGACGGGGATGACGACTAGTAGGCGTATGGGACACCCACCCCTTTGTACAGATACCGCACTCGACGGAGTGATACAGACGTATATATATATTATTGATACCATGTTCTGTAGAGTGTTGGACGTTACTTGGTGATATTATAGATACCACACTCTATAGAACGTTGGACGTTATTGTATTCCTGCGCCCGTGTTATAGGGGGCATGTGTGGTATATACTAGCCGGTTGGCACGACTGGTGAATTATGTCATCATATGTCTAGCCTACACCTTCCCATATACTCACAGTTGTCCTCACATTGCATTCACTTAGATGGTAGCACATCCCTTTATTGTATTTATTTTATTCAGTATTTATATATATGGCATGCTTCTATGTATCTTGTTACGTCCCTCTGAGGACCTGGGACCTTTCCAGATTTGGACGAGGCCTATTACCCCACAGTATATGGCCCAGGACAGGAGACGAGGTTCGCTACCACGGAGGAGCTAGAGGTGCTACCGTCAGAGTTCCCGTGATCACTTGGTAGGCCTTCTGCCTAGGATTGGGAGCATCATTATCTAGTCAGCCGATGCCCTAGTCATTACTCTTTTATCTATCATTTTAGTACTTTTATTTTGTCATAGTAGTGGGTTTGTTCCCACCAGACATTCTTGGTTGTACTATGATATTTTGAGACTGTCGTTTATCTTCCAGCATTTATTACTTGTATATTCTTGATGTTTATATTTTGGATGAGATTAGTTTATCTGTTGTTAATTGATATGAGATATATTAGTATTTAGGACAGCGTAGCACTCTTCGTTAGGATCCATTAAATTGGGATATCCTCGGAGATGTGACAGCTGGCTATTGCCACGTGACCTGGTTCTGTGTATTTTGGGACTGGGGCATGACATGGTTTTAGTGGTGGCCCATGCAGGTCAACTTTATTGCTTGTGGTATGATAACATACCCAGCGAGCCTGCAATAGGATAGAAATTTCTAGGTCTCATCCACTTTGATTTCGTCTTTGAATTTCCTTCGTATTACTTCTAAATATCTGCATCCTGTTTGCTTGATTCCGTACTCTTTTAATGAAGTCCTATCTCTTGCAGCAAGATGAACTTGCGCAGTGGACGAGGAGCACCCAGTACCGCGGTGCCAGACAACACCACCCAAAGAGAGGAGGTACCCCAAGGGCAACCCCCGCTACAGACCCCGCTGATACATTGGCACAAGACTTCTCAGGACGATCCTACACTGCAGCCCGAGGGACAGACTTCCCAGACGATTCCCATACAGCATTTTGAGGGACAGACCTCAGGAGCCACACCGATTCCGCAAACTGAGAGGCCGACATCTGAAGAGACGCCTACTGCACATCCAGAGGTTCTATTACCACCACCTCTACCCTACACACCCCAGATGCCATAGCTAGATTGGCAGCTACAAATGCTTCAGTTCTTTCAGACCATGATACAAGCACAGTGGCATCAGACAGAGACATTGAGACAGAGTTTGATGGCAGTACTAGAGAGAACACCTGTCCCAGCACCCGCACCAGCACCTCCATCATCCCAGACAGGTAGCACTGTTAGATGGTTCCGACAGATGGGACCAGATACTTTCTCAGGTAGTGAGACTGCAGAACAGATCTCCGATTGGGTCGCTAACACGGAGATGCTATTAGAGGCTTCACAACTACATCCAGACCTTTGGATGACCGCAGTGAGGACCCAACTAAAAGGCAACGCCCATCACTGGTGGGATTCCATTGAGCGCAGTGTAGGCAAGAACCAGACTTGGAAACAGTTCTTAGAGTACTTCAATGAGAAGTATTTCCCAGCTATAGTCAGAAATGCCCTGTACTCCCAGTTACTACATCTAGAGAAGGGAAATGTGACTGTTGACGCCTATGACGCAGAGTTCAGCCGCCTTAGCAGATTTGGTGCCGTCCTGATACCCAATAATCTCGAGAAAGCGTAGAGATCTTATCACGGCCTCAATTTCGAGCTACAGAGGTATACCACCACATAGGCAAGGATTTCTTACGAAGAGGTTCTTGCAGAGGCGAGAATCCAGGAGACCATCATTAGAGGAGCTAGACGTTCCAGCATGACTACACCAGCCAGGCACAGCCCGGAGCAGGAGGACCGATCCGACGTCCTGGGGCACAGACACCGCAGAGGGCAGCACCATACCAGCCGAAGGAGCTCCCGACTTGTCACCATTGTGGCAAGAAGGGATACGTCATTAAAGATTGTCGAAAGAAGCTGGGATTATGCATGATATGTGGAGCAAGTCAGCACCTTGTCAGAGATTGCCCACAACGCAGAGAGGCAGTACCGCAGACAGGACAGAGGCCAGCAGCACCAGTCCCGAGGATACTACCCCCACCAGGAGGATAGCGTCCACCAGCACCTGGAGGATTTCAGAGGGGACCACCCTTGGCCCCACAGGAGGTACAGTTCGACCGGACCCGACAGCAGACAGGAGGACAAAGGCACGGACAGGCCTTTACACTAGCAGCTATAGAAGAGGAAACAGAAGGGGAAGCTATCACAGGTACCATTTTAGTTGCATCATTACCTGCAACTGCATTATTTGATTCTGGTGCTACGCTATCATTTATATCTAGTAGATTCGTAGCAATGCATAGAGTAGCGACTTCCCCCTTACCTAAGAGTTGGAAGATTCTTACTGGAGGAGGTATCGTGCCGGTTACCAACACTATCAGAACGTGCTCGGTAGTCGTATGTGGTAGAGAGATGAGAGCGCGATTCTTGGTATTGCCTATGCTGTACTTTGATGTTGTGCTAGGCATGGACTGGTTAAGCCAGTATAACACCGTACCAAATTGCCAGAGGGGTAGCGTTACTTTTAGACCGCCAGATCAGCCGGAGTTCGAGTACATGTGAGGGACCGTCGAGCAAGGAGTAGGACAGATAGCTGGAACTTGCATGGCTATGGAAATGGTACCCCCACCCATAGTTGCTGAATTCGAGGATGTTTTTCCAGAGGAATTGCTAGACTTACCGCCAGATAGAGATGTAGAGTTCACTATTGAGCTAGTACTCGGAGCAGCACCGGTATCTTCTAATGTATACCAATTGGCGAAGAAGGAGCTAGATGAGTAGAAGCTACAATTAGAGTAGTTACAGAGAAAGGGGTTTATCCGTCCTTGTACATTACCCTGGGGAGCACTAGTATTGTTTGTACCCAAGAAGGATAGAATAGTACGTATGTACATTGATTACAGAGCCCTTAATGCTTTGACTATCAAGAACAAGTACCCCCTGTCGCGGATTGATGATTTATTCAACCAGTTGACAGGAGCAGTAGTGTTCACAAAGATTGACTTGAGATCGGGTTATCATCAAGTGAAGGTGTGAAGACAAGACATTTAAAAGACATGTTAAGAGCGTGCATACTTGACTTCGGAGGATCATGGGAGGACCATTTGCACTTGGTCGAGTTTTCCTACAACAACAGCTATCAAGCAAGCATCCAGATGGTTCCCTAGGAAGCGTTGTATGGAAGGAAATATCGTTCCCTAGTATGTTGGAGTGATATAGGCGAGAGACAGATACTTGGGCCAGAGTTGGTTGTTCGTACAGTGGAGAAGGTGAAGAAAATCCAAGGACACCTACGAGCAGCACAGGACAGGCAGAAGCATTGGGCAAATGCAGATCGACGACCCTTAGATTTCCAGGTTGGAGAACACGTATTTCTAAAGATCTCACATACTCGAAGGACTCTCAGATTTGGAGGCAGAGGGAAGCTGAGTCCGAGGTACATCGGACCATTCGATGTGTTAGAACGCGTCGGAGAGGTTGCTTACAGATTAGCCTTGTCGCAGACTTTGGAAGGAGTCCATGACGTCTTCCATGTATCTCAGCTGAGAAGGTACATACCAGATCTGAGTCATGTACTTGACCATTCAGAGATCACCGTCGGCCCGAGTTTATCATACCAAGAGGAGACTGTTGAGATCCTGGACAGGAGCGAGAAGGTACTGCGAGGTCAGACTATCCCCCTAGTCCGCGTCGCAAGGAGACATCATGCACCAGGAGAGTCGACTCGGGAACGCGAGGAGGATATTAGACAGCGCTATCCCCACCTCTTCGAAGGACTAGGTACGTATTAACATTTTAATTTCAGTCAGGATTTCTTACCATGCGTATGTTTTAATTTTGAGGACGAAATACTCTGAGGAGGGTAGATTGTAAACCCCCTCGACCAATTCAGGGTTAATTAGAATTAAATCAAGAGACGAGGATTAATTTGGAATTAATTAGGATTAATGTGCGTCAATTTTATGTCTTAAGACACTTTGTCGTTGCTTCGAGGTTGGAGCACCCCACCATTAGTATCTTCCACCCGAATTCACGAACATCTTTTAGACATGACAGACTACCCCTCTGACCATTGTGCAACCTTAGATACTCGTTATTGCGTCTCATCTTAGCTACGCAATATTCCTTAAGAGAATGCCTTGCATGTATTAATTTAATTAAATTCAAGGCCAATTTTACCTCAAACAAACCTAACCAAGCCCACATGCACTCTGCTACGTGGACCAGCCCCACCCCAACAAGGCCGGACAGGCCCAAGTCCCAAGAGCAACCCACAAATCCCTATATATATAAACACACATATTCTTTCATGGGAAACCCTAGATCACCATCACCTATTCATACTCTAGCCGTCTAACCAAACCCTAGTTTCCCCTCCTCCGACTTCACAAGCCCGAGCGCTGCCGCATCTTACCTGACCCCGGACTCTCCCCCTCAGGCCGCCTGCACCACCACCGACCGCCCATCTAAACCCGACTGCCCCGGCCACCCACTCCAGCACCCAATCACCGCTGTCTTTCCTCGTGACCCAATGGCCACCCCCGCGCCGCCTCGACCCGACGGCCAACCCCGCGCCGCCACGACCTGACGACTGCCGCCGCCCAGGACTTCTGGTGCTGCTGCGGCTACTGCAGTGCTGTACTGCCGCTGCCGCTGCTGCTCATCGTCGACGACTCCGGAGTTCCCCTCACCGGAGGACGGCCAACCAGCAGATAGGCTCCCTTTGCCCTGTCGACCAGGTACTCGACCACCAGCCTCCTTTCCTTGTATCATGTCATCATACGATCATGTCGTCGTATCGTCAAGTTGTGTCGCGCATCGTACGTGGACACAAACCAATTATGTGGAACCCTAGGGATGAGTACGTATGCTAATTTGATTTAAAATAGTAATTAATAGATAAAAATTACCCTAATAGTCATACTTGTTATTAGCACTTATAATTCACCAGAAACGTGGACAATTACCTAGTACAATTATTATGGAAATAAATGGTGTATAATTCAACAAGGTGTAATAAAGTTTCGTAAACCGATAACATAGAATTATTGTCTCAAGATGCACATTAATCGAGGACAGAATGCGTGTATACCCTAGCTACGTGTACACGTGACGCTGTATTCGATCAGCCGAGATCTTGTGACAGTACCTAAAAGCAGCGTCATAAATTATGTATATATTTGCGTTAGTGTCTGATATAGAATTTCTATATTATATGGTATGTTTAGGGTCATTGGATCAGCCAGGGGACACTACAGGAGCAGGCTATTGGCATTCACAGCTTGAGGACTCAGGCAAGATACCTTGCCATATTTACTGTCTAATTTAAATTATGCATATGTTGTATTGTATTCTTGTTGCCTTCCTTTTATACAACTGTGTGCGTCCGAGATTGACTCGGGTGCAGTGGACGGATACGTCGATGATTAGTATACTTGACCTAGTCCATAGCCGACTCACCCTATTGGAGGATACTCTGATATCTTCCGAGACCTGATACTCCTACACGTTCGTAGTGACAATTTCATGTTGGGATGCGGGTTCGCGTGCTCGACTAGCTATCGGCGCGTGTGACGTACATCACGGTTAGTAAGTAATTCAGGATTATTTCAGTGTAAAGACTTGTCATATAGATACGTGGTATGCACGTCGAGTATTTGACTTGGATATCTACATTGGGCGGGGAGGAAGACTAGTAAGCGTATGGGACACCCACCCCTTTATACAGATACCGCACTCGACGGAGTGATACAGACGTATATATATTACTGATACCAAGTTCTGTAGAGTGTTGGACGTTACTTGGTGATATTACAGATACCACACTCTATAGAACGTTGGACGTTATTGTATTCCTGCGTCCGTATTATAGGGGGAATGTGTGGCATATACTAGCCGGTTGGCATGACTGGTGGATTACGTCAGCATATGTCTAGCCTACACCTTCCCATATACTCACAGTTGTCCTCATATTACATTCACTTAGATGGTAGCACACCCCTTTATTGTATTTATTTTATTCAATATTTATATATATGGCATGCTTCTATGTATCTTGTTACATCCCTCTGAGGACCTGGGACCTTTCCAGATTTGGACGAGGCCTATTACCCCACAGTGTACGGCCCAGGACATGAGACGAGGTTCGCTACCGCGGAGGAGCTAGAGGTGCTACCGTCAGAGTTCCTGTGATCACTTGGTAGGCCTTCTGCCTAGGATTGGGAGCATCATTATCTAGTCAGCCGATGCCCTAGTCATTACTCTTTTATCTATCATTTCAGTACTTTTATTTCGTCATAGTAGTGGGTTTGTTCCAACCAGACATTCTTGGTTGTACTATGATATTTTGAGACTGGCGTTTATCTTCCAACATTTATTACTAGTACATTCTTGCTGTTTATATTATGGATGATATTAGTTTATCTATTGTTAATTGATATGAGACATGTTAGTATTTAGGACAGCGTAGCACTCTTCATTCGGATCCATTAAATTAGGATATCCTCGAAGATGTGACAGCTGGCTATTATCACGTGACCTGGTTCCGTGTATTTTGGAACTGGGGCATGACACTCTCAGTTACCCTGAGCAGCCCATGGAGATTCTGGATTGCAGGGAGAAGGTATTGCGGAACTAGACGATTCTCTTAGAACACGTCGCATGGGGTCATCACTCTCCGGGAGAGTCTATCTGGGAGAGGAAAGTCGAGATGCGCGAGTGATACACTTATCTATTTAAGCCATGAGGTATCATTCTTTCCTTGATTGCTTATTATAGATTTAGTTCCTTCCTTAAATTTTTAGGACAAAATTTTCTTCGGAGGGTAGATTTGTCACTACCATATTTCTAGATGAGAGTTTTTTTATCATATTTTTTATTATATTTAGTGATTAAATATTTATATATTATGCTACTAATTATTTATTATGTGTTATGTTATTTATTTATTAGTTAGTGGGAAAGCCTAATTATTAGACTTAAAACTAGTGGACCCAATTAAATTAGTCATGTCACATTGAGCCCAAAATTGGACTTAGCCCATTAGACCCATTCCTTTTATTTAATTAAGGAGATTAGAATTAATTTTCATTAGATTGGAAGCTTCCCAAAATAGCCCTCCTAATTATTTACCTACATGATAACTAGTGGGGGCATTTTAGACTTTGCTTGGTTGCTTTGGAGAAGTTCTAGGCCTAATTGACCTTTATTTTGACTTCTATATTGGTTTTTATGCCCAATTAGGAGGAATTCTGAGATTGGTGCATAAAGTGTTTGTCATTAGGCCAATTAGGTCTAAATAGATTTAGATTAAGTCTGTAAGACTATTTACGTATCCATAATTGGATACAAGTAGGCCGTATCATGATACTTTGTGATACGGAGAGATTTTAGGGATTTTTCCTTTGACACTTGTGATACATGTGCTAATTTATTTTATTACATAATTTATAGCTAATATAATTATTAGATGGTATTATGTTTCAATATTAGAATATGTTTAATGTATTTTGAAGAGTGGAATCACAATGGATTGGCTATATGACGATTTATCATGATATATCATGAGTATCTTGACCTTGTACTCAAGGTTATATATATATATATATATATATATATATATATATATATATATATATATATATATATATATATATATATATATATTGTGTTGTGTGTGTTGAGAGTTATTGGTGTTGTGCAACTGTGTAGTGCACTATTTCAGTGAGGGGCATAGGAGTGCCAATGTGTGATTAGAGAGGGGTGTATGAGGAGAGGTTGATGTGGTTTCAGTTATGAGAATGGGGGGGCGGCAACTGCTATTGGTTGCAGTTGGTTGTAGGTAGCAAAAACTGTAAGTAGCAATCATCATGTTACCAGGGTGATGAGGTATTTGGTTCAGACTTCGGGGAGGGGGAGTGCAGTGCACTCGAGGCACTGCAGGAACAAAGTTTTGACATATGTGCACTGGTATGTTATGGAGAAGCTGGGAATATGGAGAAGTGAAAGGGGTTGCAGTGCCAGTTAGGGAGAGTTGGTACTAGAGTAGTATTATTGTATTAGTGAAGATTTAGTGAATATATATGTGTGGCCAGATTTAGGAAGCAGTGAGTGTCTTTAAGTATTTGTATCAAGTGTGTCTGTGCCTATGGTATCAGTGTAGAAGTACACACAAAGATTATGGATGTAGACCTGATTATGGGGTGTTGCTCGAGTATAACATCAGTAGGCACTTAACCAGGCAAGGCTCCCTTGCAGTGGGGATTTGAGTTAGGGGGAGACTCAGGTAAGAGGGTGTAGAAGTAGGTACATTGGAGGGGCATTAATGTACACCAGTAGGCAGGATCCTATTACAAATTATAGTGATTAAGAGGTCAGGCTGAGTGTGATACATGTAGGTACAATACAAATTAGGGAGAGAGACCTTTAGTTGAGGGTGTGTACTTATCTAATGATATCAGTAACTATTGCAGCAAGCATATGGTGTAGTGGTGTACAGGTCATGAGATTGCAGTCAGACACTAAGGAGCCATGCACTAGAAGAACAATATATCAGTGAGCACTTTTAACCAAGTGTGTGTGAGAGGGTTAAGGTATTATTGTGGTATTGGTTTAGTTTGATACCAAGGCATATCAATAGATGAGGGTACATAGGCTAAGTTATTGGAGAAGTGCTTAGGTAATAGGTTATATCAGTGTATAGTGAGATATATAGGTAATATTAAGCTAAGTTATGATATTGATATTAATAATAATTTAGGTTAGTAAGTTAGTAATAGTAAGGTTAATATATTGATATTAAGTTAGTGAGATGAGATAATATGTTAGTGTCACTCCCCGTTTTCGATATACGTATTTGGAACGTATTTTTTCTGCCTATGTTATTTATTTATTTTTTTGTTAATTAGGTTGCATGTTATGGAGACTAGACCCATTCTTTGGTTCAATTAGACTCATGGTTTAATTGTTGAGTTAGTTTGGTCATGAGTTGAACACAAGGTCTAAACCTCAAACCCTAGCTCTATAAGCTAACTTATTTCTCTTTCTTCCCTCATTTCTCTCATTTTTCTCCTTTTATTTCTAGGCAAGTACACCTTGGATGACATGGAGAAACTCTTTGATTTTAGTTCTTCTCTTTTCTTGTATTTTATTAGTCTATTATATGTACATTATGATTCTAAAAACTTTTAATACTTAGAATTTTTGGTTTTTATGGATGAAATTTAGTAGATATGCATTTTAGTTAAGGATTTTTCATGGGTTCCAAAAGTTTTTCTGGGTTTTGATCTATTAAAATATAGTATTTTAGAAAACTACTTTTTGTGGTTGATAAAGATTCTATTTCAGGAATTTTAGATTTTGGTTCACTTAATTTGGAGTTAAAATAATATTTTTATGGAGAAAATATTTTTTTGGTTTTTTTGAGTTTTTTGCCATGGCTGAACTTGTTGTTTGGAGAAGACGAAGTGCTCATGCGGCCAACACCATATGTGGTAGAGAGTGCTATACTGCCTGAGTGCTATGCAGCTTGAGCCCTGTGCCGTATATACCTTCCAGCATGCGTCCATCTTGTTGAATGCATGACTGATTATTACACAAAGTGTTCTAAGTGACAGAACTTCTTGTGTTTTACTTGTTGAACGAATAAGTCCAAGGAACATCAATGCAACAAGCATAGCATACGGCAAGAAGACTCATGCGGCAGCGACTATACGCCTCTTCTCTTGTGGATGCATAACCCTTTTTGCTCTTATACATTTTTCTATGAGTTTGTCTTTTATTTCTGACACACTTTATGGCTGGTCATATCCATCACTTCAGTCACTTCTCAGATATATATTAAATGCACGTCACTTAACACTTGTCCTAAGGTGTGGACTTTGTCCTATTATATGGGGCACTGATCCCATGCGACACCAACTCATATGCGGTCGACTTCCTATGCGACCGACTTCCTATGCGGCACCTGTCCTATGCAGCACTAACTCTATGCATCCCTGATCCTTATGCGGTCTATGTGCACATTTTACTATTTTGCTTGGTTTGGATGCTTTATTGAATTTTTGTGATTCCATGTGTGATTTTAATGATTGTTAATCTATGTGAGCTAAGTGACCATGTGTTAGACCTGACTATGTGCTAGAACCCATATGATTTACCAATGATTGATAACTTGACTCAACTATTGGTATCAGTGTTGATACACTTACTAGTACTTATATTCCTACTTGCTAAGTGCTTCTACGTTATTATGTCACATGTTTCACACCAAGGTATTCCTACATGCTAAACCACATGTGATATGATACAATTCCTCCAGCATGGACATGGTAGTTGGTTAATAATCAAGCATGGCTAATATTTGTTTGACTGCTACATCACATTAGGATTTATCCAAATTGAACTACAAAGTGACAAAGCGGATTCGTATCTAGCGTGTCCGTACTACGGTACGACATATAAGGGGAGTAACATGTGACCATGCCATATGATTCCAGCAAACTGTAGGGTTAACTAGGCAACTACAATATATAGAGCATTGGAAGGGTCTGAATCCTGAGATCATGGTTAATTAGCCACCCTTAATCATTATATGGGGAGTGAAGGCTGGCCCCCATGGATATTGTTTAAATTCTTATCAGTGGATGGTAATATCTGACTATTATATTGTACTATATGTTCTATGCGATCTTAGCACGGTGGCCTTCCGAGGGACCGGTGGATACTACTATGTGCTATACGATAATTTATGGCTCAGTTAGCCCCTGCTAGAATATGGCTCGACCTGAGGATTCCTATTATATGCATAATATTTTTGGGATAACCCAAACTCCACCTAGTAAGCCGTACAAGTGATTGGCCAATTATGTAACTGAAATTGATTGTATATTGTACCTTTTGTTAATAGTTTAGGGACATGGACTATCATGGTGCGATGGTCTAACCCTTGTCCTTATTTGGTTATAGGGTAAGATTATTGTATCATGATAGGCCATGAACCAAAACTATGATACATGACTATATATATATATATATATATTTTTTTTTTATTCTTCCTAGTTTTGTTTATTTATTTATGCTTTCTTTGTGGTACTTGCTATTTGGGGTCTAACTCCACTGATTTGCATGGTCAGGTTTAGAGCCAGCACCTGAGGATCAAGCATACTTTCTCCTGAACAATGGCGGATACCAGACGGATGGTCGCTAAGAAAAACGAGTGGATTTCTTCTTCCTTGCTCGCTATCGCATATTTTACTCTTTTGGACGTTTAGCCACTGGCACTTGTTAGCAATAAATCTGGACGTTTAGTTTACTTACATGATTGTAATTAATTAGACTACAGCTGATTATGGTCATGTACTTTTTTTACTCTACCAACTTTCTTATTTTGTACAACTGGGTTCTAGAATATTGTGGCAAGGCGTTTGGGATGCCTTACTTCCTTGTCATATACGTTCTATGTTTACTATCCTTACTTAACTGATTAACACAATATATGTACTATGTGACCCTAAGTGACTTGCTTGTAGTATGCACTCCCTTGTCTAGTTACAACTGTGATCGTCGTACGACGTTCTATACCTTCTTTGGGGTAGCTGGCCATGTCCGTCACCGTATTCTGGTACTGGGGCATGACAGTTAGAGTATCAGGATACTATATATATATATGTATATATATATATATATATATATATATATATATATATATATATATGTCACGACCCGCACCCGGATATTCGGGGACGAGTATGTTGGTACGTCTAGCCTACGCCGCAACATCGGCGGTAGAACGCTATCTGGATCAACTCTACTATTTAAACATCCAAAACAATATATATATGGTACCTGTTAATCCTCTCAACTCCAAATGGAGGAACAATATAGTATCTGATAAATATAAACTATACTCAATAATAATGCAAACTAGGGAAGATAAAGCACGAGATGGAATAACGAAAGAAAGAGTCACAATACAACAACAAGACTGAAATAATATATACATGCCAATAACCTCAATAAAAGTCTAATACAAGTCTAACAATAATCTAAATTTCCTCAAGCTCTGGTACTAAATCCTCCTGCTCTACAGGAGTATCCTCTAATAGAATATCATCCTGCAGTCCGTAGTATGTAGGACACTGGTCTACGAGGCAATCATCTGAAAAATATATCCAGTCAGGATTGGAGAGAAGTACATACCTTTGAAAGCAGTTTCAAATACACAATCGAGCATATATAACAGATAATAGAAAAGAATACAAGATAACTAAACAACAGAAAGAAATAAACTAGAGTGAACAGGTAATTTACTGGAATGAATAACATGTAATAGAATATCAGTAATATAACAGAAATAATTAAAATCTATCTAATGTGCCATGGAATATAAGTTCATTATGTGATCGATTTAGATTGAACACGAATACAATATGGTAACTCGATTACACGTGTGGTATGCAATCGACATATACATGAATACACTGGGGCTTGATCACATAATCAACTCCTATTCCCCCATCCCCAACTAATACCAATGGATCCAATCACGACATATTACGAAAACGAATATGGGTACACTAAACACGAGCAGTGTGGGTACACGAATATGAGCACACTGAATACGAGCAGTGTGTGAATACGAAGTACACTAAATCAATACCCGATACACACAATAAAATATATATGAAGGAATATCTGCTGAACACGGTAAGGGATAATATCTCCTGACAGGATCTATATAGTACCAGTCCGTTAAACCACTGTATCAAGATCAAGAATATAGTTCTAGAATATGAGATATATACACTATTATGAAATAAAAACTAACAGAGAAAAGTACTCGCCTGATGTCCTGAGCAAGGTGTGTCTCTCGATGCCCAAGCTGGTGTCACATAGACCTATATATGGTTTATTACATCAATACAAGATTTTAGAATAAAAATAAGTTAAACTAGTTCAATTCTAGGTCATAAAGCCATTTCTAAGTCAAAATAGTCAAACTAGGTCAACTCTAGGTCAAACTAGTCAAACTTGGTCAACCTAACTATTTCTAGGTTGTACGAGTCTATCTCTAGGATATTGGGTCCATACACTATGTAACTAGGCTATACTAGCTATGTTAGGATACTAGGATACCAACAAAATACCGTATCATAAGATATACGAGTTATTATATATGAAAATATAATAATATATATATACAAGACAAAATATATAGTACTCCTAACCAAACTAATGCTAAGTGGATACCTTGGCTTTGAACCAAATGCGGTATCACACCACCTACACACCCATCTTGATATACAAACTCAATACCTTGAGTATAAATCAATACATTGAATTTACCTTGGTATCATAAGGTAATACAATATTCAACATTAGCTAACTAACCAACATACCTCACTATATACTAACATGCATTTAAACTTATAATAATACTATACCAACTAACATAACTAACATACCCATCAGATATTCAATACTCATACCCAAGATACCTCAACTCTCAATACCTTGGTGTAACTTAAGGTAAACTAGAAATAATACTAACCAATGCTAACTAGTGCTTTTATATATATATATATATATATATATATATATATATATATATATATATATACTTAACTCACTAACAATATATACATAACTAACTTATTAATATAAACTAACTTAGCTTATTAACTAGCTTAATTTAACTTATTTACAACTTAATTTCTAAGTACTCAAACTACTGTTGCTTATTATTACTGCTTCTGCTGCTTATTGCTTCTGCTATTTCTGCAGCTTACTGCTTCTGTTGCTGCTGCAGCTTACTGCTTCTGCTGCTGCTTCTCGCTATTTCTGTTGTTGCTTCTTGCTGCTTCTGCTGCTTCTCGCTGCTTCTCGCTGCTTCTGCTGCTGTTTCTCTGGCCTGCTTATCCGGTCTGCTTATTGGCCTGCTCCTAGCTCGCATGCACACATCTATATACACATACACTCATATATATATATATATATATATATATATATATATATATATATATATATATATATATATACCCACACTAATAATGCACATGCACTCTCCCAGGACCACAAATACATCAAATTGAAATATAGAGCATACACATAATTATATATATACATATATATCATATAGCAATTATAATTATAATACTCTAATATCTATAACCAAGGTCAATTGAATTAAAATGCAAGGAAACAAATACGTGTAGTGCACCGCACCCGTATCATACTCGATCTATGATACACTTGCGATACGGCTCCACCACTACACCACCAAACGTACCTTGAAGGACATGAGCAAGTCTAAAATCAAAATTAGAAGCAACACGAAGTATTAGCTATTCGTCTACGTGCCTGTGTCAAAATGTGATAAGCTCAAACCCCCCGTGTCGGAAGAAAATCCCCAAATCAACCTGTATCGTCAAATTGTCGGGATAAGGCCTACACGTATCCAATTATGGATACAACACTAGTTACACACAATCAAACACATATCAATTTGGTCTAATTGACCTGTTAACAAACACAATGTGCCAATCTCGGAATTCTCCTAAAATTGACAAAAAATACCACATAACTTTCTCGATAGGCTTCCTATGAACCTAATTCTAATTCCTATGGGTAGCCTTAGTAAATGGGAGGGTTCCTAATGATTAAATTATAGATTTAAATTCTAATTAGAGAGAAAAAATTGAATTATACCTATTAGAAGATGGATTCCCAATGCAATTCTCCAAATGAGTGTCAAGAGCCTTCAACTTGTAGATCCTTGCTCCTTCTTGTAGATCCTTGCTTCTTCCTTGTAGATCCTTGCTTCCTTCTTATTCTAATAGCTTCCAATGATGAACAGGAAAGGAATTGGAAAGAAATTTAGGTAGGTATTGGTGTAGGGATGAAGGAATTTGGAAGAGAAAAAAATCTAGATCTAGATTTGGAATAAAAAATGAAGAAAGTGAGAGAGAGAGAAAGTCTCTCTCCACTCCAAATACCGTCGACCTCTACCCCCTCCTCTAAGCTACTATAAAATATCCATAATACCCCTTAGGGCTTGTCATGAAAGAATTAATTAAGGAGGGAAGGTTCTAGTCTTATTGGTTTAACTAATTAATTTATCCTCCTAATGAATTTGCTTACTATTGGGCTCAATTCTAAATAGAATTAAATATTGGTCCATGAATATAATCTAAACTAGTTAGGTCCATTAACACAAATCCAAAATAAAATCTAACATCTAACAATAAATAAATAATACAATAGATAAATATTCAACATGCACAATATTTAATTAATTATGAAATGACCAAAATATCCTTTTCTAGAAAATATAGTAGTAACAATATATATATATATATATATATATATATATATATATATATATATATATATATATATATATATACCAAAAAGTTAAGGTATCAGCGTTAGTTTAAGGTATTGGGTAAATATTAGGATACAAGTTAAGATATTAAGTTACAGGTAAGGTAATTGGTTCTAGGCCAAGGTATTACTATAGGTATAATTGTATATATAGGTAATATATGCTAGATACCTACTAGGGAGATCTAGAGACCTAGAGATAAACTAGTATTAGCTAGTAATGACTTGTTTGACCAAGTTTGACCTAGTTTTGCCATTTTGACCTAGAAAGCGTATTTTAGTGCATTTTAGCTTATTTATCTTCATTACACCCATTGACATAAAATTTCATATATAGGTTTATGTGACACCAGATCAGACACCGAGTTATACTTGTTGCTCAAGACCAGAGGTGAGTACATTATCTAATAGTTTTCTTATTTGATTGTCTCTATGTTACATGTATTTAGAATTAAGATAATTGATTCTTGACACATAATAACACGGATTGGTATACGTGGATCCCCGTCATGAGATGTTATCTTCGTGATTACTCAGTGATCTCCGTATCACTCTTCGTGATTACTCAGTGATTACCGTGATATCTTCGTGATATTTAGACCATGATCATAGTGCATGATATTGTAGACCGGGTATCGTTATATACGTATTATAATGTATCATAATTTGGATCCGTGTACTAGTCAGGGGTTGGAAAAGTATTAGTGGATATTTAATCATACCTTATTGTCGCTACCACATTTTCTAGGAAGGGTATTTTAGTAATTTTATAATTAATTAAATATTACGCTTGTTAAATAATTATTTGTTGTATTATTTAATTATTGTTAGATGTTATTTATTTATTTTGAACTTGTGTTAGTGGACCTAACTAGTTTAGTTTAGACTCATGGACTAACATGTATTAATTGTTAGAATTGAGCCCAACTAGAAAGCCCATGGATTAGGAGGATGATTAATTTAATTAAACCATTAGACTAGAAGCTTTCCTCCTTAATTATTTCTTCATGAGAGGCCCCAAGGGGTATAATGGACATTACATAGTGACTTGAGGAAGGGGTAAGGGGGACCGGCCTATTAGAGAAGAGGAGGAAAGTTTCTTTCCTCTTTCCTCTTTTCATTTGAAAGTTAGATCTAGAATTTCTCTTAACCAAATTCCTTCATTACATATTATTTTTCTACCAAAATTTTATCCCAATTTCTTCCCAAATCACCATTGGAGGATAGTGGAGCAAAGATCTAGAAGGAGGAAGCAAGGATCTACAAAGAGGAACAAGGATCTACAATTTGGAGGCCAATTTTATCAAAATTTGAAGGTTACATTGGGAATCCATCTTCCAATAGGTATAATTCAGTTTTTTCCCTTAATTTAGGTTCTAAATTTGAGATTTAACCATGATAAATCAATACATATGCATAGACTACCTATAGAATTTGGTTTTGTGTTCATAGGAGGCATATTGTGAAAGTTATGGTACTTTTTGTGTCAATTTTGGGGGAATTCCGAAATTGACAATTGTTGTGTATGTGAATTAGTCATATAGATCAATTTGGCATATGTTTATATGTTTGGGGCTAGTGTCGTGTCCATAATTGGGTACGTGTAGGCCGTATGTCAATAATTTGGTGATACGTGTTAATTTGGGGATTTTTCCTCCGACACGGGACTTTGTGCATGTCATATTTTGACATGGACACGTAGATTTGTGTTTGACTCTTCATATTATTTATAAATAATATATTATACTTGTTCGTGTCCTTCGGGATATATTTGGATGTGTGGTGGACTCGTGTCGCAAGCGAATCCTAGATCTAGTGGGATACGGGGTGATACACTCCATGTGTTTGTGCAATTATTTCGAGATCTATTTCTCTTTTGTTCTTGGTCATTGTGATGTGTAATTATATGTATGTATGTATATATTGTTGTTATATATATATATATATATATATATATATATATATATATATATATATACATTTATGTATTAGTGTGTCATAGATCTATATATCTATGTGTATATATATTATGTAGCTATTCTTCTACACATATAAGATCCATTATATATTGTGTTATATATATATATATATATATATATATATATATATATATATATATATATATATATATATATATATATATATATATATATATATATATATATATGTATATGTATATATATATTGTGTATGATTATATATACGTATACGTATATGTGCTATTATATATATGTTACTATATATATGTATGTTATTGTTATATATATTTATTGTGTACATATATATGTATGTGGAGGTGTACGTATGTATACATAGTTATGTATATTGTGTTATATATATTAGTATATATATAGTGTGTTATATATATTAGTATATATATATATATATTGTGTTATATTATATATATATATATTGGTGTTTTATATATATATATATAAGAGAAGAAGAACAGGGGCTTTTGCGACAACTACAGCGACAACAGCAAATAACAGCAACAGCAGCAGCGGAAATAGCAACAGTAGCTGCAGTAGCAATAGCAACAACAGCAGCAGTAGCGACGGCTGCAGCAGCAACAATGACACAGTAGCGGCAGCTTTGGCTACAACAGCAGGAATCCGTCACAGTAGCAGCAATTCCCGCCACAACAGCATCAACATTTGCGACGGCGGCCAACAGCTTTTAGTGACGTTCTGCGGTTAATTATATATATAGTTATGGTTAATATATATATATATATATATATATATATACTCCTAATTGTTATTTATGTTTTAGTATACTATATTATAATAATTAGTTTTTAGCATATATTATTTATGGGTAGTTAGTATAAACAAGGTTTTGGATATTACCTTGAAAAACCAAGGTAAGTATCAAGGTATTTGGGGATACCCAAGGTATTGGGTATGGGTATGGGTATCAAGATTGAGGTTTAGTGTTGTGATACCAAGTTGGTTCAAAACCAAGGTATCTATTTAATGTTTGTAATTAGGATTTTATATAATTAATAATTGTTTGATATGTATATGTGATACTTTACCCATTGTTTTACGTATTTTGAGATACGGTATCCTAGTATCCTAAGTTATAGCTTTTATGACCTAGACTCTAGTGTTTGAACCCAATATTCTTGAGATAGACTCATGCAACCTAGAAATAGGTAGTTTAACATAATTGACCTTAGTTTGACCATAGTTGACTATAGTTTGACTTAGAGTTGACTTAGTTTGACTTTTGACTTAGAAATGGCTTATTGACCTAGAAGTTGACTAGTTTAACTTATTTTCTTTCTGAAATCTTGTATTGATGTTATATTCCATATCTAGGTCTTCGAGGCACCATATCAGACATCTGTGAGACTGTTCTTTGGACTTCAGGCGAGTACATTCTCTGATAGTTTCTCATTTATAATATCCTCTATGTTCATTGTATCTACTGTAGATATCCTTGTTCTCTTGACACAATGGTTACACGGATTGGTATATCCAGATCTTGTTATGAGATTTTATTCCTTGGTATATGGTGTATCTTGTGCAAGCCTTATTTTATTGATTATCTTGTACATGTACAGACACTAATTTTTGGGAAGACTAGCTATCTTCTTGGGGAATCTTGTGCCATAGCGTACCATAGTTGGATCTATTATACTAGTTGAGGGTGGAGAGTATTTTAGTGTAGATATCTAATCATACCCTTCTTGTATCAAGTCTTGCTCTTGAATAATGTTAATCATACACTGCACCTATGATTAGCCAGGCCATAAATCTTGTATCATATTCCCAAGCCGATCACATGTTAAAGCTAGTACTCACACACTTATTCATTAGTAATCTTATTCATTGTCATATTACTCATTATTGTATTTATTCCAGTATTTTCTTATTATATATATATCTCATTGTGTCTATTGTGCATCTTGTATATTTATATCTATTTATTGTTACATAGTTTTTATCATTGATTGGAATTGTTATTAGAGATGTACTCTGTTTCTTTTCTGACTGGATATATTTTTCCCAGATGACACTGAGGAGTGGTATCCTACACATTATGGACCTCAGGATGTTGTGGGTTTAGAGTCAGAGACCCTGGCTCAGGAGGGACTTATCCCAACTGAGGCAGATGACCTGAGTTTAGTAGCTTCTTAGTATTCTTGTACTAGATTTGTTTCCAGCTATTTTTTAGTATTCTTTCAGACTCATTGATGTATTATTTTAGACTCATGAGTTGTTGTAACTATTCTATTCTTTATTATATTCGTGCTCATTTCCATCTTAGATCTTTGATTGAGTATATTGTTATTGTTGGTGGTTCATTATATTGTTAGATAGATTACCCAAACAACGTTGTTCTACCGCCGATTCTGCGGTGTAGGCTGGGCGTTGTTCCCTACTTGCATCCCTACATCGGGTTCGGGTCGTGACACTTATAGCCCATAATTTAGTGTAGCCTGTGATAGCTATCAGATCATGCAACTCACGTGTGATCACGCTATCTCCCCTTTTATTTATAGACCGTGTTAGGCCCAAGCCGATCACATATTTTACTAATATTTCAAGGAATATTTTATTATTATATTTGCTTTATTCTAGTTTATTATGTTGATGTTCCTCACCATATTATTATCAGTTTATTTCTATTAATTACCATGATACTCATTCTTGTGATATTTACTAGTTCAGTTACATCCATCATTTATTTTTATTGCTATTGTTGTTTTATAGTGTCTGTCAATTATTAGAACTACTTTTGGATTGTACTTCGCTCCAATCCTGACTGGATATATTTTTTAGATAATTTATTAGAGGATTGGTGTCCTACACACTATGGGCCACAGGATGGTGAGCCAGTTGAGTTAGCACCCATTGAGCATTTTAAGCTTGTGCCAGTAGTCAAGGAGACTTAGCTAGTTCATTTATGATATTATATTTATCCCTTTTTAGACATTATGACATGTATTATATTAGAGATCTTTGAGTTGTGATTAGACTATTATTCTGGATTTGGATTGTATTGTGACTCAGTATTTTATTCCTTCTATTCCAAATCGTGTCATATCTTCCTCTAGTTTTATATTATGATTGAGTATTGATTACCATTATAATATTATCATATTTTTCTCCATTTGGAGTTGAGATAGCATGACAGGTACCTTATATATTATGTGTGAGATGTGTAGATATTATTGTTGACATAGACATTGTTCTACTACCGATGCTATGGCGTAAGCTGGATGTACCCATGTACTCGTGCTCCTATACCGAGTGCGGGTCATGACATAAGGACTGTAGATCCAAATCCAAACAGACTGAGCAAAGTGAGCCTAATTAATAATGTTGCGATGATTGTGCATGTGGTCTTAACTGGTGTTGACACTAAATAGTAGATGGATACTGGTATATCCTGCCATATTTATTCAAGGAGGGAATTGTTCACCACATAAAGCCTACAAATGAGAAGGTTTTGGTGGCGAACAAGGGAAAATCAGAAGTACTTGGGACTGGGATGGTAGTACCGAATCTGACTTTGAGTAAGTCCCTGTTGCTTCAAGAAGTGAAGCACGTACCGGTGATTTCCTAGAACCTGATCTCAAGAAGTCTGCTATGTAACTCAGGCTTAATGATGGACATTAACGGTGGTCAGATGGTTATGTCCTATAAAGGAACATCCTTCGAAAAAGTATTTTGTATCAAAGGGATGTTAAAACTTTAACTTGTTGTAGAAGCATATAAAATCTCACCATGCGCTCCAGTTTACAGTCAACAAATAACCAAGAGACACATAACAGGGGTGGATGCATAACACCCTGGGTACATGATGTCCCGAGACGCATACTGCCCTTTGACGCATCGTCCCTAGAGTCACATCAGAGCATTTATGACTCTGATAAAACAGACAATCATCCTGACTGCCTCGAATCCTGCACCGATGATTAGAATCCGGGATGATGGCTTCCTCATAATTAATTTTGGCAGTAACAGATGTTCAAATACAACAAATGCAGAAAGCAAAAAAAATCCATGCATCTCTGGCCCAATACGTTACAGACTCCATCTGGTCCAGGCATCTCTGGCCCAATGCGTTCCAGATTCCATGTGATCCATGCGTCTCTTGTTGAAGGTGTTCCAGACACTATATGTTCCATGCGTCTCTAGCCCAATATGTTCCAGACTCCATATGTTCCATGCGTATCTTGCCCAATACGTTCCAGACTTCATGTATCCCATGTGTCTCTGGCCCAATGCATTGCAGACTCCATGTGTCCCATGCATCTATGGCCTAATGCGTTCCAACCAAAGAGATCTCGGAGTAGTTGATGCGGGCTACATGACCAAATGACCAAGTCACACATACAATGGGCTGAAATGACCCCGATATCTTATTAATAGTAAATTCTAACTAAGCTCACAAGACAGCTTCACCGTGACATGCAGCCATAGTTGCAACCATATTCTGTTGAAAGATCCCTATGCGGTCATCAAACAGGGGTGCATGTGGCATCCATAGCATGTGTCCATAGAACAACTATAAATAATAGGGTACTACCCCCATGCAAAGGGCTGGCTAGCTATCTGCGAATCAATACTCAATCAAGAGAGAAAAGCGGCCGCATCTGATCATCCATGGAGTAAAGAGAGTTGCTACACTCCTAACCCTCCATTGTCACCACTAGAAAATAAATTTGTACTTAAATTATTTTCTAGGACTCTTCTTTGTACTTTTTTAGTTTGTTAAACAAATTTGTACTTAGATAACTGTATCTCATCATTCGATGACCTCAAGTGTCTATTCCTTAACAGGTTATATGAGGCAGGAAATGATATGACAATGTCTTCTCAGATGGATGTTGCCCAGGGTGAGAAGGAACTGACACAAAACTACATCGAGCGGTTTCGACAGGCCACGCTAAGGTTGCCTCCGAGCAATCCCAAGGCCACACTAATAGAGATATGCCAGAAAAACATCCTTTCGGCTGTCATCCTCTGGATGGACGAGAGCCAGTTCAAAGACTGGACAACGTTCATTGTAAGTGTTGTCAACGCTGAAAAGAAGCTCAAGGACGCTTGGTACTTGGGGATCCATATCCCTACTGCTGAGGAAAAGGGCAAGCATCCCAGCAGCACCAGCAACAACAACAACAACAATAATGGCGGCAATAGCAGCCGCGATGGAAAGAAAAAATAGACTATAGTTGCAATATTGACCAAGAAGCCTGAATAAAAGTCGACAGAGCCTCCAAATCCAAAGAAGACTTACTCTGTCGAAGATGTTGATGTCAAACCCATCTTTGACATGCTAATGCAGGGAGACAAAATCTGGCTTCCCGAAGTCAGACGCCAACCTAAAGCGGCGGAGATTGCCAACCCAAAGTATTGTCACTCCACCGCTACGTCCATCACCTGATGCAGGAGTGCTATAACCTGAAGCCGTATATCCAACGTTTGATAGATACCAAGGCTCTTTTCTTGGAATTCGATGATGTGACGGTCGCTGCCAATATGGTGTCCCTCAAATTTGGCAACTTTCCACTAACAGAAGCCCAAGACGAAGTAGTCCCTGTCCCTAAGGCGACTATGGAAGTTGTCAACCTTCCACCAGCTCGAGACCAGACGGTAGGGCTAATACCTCTTACTACACCACATAGGAAGGTCATGTGGGTCCATCCCAACCTTGTGCCTGAATTGACGCAGCCGTCCCCCAAGTCCAAAGGCAGGAAATCTAAGTCATATTACACAGTTTTCTCCTCGTCTAAAGAGCTAGCAGCAGGTGCAACAAGATCAGGCACAATATACCAACCGATGCATAGTGATACACCCTCGGTTGTCGCACCTACCACTACTGGTCCCGGGCCATCTCAGGCCCCGCCGGTGGACAAGTCTAAACATAAGGAGACGCTTTTCTATAAACCGTTACACAGGGATGCACTATAAGGGCTAGAAAGGCCCTATAATTTTAATATCTTAGCACAATTAGCCCACACTCTGGCAAAATTATCGCTATTTGAGCTTTTACTAGTCTCTAAAGACACTCAGGCTACCCTAAGTGAGGCACGACAAAATATCGATGTCTACCTAGCGTAAGTCAAGCCACCAACTGAAGATCATGTTAATTGTCCACATTGCAACAACGCCATAGAGGCGATACCCAATATCACCTTCTCGCAACATGATATTTTTCTAAAAAATAATAGGCACGATCGGCCCTTGTACTATACATGATATATTGGCAAAGTCAAGGTGGACCGGATGCATATTGATCAAGGATCGTCGATTAACATTATGTAACCCCTGATTTTTCAAAAAATTTTAATTTGAATTTTTCACAATTTTCTGTAATTTTTTAGGATTTTCAAGAATTTATTTTAGATTCAAATATAATTAAAAATATCCCAAACTTTTATTTTAGTTTCTAAATAATAAAATATATTTTCTATAAGTTTTTAGGAATTTTCTGAGTATTTTTAGTATTTATTGGGAGCTATTTAGGCTAATAACTAATTTTTAGGACTTGTAGAATTTATGGTGCAAGCCCAGGAATATAGAATGGACCCACGTTATTTTCTAAGATTTATAATATTATTATATATTTTCTAGAATTATTTCAGAATTTTTGGAATAATGTTAGTATTTATTTTTAGTTTTATGGCAAAACTAATTTTTAGAGCTTCTCCTAATTATAGTAGGAAATCTATGAATATAAAATTATCCCAAATATTTTTCTAAGGTTTTTTGGTTCAAAATATATTTTCTGTAATTTTTCCAGATTTTTATGATTATTTTTAATGTTTATTTTGAGTTATTTAGATTTAAAATGACTTAAATAATGTTTTGATAAAGGCAAATCAAAAATAAATAATATAAATAAAACCATTCAATCAGATTCTGACACATGTCAGCCTATAGATATCTATTCAGCCACAGGTATATCTATATATATATAATATAATAACCCTAATTATCTCATTATTTTAGAGAGAGAGAGAGATTTGGGAGAATTGTCATCTAGGGTTTCTTCATCTTCCAGAAGCCATTGCGCATGGCTCCGGACTCTAAACGAGGCCTAGTTTCTTGCGTTAGAACGATATTAAGGTTAGCTTTCTGATTATATAATTTTTTTTACAAAATTATTAGTATTAAATTCTGGAAAATTCGTAGAGCACAGCATGTCCGAAAATAGACGTGTTTCGATGTTTTTTGCAATTCTGGGAGAACCCGGAATCAGAATCATGAACCGTTTAAAGTTTCAAAAAGCTAATGTCGAGATCATCGACATATTTTTTACAGAATTTAATTTAAAGTATTTATATACTATTAATTCTGTAGAACTTCTTGGTTAGAATTTAACCATCGGTGCACAATACAAAATTTGTATGTACCATAATTCCCAAACGAATTTAAATTCGGACGAGCCATAAATTCCAGTATATTTTTGATGATAAAATCTACAGGAAATCATGCATGAAAGTTGAGTTTGTATCGATTGACTTTTTGGTCAACAGATCGCTTCGATTTGCGTGCCATGAGTCTCGAGTTGATAAAATTCAGTTCCTTTGGACAAAATTTAGGAATTAACCTAAAAATTAGAATAATAAGATTAAAATAGGATTTTAAAGTAATTATTCCAGAATTAAATAAATTAAAATAAATTATCTTTTGACGTGATAAATTTGTAATACATAGGCTATTTGGACTGTGACTTGGACTCTGATTCATACCAGCAACAGGACCCCAGGCAAGTGTACCTTGCCAAACTCTGCAGTATTGTTATATATTTTCCTTGCTTTATTATATTGTTGTGCATGCTTAACCTAGGGCCGTGTGACGTACTTAGCATCCGATTATAGTCGAGAACCAACACCGTACGCGGAGTTGTGTATTGTCATCTAGACATGGATATTTATGACCCTCTTTATTCTCGTATTTGTCCTATCAAGTACACTATAACCCAGGACACTTGACACTATTCATGAGATAGAATCTTCCTGAGATATTCATGGTGATTCTGTGTAGGATAGATATTTTATGACATAGACATCATATTCATAGATATTATATGACTTGCTGCATTAGATATGATCGTGCGTGACATGGACATGGTGCATCATGGACTTGAGACGTATGATTACATTGGGTGGGGAGAGACACACAGGCTACAGGCTGAGTTTATATATATATATATAAAACATAGTAAACACATAGTAAATATATAGTAAAATATATAGTAAATACTGCTACCGGCTCCAAGACACAGAGCTTGTAGTGGTCTCAGCCTGAGTTTAGTGATGCTCTCAAATTACATTTTCACATAGATGGTTATATAGTTTACCCTATTTATTTTATTTACTATTACACTGCATTTTGGCATGTCGATTTATGTACCTTGTTATGTCCCCTGAGGACCTGGATACCGGACTTTGTCCCCAGGACTAGCAGACGAGATCGACCCCGAGTTACACGGGACAGGAGCATTAGCAGAAGATGGAGCAGGAGCAGACACTGGAGCAGTACCAGATCCAGTAGACGATTGATCCCCGAGGGTATCATCTGGGTATAGGCTTTCCCCATACTCGGTATTTGCTGTGGTTATCTTTATTCTTGTATCTTGACAGATGTATCAGACTCATTATCGGGTTATTTTCCCGAGTTTATATCATATTGAGATTGATCTTGCTTTATGATTCTGATATTGTTGTATTCATTTCTGTGGATGAGATTAGTATATCTAGACCATTATTATTGTATTACAGCTTAAGTACGCCCCGATGGATCCATTAAATTGGGTTCGTCCATCAGTGTGTGCTGCTGGCCATTGCCACGTGTCTAGTCCCTCGATATTTTGGGACTGGGGCGTGACATGGTTTTGGTGGTGGCCCATGCAGGTCTACGACTAAATTGTTCGGTTTCAACTTAGGGACCGAGCAAGCCTGCAAATAGGATTAGAGTATAGGATCTCATCTACAACTGACTATGGCTTCTTCTCCTCCTCCTTCCAATCTATTCCATTAAAAAATTACATCATGCTTGATTTATGTGCCTTCTTATTAGTTCCTTGAGTGTAGCTTTCTTCTAGAATATAGAAGTCCCTGTTGATAGAATGATAGGTAGGGTAACCTTCCTACTAAAAGTACAGCTTGGATATTGACACACCCCTAAGTAGAATGCTTAATAAACCCTAGCGTCCCTTACCTATAGAATAATTTACCATTATTTCTTGTTATAGTCATAAATGACCTAAGAGTAGTATAGGCACTGCTAAGAGCTAGTTAGAGATTGAACCCTAATGTTTGACCCTAGTGGTTGACCCCAGTTTTGAGGAACCAATAGAAATCTGAGATTGAATGTTAGAACAGAACCTAGTGTGCATAGTGAGATAGTGTTAGGATATAGGTTCTTATCGTGATATTAGCAGACGGTACCTCAGGAAGCCCAGAGAAACGAGTATGATATTCCTTATGAGATCACACCTCAAACATGGAGAATTGCTCGCCACCTTCACCTTAGGAAACTATGATATTATCTAGAGCCACATATTTTAATTTCATATGTTGTTCATCTGCGACCTTAAACGTTCGCTAATGCGCAACGACTAAAATATGTTCTTCTTTTCTCTGTCTTTTAATTCGTGCCACCTGACACTTCTGATAGTAGGCCAAGTAATTTTATTCCTTGTTAATGACCCATAGTTTGCTAGGATTATAGCTGTAGTCTTGGATTTGAAAATTTTGTGCTTGGTAGTTAGAGTTTGATAAGTTTGGGTTAATCTTGTATATTGTGACCCGATGATTATCCCTTAGTGTTAAATCACGTAATTTGTACCCCCGCCTCGATACAAGCTATCTTTTCTTTCCCTTGAGACTAGTAACCTGTCCATTCTCGCTATTGACACATGACCTATGAGCACTATGATTAAGACTTAAGATGACCATTACTTACGTAATACCATAGGAGACCCTAATAAGAGTTCTTTTTTATTTAGATGTGCAAGGTTATTTTGCAGGACCCTCTTAAGACTATCACAGTATTAGTTTAATTCTTATAAGTTTGGTAGTATGCCTCACAACATAGTACCACCTAGCCCTATTGATGAAGTGACTTAGGATGACACAACTTTAGACTTGCATAAGACGACAGTATTTATTCAGACGATAGAATTTAGAGGTCCTTGCCCCCATTTGGTCGACTAGCGACATAGACAAGGAGTTGTATGATAACTGTAAAGATTGTAGAGTCTTTTATTATTGTTGCTTATTTTGTTTCTGTTTGTGAACTCAAATTGATTTGTACCTCCTTTCATCATCATCTAGTGTACTTATAATTTTTGTACTACCTTGACTTATGCTGCTATATTATAGCCTAGTTTTTGCAAGCTTATTCTTTATCAAGCTTGTTCATGACATATGTGTTATTGGGGCCTGATCAACCCCACTAATACAATTGTCTATTCAGAATCAATGTATTATGGTCTGATCAACCTTAGTGCATTTTGGTTCGCTCTTCACACGACTACTTTACGTGGATTGAGATATATAGTTGACTAGTAGACGCCTGTACTTACCCTCTAGATATGTCTGAGCAGATCTTATCGGTTATATAACTGTACTAATACGAGCATGCAAACAAAGGATTACCAAAATAGGATTTCAATCCACAACTGCTTTGACAATTCCCAATTGAATTCTTTAAACGCCTTAATCTCAATACTTCTATTCTATTACGCTGCCCTTGAACTCTTTATTATTGGTCTCCGTCTTCCCTTATTTCGGAAAGACAAAATATCGTGCTTGGTATAAATTGATACACAGAGAATACTAGATATACCCCATAGGCCAATCACATACTTGAGGATTATTCTTCGTAATTAAGGACATATCATATATGATATGATCGGCATTGAAGTTCGAGGATTGAATGACATGAGTAAACATATTAAGGAATATTCTCTTAAGGTATATAGCCTTATGTGATAGATGGGTAAATTCTAAGTTGGGTAGTAGTGCATTGTCAACTCGAGAGGAATTTCTTTTAGATTGTGATCGAGTAAGATTAAATTGGGAGAGGTTCAAGCCATTTTAATTTTGAGAATTTTAGAAGAATGACTAAGATGATGAGGATTAATGAATTGATATTGAGGACCCAATATTTATACCTTAAGTACATGATTTAAACAATGAAGGTAAAATCATCAACTTGAAATTTAGAGGATAAAAAGATGAAATTTCAGACTTGAACAATGGTGGACTGCATTTTAATTTTTTTTTTCAAGTTGATGATTTGAGTTAAAATAAAAAACTTGATGGTTGGACTACCTATTTGAAATATTAAGGATGTGAATGGAATTTAAGAAGTTGAAGCATACAAAAACTTATAAGTGAAAATAGGAATAATAATGGACTCGAATTAATTCTAGAGGAGATTATGATAATTGGAGATCGTGAGGTAAAATTGATATGCGTATTTAAATCTTGAAGATGATATATGGATTTAATTTAAATTTGGATATGGATAATTTGAAAAAAACGAGAAGAGATAACCATAGGTTGAATTTGATTGGATCAGTGGTCATCTTAACCTAGAAGTGATTACAATGGATATGATTAGGATTTTAATTGTCGCAAGGAGATTGTGATTGACTTGCCTTATGTACACGAAGGATTAACAAATTATGCTTTATTTTAATTTTGAGGACGATATTGTCTTAAGTTGGCTGGATTGTGAAACCCCCTCACCTAAGAAGTAGACCTACTTGGCTTAGATAGTGAGACTGAGGCTAGCTCGAATCCACTTAGGAATAGAACATAACATTTTTTATTTAGTTTTACAATATGGTATCCCTCGGCGCGCCTTACCATTGCTTCGATAATTGGAGCACTTCCCTAATCACTGCCTTCCTACAAATTCCACACCTTGTCCTAGACATGCCCATCCTCCAATTTCCATCTTTGTACAACGTTTTAATTGTTGGGCGCTTTTATGCAAAAGAGCATTTAGGTGTCCACACTATTGGACATGACACACGAAGAAACCTATTTTCACTCATGTGAATTTCTCCCTTGATTTTCGGAATGTGCAACGTGCAACATCGTCCACTCCGTTAAACCTAGCCTTGTATTTTAACCAATGCAAATCTTAGACCATCCTTGACTTCTACCATGGCTTAATTTTAATTTCGAGGACGAAATTTTTATAAGTTGGGTAGATTGTAACCCCCTGATTTTTCAGAAATTTTTAATTTGAAATTTTCACAATTTTCTCTAATTTTTTAGAATTTTCAAGAATTTATTTTAGATTCAAATATAATTAAAAATATCCCAAACTTTTATTTTAGGTTCTAAATAATAAAATATATTTTCTATAAGTTTTTGGGAATTTTCTGAGTATTTTTAGTATTTATTGGGAGCTATTTAGGCTAATAACTAATTTTTAGGACTTGTAGAATTTATGGTGAAAGCCCAGGAATATAGAATGGACCCATGTTATTTTCTAAGATTTATAATATTATTATATATTTTCTAGAATTATTTCAGAATTTTTGGAATAATGTTAGTATTTATTTTTAGTTTTATGGCAAAACTAATTTTTAGAGCTTCTCCTAATTATAGTAGGAAATCTATGAATATAAAATTATCCCAAATATTTTTCTAAGGTTTTTTGGTTCAAAATATATTTTCTGTAATTTTTCCAGATTTTTATGATTATTTTTAATGTTTATTTTGAGTTATTTAGATTTAAAACGACTTAAATAATGTTTTGATAAAGGCAAATCAAAAATAAATAATATAAATAAAACCATTCAATCAGATTCTGACACATGTTAGCCTATAGATATCCATTCAGCCGCAGGTACATCTATATATATATAATATAATAACCCTAATTATCTCATTATTTTAGAGAGAGAGAGAGATTTGGGAGAATTGTCATCTAGGATTTCTTCATCTTCCAGAAGCCATTGCGCATAGCTCCGGACTCCAAACGAGGCCTAGTTTCTTGTGTTAGAACGATATTAAGGTTAGCTTTCTGATTATATAATTTTTTTTTACAAAATTATTAGTATTAAATTCTAGAAAATTCGTAGAGCACAGCATATCCAAAAATAGATGTATTTTGATGTTTTTTGCAATTCTGGGAGAACCCGGAATCAGAATCACGAACCGTTTAAAGTTTCGAAAAGCTAATGTCGAGATCATCGACATATATTTTTTACAGAATTTAATTTAAAGTATTTATATACTGTTAATTCTGTAGAACTTCTAGGTTAGAATTTAACCATCGGTGCACAATACAAAATTTGTATGTACCATAATTCTCAAACGAATTTAAATTTGGACGAGCCATAAATTCCAGTATATTTTTGATGATGAAATATACAGGAAATCATGCATGAAAGTTGAGTTTGTATCGATTGACTTTTTGGTCAACAAATCGCTTCGATTTGCGTGCCATGAGTCTCGAGTTGATAAAATTCAGTTCCTTTGGACAAAATTTAGGAATTAACCTAAAAATTAGAATAATAAGATTAAAATAGGATTTTAAAGTAATTATTCTAGAATTAAATAAATTAAAATAAATTATCTTTTGACGTGATAAATTTGTAATACATAGGCTATTTGGACTGTGACTTGGACTCTGATTCATACCAGCAACAGGACCCCAGGCAAGTGTACCTTGCCAAACTCTGCAGTATTGTTATATATTTTCCTTGCTTTATTATATTGCTGTGCATGCTTAACCTAGGGCCGTGTGACGTACTTAGCGTCCGATTATTGTCGGGTGCCAACACCGTACGCGGAGTTGTGTATTGTCATCTAGACATGGATATTTGTGACCCTCTTTATTCTCGTATTTGTCCTATCAAGTACACTATAACCCAGGACACTTGACACTATTCATGAGACAGAATCTTCCTGAGATATTTATGGTGATTCTGTGTAGGATAGATATTTTATGACATAGACATCATATTCATAGATATTAGATGACTTGCTGCATTAGATATGATCGTGCGTGACATGGACATGGTGCATCATGGACATGAGACGTATGATTACATTGGGTGGGAAGAGACACACAGGCTACAGGCTGAGTTTATATATATATATAAAATATAGTAAACACATAGTAAATACATAGTAAAATATATAGTAAACACTGCTACCGGCTCCAAGACACAGAGCTTGTAGTGGTCTCAGCCTGAGTTTAGTGATGCTCTCAAATTGCATTTTCACATAGATGGTTATATAGTTTACCCTATTTATTTTATTTACTATTACACTGCATTTTGGCATGTCGATTTATGTACCTTGTTATGTCCCCTGAGGACCTGGATACCGGACTTTGTCCCCAGGACTAGCAGACGAGATCGACCCCGAGTTACACGGGACAGGAGCATTAGCAGAAGATGGAGCAGGAGCAGACACTGGAGCAGTACCAGATCCAGTAGACGATTGATCCCCGAGGGTATCATCTGGGTATAGGCTTTCCCCATACTCGGTATTTGCTGTGGTTATCTTTATTCTTGTATCTTGACAGATGTATCAGACTCATTATCGGGTTATTTTCTCGAGTTTATATCATATTGAGATTGATCTTGCTTTATGATTCTAATATTGTTGTATTCATTTCTGCGGATGAGATTAGTATATCTAGACCATTATTATTGTATTACAGCTTAAGTACGCCCCGATGGATCCATTAAATTGGGTTTGTCCATCGGTGTGTGCTGCTGGCCATTGCCACGTGTCTAGTCCCTCGATATTTTGGGACTGGGGCGTGACACATTATCCCAAGAAATTTTCTTCAGACCCTGGGGATCCCGATGAATCGTCTGATGGCCACCAATACCATCATCAGTGGCTTCAACAAGGGAAGGAGCTACCCTCTGGGCAAAATTTTCCTAAAATGCTAGATCGACGATTTAAAAACATAAGTTACCTGCTACGTCATAGACGTAGATACGTCCTACAATGTCTTATTGGGGTGTCCGTGGATACATGAACACAGGATCGTGCCATCCACCCTCCATGTAACAACTTCTACATGTGTCAACCTGACAAACTTAGTAGAAGCATACGGACAGTGAATGCGTGCTGATTTCATGCTTCTTATTTAAAGTATTTCAGACTTAGCTAAGTTTGAAAACTTTGAAGGGGATCTTGTAGAAGCATAAAAAATCTCTCCATGCGCTCCAGTTACAGTCAACAAATAATCAAGAGACGCATAACAAGGGTGGACGCATAACTCCCTACAGTCATATTAGAGCATTTATGACTCCGACAAAATAGACAGTCATCCTGACCGCCTTGAATCCTGCACCGATGATTGGAATCCTTGTTGACGCCTTCGTCATAATTACTTTTGGCAGTAAATATCTATTTAAATGCCATGAATGCAGAAGACAACAAAAAACCCATGAGTATCTGGCCCAATACGTTTCAGACTCCATACGGTCCAGGGGTCTCTGGCCCAATGTGTTCCAGACTCCAAGCATTCCATGTGTCTCTGGCCCAATGTGTTCAAAATCTATATGTTACATGAGTCTCTAGCCTAATATATTCTAGACTCCATACGTCCCATGCGTCTCTAGCTCAATACGTTCCAGACCCCATGGTCCCATGCGTCTCTGGTCCAATGTGTTCCAACTAACAAGATCTTTTTGTTAAAACTAAAGAGATCTTTATGTAGTTGGTGCGGGCTACGTGTCCAAACGACCAAGTCACACATACAACGGGCTGAAATGACCCTGATATCTCATCAACAGTAAATCCTAACCAAGCTCACATGGCAGCTTCACCGTGACATTCGGCCACAATTGAGACTGTATTCTGTTGAAAGAGCCATATGTTGTCATCAAACAAGGGCGCATGCGACATCCATAGCATGCAGCCACAGAATAACTATAAATAATATGGTACTACCCCCATGCAAAGGGCTAGTTGGCTGGCTATCTACGAATTAATAATCAAGTAAGAGAGAAAAGTTGTCGTATCAGATCGTCCACGGAGTAAAGAGAGTTGCTACACTCCTAACCCTACATTGTCACCCCCCAGAAAATAAATTTATACTTAGATTGCCTTTTAGGACTCTTCTTTGTACTTTATTAGTCAGTTAATCAAATCCAGTTCTTTCAGTTTTCTTTTTGATTTAAATGGCAAACACATATAATTCAGACTGAAAATATTAATGCACCCTCTTCTTCTGGTTATCCTCTTGAGTTGTGGCATAATAGACTAGGACACGTGCATTATAAAAGAATTAACAAGATGTCTAGTCTAGGGCTTATCTCTATTTATGGGGGTAAGGATATGAAGAAGTGTAAAGCCTGTGCACAGACGAAGATCACTAGAAAATTGTTCAACCGAGTAAACTGAAGCATAGATCTTCTGGAGTTGGTCCACTCAGATATCTATGAATTCAAACAATTCTCTATAAAGTCCAGGATAAAA
The DNA here is from genome assembly GCA_036927795.1 of Iris macrosiphon. Classification (NCBI taxonomy): domain Eukaryota; kingdom Viridiplantae; phylum Streptophyta; class Magnoliopsida; order Asparagales; family Iridaceae; genus Iris; species Iris macrosiphon. The sequence continues at coordinate 134,096,396 of JAYESA010000007.1, forward strand.
TATTTTATTACATTCATCGATAACTTCTTGAAGTACGCGTTCATCTATCTTCTCATGTCGAAGGATGAAGCATTCGAGAAGTTCAAGGAATTCAAGGCTGAAGCAGAGCGTCAAACCAGACAACAACTCAAGAGACTCAGAAATGATCGAGGTGGAGAGTATCGATCTCTTGAATTCACATTGTTTTACATAGAACATAGAATTGTCAATGAAATAATTTCTCCATATTCTCCTCAATCAAATAGAGTTTCATAAAAAATAATATGACGTTAACAGAGGTGATTAACTCAATGTTGTTGACTGTGGGACTTCCAAACTGGTTTTAGGGAGAAGGTGCGCTTACGACTACTTTTAATCTGAACAGAGTGTCGTACGCAACTTCTAATATTACTTCTCATAAACTCTGGTTCAAGGTCAAATCCAACTTGAATGTTATTCGAGTGTGGGGGTATCTGACGTATGTAAAGATTTCAGACTTGAAGATTCAGAAGCTGGAAATGATGATACGAAGGCTATATTCTTGGGAAATGCTAAAAAGAGTGGTGCTTGAAGGTTTTTTAATATCGAATCTAATTATATCAACGAATCTTGCGACGCTGAATTCTTTGAAAAAAAATTTGTATGGCACAAGAACATTGTTCTTGCGAATATTTCAGAGAATAACGTAGGTGCAGAGGAGGCTACCGCTTCTAATAAAAATATAGTCCAAGAAGAAGTTATCGTTGAAGAGATAACGTTTGAACCAGAACTCACAGAGTCATCGACTAAGCGAGTGAGGAGGCAGAAGGACTTCAGAGATAATTTTATCACCTATGACGTGGATGCATATCCGCTTACCTATGATAAAGTAATAAAACAGAGATGTTTTCTTTTGGAAGGAGGCTATCAATGATCAGTTTGACTCTATAACCTCCAACAACACTTGGGTATTAGTTGATGAAGTAGCAAAGCCCATCGGATGTAAATGGATCTTCAAGAAGAAAATGAAGGTCGACGGAACTCTTGACAAGTTTAAGACAAGTCTGGTAGCCAAGCAGTTTTCTCAGAAGTAGGGAATCAACTACTTCAACACATATGCTCCAGTAGCGCGGATGACAGCCATCAGAATATTGTTTACTCTGAGTAAAATTCATAAGCTAATGATACATCAGATGGATGTTAAAATAACATTCCTGAATGGAGATGTGATCGAAGAGATTTATATGTAACATCTAGAAGGATTTGTCATTAAGGGTCTTGCAGACAAAGTCTGCAAGTTGGTAAAATTATTGTATGGTCTGAAGCTATCTCCCTAGATGTGGCATAAGAAGTTTGATAAGGTTATCAGATCAAATGGCTACAAGGTCAGTGAGACAGATAAGTATGTTTACACAAAGTTCGCTAGTGGAAGAGGAGTCATAGTTTATCTGTATATAGACGACATGCTAACCTGGGTATAGATTTAAAATGTGTGACTGAGACAAGAAGTTCCTCTTGTCCAAGTTTAATATGAAGGACTTGGAAATACTGATGTTATCATGGGGATAAATGTCATCCAGACAGATACTAGAGTAGCATTGACAGAATCTTATTATATTGAAAAGATGCTCACACGTTATAGATATTAGAATCTTCCAGGGATCGATACTTTGTATAGGTGTGATAATAAGCTAAAGCCTAATCTAAGGAAAACTGTCAGGCAGCTGGAGTATTCAAGCGTCATAAGGAGTTTAATATATGCTATAAATGCCACTAGGATTGACATAGCTTTCATCGTGGGGATGCTCAATCCAGGTGTTGAGCACTAGAGAGCTATAAAAAGTGTGATGAGATATCTCAAGTGGACTCAGAAGTATGCATTGCACTATAGAGGTTATCTGAAAATAGTAAAAGGCTTCAGTGATGCAAGATTATGCTTAGAAGTAGAGAGCGAAAGGTCCACAAGAGGATACGACTTTCCAATAGATGGAGCTGCTATATCGTGGAAGTCGAAGAAGCAGACAATGTCCTTTCGTTCCTCAATAAAATCTGAGTTTTTTGTACTAAAAGCTATATCGAATGAAGCAGAATGGCTTCATGAGCTCATTCAATATCTTCTATTAGTTGGTGCACAGATTCCAATAGTATTGATCTACTATGACAACTAGACGACTGTAGCGGTAGTATCAAATAATCTCTTCAATGGTAAGAAGATGACTGTGCGACTTAGGCACGGAGAACTGAATAATCTCATCAAGGATAGAGTTATTATAGTGATTGATGTTCAAAGCTATAAGAATCTAAAAAAATTGTTCACTAAGGGCCTCAGGCGCCAGCTAGTCGAGAATACAGCAAAACAAATGGGCTTGAAGGAATTCTGATATTGTGTCTTTGTAATTCTATTATAAAATTTTATGCTATTAGTTCAAAGAGAAATTTACTGGGCATATAACTTTTGGGTCAAAGAAGGATCATTGACTGAAAAAATATTACGTACAATGGGTAGTCCTTTGAGACATTGTGGGGATACAAACCCAGAACCATTTTTGTCTACTATTTGTTCTTTGAATAGAATAAGTCCTATGCGAGGATGGACATAGGCTTTATTGAGTACTCGGGTATTTTGAATATCCGTCGTGCTTTACAGGAAGCACATGTGGCTTGACACTACAAAAGGAATGGCACCCCTATGCTAAAATGGCATGACACCATGATGAGGTAAGAACCTCAACCTTGGGCCATGTCATAGCGGCAGTAGCACTGCACATAGGAAGGTAGCCTAATATAAAATATGTGGAGAGTAGTAGAACAACACTACAAAAAGACCGGGATCTCATGATACAATAGAGCGACACTACCAAGAGATTGTCGACCTTGACTTTGGGCTATGTCGTAGCGGCATAGCACCACAATTCATAATGGGTAGTACAATACTACAGAAAAATATAATCGCACCCAGATATTCTGGCACGAGTACGTAGGTACATCCAGCCTACACCGTAGTATCGACGGTAAAACTCTATCTAGACCTCAATGGAACCCATCTCAACCATTACTAGAACAACTGGTATCTTCATACCTAAATCACAGTATACTAAGAAGAATATGATAAAGAAAGTAATCCAAACAACTAACTAAGGGAAGTGAAACTAGAGCATGATATGAAAATAAGAAATACTAGTCTAGATCTCTACAGAGGTCACCTCATGGTCCACGATGCAAGAGCAATCTTGACTATAATATTACTCTGAAATCCAGGAATATGGGGCACAAAACCTCCTAAAATTGTTATCCAGTCAGGATGGAACGAGTACAACTCTAGCAGCAGTTCCAATACATGATAATGACTATAAAATAGTAAATAGTAATGACATACATGAGGAAAAGATAAGCATAAAATCATGGTATAGTTGTCACCCCCACATTTTAGATTAGGGATATTTTCATCTTTTCATAAATTAATGTATAAATGATTGTATAATATTTGATTATATTTAAATTGTCGTAATTTTATTTCACTGTTGCGCCTTACCGTTGCTTCGATATTTGGAGTGCCACCCTAGCCATTGCCTTCCAAAAAATTTTACAACCTTGTCCTAGACATGTCTGCCTTCCATTCTGACCCTTGTGTAACTTATAATTATATTCTCTTATACTTTATTTTAGTCGCACAATATTCGTCGCAGATGTATTTATTTAATTCGATATAAATTAAAACTTGTATCCTTGTGCGTTTCAATCGAAATTGGAGACACAATCTCGACCTATTTCGTGCAACCCAAATTAGGATAATATTCTATTATGAGTCTTCTTCATTTATGATACTTGTGTCCCACTTAATTTTATCCCCTTTGTACTTCTAATTAATTTTAGAACACCAACTGTATTAATTTTTAATTAAATAAAACATAAACCCAACTTTGCACAATTTTCTAATTGTTGGGCACTTTTATGCAAAAGTGCATTAAGGTGTCCACCCCATTGGGCACAATACGTGAATAAACCTATTTCTCCTTCATTGGTATTTTTTTCATAATTTTTAGGAGTGTGTAATTCAACACCAAGCTCCTTAAGACCATGGCCCTCCAAACCTTGAACCGATGTAATCAGAGCCATTCTTTTTGAACCCATTCAAATCTTAGCCCATTAAAATCCTACAAGAGAGGCCCAATCCCAAGAGGGGTTGACCAGTCAAACTTTTCTACGTCAAGCACCCCCCTACTTGTATAAATAATCTTTTCTTTTTTTTTACTTTTCCTTTTCTATTTTTTCCTTTAAACCAAATGAACCCAGCCGACCTTCATCTTCCCTCTTCATCCGAGCCTCCCCTCCGGCCACCACCTTCCCGCCGGAGCCTAGACGCCTCGACCAAGCAGTCCACCTCAACGACCTATCCACCCCCTCGACCTCACCTCTTTCCGTCGACAGCACCCGCTGTGCTGAACCGCCAATACCACCACCATCTCCTCCCCTCACATCCCGACGACTCCCCTCGACTGGACGCCCGACCACCCATCCACTGCACCGTCGGCCTCCTCCGCCGAACACGACTCGGCCCGAGCCCCCTCGACAGAACCGACCTCCTCCTCGACATCCCCGTTGTTCCTTCCTGAACCTCGTCGACTTCTCCTCCTTCCCATCTTACTGTCACCTCGACCTCGAGCCAACCATCTCTCCGACCGGAGCAGCACAGCCTCGTCTGAAGTCGCCATCCGCCGGATCTCGACGACATCCTCCCCTCTCCCTCTCTTCCCCGACCTGCTGAACTTCTCCTCCACCGGCTCTCGTCCTCCGCCGACTGGACAGCGGAAAACACCACCACTATTGCCATCCCCGCCTCCATGTCGAGCTCGACAGCAACATCTCCACCTCCCTGTCATCCCCTCCGGTGAACCCGACCTCGCCGAAACCGTGCAGCCTTGAGCCGACCGGACCACGACCCCGTCTCTACCACCATTCATCCTCCCCGGCCTCCCCCTTGCTCCCTCAGCCGGACCTCCCTCTCCTCCTCCCTGCTTCCCTTCACCTGAATACTCTACACCACCACCAGCCCCATCGACGACCAGCAACCCGTGTCCGCCATCCCTTCTCCTTGACTCTCCGGCCATCCTCCTGCCTGAGCTCCTCCGGCAGCCACCATAACTTTCACCATCGCCATCGTCGTCATCAACGTCGTTGACCTCGTCGTCGTCAACACCATCGTCGTTGTCGTCATGCCCGTACGCAGGTTCGTACCTGTCCCCCTCCTTCATGGTGTAGTATGTATATCTATTAGTATGTGTATAGTATATAATTGGTATCTATGTATATGTATATATATATATTGTTTAAATTCATTTAGTGTATGAGTATTAGTATATGTTAATATTAATGTTGATATATATATATATATATATATATATATATATATATATATATATACATATATATATATATAGTATATGTATTTATCTAGTATATGATTAGTATGTATATAATTGATATATATATATTATAGGTATATTATAAGTACTAATGTATATGATAGTTAAGATAATATATGTGTATATTATGTGTACTAGGTGACCCTAATGTAATTACGGATACCCCGTAACTACCTTGACCTGTGCCCGTGTAGTATGATAGCAGACTGCCATATGTACACCGATGTACTGGCTAAACCCTTATCATGGACTGTCTGTCTTGCACCGCAATTACAGACGCGACGCTCGTGCAACTTGACGCACACTGACCCTAGTTGACCAGTGTCATACCTAGCGTAGCCTTGAGTTCAGAGTATTATGATTGTGTGTTAGAGTAATGTCTGATGCAATATTGTATTATATACTGTCTTTAGGACTGTGGGATTTCAGACAAGATTCGAAAACAGGCATTGGTATTGCCAGTAGCAGGACCCCAAGCGAGTATATTCTCTAACAGTTTCTATTATATTGATTATCTCTATAATTCTTGTTGTATAGTGTACATGACTCTGACACTATTATTTACATGAGTTGGCATTATTGAGACCTGTCATGAGGAGTCATGATTGGAATCCATCATGCTAGCTGGGAAAAAATAGGAAAATGTTAGTAGCTTATGTGATCATATCCAACTTTACATGCATCATAGCTCACCCACACCTCACGTCGGTGCAGCCTTACCATTACATGCCTCATCGCTGTTACATGTGGTTAGCCTAACTTTACAGGGATGATCGCTAATCAATGTAATGAGTCTTATCAGTCCCAAGCCGATCACATGATATGCTGATGTTTCACACACTTAGTTAGATGATTCTTGACATGTATTTCTAGTATATTGATCTAGCATTCCTTATGTTCTAGTTATTGCTCTAGCATTCACTTATATTCCAGTTCATTGTTCTAGCATGCACATATATTTCTATTCATTGCTAGTGCACCATTGATGATGACATATATTCCAGTATTTCTATTTCCAGTATTTCTCTATTCCAGTATTTCTTATTGCCGGTATTCATATCTGTCTTGTATTTCTTTACACTGTGTTATAGTTTTTGTCAATATATGTGGAACTACTGTTAGAGGTGTATTTTGTTACAATCCTGACTGGATATTTTTTCCAGACTGTGACATAGAGGACTTGTTTCCGGCATACTTGGAGATTATATGTGATTGATTGCAGGTTAAACTATTTATTATTGTTTAGACTTGTCTTGTATTTTATTGTTTGTTTCGATATCTCATCGTGCACTAGCTTGTGATTGAGTATATTCCGTATTATATGGTGATATATGTGCCTCCTTATGGAGTTGGATATTCATGTGAGATTGATTAGATAGTTACATGACCTAGACAGCGTTCTACCGCCGATGTTGCGGCGTAGGCTGGACGTACCTACGCTCTCGTGCCCCTATACCGGGTGCGGGTTGTGACATATTTTTATTGGTGGCCCATGCAGGTCAGACTTTACAAGTTGTGCAATGTCATGGTAGTACGATGTCTTAGTTGTACTACTGCGTGCCTGCTATAGAATATAGAAAATAGGATACTAGGATGAGAGAGGATACTCAATCATAAAAAATACTTGAGAGATTCCTGAAACGACCCCATTGGAATCTTATTATAATTTCCAATTTAAATCTTTTTCCTTGTTTCCGTCCGCTCTCGCTTGTTGTTATTGAACTTAATTCTTGTTGATCAGTTATTAAATTAAAATCTTGGTATCATTATTGAGTTTGATTATTGTTGACCAGTTGTTAAATTTAAATCTTGGTATCATTGTTGAGTTTGATTCTTGTTGACCAGTTATTAAATTTATGGTATCGTTGTTGAGTTTGATTTTATATCGAGATGAATTTTACGGACTAAACTTTACGGTATCATCTGATGACAAATGTTGATGAGAACAGTTAAAACATCTACTTTGGTTATGTAACCTAGAGTTTATCGTAGCCATATTAGCTGTCGTGATGAGAACGTAGGAACCTGACTTGGATGTACATACTATAGTTATGAAACTTGGAGTCTCTCACAGCCATACCAGTTGGTGTGGCAAGGATTCTAGATGACATGATTATAGAGTTGCATACCTTAGTTACAGAACCTGTCGTTTATCGCATCTATGCTTACTGGCGTGGCGAGGATCCTGAGTGTCATGATTTCGGACAGACGTGTGTGATTATCAGGTTGTATCTTAAATTAGTTCTTAAAGTCTCATCTCAATACTTATCTATTTCATTATTATAGGATGTTGTTCCATCGCTTCTTTTCTTTACTAGCAGTAGAAATACCTACAGTCCTTAATCCAGTTCCTTTTTGAGTTCTTTTCTTTGAGGATTCCTTATTAGTATGATAATTAGTGATTTACAATTATGTTTGTGTCTTGTATTAGTTTTGATTGAGTATGACTTGTTAGTTGTAAGTATTTCTTAGTTGGACATGTGAGCAGTAGGCATTAATCTAGACATACCCATAACATGGTACCTTGTAGCAATAGTTCTATGATAGGTGTTATTATAGTTAATATTGGTACTATAGGTAGAAGAAGGAGTAAGAGTATCAGTGAAGGTTCTAAGAGTAAGTATCAGAATCAGCATGCCAGTCCTGGATAGTCATGAATTTATGTAATTGGATGATCTATGTAAACAATTAAGTATCAAGGAATTATGTTGATGATTAATGGAGCATGATATTAAATTTAATGGGTGATACTTGGGTGTGTCAAGAGTAAAAAAATGTATACGCATAAAAGGTATTAATGAGTGTGCCATAATAGGAGGATACCCATAAGTGGATAGGAGAGTGTGAGTGAAAAAAAAATTATGCTAAGTAGTGAGACTTGTGTTACAGATAAAAGTAGTGAGACTTGTATTACAGATAAAAGTAAGGCCTTGATATATTATTTGATCTGAGTGTACCGATATATGACTAATGATGGATGTAACACCTGATATTGAGACAAGTAACGTGTTGGAAGCAATAGGTGAAAGAAGTGTTTAGAAATTGTGTGCATGATGCACAGTGGGTGATAAGTATCAGAAAACAAAAGTTTATGAAAGTGGAAGCATGAGTATTAGAAAATTCCAATGGTGTGTCATGGGTTGAGAAATATCAAGATGGATCATGTAAGGTATGAAGTGTATCACAAACTAGTGTAACAGTCTGTAAAAGATTAAAAATGGAGGTACGTATACACCAATCGAGATATGGAACCATATGCCTGCCCTTGAGATTGAAGTAAAGCATGGGTATTATAGAAAGTACAAGTGATCATGATTTCTAATAAGTTTGATGAGATGATTTAATGATGAAGCTAGTATTACTGTCACGCCCCAGCCCCAAAATACCGTGGGACCGGACGCGTGGCAAGGCCAGCAGTACGCACCGATGGACAAACCCAATTTAATGGATCCATCAGGGCATACTAAAGCTGTAAAATCAAGTCTACGACAACATGGCACAACTAATCTCATCCACCCAAGATATAAAATATGATCCACAGAATAAATAAGGAATGTAAATCATCAGCTAGTCTCAACAAAGTGCTTCGGGGAACAACCCGATAAATATCTGATACAATGGTTCAACAGACCATAATATAAATGACTGAAATAAATAATAAATACTGAGCATAAAACATGGATGCTCAGGAGAAGTCTTCGGCTAACATCTCGTCCTCGGATGGCGGTACAACTCCTGGATTAGCTCCTGCTGCGGTCCCGTATACCTCGGGATAGATCTCGTCCTCAAATCCTGGGGACATAATCCATATCCAGGTCCTCAGGGGACATAGCAAGGTACAGAAAATACAAGCCAAAATAAATACAGTGCAACAAATAATGAAATAAATGGGGTAAGTATGTAACCATCTATGTGAAATGCAAGATGAGAGCAACACGAGTACTCATGCTGAGCCACTACAAGCTCTGTGTCGGGGAGCCGGTAGCGGTAATAACCGGTAGTGGGTCTAGCTCTGCTCCGAGAGTCTACAACCTCTCAATAATAGAAGATATGTATATATAACAGCCTGTAGCATGTGTGTCTCTCCCCACCCAATATAACCACGCATATTATGACCATAACGTCTCATGTCTATGTCAAGCGGGATCATAGCTAATGCAACAAGTCATAATGTATCTAAGAATATAGTATCTCTGTCAAGTCCTGTATCCTATACAGAATTACCACGAATATCTCGGGAAGATCCTATCTCATGAGGAGTGTCAAGTATCCTGGGACAAAGTGTACTTGGTAAGACAAGTACGAGAATATAAAGTGTCACGAATGTCCATCTCTAGATGACCGTACCCAACACCGCGTACAGTGTTGGCACCCGACTAATAATCGGACGCTAAGTACGTCACACGGTCCTAGGTTAAGCATGCACAGCAATATAATGAAGCAAGAAAAATATATAACAATACTGCAGAGTTTGGCAAGGTACACTTGCCTGGTGTTGGAATACCAACAGCTGTCCCTAAATCAGTGGATCATGTAGGTACTCCTCCAAAAGCTGTAATAAACATCACCAACAGTCTCAAAAGATATCAAATAGCTAAAAACGCCTGTCCTTAAGTCCAATTTGGACACAGGGGCAAAATTTGACATTTCCGGGCCAAAGCGGGGTCCATATGTGGGCCACTTTGCACCGAAAAGCGTATCCGGGTCAAAGGTCTCCAAATTTCTCAAACTTAGTGTCTATAAGTCAGGAATGATGATACGATCCCAATGGAACTTTCAGAATTGGATTCTGATGAGCCGATCACAAAATCGCCCGTCAAGTGGAGCCTGAGGGGCCCACCATACGCGATTTTGTCAACGTTCTCAGAATCGGTCCAAACTTGGGTCACAGGACCAGCGTATTGCTACGAGTCCGATGGCGCAAGTTTTATCTCGATCCGACATATGTACACAAAGTTATAGCGTGTTCCAGAATAGGCGGATACGGGGCGTTGTCGACGGATACGCATTGATTCCGGTGTGCACGCACATCCGAATCGACTTCTGCGAAATCCCACACGTCGATAAAGACCGCGTGCGACCAAGTCGTCCCGTTTGGCGGGGCGTACTCAGTTCCGGGGTGAAACAGGGCGTTGTTTTTCCTGTTTTTGGATCGCGGTTTGCGATCACCACAGGACGCGATGCACCGAGCGGGTTGTACGGGCACCGAGAGGGTTATACAGTCTACGCATAGCAACTGACAGAATCGAAAACAAAAATACAAGAAGGGAGAAAATGGTACCTGAACAGGGCTCCGTGAATCTGAGTTTTCACGCGTCCGTGCGTCAACTTGACGTGAACTATATCCTGGTCGTGTCCGACGTCAACTGTTGTTCGTGTCTGAGGGCGGCAGTGTCCGTTCTAGGGCAGCGAACGGCCGACGAGGCGAGCGGGGCGACGATTACGGGCGGTGGCGGCGGAGATGGGTTCAGCCGAGGCTGGACTCTGGCGTCGGGACGATCGGCTGGGTGGTCAACGGATGGAGCGGGGCTGGGTCGACTCTGAGGTAGAGTCGAACTGAGGGGCGGCGGCGTGGGTCGGTGAAGGAGGCTGCCGTCGGGGTCTGGGTGGACTCGGGGTCGTCGATGGCCTGGCGGCAGCAGCGTAGATGGGGGCCGGTAGTAGAGTTAGGCTGAGCAGGGTATCGTCGGAGTCTGGGAGGACTCGGGGTCAGCGTCGGAGGGTATCGGGCGGCGGAGGGATGGAGAAGAGTGTGGCGGCGGCGGCTTCGTGGATCCCGAGGCGGCTTTAAATAGCCGCCACAGTAACTCCGGTTATTAGGGTTTCAGCGGGTTTGGGTCCGGGTCGGGTTTGGCTCAGATCCGACCCGACCCGACCCAATAAGCTGGGTTGGGTTCAGCCGGATTGGTTTAGTCTGGTTTGGTTCAGGTTTGGTTCAGGTTTTATATACAATAGTTTTTAGGGCTTTAAACGTGTTTTCGGAGTCCAATAAATTCACCGAAAAATACCCCATGTCCGGTTTTCCATTTTACACCATAAAATATTATTTTCATAATATTTTAACATCAATAAAATACATTTAAAAATCCTTCGATCACAATCACCTTGGTTCTTCATCCAGAAAAATACCGAAAAAATTAGGGAAATTATATTTAAAATTATTCTAAAAAATAGGGTGTTTACAATCTTCCCTCCTTAAAAGGATTGCGTCCTCACAATCAAAGAATAAGCTACTAAAGAAAGAATTATGACAATTACAAGATTGCTTAGGTGATAACTGCCTCCGTGAATAGGTGAGGATAACGTTGACGCATATTATCCTCTCGTTCCCAAGTCGATTCGCCAGGAGAATGATATTTCCAAGCTACACGAACCAGTCTGATTGTCTGTCCCCGCAATATTTTCTCACTGACGTTGAGGATGCCAACTGGTTGTTCTTCGTATCTCAAGCTAGGGCCCACTGCGATCTCTGAATGATCGACTACGTGACTTGGGTCGGTCCCGTACCTTCTCAGTTGTGAGATGTGGAATACGTCATGCAATCCCTCTAAGGATGGTGGTAATGCAAGATGATAAGCCACCTCACCAATGCGGTCTAGAATATCAAATGGCCCAATATACCTTGGGCTCAACTTGCCTTTGCTCCCGAATCTAATAGTACCTCGAGTGGGCGAAATCCTCAAGAACACGTGCTTTCCTCCTTTAAACTCTAGAGGACGCCTGTGTGTATCAGCCCAATGCTTCTGTCTGTCCTGAGCTACTCGTAGATGATTCTGAATCTATTTCACCTTTTCCACTGTCTGTGTTACCAATTCTGGACCCAGTATTTGACGTTCACCAACGTCACTCCAACATATAGGCAATCTGCACTTCCTTTCGTATAATGCCTCGAATGGTGCCATCTGAATGCTGGCCTGATAACTGTTGTTGTAGGAGAACTCCACTAAGTGCAAATGATCTTCCCAAGATCCTCCAAAGTCTATCATACATGATCGCAACATATCCTCCAAGATCTGAATCGTGCGCTCCAATTGGCCATCTGTCTGTGGGTGGTAAGCGGTGCTGAATTTGAGTCTGGTGCCAAGACTCTCTTGCATGCTTCTCCAGAAATGAGATGTAAATCTTGAATCTCGATCCGATATGATACTAACCGGCACTCCATGTAATCTTACGATTTTTTGCATATACATGTCGGCTAGTACCTCTGTGGACTGTCCAACTCTAAATGGCAAGAAGTATGTCGATTTAGTGAGTCTATCCATGATAACCCATACTGCATCTCTTCCGTTGGGGCTCCTTGGAAATCCTGTGATAAAATCCATCGTGATATGTTCCCACTTCCATTCTGGTATAGGAAGCGGCTGTAACATACCTGCAGTCCTCTGATGCTCGGCCTTTACTTGCTGACAGACTAAGCATTTGGCCACAAATCTTGCAATCTCCTTTTTCATTCCATGCCACCAATAATACTGTCTCAAGTCTCGGTACATCTTGGTTCCTCCTGGGTGAACCGAGTACATAGAGCAATGTGCTTCAGTCATTAACTCATGTCTCAATTATCCATTTGGAACATACAGGCGATTTCCAAACCTCAATGTCCCGTCTTCGTGTATGCGAAGTCCTGTCTGCATGCCTGCTTCTGTCCTCTCTTTGAGTCTTCGGAATCTAGCATCGGTGGGCAATGCCTCTTTAATTGTTTCCACAAGTGATGACTTAATTTCAAGATTAGCCAGCAAGCCACTCTGTCCTGGTAAAACAACCTCTATCTGAAGCTCCTGTAGATCTCTCAATAACTCGGGCTGCATCGTCAAGAAATAAGCCGTAGGCTTCCTGCTGAGAGCGTCTGCTACGACATTCACCTTTCCCGAATGATACTGTAGATCTATGTCAAAATCTACCATCAATTCAAGCCAACGTCTCTGCCTCATGTTGAGCTCCTTCTGAGTATATACATACTTCAGACTCTTGTGATCTGTAAAGATTTCTACCTTCTCCCCATAAAGATAGTGCCTCCAAATCTTCAGTACAAATATAACTGCTGCTAACTCCAGATCGTGTATTGGGTAGTGTCACGACCCGCACCCGGGGTAAGGGTACTAGTCGGAAACAACGCCCAGCCTACGCCGCAGAATCGGCGGTAGAACGCTGTCTAGAAAGTCTATCTAATATAATGAACCACCAAAAGATAGTGTACTTAATCACAGAACTAAGATAGAATGAACACGAATCAGATAAGAATAGAATAGTCATCAACTCATGAGTTTAAAATAATACATCAATGAGTCTGAAGAGTAACAAAAATAAGCTGGAGACAAATCAAGTACAAAAGAATACTATCATACTACAAGCTACACTCCAGGGTCAACTGTCTCAGTTGGGATAAGTCCCTCTTGAGCCAGGGTCTCAGAATCTAAACCCACAACATCCTGGGGTCCATAATAGGTAGGGTACTCCTCAGTGTCATCTGGAAAAATATATCCAGTCAGGAAAGGAGCAGAGTACAACCCTAACAGCAGTTCTCAAACAATGATAAAAACTATGTAACAGTAAATAGCTGTGGATAAACAAGATGCATAAATAGAGACAAGAATGTAGAGACAATAAGGAAATACTGGAAAGAAATACAATAATGAACAATATGCTGATGGAACAAGAATACTAATGACTAAGTGTGTGAGTACTAGCTTTAACATGTGATCGGCTTGGGAACTTGCACAAGAGTATAATGGCCTGGTTAATCATACGTGCGGTGTATGATCAACACTCACAAGAAACAAGACATGCACAAGGAGGGTATGATCACATATCTACACTAAAATACTCCCCACCCTCGACTGGTATAATAGATCCAACCACGGTACGTTATGGCACGAGATTCCCCAAGAAGATAGCTAGTCTCCCCGGGAATCGGTGTCTGTACATGTACAAGATAACCAATGAAACAATACTTGCACCATATACACCATATACCAAGGAATAACATCTCATGACGAGATCCGGATATACCAATCCGTGTAACCATAGTGTCAAAAGAAACATGTAAATCTACACTAGATACAACGAACATAGAGGATATCATAAATGAGAAACTATCAGAGAATGTACTCGCCTGAAGTCCAATGAACAGTCTCACAAATGTCTGACTCGGTGCCTCGAAGACCTAGATATGGAATACAACATTAAAACAAGGTCCCGGAAAGAGAACAAGTCAAACTAGGCAATTTCTAGGTCAATAAGTCAATTCTAAGTCAAAAGTCAACTATGGTCAACTCTAAAATCCACTAAGTCAAACATGGTCAAACCCAAAGTCAACCTCACAAGACATCTATAAAATAATATAGAGATAAACTACAATAATTTAGGAATCAAATTAGATTCAAAAAGAACTCACACAAAGTATACTAATAATATAATTAATATATACCCTAAAATAATATATATACAACCCAACATTTATATAAATAACATAATATATTATTACAATTATTATTCCTCACAAAACACATATATATATACATATATATATGTATACAATTATAATATATAATATATACATTAAATATGTCAAAGCGTCATTGAAAAACAGTGAATAAAATAGGATTAAATCAAAACAGTTTAAATAATGACAGTCGGGACTGTCACCGAAGGACTGTCACCGAAACCCAAATAATAAACTGCCACTGCTTTGGTTTTCGCTGACAGTTAAACTGTCGCGGAAAAGCGTCGCAGAAAAGCTGCTGTTTCCCGCTGCTGCAATTAATGACAGGTTTGTCATTAATTGCCCGAAGGCTACAGCAGCTGCTATTAGTCGGCTAATTAATGACAGTTTTTTACTGTCATTAATTCACTGTCACTAAAACAAGTTGTATATATATAATTATATATATAAAAACAGAATATATAAACAATATATATATATATATATATAAACAGAATATATAAAACAGTATATATATATATATATATATATAAACCATTAATACAAAAAATGTACATATATATATTAATATACACATAAACTTATACCTTCAAATATTTAACAAAGAACATATAATTTACATGGCTAGAAGCACACCTAAAATATTTACATTAATATCCAAATAATTACATAATAATTATAAATAATATAATTACACAATTAAACATACAATATATTTTACAATTTATATTATTAACAAGTAGTACATATATTTTTGCATGTAAGAAATCTATATATATTATATTGTACATAATATTAGCACACACAAAATATAGATCTAGGCTACAATAATTACTATAATAAATACACAAAATAAATATATAATATCCATATATATTTACTAATTATGAAATAAGAATTGAACCACAATTAATTAGATCTATGCAAAAATACACACAATTGGAGAGTATCTCACCGTATCCCACTAGATCTAGGATACGCATGCGACACGAGTCCAACACACAACCAATTGCACCCCGAAGGACACAAACAAATCACAATTAATATTTATGAATAATTCAAAGTGTCAAAAGTAGATCTATGTGTCCGTGTCAAAATACGACATGTTCAAAGCCCCGTGTCGGAGGAAAACCCCCAAATGACACGTATCACCAAATAGTTGGGATACGAACCACAAGTATCCCAATATGGACACGACACTAGCCTCAAACACAAATCTCATGTTCAATTGATCTATAGGATCAATTGACACACACAACAAAATATAAATTCGGAATTCCAACAAAATTGACACAAAAAGCACCATAACTTTCTCCATGGGTCTCCTATGAACACAAAACAAAGTCCTATGGGTACTACATACATATAGGTTGATTTTACATGATTAAATCTCAGATTTAGAAGCTATTTAAATGGGAAAATCTGAATTATACCTATTGGGAGATGGATTCCCAATGAAACCTCCAATTGAGATGAACTTGCTTCCAAATTGTAGATCCTTGCTCCTCTTTGTAGATCCTTGCTTCCTTCTTCTAGATCCTTGCTTCCTCCTTCTCTAATGGTGAATTGGGAAAAATTTGGAATGAATTTGGTAGGGAATTGGATTGGGAATGGAGGGAATTTGGTAGTGGGAGAATTCTAGATCTAGATAGAGAAATTTCCCCCCCTCTTTAATAGGCCGGCCATAGCCCCTCCCCCAAGCAATTGTAAAATGTCCAATGTACCCCTTGGGGCCTCTCATGAAGAAATAATTAAGGAAGAAAGCTTCTAGTCTAATCATTTAATTAATTTAATCCATCTCCTTAACTATGGGCTTTCTAAATGGGCCAAGTCTAACTAATTAATTCATGTTGGTCCATGGGTCCAAACTAAACTAGTTGGGTCCACTAAAATAAGTCCAAAATAATTAAATAACAACTAACAATAATTAAATAATACAACAATTAATTATTTACCATGCACAATATTTATTTAAATAGGAAATTACTAAAATACCCTTTTTCCTAAAATGTGGTAGTGACAAGTCTACCCTCCTTAAAATAATTTCGTCCTCGAAATTCAAAGACGAAAACTACCCCCAGAAAATCACAGAACAGAACTAAAGAATCACAACTAACTAATGAACAGAACATAACAATGAACAGAACATAACTAGAAATAACATACCTCAAGGTACAAACAAATATGGATAACGCTCTCGCATGTCATCCTCTCTCTCCCAGGTAGACTCCCCCGGAGAGTGATGCCTCCATGCGACGCGCACCAAAGGAATAGTCTGGTTCCTCAGCACCTTCTCTCTCCGATCCAGAATTCCAACTGGCTGCTCTGGATAGCTAAGAGTAGGGCCCACCTCTATCTCTGAGTGATCTAATACATGACTAGGATCTGCCACGTATCGTCTCAACTGCGACACATGAAACACGTTGTGCACTCCCTCCAATGCAGGTGGCAAGTCTAGTCTATAAGCAACTGCACCGACCCTCTCTAGAATATTGAAAGGTCCGATGAATCGCGGACTAAGCTTTCCGCCTCCACCGAAGCGAATCGTGCCTCGTGTCGGAGAAATCCTCAGAAACACCAAACCACCCACCTAGAACAAAACACCACCTTAAGAACTTATCTATAACAAACAACCAAGAACAAGCACACAAAATAAAATCTAAACTATACCTCAAACTCCAAGGGTCTCCGATGGCTATCGGCCCAATGCCGTTGTCTGTCCTGTGCCACTCGAAGTCTGTCTCTGATCAACTGAACCTTCTCTGCTGCATCCACAACCATCTCTGGCCCAAGCAAAACTCTTTCTCCAACATCGTCCCAAGACAAAGGAGTACGACACCTCCGACCATATAGAGCTTCAAAAGGTGACATCTCTATACTGGCCTGGTAACTGTTGTTGTAAGCAAACTCTACCAAATGGAGATGGTCCTCCCAAGAACCCCCGAAATCTAGTACACAAGTGCGCAACATATCCTCGAGAGTCTGAATAGTCCTCTCTGACTACCCATCTGTCTGGGGATGATATGCAGTACTGAACTTGAGCTGAGTGCCCAAACTCTCCTGCAAACTCCTCCAGAAATGAGAAGTGAAACGACTATCCCGATCTGAGACTATGCTGACGGGAACTCCATGTATCCTAACGATCTGCCTTACATACATCTCTGTCAGCTTCTCCGTAGACAAACCCACCTTGAAAGGCAAAAAGTGGGCCGACTTGGTCAATCTATCAATAATGACCCAAATCGCGTCTTTCCCTCCTGGAGATCGTGGTAGTCCGGACACAAAATCCATAGTAATGTGTTCCCACTTCCACTCTGGAATGGGTAATGGCTGAAGTAAACCTCCTGGCCTCTGCCTCTCGGCTTTCACCTGCTGGCACACTAAGCATCTAGATACAAACTGTGCCACTTCCCTCTTCATGCCATACCACCACACACTCTCTCGCATATCCCGATACATCTTGTTAGCACCTGGATGTATGGAATACTGAGAGCGATGCGCTTCCTGCAATACC
Organism: Iris macrosiphon; assembly: GCA_036927795.1. Taxonomy (NCBI): domain Eukaryota; kingdom Viridiplantae; phylum Streptophyta; class Magnoliopsida; order Asparagales; family Iridaceae; genus Iris; species Iris macrosiphon. The sequence continues at coordinate 134,114,730 of JAYESA010000007.1, forward strand.
TCCTCTCGCAACTCCCCACTAGGCACACACAATCTAACTCCATGCCTCAAAGATCCATCCTCTGCAATAGTGAAATCATCCTCCAATCCTGCTCTCACCTGAGCTCTGATACTCCTCAAAGATACGTCATCATACTGTGCTGCCTTGATCCTATCCATCAAATCTGAATGTATCTGCAATCCCCACATCTGCATAGCACCACCCGGAACAATCACCTCAATGCCCAAGCTCTCCAAGTCCTCCAACAAATATCGATCCTGCGTCAAGAACATAGCTACCGGATACCTGCTCAAAGTATCGGCAACTACATTGGCCTTCCCAGGATGATATTGCAAAGAGATATCAAAATCCTTCATCAGTTCCAACCACCGACGCTGCCTCATGTTCAACTCCTTCTGCGTGAAAACGTACTTCAAGCTTTTGTGGTCTGTGAAGATCTCCACACGCTCTCCGTACAAATAATGTTTCCATAACTTCAGGGCGAATATGACAGCTGCCAACTCCAAATCATGGGTAGGATAGTTCTTTTCATGAGGACGCAATTGCCTGGATGCATAGGCAATCACTTTCCCATGCTGGTGAAGAACACAACCTAAACCCTTTCCCGATGCATCACTATAAATAGTGAAACCTCCGGACCCTGATGGCAATGTCAAAATAGGAGCAGACGTCAACCTCTTCTTCAACTCCTCAAAAGCGGCCTGGCAATCTTCCGTCCAAACAAACTCCACATCCTTCCTTGTGAGTCTGGTCATCGGCTCGGCAATCCTCGAAAAATCTTGCACAAACTTCCTGTAGTAGCCTGCCAATCCCAAGAAACTCCTGATCTCTGCTACTGAACTCGGAGTCTTCCAAGATTCCACTGCTGAAATCTTCTTCGGATCCACTGAAATACCATCACCAGTCATAACATGCCCCAAGAATTCTACTTTGTCCAAGAAAAACTCACATTTGGACAACTTCCCATACAGCTTCTTCTTCCTCAGCACATCCAACATAATCCTCAAATGCTCCTCATGCTCCTCCGGTGTCCTCGAGTATATGAGTATGTCGTCGATGAACACCACCACGAACTTGTCAAGGTACTGGTGGAACACCTTGTTCATCAAGTTCATGAATACCGCCGGTGCATTAGTCAAACCAAACGGCATCACCATAAACTCGAACTGACCATACCGAGTTCTAAAAGCAGTCTTCGGTATGTCCTCCGGCTTCACCTTCACCTGATGGTAGCCTGATCTCAAATCTATCTTAGAAAACACCTTCGCACCACTCAACTGATCAAACAGATCATCAATCCGTGGCAAAGGATACTTATTCTTGATAGTGAGATTATTCAAAGCCCTGTAATCAATGCACATACGCACCGATCCATCCTTCTTCGGTACAAACAATACCGGGGCTCCCCATGGTGAAGAACTCGATCTGATAAACCCCTTATCCTGCAATTCGTCCACCTGCTTCTTCAACTCGACCAGCTCGCTGTTGTTTACTCTATAGACATGTTGCGAAATCGGTTCTGCACCTGGCACCAAGTCTATAGAAAATTCAACATCTCGATCTGGCGGCAATCCTGGCAATTCTTCAGGAAACACATCCAAAAATTCTGCTATCAACGGATGTGCAACTCCTTGTCTTCCACCATAGCTCCACAAATAATGCCTTCTTCCTGCTCCGCAGCTCCTCTAGCAAACTCGAACTCTGGCTCTCCTGGCGAACCAAACAAAACTCTAACTCCTCTACAGTCTATGCTAGCACGGTGCCTACTCAACCAATCCATCCCAAGTACAATGTCATAGCTTGGAAGTGGCATTACAAGTAGACACGCACTCAACTCCCGACCTCCCAGAGTAACTCTCCGATCTTTGCAAATATCATTAACCAGGATAATGCCTCCCCCGGTCATGATCTTGCAAGTCCTAAGCAAAGACTCAGCTACCAAACCATGCTTTAGAGCAAAAGAAACAGATACAAAACTATGGGAAGCACCACTATCAAACAAAGCTAAAGCTGGAATGGAATCAAGAAGAATAGAACCTGCGATGACATCTCCTGTGGGTTCCTCCTCTTCGACGGTCATAGCAAACGCTCGTCCCTGCCGAGCACCTCCCTGCTGCTGATGCTGGACAAAACGCTGCTGCTGTGTCGGAAGCGGTCCCCTCGGTTGTGCTGCAGGTGGTCTCATCTGTGCCCTCGGAGCTGGAGCTGCTCCCTGAACTGCACGACGAGGACACTCCCTCAATTGATGCCCTTCAGTACCACAATACAAACAAACTCCTAGCCTCTTTCTGCAAACTTCTCAGATGTGGTCGGGCTTCTTGCAGAAGTTGCATAGAGCTTGCTGTAACTGCCTCTGCTGTTGAGGTGCCTGGTGAAAAGGTGCTCTAGCTGGAGTCTGGTTCTGCTGTGGCTGCTGGAAAGGTCTGGACTGGAAATGAGGACGTTTGGCAGATACTGCACTGCCGTTAGCCCCCAGAAAAGAATCACGGTCTCTCTTGGTCTTCAAACCCAGATCCCGCTCAACCTTGCGTGCCTCCGCAAGTATCTCCGAGTATGTCTCATAAAAAGACGGAATGAGGATCAATATGGCACAAGATGTAAGACATCAAGGAAAGGACAGTTTAAGGGATCGAGTATCAATGTCAAAGGAGAATAGTTGAATCAAAAGAATTTTCCTAGATGTGATTGAGTATCTCAGCCTATATCCTATATCCTATCGCAGGCTCGCAGTAGTACAACTAAGTTGTCGCACTACCACGACATCACATACTTGTGAAGCTAGACCTGTATGGGCCACCACCAAAAACGTGTCACGACCCGCACCCGGGGTAAGGGTACTAGTCGGAAACAACGCCCAGCCTACGCCGCAGAATCGGCGGTAGAACGCTGTCTAGAAAGTCTATCTAATATAATGAACCACCAAAAGATAGTGTACTTAATCACAGAACTAAGATAGAATGAACACGAATCAGATAAGAATAGAATAGTCATCAACTCATGAGTTTAAAATAATACATCAATGAGTCTGAAGAGTAACAAAAATAAGCTGGAGACAAATCCAGTACAAAAGAATACTATCATACTACAAGCTACACTCCAGGGTCAACTGTCTCAGTTGGGATAAGTCCCTCTTGAGCCAGGGTCTCAGAATCTAAACCCACAACATCCTGGGGTCCATAATAGGTAGGGTACTCCTCAGTGTCATCTGGAAAAATATATCCAGTCAGGAAAGGAGCAGAGTACAACCCTAACAGCAGTTCTCAAACAATGATAAAAACTATGTAACAGTAAATAGCTGTGGATAAACAAGATGCATAAATAGAGACAAGAATGTAGAGACAATAAGGAAATACTGGAAAAAAATACAATAATGAACAATATGCTGATGGAACAAGAATACTAATGACTAAGTGTGTGAGTACTAGCTTTAACATGTGATCGGCTTGGGAACTTGCACAAGAGTATAATGGCCTGGTTAATCATACGTGCGGTGTATGATCAACACTCACAAGAAACAAGACATGCACAAGGAGGGTATGATCACATATCTACACTAAAATACTCTCCACCCTCGACTGGTATAATAGATCCAACCACGGTACGTTATGGCACGAGATTCCTCAAGAAGATAGCTAGTCTCCCCGGGAATCGGTGTCTGTACATGTACAAGATAACCAATAAAACAATACTTGCACCATATACACCATATACCAAGGAATAACATCTCATGACGAGATCCGGATATACCAATCCGTGTAACCATAGTGTCGAGAGAAACATGTAAATCTACACTAGATACAACGAACATAGAGGATATCATAAATGAGAAACTATCAGAGAATGTACTCGCCTGAAGTCCAATGAACAGTCTCACAAATGTCTGACTCGGTGCCTCGAAGACCTAGATATGGAATACAACATTAAAACAAGGTCCCGGAAAGAGAACAAGTCAAACTAGGCAATTTATAGGTCAATAAGTCAATTCTAAGTCAAAAGTCAACTATGGTCAACTCTAAAGTCTACTAAGTCAAACATGGTCAAACCCAAAGTCAACCTCACAAGACATCTATAAAATAATATAGAGATAAACTACAATAATTTAGGAATCAAATTAGATTCAAAAAGAACTCACACAAAGTATACTAATAATATAATTAATATATACCCTAAAATAATATATATACAACCCAACATTTATATAAATAACATAATATATTATTACAATTATTATTCCTCACAAAACACATATATATATACATATATATATATAAAATTATAATATATAATATATACATTAAATCTGTCAAAGCGTCAATGAAAAACAGTGAATAAAATAGGATTAAATCAAAACAGTTTAAATAGTGACAGTCGGGACTGTCACCGAAGGACTGTCACCGAAACCCAAATAATAAACTGCCACTGCTTTGGTTTTCGCTGACAGTTAAACTGTCGTAGAAAAGCGTCGCAGAAAAGCTGTTGTTTCCCGCTACTGCAATTAATGACAGGTTTGTCATTAATTGCCCGAAGGCTACAGCGGCTGCTATTAGTCGGCTAATTAATGACAGTTTTTTACTGTCATTAATTCACTGTCACTAAAACAAGTTGTATATATATAATTATATATATAAAAACAGAATATATAAACAATATATATATATATATATATAAACAGAATATATAAAACAGTATATATATATATATATATATATATATAAACCATTAATACAAAAAATGTACATATATATATTAATATACACATAAACTTATACCTTCAAATATTTAACAAAGAACATATAATTTACATGGCTAGAAGCACACCTAAAATATTTACATTAATATCCAAATAATTACATAATAATTATAAATAATATAATTATACAATTAAACATACAATATATTTTACAATTTATATTATTAACAAATAGTACATATATTTTTGCATGTAAGAAATCTATATATGTTATATTGTACATAATATTAGCACACACAAAATATAGATCTAGGCCACAATAATTACTATAATAAATACACAAAATAAATATATAATATCCATATATATTTACTAATTATGAAATAAGAATTGAACCACAATTAATTAGATCTATGCAAAAATACACACAATTGGAGAGTATCTCACCGTATCCCACTAGATCTAGGATACGCATGCGACACGAGTCCAACACACAACCAATTGCACCCCGAAGGACACAAACAAATCACAATTAATATTTATGAATAATTCAAAGTGTCAAAAGTAGATCTATGTATCCGTGTCAAAATACGACATGTTCAAAGCCCCGTGTCGGAGGAAAACCCCCAAATGACACGTATCACCAAATAGTTGGGATACGAACCACAAGTATCCCAATATGGACACGACACTAGCCTCAAACACAAATCTCATGTTCAATTGATCTATAGGATCAATTGACACACACAACAAAATATAAATTCGGAATTCCAACAAAATTGACACAAAAAGCACCATAACTTTCTCCATGGGTCTCCTATGAACACAAAACAAAGTCCTATGGGTACTACATACATATAGGTTAATTTTACATGATTAAATCTCAGATTTAGAAGCTATTTAAATGGGAAAATCTGAATTATACCTATTGGGAGATGGATTCCCAATGAAACCTCCAATTGAGATGAACTTGCTTCCAAATTGTAGATCCTTGCTCCTCTTTGTAGATCCTTGCTTCCTTCTTCTAGATCCTTGCTTCCTCCTTCTCTAATGGTGAATTGGGAAAAATTTGGAATGAATTTGGTAGGGAATTGGATTGGGAATGGAGGGAATTTGGTAGTGGGAGAATTCTAGATCTAGATTTGGAATGAGATGAGAGGAGAGAGAAATTTCCCCCCCTCTTTAATAGGCCGGCCATAGCCCCTCCCCCAAGCAATTGTAAAATGTCCAATGTACCCCTTGGGGCCTCTCATGAAGAAATAATTAAGGAAGGAAGCTTCTAGTCTAATCATTTAATTAATTTAATCCATCTCCTTAACTATGGGCTTTCTAAATGGGCCAAGTCTAACTAATTAATTCATGTTGGTCCATGGGTCCAAACTAAACTAGTTGGGTCCACTAAAATAAGTCCAAAATAATTAAATAACAACTAACAACAATTAAATAATACAACAATTAATTATTTACCATGCACAATATTTATTTAAATAGGAAATTACTAAAATACCCTTTTTCCTAAAATATGGTAGTGACAGGTAGTTCTTCTCGTGGACCTTCAACTGTCTCGATGCATAAGCAATGACTTTGCCATGTTGCATCAAAACACATCCTAGTCCACTACCTGATGCATCACTGTAAACAACAAAACCTTCTGACCCTAAAGGAAGAGTCAAGACAGGTGCTGTTGTTAATCTTCTCTTCAATTCTTCAAAGGCCTTCTGGCAGTCTTCTGTCCATATAAACTCCTGGTCTTTACGTGTCAGCTTCGTCATCGGTTCTGCAATCCTTGAGAAATTTTCTACAAACCTTGGGTAATATTCCGCTAGTTCGAGAAAACTTCTCACCTCTGCAACTGATGTGGGTGTAGGCCAAGTCTCTATTGCCGCAACTTTCTCTAGATCAACTGAAAGTCCTTCTCCTGAGATGATATGTCCCAAGAAAGGTACTTTATCCATACAAAACTCACACTTACTGAGTTTGGCATATAACTTCTCCTGTCTCAAGGTCTCTAACACGATTCTGAGATGCTCCTCGTGCTCTTCGTGGCTCTTAGAATATATTAGAATGTCATCAATGAACACAACCACAAATTTATCCAAGAACTGATGAAAGACTCTGTTCATCAAACTCATAAACACCGCTGGCGCGTTGGTTAAACCAAACGGCATTACCAAGAACTCATAATGTCCATACTTTGTCCTGAAAGCTGTCTTTGGTATGTCTTCCTTCCTTACTTTGATCTGATGATAGCCGGATCTAAGGTCAATCTTCGAGAATACCCTTGCACCACTCAATTGATCGAATAGATCATCAATGCGTGGTAAGGGATACCTGTTCTTGATGGTCACAGCATTTAGTGCCCTGTAGTCAAGCATAGTCGTACTGTTCCATCCTTCTTTGGCACAAATAATATGGGTGCTCCCCAAGGTGAAACACTGGGCCGAATGAAACCCTTCTCCAGAAGATCATCCACCTGTTCTTTCAACTCCACTAACTCCTTAAGTGCTAGCCGATATACTGATGAAGTGATAGGATCTTCTCCTGGGGTTAAGTCTATTGTAAATTCTATTTTCCGATCAGGCAGTAAACCTGGAAGGTCATCAAAAAATACATCCACAAACTCTGATATGACTCTTGGGTGACCTGTCTCCCCTTCTATAGATAGTACCCTAAGAGTAGGCTGCACTCCTTGCTCTACTGCTCCTCGAAGAAACTTAAATTCTGGATGTCCAGGCGGTCTAAATATAACCCGCCCAAGTCGGCAATCAAGAGTTGCATGGTACTGACTTAACTAGTCCATACCAAGTACAACATCATAATCCGGCATAGAAAATATCAGAAATTGAGCTCGCATTTCTCTTCCACAGACTACTACAGAACATGATCTACAGACATCACTAACCGAAATAATTTCACCTTCCGTAAGAATTCTCTTCATTTTCGGAAGGGGTGTGATAGCTACTCTATGGGTGGCTACAAAGCTAGCTGCTATAAATGAATGCGATGCTTCAGAATCAAATAAAGCTACAGCTGGTAATGAAGCTACTAAAATAGTACCTGCGATGACCTTGCCTGCAGTAGCTTTCTCCTCAACATCTAATATGAATTCCTGTCATCGTCCCTGAGCTGGACCTCTCTGCTGCTGCTGAGTCTGCTGAAATAGAGCTGCCTGTGGTACCAGGGGTGGTCTCTGCTGGTAGCCTCCTGTAGCTGGTGGTCTAACTCCTCCAGCTCCTGTCTGCGGTGCTCCTACTGCTGGATAAGCTGGTCGTGGTGCAGGTAAAGCTAGTCTCGGTGCTCCGTCTCTACGTTCAGAATAGTCCTTTGAAAAATGTTGGTTGGATCCGTAGCTCAGACATAGTCCCAACTTACGCCTGCATTCATTCTCAATGTGTCCTACCTTGCCGTAGTGGTGACAAGTAGGAAGAGGTCTGTCCCTATGTGCTGCTCTCTCTGGCATACTCCTCTGGGATCGTTTTACTGAATCCCCATGTGTTGTCCTGGATGGTGCTGAGGTGATGGGCCTCTTCAGATTTGATTCCCTTCTAGTGACGCGCTCCATGCGTCGTGCTGCTGCAAGGACGTCGGTATATGATGTAGGTGCGACCGATCCAATCAATCTCTGGAGCTCGAACTTTAGTCCGTCAAATAACTTCTTAGCTTTCTCTTCCTCTGTCGAGATCAAGGTTGGGGCAAAGCGACTTAGGCGAATAAATTCTGCGTTGTATTCTTCCACTGTCATATTGCCTTGGATAAGGCGGTTGAACTTGTCTCTGAGCTCTGACCGTGCAACTGCTGAAATATACATCTCTTGGAAGAGTCTGGAGAACTCTTCCCATGTGACTCAGTCCTGTCCGAGCCTTCTTTCTTCTGCTAACCACCAGTGGTGTGCATTTTCAGTTAACTGCATTCTGACTGCAGTCATCCACTTCTCTCTCGGAAGTTCAGCTGCTTCCAATTGGTGCTGAACGTTCGTGAGCCATTCATGAACTTCTGTTGGCCCCTCTTTACCAGAAAATGTATGAGGCTTGAGATGACGAAAATCGATGATAGATCCCGTTGTTGATCGCCTCGCTGGTGGATTTGCCTGCTCCAATGCGGATACCAGGCTGGTTCTCAGATACTCGGCCTCCTAACGATGGGCCTCTTGCTGAATCTGCTGCTGGGCTTGCATCATAGCATACATCTTCTGGAACATCTGTTGCCCATCCATGGCTTGTCCTGGCGGGAAAACTGGCATCTTTAGAGTGAACTGTGGTGGAGGTGGGATGTCATCTCTCCGGAACCTTGGATTAGGCTGGCCGGTTTGATCACTCTGCGATGTTTGTCCTCCGTTCCCTGGTGTCACTCCGTCTACATAAGTAACCACAGCGTCGTGTGGCATATCCGATAGAATCTTATCTCCGTTCCTGGGATCTATTACTCTACAATCAAAAGATAAACTGTAAGAACGCTCAGAGGAATCAACACAGGATGCAAATCAAGTAACAAATTCTAGTTCGATATAGAGTTCAAAAATGGGTTAAATAATGCATGAGATCCTAGAACTTATCCTATCCTTAGGGCAGGCTTGTTCAGTCCCTAAGTTGAAACCGAATAATTTAGTCGTAGACCTGCATAGGCCACCACAAAAACCATGTCACACCCCAGTCCCAAAATACCGTGGGACCGGATGCGTGGCAAGGCCAGCAGTACGCACCGATGGACAAACCCAATTTAATGGATCCATCAGGGCATACTTAAGCTGTAAAATAAAGTCTACGACCACATGGCACAACTAATCTCATCCACCCAAGATATAAAATATAATCCACAGAATAAATAAGGAATGTAAATTATCAGCTAGTCTCAACAAAGTGCTTCGGGGAACAACCAGATAAATATCTGATACAATGGTTCAACAGACCAGAATATAAATGACTGAAATAAATAATAAATACTGAGCATGAAACATGGATGCTCAGAAGAAGTCTTCGGCTAACACCTCATCCTCGGATGGCGGTACACCTCCTGGATCAGCTCCTGCTGCGGTCCCATATACCTCGGGATAGATCTCGTCCTCAAATCCTGGGGACATAATCCATATCCAGGTCCTTAGGAGACATAGCAAGGTACAGAAAATACAAGCCAAAATAAATGCAGTGCAGCAAATAATGAAATAAATGGGGTAAGTATGTAACCATCTATGTGAAATACAAGATGAGAGCAACACGAGTACTCAGGCTGAGCCACTACAAGCTCTGTGTCGGGGAGCCGGTAGCGGTAATAACCGGTAGTGGGTCTAGCTCTGCTCCGAGAGTCTACGACCTCTCAATAATAGAAGATATATATATATAACAGCCTGTAGCATGTGTGTCTCTCCCCACCCAATGTAACCACGTATATCATAACCATAACGTCTCATGTCCTTGTCAAGCGGGATCATAGCTAATGCAACAAGTCATAATGTATCTAAGAATATAGTATCTCTGTCAAGTCCTGTATCCTATACAGAATCACCACGAATATCTCGGGAAGATCCTGTCTCATGAGGAGAGTCAAGTGTCCTGGGTCAAAGTGTACTTGGTAAGACAAGTACGAGAATATAAAGTGTCACGAATGTCCATCTCTAGATGACCGTACCCAACACCGCGTACAGTGTTGGCACCCGACTAATAATCGGACGCTAAGTACGTCACACGGTCCTAGGTTAAGCATGTGTCACTACCACATTTTAGGAAAAAGGGTATTTTAGTAATTTCCTATTTAAATAAATATTGTGCATGGTAAATAATTTTTGTTGTATTATTTAATTGTTGTTGGATGTTATTTAATTATTTTGGACTTATTTTAGTGGACCCAACTAGTGTAGTTTGGACCCATGGACCAACATGAATTAAATAGTTAGATTTGGCCCATTTAGAAAGCCCATAGTTAAGGAGATGGATTAAATTAATTAAGTGGTTAGACTAGAAGCTTCCTTCCTTAATTATTTCTTCATGAGAGGCCCCAAGGGGTACATTGAACATTTTACAATTGCTTGGGAGAGGGGCAAGGCCGGCCTATTAAAAGAGGGAGGAAATTTCTCTCTCCTCTCATTCTCATTCCAAATCTAGATCTAGAATTTTCCACTCCCAAATTCCCTCCATTGCCATTCCAATTCCCTACCAAATTTATTCCAAATTCTTCCCAATTCACCATTAGAGAAGGAGAAAGCAAGGATCTAGAAGAAGGAAGCAAGGATCTACAAAGAGGAGCAAGGATCTACAATTTGGAAGCAAGTTCATCTCAATTGGAGGTTTCATTGGGAATCCATCTCCCAATAGGTATAATTCAGATTTTCCCATTTAAATAGCTTCTAAATCTGAGATTTAATCATGTAAAATCAACCTATATGTATGTACTATCCATAGGACTTTGTTTTGTGTTCATAGGAGACCCATGGAGAAAGTTATGGTGCTTTTTGTGTTAATTTTGTTGGAATTCCAAATTTACATTTTGTTGTGTGTATCAATTGATCCTATTGATCAATTGGACATGAGCTTATGTGTTTGGGGCTAGTGTCGTGTCCATAATTTGGTACATGTGGTTCGTATTCCAACTATTTGGTGATACGTATCATTTTGGGGGTTTTCCCTCCGACACGGGGCTTTGAACATGTCGTATTTTGACACGGACACATAGATCTACTTTTGACACTTTGATTTATTCATAAATATTATTTGTGATTTGTTTGTATCCTTCGGGGTGCAATTGGTTGTGTGTTGGACTCGTGTCACATGCGTATCCTAGATCTAGTGGGATACGGTGTGATACTCTCCAATTGTGTGGATTTTTGAATAGATCTAATTATGAATGGTTTAAATTCTTCAATTATAATTAGTAAATATATATAGATATTATATATTTATTTTGTGTATTTATTATAGTAATTATTGTAGCATAGATCTATATATTTTTGTGTGTGCTAATATGATGTACAAATATAATATGTAGCTTTCTTGCATGTAATTATATATGTACTTATGTTAATAGTATAAATTATACATAAATGTTTTATAAAATATATTTATGTGTTTAATTGTGTAATTATATTATTTATAATTATTATGTAATTATTTGTATATTAATGTATATATTTTAGGTGTGCTTCTAGCCATGTAAAATATGAACATTAATATGTGCATGTGTTGTAACTATTGGTATTTAATTATAAGTTTATATGTGCATATATATATAAGTATATAATTATTTATTTATATATATGTATTGTGATTATTATTGCATATATATATATTTATATATATATATATATATTTTTTTATTTTTATTTGTTTGGTGACAGTGGTTTCTATGACAGTGAAACTGTCATTTTTTGGTCTGAACAGCAGCCGCTGTACAGTGGTCAGCATTAATGACAGATCTGTCATTAATGCTGCGGCAGTTTTGAGCGACAACCTTTCAGCGACGTTTTTTGGTGACAGTTTGAAACTGTCAGCAAACTGTGACAACAGCGGTTTTGTATATGGAGTTTCTGCGACGAATTTTCAGTGACAGTCAAGACTGTCACTATTAAACCTGCTTTATTTTATCTTGTTTTGTTCACTGTTTTCAGTGACGCTTTGACAGTTTTAAATTATATTTTATATATTATTATTGTATATATATATATGTGTATATATATGTGTTTTGTGAGGTATAATATTTGTAATAATATATTATGTTATTTGTATACATATTGGTTTGTATATATATTATTTTAGGGTATGTATTATTTATATTATTAGTATACTTTGTGTGAGTATCTTTTGGGATCTAATTTTGATTCCTAAATTGTTGTATTTTATTTCTATATTATTTTATATAGTTTTCTTATGAGGTTGACCTTGGTTTGACCTTAGTTTGACCTTGGTTTGACTTTAGTTGACTTTAGAGTTGACCATAGTTGACTTTTGACTTAGAATTTATTTATTGACCTAGGAGTTGACTAGTTTGATTTGTTCTCTTTCCGGGACCTTGTTTTAATGTGGTATTCCATATCTAGGTCTTCGAGGCACCGAGTCAGACATCTGTGAGACTGTTCTTTGGATTTCAGGCGAGTACATTCTCTGATAGTTTCTCATTTATGATATCCTCTATGTTCGTTGTATCTAGTGTAGATTTACATGTTTCTCTCGACACTATGGTTACACGGATTGGTATATCCGGATCTCGTCATGAGATATTATTCCTTGGTATATGGTATATATGGTGCAAGTATTGTTTCATTGGTTATCTTGTACATGTACAGACACCGATTCTCGGGGAGACTAGCTATCTTCTTGGGGAATCTAGTGCCATAGCATACCGTGGTTGGATCTATTATACCAGTTGGGGGTGGGGAGTATTAGTATAGATATGTGATCAAATCCCTATTGAATAAAGTATTGGTAAGCGAATAGTGTTGATCATGCACCGCACGTATGATTAGCCAGGCCGCATTGTATCTTGCCTAAGCCGATCACATGTTAAGCTAGTACTCACACACTTAGTCATTAGTATTATTATTTCATTGGCATATTGTTCATTATTGTATTTCTTTCTAGTATTTCCTTATTGTCTATATATCTCTTGTATCTATTTTGTGCATCTTGTTTAGAACTGCTGTTAGAGATGTACTCTGCTCCTTTCCTGACTGGATATATTTTTCCAGATGACACTGAGGAGTACCCTACCTATTATGGACCCCAGGATATTATGGGTTTAGATTCGGAGACCCTGGCTCAAGAGAGACTTATCCCAACTGAGACAGTTGACCCTGGAGTGTAGCTTGTAGTATGATAGTATTCTTTTGTACTGGATTTGTCTCCAGCTTATTTTTGTTACTCTTCAGACTCATTGATGTATTATTTTAAACTCATGAGTTGATGACTATTCTATTCTTATCTGATCCATGTTCATTCTATCTTAGTTCTGTGATTGAGTACACTATCTTTTGGTGGTTCATTATATTAGATAGACTTTCTAGACAGCGTTCTACCGCCGATTCTGCGGCGTAGGCTGGGCGTTGTTTCCGACTAGTACCCTTACCCCGGGTGCGGGTCGTGACAGGTTTTTGGTGGTGGCCCATGCAGGTCTAGCTTCACAAGTATGTGATGTCGTGGTAGTGCGACAACTTAGTTGTACTACTGCGAGCCTGCAATAGGATATAGGATATAGGCTGAGATACTCAATCACATCTAGAAAAATTCTTTTGATTCAACTATTCTCCTTTGACATTGATACTTGATCACTTAAACTGTCCTTTCCTTGATGTCTTACATCTTATGCCATATTGATTCTATTCTTCTTAATTCTATTCCAGGTTTAGCTTTGTTTGATAGTGGTGCTTCCCATAGTTTTGTATCTGTTTCTTTTGCTCTGAAGCATGGTTTGGTAGCTGAGTCTTTGCTTAGGACTTGCAAGATCATGACCGGGGGAGGCATTATCCTAGTTAATGATATTTGTAAGGATCAGAGAGTTACTCTGGGAGGCCGGGAGTTGAGTGCGTGTCTACTTGTAATGCCACTTCCAAGCTATGACATTGTACTTGGGATAGATTGGTTGAGTAGGCACCGTGCTAGCATAGACTGTAGAGGAGGTAAAGTTTTGTTTGGTCCGCCAGGAGAGCCAGAGTTTGAGTTTACTAGAGGAGCTGCGGAGCAGGAAGAAGGCATTATTTGTGGAGCTATGGTAGAAGACAAGGAGTTGCCACATCCGTTGATAGCAGAATTCTTGGATGTGTTTCCTGAGGAATTGCCAGGATTGCCACCAGATCGAGATGTTGAATTTTCTATAGACTTGGTGCCAGGTGCAGAACCAATTTCGCAACATGTCTATGGAGTAAACAACAGCGAGCTGGTCGAGTTGAAGAAGCAGGTAGACGAATTGCAGGATAAGGGGTTTATCAGATCGAGTTCTTCACCATGGGGAGCCCCGGTATTGTTTGTACCGAAGAAGGATGGATCGGTGCGCATGTGCATTGATTACAGGACTTTGAATAATCTCACTATCAAGAATAAGTATCCTTTGCCACGGATTGATGATATGTTTGATCAGTTGAGTGGTGCGAAGGTGTTTTCTAAGATAGATTTGAGATCAGGCTACCATCAAGTAAAGGTGAAGCCGAAGGACATACCGAAGACTGCTTTTAGAACTCGGTATGGTCAGTACGAGTTTATGGTGATGCCGTTTGGTTTGACTAATGCACCGGCGGTATTTATGAACTTGATGAACAAGGTGTTCCACCAGTACCTTGACAAGTTCGTGGTGGTGTTCATCGACGACATACTCATATACTCGAGGACACCGGAGGAGCATGAGGAGTATTTGAGGATTGTGTTGGATGTGCTGAGGAAGGAGAAGCTGTATGGGAAGTTGTCCAAATATGAGTTTTTCTTGGACAAGGTAGAATTCTTGGGGCATGTTGTGACTGGTGATGGTATTTCAGTGGATCCGAAGAAGATTTCAGCAGTAGAATCTTGGAAGACTCCGAGTTCAGTAGCAGAGATCAGGAGTTTCTTGGGATTGGCAGGCTATTACAGGAAGTTTGTGCAAGATTTTTTGAGGATTGTCGAGCCGATGACCAGACTCACAAGGAAGGATGTGGAGTTTGTTTGGATGGAGGATTGCCAGGTTGCTTTTGAGGAGTTGAAGAAGAGGTTGACGTCTGCTCCTATTTTGACGTTGCCATCAGGGTCCGGAGGTTTCACTATTTATAGTGATGCATCGGGGAAGGGTTTAGGTTGTGTTCTTCAGCAGCATGAAAAAGTGATTGCCTATGCATCCAGGCAATTGCGTCCTCATAAAAAGAACTATCCTACCCATTATTTGGAGTTGGCAGCTATCATATTTGCCCTGAAGTTGTGGAAACATTATTTGTACGGAGAGCGTATGGAGATCTTCACAGACCACAAAAGCTTGAAGTACGTTTTCACGCAGAAGGAGTTGAACATGAGGTAGCGTCGGTGGTTGGAATTGATGAAGGATTTTGATATCTTTTTGCAATATCATCCTGGGAAAGCCAATGTAGTTGCCGATGCTTTGAGCAGGTATCCGGTAGCTATGTTCTTGACGCAGGATCGATATCTGTTGGAGGACTTGGAGAGCTTGGGCATTGAGGTGATTGTTCCGGGGTGTGCTATGCAGATGTGGGGATTACAGATACACTCAGATTTGATGGACAGGATCAAGGCAGCACAGTATGATGATGTATCTTTGAGGAGTATCAGAGCTCAGGTGAGAGCAGGATTGGAGGATGATTTCACTATTGCAGAGGATGGATCTTTGAGGCATGGAGTTAGATTGTGTGTGCCTAGTGGGGAGTTGCGCGAGGAGGTATTGCAGGAAGCGCATCGCTCTCAGTATTCCATACATCCAGGTGCTAACAAGATGTATCGGGATATGCGAGAGAGTGTGTGGTGGTATGGCATGAAGAGGGAAGTGGCACAGTTTGTATCCAGATGCTTAGTGTGCCAGCAGGTGAAAGCCGAGAGGCAGAGGCCAGGAGGTTTACTTCAGCCATTACCCATTCCAGAGTGGAAGTGGGAACACATTACTATGGATTTTGTGTCCGGACTTCCACGATCTCCAGGAGGGAAAGACGCGATTTGGGTCATTGTTGATAGGTTGACCAAGTCGGCCCACTTTTTGCCTTTCAAGGTGGGTTTGTCTACGGAGAAGCTGGCAGAGATGTATGTGAGGCAGATCATTAGGATACACGGAGTTCCCGTCAGCATAGTCTCAGATCGAGATAGTCGTTTTACTTCTCATTTCTGGAGGAGTTTGTAGGAGAGTTTGGGCACTCAGCTCAAGTTCAGTACTGTATATCATCCCCAGACAGATGGGCAGTCAGAGAGGACTATCCAGACTCTCGAGGATATGTTGCGCACTTGTGTACTAGATTTCGGGGGTTCTTGGGAGGACCATCTCCATTTGGTAGAGTTTGCTTACAACAACAATTACCAGGCCAGTATAGAGATGTCACCTTTTGAAGCTTTATATGGTCGGAGGTGTCGTACTCCTTTGTCTTGGGACGATATTGGAGAGAGAATTTTGCTTGGGCCAGAGATGGTTGTTGATGCAGCGGAGAAGGTTCATTTGATCAAAGACAGACTTCGAGTGGCGCAGGACAGACAGCGGCATTGGGCCGATAGCCATCGGAGACCTTTGGAGTTTGAGGTATAGTTTAGATTTTGTTTGTGCTTGTTCTTGTTTGTTATAGATTAAGTTCTTAAGATGGTATTTTGTTCTAGGTGGGTGGTTTGGTGTTTCTGAGGATTTCTCCGACACGAGGCACGATTCGCTTCGGTGGAGGCGGAAAGCTTAGTCCGCGATTCATCGGACCTTTCACTATTCTAGAGAGGGTCGGTGCAGTTGCTTATAGACTAGACTTGCCACCTGCATTGGAGGGAGTGCACAACGTGTTTCATGTGTCGCAGTTGAGACGATACGTGGCAGATCCTAGTCATGTATTGGATCACTCGGAGATAGAGGTGGGCCCTACTCTTAGCTATCCAGAGCAGCCAGTTGAGATTCTGGATCGGAGAGAGAAGATGCTGAGGAACCAGACTATTCCTTTGGTGCGCATCGCATGGAGGCATCACTCTCCGGGGGAGTCTACCTGGGAGAGAGAGGATGACATGCGAGAGTGTTATCCATATTTGTTTGTACCTTGAGGTATGTTATTTCTAGTTATGTTCTGTTCATTGTTATGTTCTGTTCATTAGTTAGTTGTGATTCTTTAGTTCTATTCTGTGTTTTTCTGGGGGTAGTTTTCGTCTTTGAATTTCGAGGACGAAATTATTTTAAGGAGGGTAGACTTGTCACTACCACATTTTAGGAAAAAGGGTATTTTAGTAATTTCCTATTTAAATAAATATTGTGCATGGTAAATAATTTTTGTTGTATTATTTAATTGTTGTTGGATGTTATTTAATTATTTTGGACTTATTTTAGTGGACCCAACTAGTGTAGTTTGGACCCATGGACCAACATGAATTAAATAGTTAGATTTGGCCTATTTAGAAAGCCCATAGTTAAGGAGATGGATTAAATTAATTAAGTAATTAGACTAGAAGCTTCCTTCCTTAATTATTTCTTCATGAGAGGCCCCAAGGGGTACATTGGACATTTTACAATTGCTTGGGAGAGCGGCAAGGCCGGCCTATTAAAAGAGGGGGGAAATTTCTCTCTCCTCTCATTCTCATTCCAAATCTAGATCTAGAATTTCCCACTCCCAAATTCCCTCCATTCCCATTCCAATTCCCTACTAAATTCATTCCAAATTCTTTCTAATTCACCATTAGAGAAGGAGGAAGCAAGGATCTAGAAGAAGGAAGCAAGGATCTACAAAGAGGAGCAAGGATCTACAATTTGGAAGCAAGTTCATCTCAATTGGAGGTTTCATTGGGAATCCATCTCCCAATAGGTATAATTCAAATTTTCCCATTTAAATAGCTTATAAATCTGAGATTTAATCATGTAAAATCAACCTATATGTATGTACTACCCATAGGACTTTGTTTTGTGTTCATAGAAGACCCATGGAGAAAGTTATGGTACTTTTTGTGTTAATTTTGTTGGAATTCCGAATTTATATTTTGTTATGTGTATCAATTGATCCTATAGATCAATTAGACATGAGCTTATGTGTTTGGGGCTAGTGTCGTGTCCATAATTTGGTACATGTGGTTCGTATCCCAACTATTTGGTGATACGTGTCATTTTGGGGGTTTTTCCTCCGACACGGGGCTTTGAACATGTCGTATTTTGACACGGACACATAGATCTACTTTTGACACTTTGATTTATTCATAAATATTATTTGTGATTTGTTTGTATCCTTCGGGGTACAATTGGTTGTGTGTTGGACTCGTGTCACATGCGTATCCTAGATCTAGTGGGATACGGTGTGATACTCTCCAATTGTGTGGATTTTTGAATAGATCTAATTATGTATGGTTTAAATTCTTCAATTATAATTAGTAAATATATATAGATATTATATATTTATTTTGTGTATTTATTATAGTAATTATTGTAGCATAGATCTATATATTTTTGTGTGTGCTAATATGATGTACAAATATAATATGTAGCTTTCTTGCATGTAATTATATATGTACTTATGTTAATAGTATAAATTATACATAAATGTTTTATAAAATATATTTATGTGTTTAATTGTGTAATTATATTATTTATAATTATTATGTAATTATTTGTATATTAATGTATATATTTTAGGTGTGCTTCTAGCCATGTAAAATATGAACATTAATATGTGCATGTGTTGTAACTATTGGTATTTAATTATAAATTTATATGTGCATATATATATAAGTATATAATTATTTATTTATATATATGTATTATGATTATTATTGCATATATATATATTTATATATATATATTTTTTTTTATATTTTTATTTGTTTGGTGACAGTGGTTTCTATGACAGTGAAACTGTCATTTTTTGGTCTGAACAGCAGCCGCTGTACAGTGGTCAGCATTAATGACAGATCTGTCATTAATGCTGCGGCAGTTTTGAGCGGCAACCTTTCAGCGACGTTTTTTGGTGACAGTTGAAACTGTCAGCAAACTGTGACAACAGCGGTTTTGTATATGGAGTTTCTGCGACGAATTTTCAGTGACAGTCAAGACTGTCACTATTAAACCTGTTTTATTTTCTCTTGTTTTGTTCACTGTTTTCAGTGACGCTTTGACAGTTTTAAATTATATTTTATATATTATTATTGTATATATATATATGTGTATATATATGTGTTTTGTGAGGTATAATATTTGTAATAATATATTATGTTATTTGTATACATATTGGTTTGTATATATATTATTTTAGGGTATGTATTATTTGTATTATTAGTATACTTTGTGTGAGTATCTTTTGGGATCTAATTTTGATTCCTAAATTGTTGTATTTTATTTCTATATTATTTTATATAGTTTTCTTATGAGGTTGACCTTGGTTTGACCTTGGTTTGACTTTAGTTGACTTTAGAGTTGACCATAGTTGACTTTTGACTTAGAATTTATTTATTGACCTAGGAGTTGACTAGTTTGATTTGGTCTCTTTCCGAGACCTTGTTTTAATGTGGTATTCCATATCTAGGTCTTCGAGGCACCGAGTCAGACATCTGTGAGACTGTTCTTTGGATTTCAGGCGAGTACATTCTCTGATAGTTTTTCATTTATGATATCCTCTATGTTCGTTGTATCTAGTGTAGATTTACATGTTTCTCTCGACACTATGGTTACACGGATTGGTATATCCGGATCTCGTCATGAGATATTATTCCTTGGTATATGGTATATATGGTGCAAGTATTATTCCATTGGTTATCTTGTACATGTACAGACACCGATTCTCGGGGAGACTAGCTATCTTCTTGGGGAATCTGGTGCCATAGCATACCGTGGTTGGATCTATTATACCAGTTGGGGGTGGGGAGTATTAGTATAGATATGTGATCAAATCCCTATTGAATAAAGTATTGGTAAGCGAATAGTGTTGATCATGCACCGCACGTATGATTAGCCAGGCCGCATTGTATCTTGCCCAAGCCGATCACATGTTAAGCTAGTACTCACACACTTAGTCATTAGTATTATTGTTTCATTGGCATATTGTTTATTATTGTATTTCTTTCTAGTATTTCCTTATTGTCTATATATCTCTTGTATCTATTTTGTGCATCTTGTTTATCCACAGCTATTTACTGTTACATAGTTTTTATCATGGATTAGAACTGCTGTTAGAGATGTACTCTGCTCCTTTCCTGACTGGATATATTTTTCCAGATGACACTGAGGAGTACCCTACCTATTATAGACCCCAGGATGTTGTGGGTTTAGATTCGGAGACCCTGGCTCAAGAGGGACTTATCCCAACTGAGACATTTGACCCTGGAGTGTAGCTTGTAGTATGATAGTATTCTTTTGTACTGGATTTGTCTCCAGCTTATTTTTGTTACTCTTCAGACTCATTGATGTATTATTTTAAACTCATGAGTTGATGACTATTCTATTCTTATCTGATCCATGTTCATTCTATCTTAGTTCTGTGATTGAGTACACTATCTTTTGGTGGTTCATTATATTAGATAGACTTTCTAGACAGCGTTCTACCGCCGATTCTGCGGCGTAGGCTGGGCGTTGTTTCCGACTAGTACCCTTACCCCGGGTGCGGGTCGTGACAGCATGCACAGCAATATAATGAAGCAAGGAAAATATATAACAATACTGCAGAGTTTGGCAAGGTACACTTGCCTGGTGTTGGATTACCAACAGCTGTCCCTAAATCAGTGGATCCTATAGGTACTCCTCCAAAAGCTGTAATAAACATCACCAATAGTCTCAGAAGATATCAAATAGCTAGGAACGCCTGTCCTTAAGTCCTATTTGGACACAGGGGCAAAAATTGACATTTTCGGGCCATAGCAGGGTCCACATGTAGGCCACTTTGCACCGAAAAGTGTGTCCGGGTCAAAGGTCTCCAAATTCCTCAAACTCAGTGTCTACAAGTCAGGAACGATGATACGATCCCAACGGAACTTCCAGAATTGGATTCCGATGAGCCGATCATAAAATTGCCCGTCAAGTAGAGCTTGTGGGGCCCACGATACGCGATTTTGTCAACGTTCTCAGAATCGGACCAAACTTGGGTTACAGGACCAGCGTATTGCTACGAGTTCGATGGCGCAAGTTTTGTCTCGATCCGACGTGTGTACACAAAGTTACAGCGTGTTCCAGAATAGGCGGATACGGGGCGTTGTCGACGGATACGCGTTGATTCCGGTGTGCACGCACATCCAAATCGACTTCTGTGAAATCCCACACGTCCGTATCAATAACGCGCACGTTTCGTTAAATACCGCGTGCGACCAAGTCGTCCCGTTTGGCGGGGCGTACTCAGTTCCGGGGTAAAACAGGGCATTGTTTTTCCTGTTTTTGGATCGCGGTTTGCGATCACCACAGGACGCGATGCACCGAGCGGGTTGCACGGGCACCGAGAGGGTTATACAGTCTATGCGTAGCAACTGACGGAATCGAAAACGGAAATACGAGGAGGAAGAAAACGGTACCTGAACAGGGCTCCATGAATCTG
Organism: Iris macrosiphon; assembly: GCA_036927795.1. NCBI lineage: Eukaryota > Viridiplantae > Streptophyta > Magnoliopsida > Asparagales > Iridaceae > Iris > Iris macrosiphon. Next base: position 134,136,545 of record JAYESA010000007.1, read on the forward strand.
AGTTTTCACGCGTCCGTGCGTCAACTTGACGCGAACTGTATCCTGGTCGTGTTCGACGTCAACTGATGTTCGTGTCCGAGGGCGGTCGTATTCGTGCTGGGGCAGCGGACGGTCGACGAGGCGAGCAGAGCGACGCTCGCGGGTGGCGGCGACGGAGATGGGTTCAGCCGCGGGTGGACTCTAGCGTCGGGACGATCGGCTGGGTGGTGGACGGATGGAGCGGGGCTGGGTCGACTCTGAGGCGGAGTCGAGCAGAGGGGCGGCGGTGTGGGTGTGTGAGGGAGGCTGCCGTCGGGGTCTGGGCGGACTCGGGGTCGTCGATGGCCTGGCGGCAGCGGCGTTGATGGGGACAGTTAGTGGAGTTAGGCTGAGCGGGGTGTCGTCGGAGTCTGGGCGGACTCGGGGTCGACATCGGAGGGTATCGGGCGGCGGAGGGATGGAGAAGAGTGTGGCGGCGGTAGCTTCGCGGATCCCGAGGCGGCTTTAAATAGCCGCAACAGTAACTCCGGTTATTAGGGTTTTAGCGGGTTTGGGTCTGGGTCGGGTTTGGCTCGGATCCGACCCGACCCGACCCAATAAGCTGGGTTTGGTTCAGCCGGATTGGTTTAGTCTGGTTTGGTTCAGGTTTGGTTCAGGTTTTATATACAATAGTTTTGAGGGCTTTAAACGCGTTTCCGGAGTCCAATAAATTCACAGAAAAATACTCCATGTCCGGTTTTCTATTTTACACCATAAAATATTATTTTCATAATATTTTAACATCAATAAAATGCATTTAAAATCCTTCGATCACAATCACCTTGGTTCTTCATCCAGAAAAATACCGAAAAAATTGGGGGAAATTATATTTAAAATTATTCTAAAAAATAGGGTGTTTACAATTACCATACCAAGAGTACTAATATTCCTATATCAAGGATTAGTCAAGAATGATGCTAATAACAGTAAGTACTTCGTGTGATGATAATTAGATTGGTGTACCAGTTAATATAGATATAAAGTCATTGGAGAAAATACGTGTGATGATAACTTTGATTATTGGGAGTAATTTTGCAAGTAATTCGTGCAGTACAAATTTTAGTACACAGTTGAGAGTTGTAGATAATTGGTGTATTTGAGTGCTCCTTGAGTATTAGAGACTGTGAGTATTTATATGTATACTTGTGGATTTAAATTTATAATTTGAAGAGTGAAATGAATTTTAATTTTTAAAGAATTTTTTTTGAGGAGTTGAGATTTTATGTTATTAAATTTTTGACGATTCAAATTCAATTTAATAAATATAGTCAAAGCTATGAAAATTTTTGGAAGTGATTAAAATTTTATTTCGATATTTGAGCATTTGACTTTTGAGGAAAGTATATGCATTTTATTTTAAATCGTTCGAGAAGTAAATTTTTGATGATTGTATTTTGAGAATAAAATTTTATGATGTATAAGAAATATATATACCAGTATATGAGTAGTTGATGTGCATGTGTAAAGATCTATTGGCTTGAGCATGCTCGAGATGGCACTGTAAACTGACTTGGGTGTCCATCTAGAGTTGTATTAGAATGAGTAGTAATTAGTATGGTGTATTGCACTTGGTGTGCATTTGAGTGATAAGAACAACCAGTATAAATAATTACAGTAGGTAAGAGAGTTAGTAGTGAGTATGCTTGTAGTAGAAACTATGGTACCTAAAGGGATAGAGGTATCAAACTTTGGATGCATCATTAGACCATGGTTGTGTTAGCAGGTTATGTTCTGTTCCTTCCTTCTGTTCCTTTCCGTCTATTTGATTGATTGATTGATTCCTTAGTACCATAGCTTGTATCAATGATTCTCTTGCTAGAATGTAGTTAGTAGTACACCTCAACAAAGACTGCAATACATGACCATAACCATGCATGTTTCATCTAGATTGCATATTTTATCTAGATTTCGTGTTGTATTACGTGTTGTATGACTATAGGTAGGATTCTCTTAGACTTTGACTATTGAGGGTTTGACCATAGTGAAGAATTAATAAAGAGGTTATAATTTGACAAAGAGAGATAATGTGCCTTAAATTTTGAGGATAAATATTTATTTAAATAAAGAGAGTTGAGAATTTAATATGACAGAATTGACGATTTATTAAATCATAAATTTTTATGAAGATTGTGGTATGATTGAATGTCACCAACATTTGAGGAAATTAAGGAGATTATCATTATATTCATTGGACTGCAAGTTATGAACTTATATTGAATGTGGTATTTGAAGATTTCATAACTATTACATTATTTGATTTTATGTGAAAAAAGAAATCGAGGATTAAGATCACCAATGGGTTAGTGTTTGATTTTAAATTTTTGAGATGAGGATTTAAATTTTGTAAACATGCATCAATTGGATTTAAATTAGAGGAGTAAGATGATTAATGGATTAGTGTTGAATTCAAATTTTGGGATGAGGATTTAAATTTTATAAATATGCATTGACTGGACTTCAATTAAAGGATTGGATAGTAAATTTTGTATTTAGTGATTTACTCAAAATTTGAGGAGTAAGATGATTAATGGGTTAGTGTTTGAATATAAACTTTGTATTAGTGATTTACTCAAAATTTTATAAATGTGCATTGATTGGATTTAAAATTTGAGGATTGGATATTAAATTTTTGGGTATTTAATTACTAGCATCAAATTTTGAGGAGATTATGATACGAATGGAATTCGTTTTTTAAATTTGAGGATTTTTCAGAAATATGATATCTATAGAATTATGAAAGTTTGTGAAATAACAATGTGAGATTACTTCATGATTATGGGGTTCGATAAATTTAAGTTTTGATAGATAATAAATAAATAAATAAATACGAATGTTGAGGATCTTAAATTTCGAGGACAAAATTCTTTTAAGGAGGGTAGACTTGTCACCCCCACATTTCAGATTAGGAGTATTTTCGTCTTTTCATAAATTAATGTATAAATAATTGTATAATATTTGATTATATTTAAATTGTCGTAATTTTATTTCATTGTTGCGCTTTACCGTTGCTTCGATATTTGGAGTGCTACCCTAGCCATTGCCTTCCAACAAATTTTATAACCTTGTCCTAGACATGCTTGCCATCCATTCTGACCCTTGTATAACTTATAATTATGTTCTCTTGTGCTTCATTTTAGTCGCACAATATTCGTCTCGGACATATTTATTTAATTCGATATAAATTCAAACTTGTATCCTTGTGCGTTCCAATCAAAATTGGAGACACAATCTCGACATATTTCGTGCAACCCAAATTAGGATAATATTCTATTATGAGACTTCTTCATTTATGACACTTGTGCCCCACTTAATTTCAGCCACTTTGTACTTCAAATTAATTTTAGAACACCAACTGTATTAATTTTTAATTAAATAAACCATAAACCCAACTTTGTGCAATTTTCCAATTGTTTGGCACTTTTATGCAAAATTGCATTAAGGTGTCCACCCCATTGGGCACAATACGTGAATAAACCTATTTCTCCTTCATTGGTATTTTTTTCATAATTTTTAGGAGTGTGTAATTCAATACCAAGCTCCTTAAGACCCTGGCCCTCCAAACCTTGAACCGATGTAATCAGAGCCATTCTTTTTGAACCTATTCAAATCTTAGCCAATTAAAATCCTACATGAGAGGTCCAATCCCAAAAGGGGTTGACCAGTCAAACTTTTCTAGGTCAAGCACCCCCATACTTGTATAAATAATCTTTTTCTTTTCTTTACTTTTCCTTTTGTATTTTTTTCTTTAAACCAAATGAACCAAGCCGACCTTCATCTTCCCTCTTCACCCGAGCCTCCCCTCAGGACACCACCTTCCCGCTGGAGCCCAGCCGCCTCGACCAAGCAGCCCACCTCGACGACCCAATCACCCCCTCGACCTCACCTCTTCCCGTCGACAGCACCTGTTGTGCTGAACCGCCAACACCACCACCATCTCCTCCCCTCACATCCCGACGAATCTCCTTGACTGGAGCCCGACCACCCATCCACTGCACCGTCGGCCTCCTCTGCCGAACATGACTCCGCCCGAGCCCCCTCGACAGAACCGACCTCCTCCTCGACATCCCCGTTATTCCTGCCTGAACCTCATCGACTTCTCCTCCTTTCCATCTTACTGTCACCTCGACCTCGAGCCGGCCATCTCCCAGACCGGGGCAGCCCAGCCTCGCCTGAAGTCGCCATCTGCCGAATCTCGACGACAACCTCCCCTCTCCCTCTCTTTCCTGACCTGCTAAACTTCTCCTCCACTGGATCTCGTCCTTCGCCGACTGGACAGCGGGAAACACCACCACTGTTGCCATCCCCGCCTCCACGTCGAGCTCAACAGCAACATCTCCACCTCCCTGTCATCCCCTCCGGTGAACCCGACCTCGCCGAAACCGTACAGCCCTGAGCCGACCGGACCACGACCCCGTCTCCACCACCATTCATCCTCCCTGGCCTCCCCCTTGCTCCCTCAGCTGGTCCTCCCTCTCCTCCTCCCTGCTTTCCTTCACCTGAATACTCTACACCACCACCAGCCCCATCGACGACCAGCAACCCGTGTCCGCCATCCCTTCTCCTTGACTCTCCGGCTATCCTCTTGTCTGAGCTCCTCCGACAGCCACCATGACTTTCACCATCGCCATCGTCGTCATCAACGTTGTTAACCTCGTCGTCGTCAACACCATCGTCGTCGTCGTCATGCCCGTGCGCAGGTTCGTACTTGTCCCCCTCCTTCATGGTGTAGTATGTATATCTATTATTATGTGTATAGTATATAATTGGTATGTATGTATATGTATATATATATATATAGTATAAATTCATTTAGTGTATTAGTATTAGTATATGTTAATATTAATGTTGATATATATATACATATATATATATAGTATATAAATTTATCTAGTATATGATTAGTTTGTATATATATATATATATATATATATATATATATATATATATATATATATATATATATATATATATATATATTGTAGGTATATTGTAAGTACTAATGTATATGATAGTTAAGATAATATGTATGTATATTATGTGTACTAGGTGACCCTAATGTAATTACGGATACCCCGTAACTACCTTGACCTGTGCCCGTGTAGTATGATAGTAGACTGCCATATGTACATCGACGTATTGGTAAGACCCGTATCATGGACTGTCTGTCTTGTACCGCAATTACAGACGTGATGCCCGTGCAACTTGACGCACACTGACCCTAGTTGACCAGTATCATATCTAGCGTAGCCTTGAGTTAAGAGTATTATGATTGTGTGTTAGAGTAATATCTGATGCAATATTGTATTATATGTTGTCTTTAGGACTATGGAATTTCAGACAAGATTCGGAAACAGGCATTGGTATTGCCAGCAGCAGGACCCCAGGCGAGTACATTCTCTGACAGTTTCTATTATGTTGATTATCTCTATAATTCTTGTTGTATAGCGTACATGACTCTGACACTATTATTTACACGAGTTGGCATTATTGAGATCATACCCAACTTTACATGCATCATAGCTCACCCACACCTCACGTTGGTGCAGCCTTACCATTACATGCCTCATCGCTGTTACATGTGGTTGGCCTGACTCTACAGGGATGATCGCTAATCAATGTAATGAGTCTTATCAGTCCCAAGCCGATCACATGATATGCTGATGTTTCACACACTTAGTTAGATGATTCTTGACATGTATCTCTAGTATATTGATCTAGCATTCCTTATGTTCTAGTTATTGCTCTAGCATTCACTTATATTCCAGTTCATTGTTCTAGCGTGCACTTGTATTTCTGTTCATTGCTAGTGCACCATTGATGATGACATATATTCCAGTATTTCTATTTCCAGTATTTCTCTATTCCAGTATTTCTTATTGTCAGTATTCATATATGTCTTATATTTATTTACACTGTGTTATAGTTTTTGTCAATATATGTGGAACTGCTGTTAGAGGTGTATTTCGTTCCAATCCTGACTGGATATTTTTCCAGACTGTGACATAAAGGACTTGTTTCCGGCATACTTGGAGATTAGATGTGATTGATTGCAGGTTAGACTATTTATTGTTGTTTAGACTTGTCTTATATTTCATTGTTTGCTTCGATATCCCATCGTGCATTAGCTTGTGATTGAGTATATTCCGTATTATATGGAGATATCTGTGCCTCCTTATGGAGTTGGATATTCATGTGAGATTGATTAGATAGTTACAAGACCTAGACAACGTTCTACCGCCGATGCTGCGGCGTAGACTGGACGTACCCACGTTCTCGTGCCCCTATACCAGGTGCAGGTCGTGACAATGGTAAATAGAGTACAACAAATAATTATGGCAGTAATGACAAGTCAAATAAGTGAAAACAATAATATCAACAAGTATGACATGTAACCAGCAATATATATAGTGAAACCATAAAAACTTGTAACCTCCCCTATTTTTCTAGGATTTTTTTAATTTATAAATAGGAACTTTGGGCAATAAAAAGATAATAATAATATGGTATAGTAATATTAACAATAGTAATTAAATCGTGTTAATTAAAAGAGACACAAAAATATCTTTTTCGAATTTTTTTGGGAATTTTTGCAATTTTTTAGGAATTTTTCTAGATGAAAAATAGATACTACTAATAATAAACCTTAATCCTAACCCCAAACCCTAATCCTAAACCTAACCCTACCCGTACAGCAACAGTCCCCAGATCTCTCTCTCTCTCTCTCTCTCTCTCTCTATATATATATATATATATATATATATATATATATATATATATATATATATATATATATATATATATAACGAAAACCCTAACTCTAAACTAAAATACTTAAACCATAACCCAACGCCAGCCTACCTACGCACCCCGACGACCCCTGCAGCCGCCTGGACTCACTGCCAGCAGACCATGGACAGTAGCGACCATGACCCCCTCTTGCGGGTAATATTTCTCCCTCATCTTAACTCTGTTTTTTGAACCAATTTTTCATATGTGTTAACAACATGACTGTCTATAACTTCCTATAATTAGAATAATTTATGAAGTCCTGGATTGAGAGAAAAGTTGACCCAAAGTTGACAAAGAATAAATCCAAAATAGTGCATAAAAATTATACGAACGCCCATGTTTACGACCTATTTTCTACCAACATAATGATTATTTAAAAAATCTACTTGAATAGACTTGTAACCAATATAACCGAGATTATTTTTCTTCAGATAGAATAATTTATATTGTATTATAAATCATAAATCTAGTTCCCAAACCAAGAAAAATCATGTTTTTAAAAACTGAAATGTCACAATACGGAGTTGGTCCCGATAAATTGGACCACCTCATCGCGTATCAATTAGACCATAAGACGCGTATGGTATTTTTCGACGTGTGGTCTTTAGAGGAATTTGAATTGGTTCCGTATGTGCAATAAATTTTACCCGTATCCGTCGAAATTCCCTGTATCGAACTCTTTTGAAAATATCCAATTAGTTTGTGTACGCTCATCGGATCACAACGAAACTTGCGCCACTGAAATGGCAGCATTTGACTTGTCGTGTGTGTAGAAGCATGGAAACTCTAGATCCATGCGTCCAACAAACATGCACCCCAATATCGACTCAGAAGAAATCAGGTCGCATAACGACTATACGGCCCAGAAAAATAGCTACTATCCGCCACAGCTTCATAACTAGTATTCCCATATGCCATCAGTGCCATGCGCCACTAAGCAACTAGTGTCTGCATACGCCAGTAGTACCATGTGCCACTATCCTTCACGCATCCCTCCGCCCCAATATTGGCCACGTAAAGGCCTGACACAAAGATTATGTCTAATACAGAATTATGACAAAAAAAGACTTTTTGAATGACTTGAAAGTCGTGAGCACTCTAAACAACAGAACCTCAAGTCAGCATAAACTTTACTCATGACAGGCGTACAGCACCACCTATACGAGACCACATGCATCCAGATTTCATGCGTTCCATACGTCTCTGGCCCCATGCATTCCAGACTCTATGCGTTTCATGTGTCTCTGGCCCCGTGCGTTGCAGACTTTATGCGTCTTGGGCCCCATACATTTCAAACTCCATGTGTTCTATGTGTCCCAGACTCCATACATCCAACATGGAAGGTTTTCCTGAGACGAAATTTTTTTGTTGCGACTGAAGTAATTCTCTCTAACTAAATACGGACCACATATCAGGCTGACCAAGTCACACAAACAAAAGACAAGAACCGCCCAGATCTTCAGCAACAACAAATCACAAAAATGTTCACGTAGCAGCTCGACCTAGACTCAAATATATCCTGTTATGGATGTACATGTGGCAACATGCCCATAACATGCGCCTACAATTGCAATCACATTCTGTTGAATGAGCCCCCTACGGCTACCAAACAGAAGCACATGCGGCACCTATAGCCCATCAGCATGATGGCTATAAATAGGGGTAACATGGACGTTCCAATGGCTGGTTTTTCAGCTTCAGAGATCATACCTCTCCAGGCGAGCTTCCTACGTGCACACAAGCTCAGTAGAGAGAAGAAAGAAGAGAGCATTCGCATTCCCTCATCGGACCGTCAATGGAGTAAAATAGTCATTGTAGTATTCGATCTCTATAGTCATATTACCCAGATAAAAAATATTATACTTAAATTTTTTGTCTAAAATTTCTTTGTACTTCGTTTGTTATTAAACAAAGTTTTCTGAAACTTACTTCATTGGCAAATAAGGTGGAGACTCTGCTAGGGACTTCCTTCTCCTCTGATGAGAAGGTCGTGATGTAGTCTGATGCGTCGAAGCTGGTTTCGACCCAGAGGATGTTGGTTATATGCTTCGACCATCAAGCCTTTTAGGAAATGCTCTCTGAGGGGGGCAATTTTTCAAGTATGGCAAAGCCTAAGAAGACCCGTAGGACATGGGTTTCAAAGACCGTTGTACCACACCCAACTACGAAGCATGCGCTCCACCTCTCTCCCTACAGCAGGGGACGCACATCATGCGTCCATACTTGCTGACGCCTTTCATGAGGCAGCCTTTTCTGACAAGGAAAGTGCTCAGTACTTGAGCTCTGACAGAGAAAAATACTATGATACCAGAAGTTCGAACACAGACATACTTTATGCGGTCACGTCAAAAGCAGCATAAGGAGGAAAATGCGACACCGGTCGGTAGCCACAGCCATATGGCCACATGTGGCCAGGACAATAATAAAAGTTTCTACTTCAACCGAATCTCATGCAGCGCTGACTTCATATGCCATGGTGAGAAAGGCGAAGATGTAAACTTGGACATTTCATACTATGCATCGACGCATGCTTGGATGAAGAAGTCTAGGGCAATGCGAGCTCAAGCAATTTCTTATTCGACCGACTGTCAGGCACCGGTAACTGTAATACGTGTCCCTGATGGAAAGTTGTACAAATTTAACCCATGCTGTAAGACTCGTCTCCCAATATACGTATTTTTACGGATACGTATTTTTGTGCTAGTTATTGCATTTTATTGGATCACAAGGAAGCTAAAAAATTCTCAAAATTAAAACTTTACTACCTGAACGGTATACCGACGGTATACTACAGTATACCGAAGTTATACTACCCGGCAGATATTTGTTTCACTTTTGAGATATTTTTAAAATATTTTTGAAATATTTTTCTATAAATAGTACTCGAGATATTTTATTTCCTTTTCTATTTCTCTCTCCTCTCTTCTTTATTTCTCCCTCGAGCTTGGAAGTGTTGTATTGAGACCTGGAGTGTGGTTTCTGAACCCCTTCGTAGAGGTGGACTAAAAGGTTTAGGCTAGAAGCTCGCGTTAGATAAGTACACATTGCCGATTTCGTGAACTTCTTTTACTTTCTGTCATTTTAATTTCCTGGAGCCTTGGTTATTGCTTTTTAGCTTAGACTTGTTTGACCATTAGTATTTATATCTTGATTTATAGCCTAGTGACCATCTCAGTTTTAATTTCTGGTAGAATCTTATTTCGTTCTTTTTTAGTCACTCGGTAACGAAAATGGTACCGGAGTTGTGACTATGATGTTTAGTCCATATTGTGATATGAGACTTACCCTAGAGTTAACTTCTTGTTAGACATGGTTTTAGTAATTTTTAGAATTTTATTTGGGTCCCAAAAATCAGACGATTTAACCAAGTTTATTCTTGGAAACTGGCATACCGACGGTATACTACAGCATACCGACGGTATACCAATTTCGACCGACTTAATTTTTGGATATTTTTCTTTGACCATATCGGGATACCTACGGTATACTATACTATACCGATGGAATACCAATCTTGCCGATATTGTTAGATATTTGTCTTGGCCGACATATCGATTTATGAAACTTTAATTTCCAGTAACTTTTTGCCTACTTGGAACGACATAACGACTGTAAACTAAAGTATACCGACGGTAAACCAATATGTTGGAATTCAGAACTTGCTGTATTTTTCCTATCTCTGGATCCGTGTACCGATGGTGTACTGGACTGTACCGACGGTATGCCGATCGTGCACTTTCTTTAGGAATTCTTGGTTTTTCGTGATTTAATGTTGAACACGCGATTTTTTTTGGACACGCGATGACTTAACCAGATTTGGACATGAACTTACATGGCTTCAGATGACTTGAGTTGACTTAGCGTTAATTAATTTTACCAGGCTTTACCCTTCTACATGTGATGACATGATTGACTAAACTTGATTTGGCATGACTCTACATGGCTTCATCGGACACGGCTCGACTTGGTTTTATCTGGTTGGACATGGATTTACCTGGTTTTACATGGCTTTACCTGGTTTCGCCTAGATTGACCTGGCTTCACTTGGCTTTACCTGACTTCACTTGCTAACACGTGGCTTAGTTGTTGTCATGACTTACTGTTGGCCGATCCGGTCTCAGTCAACTTAATTTTGATAGTTAACTAAACCATGCATTGATATGTCACAATCTGAAGACTCAAAACTATTGTTACATGCCATTTGTACTGCGTCTTTCAAATATAATCTTTTATTTATTGAGTCTAGAATCGATGTAAGCTGAGTCACACTAAAAATTAATGTACCTATACCCAGATACCTAGTCCACTCAAATAAATTATCGAACCTATCCACCAAATCAGGCCACATTCATTCATAAAGTCTACCGTACTTAGAAATGAACTTGAGCCAAATTCAGGCCAAACTTGGACCAAAATCGGTTATCACTTTGGTATAAAATTAGTACTGTTGTGACATCCCTAATTCTCTGGCCCAACGTTCAAAAATTTGAACTAAACCCAATCCAAATTCTGGCCGAATTCTGTTTGCCAATACACTACAAATATGATTGGATTTCCATATTCCTACTCACTCATCTTCTCTTAATCCTTCTATCCTATTATGAGCAAACATCTGAGCCTTAAAATTTTCATCTCCAAGAGCAACTCCCTAGCCTTCATAGTGCCAAGTGCGATCTCGGTCTAGAAGTCTATATAATTATAAAGAGCTTGGCTCCATCAGTTTTTCTCTCTTTCTAGCTGTGAAGTTGCGAGACTTTGGATCAAATCTCGTGGTATAAAGAAGTGGCAAGCCTTCGAATCAAAGCTTGTGATTCACTATTGGTGATTATAGTGGATAAAACTACGAGCTTGAGTTCTCGGGACTAGACTAGTCCTCTCAGAGGGAAACCAGTATACATTTTGGTATTTGCGTTTGCTTTCTCTCTCTACTTTACTGATTTACTTCACTGTCTTTATATACATTGTTAGTTATCAACTACCTTCATTCTAATAATTTTTAATTGGGTAGATTATTCTGTTGTACTCTATTTACCCCCTCTAGAGATGCTTTACAGTCCTTCAGGTATCGTAGAGAGTTCTCTTGATATTTGGCTTAACAGCCTAAGAGACTTATGACAATTGTTAGATCTATCCACACCAATAATGGTGAAGGCCAGTCCACGGATAGGTCACCCCTATTTGATGGTACTAATTATACATACTGTATGACACGTATGAGTTTCTACTTGAAGTCACTTAATTTTGACCTTTGGGCTGTAGTAGTAGTAGAAGGATACAAGAAGCAACCTAAAATAGTCGTAGATGGCAACCTTGTAGAGAAATCTCATAATAAGTACACAGACACCAAAAAAAATATGTTAGTCTTGATGCTAAAGCTATTAACGCTCTATTCTATGCTTTAGACAGAACTGAATTTAACAGGGTCTCCACTTGCGAAACTTTGCATGAAGTATAAAAACTTCTTGAGGTCACTCATGAAGGAACCTCTCAAGTGAAGGAATAAAAAATAAGTCGTCTAATACAAGGTTATGAAGCATTCAAGATGAAGCAGAATGAGACGATAACTTAAATATTTACGAGATTCCTCAAAATTATCAACCCTCTATCATCTCTTGGAAAGCAGTACAACAATCACGAGAAGATTCATAAAGTACTCAGGGGACTCACCAAGAATTGGAGTCCCAAGGCCACTGCAATTATAGAAGGGAATAATCTCACCACGATGACCCTCGAGACGCTCATGGGCAAGTTGATGACTCACGAGCTGGATCTCAAGAAATTTGGAGAACCCACTCCCATGGAGAAGACGATTGATCATAAGGCACCTCATAAAAATATCACCAACTATAACTCCGACGATGATGAGTATCAAGATGATGAAGTTGACTTGATCACTAGAAACTTCAAAAAATTTCTAAAGCTTGAGAGATCAAAGAAGAAGGAGCTTACTGACAACAGTGATGAAGAGCCTATATGCTACAATTATAAAAAGATAGGACATATAAATAAATATTGTCCAACCCTAAGAAAAAAAAATTGCCACAATCACTCATCCAGAAGAATATCATCACAAAAATATGCAAATACTAGTATCTGGCATAAAAATGAAGCTAGTGAATCCGAAGAAGAGAATCGTCGAGAAGCAGCAAACCTATACTTCATGGCGTTATCTGATCAGGTAACGGATAAAAGTCTTATAATAATTTTATATTTGATGAGCTAGGTAATATTTTTAGCGATCTGCTTGATGATTTTAGGAAACTTAAAAATAAGTACAAGCATGCTAAGAAAGATATTCAAGAATGTCAGACTGAAATAGAAAGGCTGACATCTCTACTAAGTGAAGTAAAAGATACCTCTAACGGTTCAGACGAGAATTCTAGACTTAAGCTTAACCTCCACGAGGTACTTGCCAGTCTTGAAAAGAACTCTCAGGAGAATGCTAAACTTAAGGAAGAACTTGAATCTGAAAAGAAAAAGTATTCCATTGCTACACGAAGAATAGATGCTCTCACTACTAAATATGATGAAGTATATGCTACCTCTAAAAGATTAGAGATTAGATTGGGTAAACAGGTCGAACAAACCCCTACCCAACCTAACACGAGACACGTAGTAAAATAAATGAACACTCACATCTATGCTCCTACCTACATACATAATAATTCATGCAATCATACATTTAGAACATATCATGCACGTAGAATCAAACATAATCATGCATTCTATTATAGATATCCACGAAGATAACAAAGAAATGTCTCACACAATCATGCATTCTATCCACATAGACCACAAAGAACTGCTTGACACAATCATATCTATCATGTTGCACCAAGTACCAACCACACAGCTATATGTCACTACTGTGATAAAAAAGAACATATATCTAGATTCTATAAAACTAGAAAGTTAGTAGATATGAATATTTAAACATGAGTAACAAAGACTAAGACAACAGGACCCTCAAAGTAATGGGTACCAAGGGTTACATCTACAACTCATTTTGTAGGTGGACCAACCCTCTCATCCAATCTAATCTCTAATCTTTTAGAGGTAGCATCAGTCATCTATCTGACCATGGTATTAACTTCGTTAAAGATAAATGATCTATATATGAAAGATCCACAGGTAATGTTATCTTTGAAGGGATCAGGGAAGATAATATATATATATATATATATATATATATATATATATATATATATATATATATATATATTCTATCTTGTAAAAGATACTAACAATGAAGACAGATGTCTATACGCCAATAAAGATGACAGCTAGCTATGGAATATGCGTCTGGACAAGCGAACATGGACATTATTGCAAGACTATCCACAAAGAAGCTCGTAAGAGGCTTACCGGAGATTACTTTTAAGAAAGATATGGTATGAGCTGACTGTGAAAAGAATAAAGCTATTAAATCTTTATTTAAGTCAATCAACGCTGTAAGTACCTCAAGACCTCTACAACTCTTACATATGGACTTGTTTGGACTTAGTAGAGTCGCTAGTCTTAGCGGTAAGCTTTATGCTTATGTTATTGTTGATGATTTTTCTAGATACATATGGGTTTATTTTCTTGCAAACAAAAATAAAACATTCTCAGAATTTGTCACTTTTTGCAAAAAGGTTCAAAACGAAAAAGGTTTCATGAATACTCGTATCCGAAGTAATCATGGAGGCAAATTCAAAAATAGTGATTTCAAAATATTTTACAATAAAAATAGTTTTTCTCATGAATTCTCTTTCCTAGAACTCTTCAACAAAATAGTATTGTGGAGCAAAAGAATAGAACTTTTGGCGATATGGCTAGAGTCATGTCAAATCAGTATAACCTTCCAAAATACTTTTGCACTGAAGCTGTAAGTACATCATGAAATGTTTTAAATATGATGCTTATTCGACCTATATCGAAGAAAAAACCCTATAAACTTTGGTTTTGTAGAATTCTCACTATTAGTTACTTTAAAGTTTTTGGCTGCAAATGTTTTATTCTCAATACTAAAGATAACCTAGGAAAGTTTGACTCCAAGGCCGATGAAGGTATTTTTTTAGGTTATGCCGCCAAAAGTAAAGGATTCAGAGTATTCAATATGAACTCATTGAATATTGAAGAATCAATCAATGTTATATTCGATGAACACAATACTCAAGTACTAAACAACAGCGACGATGAAGGTAGTCAACCCACAATCAACAAGATATCTGAAGATACAACCAGTGCAAGTCGTCTGAAAAGTCTGCCAAGAAGACTAAAGTTCTCCACAGATCATCCTGTGGACTTGGTAATAGGTGATGTATCAAAAGGTATAAGTACACATTTTTCAAATAAAGATACCATTACAATTTTGCTTTTATTTCTCAAATAGAACCTAAAAATATTATTGAAGCTTTTGCTGATGAGTTTTGGATTTCTGCTATGCAAGAGAAACTCAACCAATTTGAACGTAATCAAGTTTGAAAACTCGTTCCTAAACCTAAAGATTATCCGATCATTGGTACTAAATGGATTTTTTAAAATAAATTAAATGAGGATGGTTTAGTTACACGTAACAAAGTACGTCTCGTAGCTCAAGGTTACAACCAAGAGGAAGATATTGACTACGATGAGACCTATACTCCTGTTGCTAGACTTGAATCTATCTGAATTCTTTGCACTTTTGCTAGTTTTCATAACTTTAAAAAATTTTAAATGGATGTTAAAAGTTCTTTTCTAAATAGTGTTATAAAGAAGATATTTTTGTCAAACAACTACCTGGTTTTTAAGATTTCAAACACCATAACCACGTATTCAAGCTACGAAAGGCTCAATATGGACTCAAACAAGCCCCACGAGCTTGGTATGAACGTCTTAGTTTCTTTCTACTTGGAAACAATTTTTTAAAAGAAAAAATTGATACTACCCTTTTTATAAAATCTTCTGCTGATTCTTTGTTATTAGTACAAATATATGTAGATGATATCATATTTGGATTTACTAATAAGATGCTATGTAATAAGTTTTCTAAGTGTATGCAAAGTGAATTTAAGATTAGCATGATGGAAGAACTGACATTCTTCCTAGGATTGAAAATCAAACAAGATTCACAAGAAACCTTGATCAATCAGGCTATGTACACGAAGGATTTGCTCAAAAAGTTTAACATGGACAATGCAAAGCCTGTCGGAACTCCAATGGCAATATCCACTAAGCTTGACATTGATAAAAGCAGTAAACCAACAGACATATGTAAGTATCGAGGTATGATTGGTAGTTTGTTATATATAACCGCTAGTCGCCCATATATTATATTTTTTGTATGTCTTTGTGCTAGATATCAGGCTAATCCAAAGAAATCACATTGTGCGCAGTTAAGTGTATCTTCAGATACCTTTAAGAAACTTTTTCGACAGACTTATGGTATTCCAAAACCATATCCTTTGACTTACCGGTTACTCGGAGGTTGATTTTGTTGAATGCAAAGTCGATCAAAAAAGCACCAACGACACTTCTTATTTCCTAGGAAAGTCTCTAGTCTCCTAGTTTAGCAAGAAATAAAATTTTGTTGCATTATCAACAACTAAGGCTGAGTATATCGCAGCAGGACGTTGCTGTGTTCAAATTTTATGGATGAAGCAAACCCTACAAGACTTCAATCTGCAATTTAAGAACATTCCTGTTCTCTGTGATAACACTAGCATCATTAATCTCACTAAGAATCCAGTATACCATTCACACACTAAGCACATAGAAATCAGACATCATTTTCTAAGGGATCATCAATTATACGGAGATATTTGCTTGGAATATGTTAACACGGAACATAAATTAGCAGATATCTTTACTAAACCTTTAGCTGAAGAGCGATTCAACTTTATCCGTCGAGAATTAAATTTTTTGGATTCTGATAAAATATAAGATTCATAAGATGCTTTGAAATTTCGTTAAATTTTTTAAAAGTTTTAAATTTTTTGGATGAGCCGAAAGGGCATTTTTGTCAATAAGGTGTAAATAACCTTAAGCGACACTGTATTTAAGTATTTTTGGACCACCGCTAGCTGGGATCAGGCCCAACAGCTCCTCCGATATGATCTAAACTCTTGAAAATGCACGATTAAATTTTGCACTTATTATTCTGTATTTATATCAAGTCAAGAAAGGAATAATATCGATTAATGTTACATTGAGATTCTGGAAATAAATGTACACAAAATTCGGACCGAACTCGGGATAAGCTCGGACCGAACTCGGTTAGGTTAATTCCAGAATATGCTATATCATTAATCTTCTTCCTAATTTAGGTTTCTGCTAATCTATATATATATTTTTCGTGGCTCTTCATTCAGACCAACAAAAAATATTCCCTCATCCACAAATAAACCTAGTTTTTCTTCCTCCATCCTTCCCCCATGGCCCCTAAAAGGAAAATAGATCCTTTTTCGACTCTCTTTTCTGTCCCATTATGCCAAACATAGGAGAATTAAACGGTTTTACTTTTCGAAGCCTCGAAAGTTTAAATGATTGGTTTAATGACTTCTCTAAGAGCTACATCTATCTTGGCCATCCTATTTATTTTTCTTTCCAACACAATGACTATCTACTTATTCTTTAAAAACTCCAACTTGAAGAATTTGTTGCAACCCATACCCATGTTTACACCAATGCTATTCAAATATTCTATTGCAACTTAGCATATGAACATAATACTATTTCATCTAGAGTTCGTGGCATTCCAATTGAATTCGATGTGGATGACTTGGGCAAAATCTTACGCATTTCTGCTGACGGACAAACCCTAGTCAATATCACACAAGTTCAATTTAAACATGACTTAACTCTAGACTCTTTCAAAAATATCATTTTTCATCCTCATAAATATCCACTTAGAAATTTTATGCTCGATATTTGAATGATCACTTCTTTGAAATGTATTGTATTATCTTTTCAACTTTTCTACCTAAGCTGACTTACTTTGTTGAGGTCTCTTATTTAGAAATATCAGATTTATACCACTTGTATTTTTGTATTAACTTCAATGTTTCCCCGACCATCATATCTCAAATGGTTCAATATCGCAAAAAAGGGTGTCCACTACTCTATGCCATGTACTTGCCAACCATTTTCAGCTACTTCGATATTCTATTGAATACTTGTCCACATCATGAGGAACCATTATCTCTCAATAGAGTCCAAAGAATTGAGCTATCTATGCTTCTACCATATAACTTATCATCAAAATCTGACTCATATCCTGCTGATTTTGTCCCTCCCATTTATGAGCCAGTGCAAACCTTAGAGTCTATTTTCAATCTGTTGCGTGATCGCTTCCACAAAGAAGATATACGCTATCGTGCTTCTGATTACTGCCAAACTCTTCAGACTAAGGCTCTTGGCAATACTTTTATAGACATCTAGTACACCCTATCAAAGCACCCAGCCGGACCTTTTTTGATTCTCCGAAATCTAAACCAACCAGGATTTTGCATTGCTCACCCCTATGTTCAGAGACATTTGGATCCAGCTGAAGCCTTCTTTGATCCAAATAGAATAGTTGAACCTGATGATGAAGATGAAGACAATAAAAACTGGATGCTCAATGGATTTTGAATGTTTAAGGATTAGTTTTGGTTGTTTTACTATGATGTTTCCACTACACATCTTTTTTTGTATGCTTTATTTTCAAAGAACTAAAGTTTAATAAAAGCAATGATTTTTTCGCTATTTGTCATTATCTGTTAGTTCTTATTATTGTTATCTTGTATATTCTTTACTCTCTTATTTTCTTGTCATGATATCTCACCGATTTTGGGAGAGCATGCCATTTCGATCAAATAACAACGGGGGAGAAGACATACATGATACTAGCATACAAGATAATACTTGACAGACGTTGAGTTTAGCATATCAAACTTCTCCACAAGTTACGGGGGAGCCTAGCATATTAAAGACTTGCAATATCATTCATAGTTTGTTAATTATCACAATAGGGAAGATTGTTGGCCCATCCGGTCTCAATCAACTTGATTTTAAGTCTAGGATCGATGTATCATTCATATTTTGCATTGATATATCGCAATTTGAAGACTCAACACTGCTTTTTTATGCCATCTGTGCTGCATCTTCCAAATGTAATATTTTATTTATTGAGTCTAGGATCGATGTAAGTTGTGTCGTACTGGAAAATTAAATTACCTATACCCAGATACCTAGTCCACTCAAATAATCCATCGAATATATCCACCAAATCAGGTCACATTCATTCACAAAGTCTACCATACTTAGCAACCGAACTTGGGCCAAATTTATGCCGAACTCAGACCAAACTCGGTTACCATTTTGGTATAAAATTGGTACAGTTGTGATATCCCTAATTTCCTGGCCCAACGTTCAAAATTTTGAATTAAACCCCATCCAAATTCTGGCCGAATTCTGTTTGCCAATACACTATAAATAGGATTGGATTTCCATATTCCTACTCACTCATCTTCTCTTAATCCTTCTATCCTATTATGAGCAAACATCTGAGCCTTAACTTTTTTATCTCCAAAAGCAACTATCTAGCCATCCTAGTGCCAAGTGCGGTCTCGGTCTAGAAGTCTACAGAGTTGTAAAGAGCTTAACTCCACCAATTTTTTTCTCTCTCAAGCTATGAAGTTGTGAGACTTCGGATCAAATCTTTTTATGTAAATAAGTAGCAAGCCTTCAGATCAAAGCTTGTGATTCACTATTGGTGATTATAGTGGATAAACCTCCGAGCTTGAGTTCTCGGGACTGGACTAGTCCTCTCAGAGGAAAACCAGTATACATCTTGGTGTTTGCTTTCTCTCTCTCTACTTTACTGCTTTACTTTACTATTTTTATATACATTGTTAGTTAGCAACTGCCTTCATTCTGATAATTTTTAATTGGGTAGATTATTTTGCTGCCCTTTATTCACCCCCGTCTAGAGTTTTTTTATGGTCCTTCACTTACATGAGTCCAGTTGTGCTATGTATATTAAACTGGTTTATATTACTATTAGAACTTATTTTTTGCATCATATCTAGGATGAATTCTGTGGAATGCTATACCTGTATTCATACAAGAAACTGCTAGAGGTTAATAACTAGAGATTCACTTAGTACTTGGGTAGGGATTTTTCTAGATTGCATGCAGTCTCGGTTATTCATACAGTTATCTTGAGGAGTATTCAGTAGTTTATATTATGGAGTATCTTGAGGGGTATCTGGTGCTGGTTTGTGCGTATGGATATCCCGGACAGACTGCAGGGGCATGCGATCAGAAGAAACTCTAGCATCGCGTTGCATTATAATAATTAGTAATTAAGGATTGTGATAACCCTAGTTAGTTAAAGGTATCAAGTCGTACTTATGTGATTTGACGTGATTGATGGTTGATGGTTAGTCTAGGCTTCAAATGATCACCTTTACTTTTAGTACTTGTTATTTCCTTATTAATTATCAGATCCTGATATATCTCATTGTAGGTTTTACAGTATTTATTATCCTGAGATCTTTTATATTCATCCTTTATTTTCCAATATTTTTATTGCTTGTGATGTTGGTTTAAGTTCCTAAATTGACTTTCTTTATGGTACTTGTTATTTGGGGATCTGACCCCACTGGTTTTGTATGGTCAGATCCAGTAGCCGTACTGGAGGATCTTTCGTACTTTTCTGAGGATGGTGGTCACCAGGAGCACCATACCGCTTGAGTGAGTTTTCTTACTTCTCTACCCTGATGTACATTATATTTTGTGGGCATTTAGCTACCGAGAACATGTTTAGCTCATATTTTGTTTTGATCGGTTAGCCTACGGACATTAACATGGTTGACATATCCTAGGGTTGATCATGTATGACTTAAATTCTGGCTAGTCTATTCATTTTATATTCACTAGCTTTATGACCATCTGTATATTATAATTTGGGATGCTTTACTATTATATTTTAGCTGAGCTTACATCTTTTTATTATTCCTATTGTACTTGTGATTGAGACACTAGGGTTTGTTGGACCAAGGCTTGACTGTTGGTTTATAGTAGTGACTCCTCATGGCTTACAGCTTTACCGTATATGCGAAGTACTAGAGTGCTCTAAGTATACGTAGCTTGCCTTGTTTGTCTCACTTTCTAGTATTCTGGCTCTAGGCGTGACACAATTTTAGTGGTGGCCCATGTAGTTCTGTCTGAATGGATTACGTCTGTCTGAGCAGATTTGATCTGGTTTTTATAAATATGTGGGAGTTGTTATTGTTGTTAGATGTCCCAATCCTAAACTGTTCTTCTTGATCCCTAGTTATTTATCTCTATCCCAGATTCTTGATCTGATATCAAGTTATTCGTTAATATATCATGTTCTTCATTTGATTCTTATGTCCTTAACTTTCAGGGGCACTGTTCCTTTTACTATCGGTTAGATGAATCGAGTGCAGCTCGAGAAGGGTTAGCATTCGGTAGCCCATCATATTTTTGGAGATCGACCTCAGCATTCAGGGGCAGAGTCTAGACTATATCTTGAGGCAAATCAGCCGGCACTATCGGACCAGCAAGCGGCACTTGTGCACCCAGTTCAGCCCGAGTAGCCAGAGGGTGCTGTCCGATTCCTGATGGATATCCTACGAGGTTTAATAACGACCCAGCAGCACCAAAGTGATGTACTCACTGAGTCGTTCTAGACAGCGTTGGAGCAAGATGGTTCTCAGATCCATAATTCTGCACCAGCTCTAGCAGTTCGAGCCCTGACGATTGTATCCTAGAGGAGGACAGTATTATCTCAGCAGTCTTCCTAGATGCTCCCTTAACAGTCTTCCCAAATGCTCCCTAAGCAGTGGCAGTCATCATCTACTTCTTCCCATAGTTGTTTATATTGCGAGAAACCTGGTCATAAAGTATCAGAGTGTCGTAGGGCACAGGGATTGTGCTTGGTGTGTGGAGAATCAAACCACATAGTCGTAGCATGTCCTAAGAGGAACCAGACTGGATCATCATCAGCCAAGTCAGCAGTTCGGCCAGTAGCGCCTCAGTACAGGGTACCAGAACTAGTGCAGCAATAGCAGGTTCAGAGGCCTTTGCTCAGTCATTCTAGCAGAGGCTGCAGCAGTATGCGCAGGCCCAGACACAATCGAGATCTAGAGGTTAATAGCAGAGGGTACCAACATCCAGAGGGCAGGGTCGAGCCTTTTTGCTATCGATGAAGGAGGCTTTGGCAGCAAGAGAGATGGTAGCAGGTACCATTCTTGTCCACTTTCATTTAGCTTCATCTTTATTTAATTCTGGTGCATCGTATTTATTTATATCTACACGTTTTATGACACAAGTTGGAATGGAGTCCAAGTCCTTACCTGTAAGGTTGAATATACTTACTGGCAATGGCCTCGTAGGAGTAGATAGAGTATATCCCTTGTATATAGTTATAGTGTGGGGGAGAGAGTTTCTCGTGAGGCTGATAGAGTTTCCTTTGGAAGATTATGATGTCGTCCGTGGGATAGATTGGTTGAGTGTGATACACATGACGATAGATTGTCATAGTGGCAAGGTTATCTTTCATGTGCCTAGTGGGGAGGAGTTCTCATTCTTGAGAAGTACAGTAGAGTCACCAGAGGTTACATTAATGATGGCAGCGATTAAGGAGGCATAGTTTCCCAGGGTATTTTATGAGTTTACTGACTTATTTCTCGATGGGCTACCAAGTATACCCCCAGTTAGAGACATAGAGTTCTACATTAATTTGATCCTGGGAGCAGAGCTTATATCAGAGAAAGTTTATAGGATGTCACTATCTGTGTTGGAGATCTTGTACTAGATGATTGAGGATTTGAGAGCCAAGGGATTCATTAGACCTAGTGCATCACCTTGGGGAGCCCCATTACTTCTTATTAAAAATAAAGGATGGTTGATCGCGTTTAGTTATTGATTATAAAGCACTAAATGCGGCAACCATTAAGAATAAGTTGTAATGACCCGCTCTGCGTCGGCATTATGTATCAAGGTGAGTGGGCAGAACTTCGTTCTTTGATTCTTGCACGCCTTAATAATAACCTGAGTTTTTGCTTGTAATATTTTTATAAGAGAATGATAGAACCTGTCTTGTATATTAATGAACGAACTCACCTAGCTTGTCTTTGAAACAAATATGTCTGCTTAACGAGAATCCCGAAATGCTTATCTAAGAGTGCATGAACATGTTCACTATCATCTATGCTTCGAGAGAACCATATTGTGCTTGAATGTGTTCAAGTGATAAGTCGAATTGCCCTACAACAACGATAATTGTTTTGATGGCTCGTCTCGTCAGCATACTAGAGTTTATTTGATAGTGTTCCATGCATTCGTATCGGTCGGACAATGGCTTTGGGTGGAGAGCTAAACTGCATGTGTCATGGCTGCTACAGAGATAGTAAAAAGCAACCATGAGTCACAACTGCCATTAGCATCAGATGAATGAGTCATTGGTATGCTGTACAACCAGCTGCCGATCCTGAGATACTCGGAGACCGCCTTGCATATAGCTAAGTCATTGTGTTGGCTTTGATAGATGGACTGCCCCTAAGATGTGCATTGTGTGTCTAGCTATGCATTTGTCCCTGGAGTCTCACGAAACACCCTGCGCACACCCTGAAATATGAATGATTGCTTGCTTGCTTATTGCATATAAACTCTGTTTCCAAAGATATTTCCAAATAATGTAATATGACTCTACTAGAACTGCATGAAACGAACCTAGGTAAAACTAGAAAGATTAATAGTAATATAATGTTTTATAACATGATTACTTAGTATTGGTTTTAGTAAATGCTTGTTTCTGTTCAGTTGTTTTATTGGTTTTAGTAAATGCTTGTTTCTGTTCAGTTGTTTTATCTCACCAGTACTTATAAAAGTACTGACCCAACAACAGTTTACTTGCTTGCAGGTACTGGATCTTTCGAGGGAGCGATAGGCGTGCCACAGTCCCTAAGACCCGGAATCCTGGTTTCTATTGTTGCCCCGAGATGCTATAGTATAAGGGGGCATAATGTATAGAACGAAAGAATGCCTTTGCTAAAGGAACCCAAGTCCCTCGATTGTTTCGAATACTCAGTTGGCTAAATGCATTGTATTGCAACAATGTCCCTTTTTACTGCTTACTCGATTGATGCGATGATAGCCAACAAATCAACTTAAACGATTGATCTTGTGCGGACGCAACCCCAGGCCCGCACGACATTACGTCTCCCGATACACTCGCGTGGGCCACATCCATCCCCTTCCTCGTACCCAAGGGACGGGCACAATTCGCGTCCGGCGCGCCGAGGCACGGTGATTCGTACCCGGTTCGATAATCCGGCTATACGGGGGCGAGGCAAGGCGGAGCGGCAGCCTGGGCGGGTCCGGGGTGTGACAGAATGGTATCAGAGCATAATCGATTTTTTGGCCCAAAATCCGTTGCTATGACTCTAAGATATTATCGATATGGTATTACAATAAAGTGTTCCATACAATAAGTCCATAGATATTCTCAAAGTGCAAATGTTTTCTGAACTTGATTTACTTGATTGTTTCGATTGAGTACGACGAGGGATGGCACTATCGCTACTCGAAATATCGAGAAGTTTATCCTTGAAGTTTCGAGGATAAAACTTTTTGTTGGTTGGTAAGTATGTAATGCCCTGCTCCGCGTCGGCATTATGTATCAAGGTGAGTGGGCAGAACTTTGTTCTCTAATTCTTGCACGCCTTAATAATAACCTGCGTTTTTGCTGGCAATATTTTTATAAGAGAACGATAGAACCTGTCTTGCATGTTAATGAACGAACTCACCTAGCTTGTCTTTGATAAAAATATGTCTGCTTAACGAGAATCCTGAAACGCTTATCTAAGAGTGCATGAACATGTTCACTATCGTCTATGCTTCGAGAGAACCATATTGTGCCTGAATGTGTTCAAGTAATAAGTCAGATTGACCCACAACAACGATAATTGCTCTGATGGTTCGTCTCCTCTGCATACTAGAGTTTATTTGATAGTGTTCCATGCATTTGCATCGGTCGGACAATGGCTTATGGTGGAGAGCTGAACTGCATGTGTCATGGCTGCTACAGAGATAGTGGAAAGCAACCATGAGTCACAACTGCCATTAGTATCAAATGAATGAGTCATTGGTATGCTGTACAACCAGCTGCCGATCCTGAGATACTCAGGGACCGCCTTGCATATAGCTAAGTCATTGTGTTGGCTTGGATAGATAGACTGCCCCTAAGATGTGCATTATGTGTCTAGTTATGCATTTGTCCCTGGAGTCTCACGAGACACGCTACGCACACCCTGAAACATGAATGATTGCTTACTTGCTTATTGCATATGAAACTCTATTTCCAAAGATGTTTTCAAACAATGTAATATGACTCTGCTAGAACTGCATGAAACGAACCTAGGTAAAACTAGAAAGATTACTAGTAATGTAATATTTTATAACATGATTACTTAGTGTTGGTTTTAGTGAATGCTTGTTTCTGTTCAGTTGTTTTATCTCACTAGTACTAATAAAAGTGCTGACCCACCAACAGTTTACTTGCTTGCAAGTACTGGATCGTCCGAGGGAGCGATAGGGGTGCCACAGTCCCTAAGATTCAGAATCCTGGTTTTGATTGTTGCCCCGAGATGCTATCGTATAAGGGGGCATAATATATGGAATAAACGAATGCCTTTGCTAAAGGAATCCAAGTCCCTCGATTGTCCCGAATACTCAATTGGCTAAATGCATTGCATTGCAACAATGTCCCTTTTCGCTGCTTACTTGATTGATGCAATGATAGACAATAAATCAACTTAAACGATTGGCCTTCTGCGGGCGCAACCCCAGGACTGTACGATATCACGTCCCCCGATACACTCGTGTGGGCCATATCCATCCCCTTCCTCGCACCCGCGGGACGGGTACGGTAATTCGCGTCCAGTGTGCCGAGGCACGGTGATTCGTGTCCGGTTCGATAATCCGGCTATACGGGGGCGAGGCAAGGCGGAGCGGCAGCCCGAGCGGGTCTGGGGCGTGACACAAGTATCCCTTGCCTATGATAGATAATATGTTTGATCAGCTCAGTAGGACAACTATATTTTCTATGATCGATTTACGGTATGGGTATCATCAGATCAGAGTCAGAGAGCAAGATATACCCAAGATGGCGTTCAGATCTAGATATGGTCATTGGGAGTTCCTAGTTATGCCATTTGGAGCGACCAATGCACCAGCTATATTCATGTTTCTCATGAATATAATCTTCAAGCCTTACCTAGACCAGTTTGTTATACTATTTATTAATGATATCTTGGTCTATAGTTGGAGTGAGGAAGAGCATAAGCAGCATCTTCATATAGTTCTTTAAATTCATCGAGAGCAGCAGCTGTATGCAAAGTTCAGGAAGTGTGAGTTTTGGCTTGATCGTATCTCATTCTTAGGATATATAATATTTGGTGGAGGAGTCAAGTGGATCCCAAAAAGGTGGAGGCTATTGAGAGTTGGCTAATACCCTGTACAGCTTCAAATATATATAGTTTTTTGGGTCTAGCAGGCTACTACAGACGGTTTGTGGCAAACTTTGCTAGAATCTCTACACCCTTGACACGGCTGACGTGTAAGGATGTGTTCTTTGAGTGTTCAGATGCTTGTTAGACTTCTTTCGATAAGCTAAAGCAGAGTTTGATTTTGGCACCTATTATGATACTTCATATGGGACCAGGTGGTTTCTCAGTGTATTGTGATACTTTAGGAGTGGGACTAGGGTGTGTCATTATGCAGCATGGCAGAGTGATAGCTTATGTGTCTCGGAACCTTCGAGACCATAAAAAGAGTTATCCGATACATGATCTTGAGTTGGCAGTAGTAGTATTTGCACTTAAGATCTGAAGGCATTACTTATATGGTGATCGAGTGGAGATCTTCATAGACCAAAAGAGCTTGAGATATGTGTTCACACAGAAGAAACTCAATATGCATCAGAGGAGGTGGTTTGAGTTATTATCGGACTACGATCTCAACCTTCAGTATCATCCAGGGAAGACCAATATCGTAGCAGATGCCTTGAGCAGGAGAGGAGAAGCTTACTTCTTGATAGAGCAGCACTATATTTTGGAGGATCTGCAGAAGATGGGTAGTATCGAGTAGTATTACCTGGTGATATCGATTTTATGGTGAGTCTGTAATTTCAGTCTTCTATATTTAAGAGGATCAGAGCAGAGTAGACAGGTGATGCCAGACTTCAGCAGCTCAGATCAGA
Source organism: Iris macrosiphon (assembly GCA_036927795.1). Classification (NCBI taxonomy): domain Eukaryota; kingdom Viridiplantae; phylum Streptophyta; class Magnoliopsida; order Asparagales; family Iridaceae; genus Iris; species Iris macrosiphon. The sequence continues at coordinate 134,163,585 of JAYESA010000007.1, forward strand.
GTGTGAGTCAGGACACAGACCAGAGTTAAACATTCACGAGGATAGGACTCTCCAGTTTGTGAGTCAACTTTGTATGCATAGAGGAGATATCCAGAAGAAGATTATGTCAGAGGCCCACAATTCTCAGTATTCAGTGCATCTAGGAGGGACGAAGATGTATCAGGATATTCGCAGCACTTCTGGTGGAATGGTATGAAGAGGAGATAGCTCATTTCGTTTCTCAGTGTTTAGTCTGTTAGCAGGTCAAGGCTGAGCATTAGAGACCGGCCGGACTACTTCAGCCTTTACCAATTCCGGAGTTGATGTGTGTCACGACCAGCACCCTGGATTTGGGCATGAGTCATGGGTATGTCCATCCTACGCCGCAGTGTTGGCGGTATAATGTTGTACAATAAGTCATAAGTAATCTACAACTCACAACATATATACATCTCTACACTATACTCAATCACAGGCACTAGTTTAATGAATACACCAAGAAAATAATAAAATAATAATCTTGATGTGGGTCCAAGGAATTTTCCTAAAAACTAAATATCTAAAGTATAATATTCAAAATACTTTATAAAACTGTCGAAGAACAATCCGTTCCAAAATAACTAACAAAATCAACTACTACTAACTACTCCATTGCAGACGGTATCTGAGCTGCTAACTCTCCCTGATCCTCCGGAAGGGCAAGATCGGGCTCTATTATGTTGCTAGCATACGGTCCATAATGTGTAAAGATTTTATCCTCATTGTAGTCACCTAAAATATGGTTATCCAGTCAGAAAAGGAACGAGTACATCACAATGAAAATAGTTCCAACATATGGTAGAACCTATAAGACAAGAAATAGTAACGAATATATGACAGTAACAAAACTAAAACCACAATAAGACAACTAGAATAAATAAATACTAAAGTCCTGTCATGGCAACATATAGTACAATATCTCCAAGCAACAAAGGAAATAACTGCAATGTATGGAAGAACAGATAGGAACAACTACTCTATGTGATTTGAAATACCTTGTTAACATATGAACGACTAAGGGTTAAAATTCGTCAAACCACACATGTCATTCATGGCTGTTATTATTCTAGTAAGACCATGGGATGATAAGGGTAGTTCACACATCCACTAAGTATTTTCTCTCCCCACGAGTACAACATGGATTCCAAATAATTCACGAAGAAATAAGAATAATCCAGAACAGTCACGTATCTCATAATAAAAATCCATCATACTAATTCGTGTAGCAAGTGTCATGAATCAAATAATCAATACTAAGCATGCATTATAGAGACTATCATGCACTAAAAGTAATCACGGAAATGTACTCGCCTATGGTCCTTATCTGGTATGAGTCAGAATCCAAGTCACAGTCCAAATAGCCTATGTAGTACAAATTTACCATATCAAAAGATAAGTTATTTTAATTTATTTAATTCTAGAATAATTACTCTAAAATCCTATTTTAATCTTATTATTCTAATTTTTAGGTTAATTCCTAAATTTTGTCCAAAGGAACTGAATTTTATCAACTCGAGACTCATGGCACGCATATCGAGGCAATCTGTTGACCAAAAAGTCAACCGATACAAACTCAATTTTCATTCATGGTTTCCTGTAGATTTCAATGTCACAAACATTCTAGAATTTATGGCCCATCCAGATTCAAGTTCGTTTGAAAATTATTGCACATACAAAATTATATTGTGCAACGGTGGTTGATTGTTAACCTAAAAGTTCTACAGAATTAAAAGCACCAAAATATTTCATATTATATCCTGAGAAAAACATATGTCAATGATCTCAATATTATCTTTCCAAAACTTCAAACGGTTCATGATTCTGATTCCTGGTTCTCCCGAAATCGCGAAAACACCGAGACGCATCTATTTTTTAGATATAATGTGCTCTACAAATTTTCTAGAATTTAATATTCAGAATTTCGTGAAACAAAATATTCAGAAAACTGATCTCAATACAGTTCTAACACAAGAAACTAGGCCACATTTGGAGTCCAGAGCTATGAGTAATGGCTTCTGGAAGATGAAGGAAACCCTAGATGACAATTCTCCAAAATCGGCTTAAAGAAAAACCCTAAAAATTATAACTTAATACTATATATATAGAGGAGAAAGAAACTGCAGTGGCTTGGAGTGTGCCACATAGCAGCCATCCGCTGCTACCATCTTAGATCGAACGACCAGGGTTCAACCCGGCTTGGCTCGGCTGAGTCCGAGTCAGATTAAGACTCGGCTCGGCTCGAGGTCGGCTCGGTGACCCGGCTCGACTCGCACTCGCCCCCTCTCACTGACCGCTGGACCCCGCTTTCTGGGCCGCGTTGGCTGACACGCGGGCCAGGCTGGCTGCTGACTGTGCAGGTTAGATTTTATTAGGATTTTCTTTTTCTGTAAATTAGTTTTTAATTCAGTTTTGCATAATTAACTCAAAATAAATGCTAAAATAATCAAAAAAATTCCAGAAAATTCTAGAAAATATACTTGAATATTTAGAACTTAAAATAAAAGATTGGAACATTTTTAATTATGTTTGACCCTAAAATAAATTCTTGAAAGTCCTAGAAAATTAGTGTTACTAGTTTTAATTAACCAAAAAATGTGAAAAAAACTCATTAGTCCCAAATTAGCCTAATTACAACATTTAAGCTAGAATTTCAAGATACGGAGGTTACAAGTCTACCCTCCTAAAAAATATTTCGTCCTCGAAATTTAGGACAAATACAAGAAAAAAATTACCTCATAGTACAAAAAGATAGGGGTAACGCTCTCACATCTCCTATTTTCGCTCCCAAGTGGATTCACCAGGACAATGATGCCTCCAAGCGACGCGAACCAAGGAAATTACTTGGTTATGAAGCACTTTATCTCTGTGGTCTAGGATCTCCACAGGCTGCTCCGAATAACGGAGGCTTGGTCCAACCTCAAGATCCGAATGATCTAATACATAACTAGAATCTGCTATGTATTGCCTCAACTGGGACACATGAAACACGTTGTATACCCCTACTAATGTAGACGGTAACCCTAGTCGATAAGCTACTGCCCCAACCTTTTCTAGAACATTGAAAGGTCTAATGAATCTTGGGCTAATCTTTCCACCTCAATCGAAATAAATCGTACCACGCATCGAAGAGATCCTCAAGAACACTAAGTCACCAACCTCAAACTCTAGCAGTCTCCTGTGGCTACCGGCTCACTGCTTCTGTCTGTTCTGAGCCACATGAAGTCTCTCTCTAATCTGCTTCACTTTTTATGAAGCATCGACTACCATCTCTGGTCCCAAAAGTACTCTCTCTTCTATATCGTCCCAAGATAATGGAGTTCGATATCTCCTTCCGTACAAAGCCTCGAAAGGAGATATCTCGATACTGGCCTGATAGCTATTGTTGTATGTAAACTCTACCAGGTGAAGATAATCCTCCCATGAGCCACCAAAATATACTACACATGTCCGAAGCATATCCTCGAGCATCTGAATAGTCCTCTCTGACTGTCCATCCATCTGAGGGTGGTAAGCAGTGCTAAATTTGAGTTGGGTACCCAAGCTAGCCTACAAACTCCTCCAAAAGTGGGACGTAAATCTACTATCCCGATCGGATACGATGCTTACTGGAACTCCATGTAGCCTGACTATCTGTCTCACATATAAATCGACAAGCTTCTCCGTGGACAATCCCACTTTGAAGGACAAAAAGTGGGCTGATTTGGTCAGCCTGTCAACAATGACCCAAATCGCGTCCTTCCCTCCTGGAGTGCATGAAAGTCCGAAAACAAAATCCATCATAATATGCTCCCATTTCCACTCAGGAATCGGTAGTGGCTGTAGCAATCCTCCTGGTCTCTGCCTCTCAGTTTTGACCTGCTGGCACACTAAACATCTGGAGATAAAATATGCTACCTCTCGCTTCATCCCATACCACCACACGTGTTCCCTCAGGTCCTTATACATCTTGTTAGCTCCCAGATGTATAGAATACTGGGAACGATGAGCCTCCAGCATGATCTCTTTTCGCAGGTCCCCACTAGGCACACATAACCTAGTCCCGTGCCTTGGTGAACCATCCTCAACAATAGAGAAGTCATCCATCAATCATGCCTGCACCTGAGCTCTGAGGCTTCGCAGACCCTCATCCTGGTACTATGTCTCTCGGATCTTCTCCATCAACCCTGACTGAATCTGCATGCCCATCATCTGTGTCACCACTCTTGGAATAATAACCTCGATGCCCAGGCTATCCAAGTCTGTTAATAAGCGGCGATCCGTTGTCAAGTACATCGCTACTAGATATCTGCTCAAGGCATCGGCAACCATGTTAGCCTTCCCTGGATGATACTATAGTGAAATATCGAAATCCTTCATCAGTTCTAGCCACCTACGCTATCTCATAATTAGCTCTTTATGCATAAAGACGTACTTCAAGCTCTTGTGGTCAGTGTATATTTCCACACGCTCTCCGTAAAGATAATGTCTCCACAACTTTAGAGCGAAGATCACCGCTACTAATTCCAAGTCATGAGTGGGATAGTTTCTCTCATGTGGCCACAACTTCCTAGAAGCATATGCCACCACCTTCTTATTTTGCTCTAGAACACATCCCAAGCCCTTCCCCGAAGCATCGCTATAAATGATAAATCTGCCCATCCCTGATGGCAACGTCAAAATAGGCGTTGTGGTCAACCTCTTCTTTAGCTCTTTAAATGAGGCCTGACAATCTTCGGTCCACATGAACTGCACATCCTTCCAAGTGAGTCTAGTCAATGGATCTGCGATCCGAGAAAAATCCTTTACAAATTTTCTGTAATATTCGGCCAATCCTAAGAAGCTTCTGATCTTTGCAACAGAACTCAGAGTGGTCCAAGACTCTACAGCAACAATCTTCTTTGGATCTACCAAAATTTTGTCTTCAGTCACCACATGCCCAAGGAACTCTACCTTATCCAGGAAGAACTCACATTTCGAGACTTTTCTACAGAGCTTCTCCTTCCGAAGGGTCTCTAGCACAAATTTTAGATGCTTCTCATGCTCTTCCGGTGTCTTCGAATAGAAAAGAATATTATCTATGAATACTACCATAAACTTATCAAGGTATTGGTGGAACACCTTGTTCATCAAGTTCATAAAGACTGTTGGGGCATTCGTCAACCCAATTGGCATCACCATAAATTCATATTGGCCATATCTTGTCCAAAATATAGTTTTTGGATTATCTTCCTTCTTCACCTTCAACTGATGATAGCCAGACCTCAAATTAATCTTCGAGAATACTCTCGCAACGCTTAACTGATCAAAAAGATCATCTATTCTTGGTAGCGGGTATTTTTTTTTATGGTGAGATTGTTCAGAGCCTTGTAATCAATGCACATTCACACCGACCCATCTTTCTTTGGTACAAATAAGATCGGGGCTCCCCAAGGCGAGGAACTCGATCTAATAAAACCCTTGTCTAGCAAATCATCAACCTGCTTCTTCAATTCTGCCAGCTTATTATTGTTGATCTGTAGACTTGCTTCGACACCGGCTCTGCCACAGGCACTAAGTCAATAGAAAATTCAAGATCTCTGTCTAGTGGCAATCCTGGTTGCTCCTCAGGAAATATGTTTAGAAACTCTATAATAATAGGGTGTGGCAAGTCCTTCTCTGCTACCATGGCTCCATAAATAATTCTATCATTCTGCTTAACTCCTCCCCTAACAAACTCAAATTCTGGCTCTCTTGGAGGGCGGAACAGGACACGTCCTCCACGACAGTCTATGCTAGCAAGGTGCATACTCAACCAATCTATTCCAAAGATAATATCAAAACTCGAAAGTGGCATTACGAGTAAACTAGCATCCAAATTATGGCCTCCCAAGGTAACACGACGCCCCTTACAAGTATCACTAACTAGGATAGTGCTTCCACCAGTCGTGATCTTGTAACTCCTACTCAAGGGTTCTGTTACTAAACTATGCTTAAGACAAAGGATATAGATATGAAGCTATGCGATGCACAAAAATCAAATAAGACAAATATAGAAATAGAATCAAGAAGAATAGAACCTGCTTTCACATCACCCGTTAGCTCTACCTCCTCTACGGTCATGGCAAAAGCTCTGCCCTGTGGAGGTACTCCCCTTTGCTGGTGCTGGGCAAACTGTTGTTGTTGTGTGAGAAGTGGGGGTCCTCTTTGTTGTGGGGCCACTGGTGGTCCAACTGGTCCTCTCTGGGCTGAGGATCCTCCTATAGGAGGTGCAGTAGGGCACTCTCTCATCTGATGCATAGGTGATCCACAGTATAAGCACACTCCTAATTTCTTTCGACAGTTCTTCCATGAATGCCCTGGATTCTTGCAATAATTGCATAGGGGTGCTTGTTGTACTTTTCTCTGTGGCTGCCGTTGCACTTGTTGAGATAGGGCTCTAACTGGGGCATGGTACTGTTGCTGTTGCTGAAAGGTCCTTGGCTGAAACTATGGACACTTTGCCTGCCCCTGATTACTACCACCACCGATAGCATCCCAGTTTCTCTTGTTCTGAAGATCCATATCCACCTTGACCCTTTGAGCCTCTGCCAATATGTCAGTATAAGTCATATGAGCCGAAGAAATATGGACCTTGACCTCACATTCTATGCACTGGGTATTCCATATTCTGGTAAGTGTAGCATCCAGGTTATAAGCGATTAGAAATAAAATGCATTATATGAATTTAACTAATTAGGCCAAGCACAGGGAGTAAATAATCCATAAGAGAACATATAACAAAGAAAAACATTGCTACTATAGAAGCTAGAAGTGCAGGAGATGAGTTGGCCGTAGTCAAGAAATGGGGCTCATATAAGAAGCTTGTCGCATGGATCAAACTAGTCGCATGCAAGAAACTGGCCGCATGCAGGAAGCTGGCCGCATGGATCAAACTGGCCACATGGATCATCGCAAGTTCCACTCCTCTGGACAAGGGTTGAGTGACAGGGAATAAATACAAGGCCAGAAAGTGACTGAAGTGACTAGCCCCAATAAAGCATGTCAGAGAAGTGACCGATGTAACTGGCCAATAAAGCGTGTCAGGGAAGAAAAGACAAATTTAGGGGAAATCGTGCCAACGCGGCGCTGAGTTATGCATTGGGAAAGTGACGCATAGCTCGAGCCGCATGGACAATTTTTGCTGCTTACTCTTCTGGGCCGCATGCTTCTCTGGGCCGCATAAAATCAGGAACTTAGAGAAATTGCTTTCGTTCAAGTTTCATGCATTTGGTCAAGGGACACATATGCAGATTCAATCATACGTCCAATCAAGATGGTCGCATACTGAGTTTGGAGCGAGGAGTCCAGTCTGCATGCAAAATAGACCACATGGATCTCCTTCATCCCAGAACAACAAGTTTTAGTCATGAAAAAATCTCTAAGTCCTGAAAATGTGATTCTCCATGAAATCCTCATTTACAGCCCAAATCCAGATAAGTAAATTTCTATATCACTTAAAATCAGATGCTCTCTCACATAGAACAACTAATTTTGAAAAACAACAAGTTTTAAGAGATCAAAACCATAAAAATGTCAAGAACATATTAAACTAAAATATAGATCTAGTCCATCCAAGCTATCAAAACCAAAAATACCAAGAAGTAAACATGCATAGGAGTTCATAGAGCACGATATAGACTAATAAAATGCAAGAAATCCACAAAAATGTAAAAGTGTAAGTTCTCCATCATTGGCAAGATGTACTTGCCTAAAACCACCACTAACTACTACCACTACTACCAAGGGAAAGGGGAGGGGGGCAATCCTGGGCTGCTCTCGGTTAGATGAGGATAAAGGGAGAAGAAAATGAAGAGAGGGAAAAGGGAAAGAATGTAGAAGAGAGAGAAAGAAAGGCGTTATATATCAAGTTTGGTTAACAATATTCACAAATCTAGAAATTACAAGAGAGCAGCTAGAGAAATCAAGAAAAAAAATATACGGAAAGCAATAAACAACAATAGAACACATATAAAAGATATGAACATAAAAAATACGCAATAGTGAGACGAGTCTTACAGTGAATGTCGTACGACGTTCTATCCCTTGTACGGAGGAGCTGGCCATGTCCGTCTTCATATTGCGGTAAAGGGGCGTGACAAGATTTTAGTGGTGGCCTATGCAGGTCTGTATTTTCGGACTTGTGGGGTCTTACTATCATAGGAGTCTCAAACAAATATAACCCCTTTGATATCTTGCTTTATCTCCCTCGATACCCATGCTTGAACTATTAAACTGTTTGATTCCTTAATCCTCTCTATCATATTCTTGATGTTTCTTGTCCATTTCTCTAGGGCTTCTTCAGTTACTGGAGCAGCAGGCTTGGCAAGACAGGGTTCCTCTGTGAAACAACCGCAGGTAGCACATTTTTAGAGTCAAATTTGAATAGAGCCAGTAGTTGAACAAGCTATTTGGAACCAGAAGTTGGACATGTTAAGCAACCAGCCCCTGAAATCCCTATACCCCCAGTAGTATCGACAGTACCAATGGTACTTGACACACTAGCATTACTGAAGATCCTCCGGGGAATGATGGCTATGAAGCAACATCAGATGGCAGTGCAACATCATCAGCAGTTTTAACAACAAGAGCAGAATGTATTGTTGAGTCAGGGTTTATAGACAGCCCTGGAAAAAGGAGGAAGGAATGATTCGGGGGTGTCGGTTAAATTTTATCGACTTATATAAGATACTTTGATAGCACGGAGGACGCCATCATAGCAAAAGCCTGGTTGCAAGATATTGAGGTTATTCTGGCAGCAACAAGTGTTCCGGCGGATGAACAAGTTGATCAAGTTCGATTCCAGCTTCAAGACCTTGCCCGTGACTGTGGGCGTCAATATAGGTTGGCTTGAGGAATCATATCTCTTGGGAAAGTTTCAGTCCTTGATTTAGGGTTAAATATTTTGGAGTCGTAGCGCAGTATGAGCTCCAACAGAGAATTATTGGTCTCAAGCAGGCTGGTAGGACTGTGGATGGATATGCAACCGGGTTTTGCAGGCTGAGTAGATTTGCTCCATCTATGGTGGCTACGGAGTTAGTTAGAGCAATGAGGTTCCAGCAAGGACTTCATTTAGAGATTCTACAACTGATAGAGGGACAAAACTACCAGACTTATGAAGAAGTATCGATGGCAGCTTGAAGGTACGAGCTTACCATGCAGAGGCTATCGACAATGACAGGAGGCCATAAGAGGTCTCATGCTCAAATCAGAGGAGGAGGTGGAGGAGTACCTCATACGTCGGCACCATCACCTGGCATTCGCATCCATGATTCAGCGCTAAGGAGGGTGGCAGTTTCAACGATGACCAGACTGGCTCGGCAGCAGCCGAGACAGCAATAATAGCAACAGCGCCAGGAAGCACCGGTGGTTTGCACTTACTGTGGCAAGGGAAGCCACACTAGAGATGTGTATAAGGCTGCCAATGGGTTATGTATGAGGTATGGCAGTCCAAATAACCGGATTACCAATTGTTCGATGATGTAGAGGCCAGGAGGGCCAGTCCAACAGTTACTTGCACTTCTAGTGCCAGGGACAGTCCAGCAGAGTGGGCCAGCAATAGCAGTAAGGCCATTAGCTCATCGTCCATTATGGACGCAAGCTCAGATGTACCAACAGCATCAGAATCAACAGCAGGGCCAACAGAGACCACAACAACAACGTATCCAAGGGAGGCCATAACGAGGAGCGCAGCAAGGCCAAGAACAAGCTTTTATTTTATCTCTGGAGGAGGCTTTGGCATCAGGCAACGTTACGGCAGGTAACATCTCTGTCGCATCTTTTACTTATGTAGCATTATTTGA